>OY728120.1:1400727669-1401977669 GCA_963277665.1 Viscum album | reverse complement strand
TTTTCATCATCCTCTATCATATATTATTATAATAATGGATATAAAACATTTATATAATATTTTTAACATAATTATACTTCTTAATTTATTATATCACATATATACTATTTTGTTACATTATATCAGGGATACGATAATGTCGCTTGTTTTTATGGAAGACAACCGCCTTGCAAAATGATGTGATTCGTTTTTCACTAACGCTTTACATGAAATGTAATAAGGGTATTTTCAATGAATATATTTGATATATATAAGAAATAATTATAATATTAATTACATATTTATAATTCTTAAATTATAATATATCATTTTCCTTTTTACCTTTCCACTCACTGAAAAATGATAACATCATTCTTGTGTACGTGTGGACTACCACCTCCATAACGTGATATGATGTTTTCCATCACTGCATCTTATGAATGATATATATATGTATAAATATTTTAATAAATTTTATTGTATTTATGATATTATTATCATTATTTTAGGATCCAATAATCATTAACTACCTTACATAATGATCCTTGAAAAATAGAAACGTTACTTATGTGTATGCATGACTTACCATCTCCATGATTATAAAATAGTTTATATTTCCTGACCTTTATTCATGCATAATTATAAAACAATAATTGATATGTAAATATTTTATTTATTTCATGTTTATTATTTGGGATATGACAGAACAACGACCTGTTCACCTCACTCAACACATTGAAACTGTTTTCAAACAATGAATCGAACGTCCTCAAAACAGGCCACATAGACCTAACTGTTTAACAATTTAAATATTTAAATAAAATAAACAAAATAAATTATTTAATTATAATTAATTTAACATATAAAATTTTCTTAATAGATAAAATAATTATTATATTTTTATTATACATGTGTTTTTAGAAATACATGGTATGTTTGGACTCGAGGTTAAGAACATCTTATCAATTTCCCTTTATTGAGGTAAACTTTTTGTTCATGCACCTAATTTATTTTATATGGTGTATATACTACTTATTTCACATGTAATATTCTGAATAATCAATACATATTTCTATTTTATGTTTCAAATTGATATATTTCATCCAAGGGTATTTGACTTTAAAATTACTAAGTGATAAAGAATTTCATAACACAATTTCTTTTCATTGGGTTATGTTAGTTTTTCATTATCTTTTATATGTTAAGTTTATTTTTGTAATTGAATTTGAAAATATTAGGTTATATTTATACATATTTTATATGGATTTAAATTTTATATGTGTTTTCTATATAATTATTAATTTTCACATTAACGTTATGATCATTATAAGGGTTTCTCATCTAAAATTGTCTTATTTCAGAAACATGTAATTTTATAAACCTTTATTCATTTACAAAGTGTATCCACTATAAATTTTCATAATTTATACTATAAATATATTTATATTAATTGTATTTTTGGTTTCATTTTATGTTCTTTCTTTCATGGGTGTAATGTTTTAAAATTTACAAAAGTGATAGTTGTTTATGATTTAATTTATATTGAAGGAAATTGTTTAATCAATTTATAATAAACCTATATAAATTTAATATACGTTTCTTATTCATTACATTTTCATGTAATATAAACATTTTCATCTCTTTGTTATAAAAAAATGATTTAGAACATGTTTTTAAGAAAATACAAATTTATTTCTCTCTTCATTTGAAAATCATTTTTACTCCAAATCTATGTTTTCTAAAAATGTTTTGAAGAATTTTTTCATATTGTACTATGATTTTTTAAATTCATTTTTACCCCTGAGAGGTTTTTACAAAAAAAATAAAATAAGAGGATTCTTCCTATCATTTTCTGATCAAGGGACTTTTTGATTTTATAAATATGGTAGGAATGATTGTTCTAACATACATGACCGGAATGGAATCTCCTCCCATCATGGATACTAAATGTTTTTAAGATTCATTTTTATGTACCAAATGTTATTTTCAATGAAAAAATTCATTAATGATTTAGAATGTTTTAGATATCAAATATGTTTTTTAAAAATGGAATGGTTATTTTAGTAAAGAAATATTCCATGTGATATTTCAAAATTATTTTTCATCTAAGATGACATCCTTTGATGTAACTCAATGTGAAATGAATATTTTCATCACGTATTTTTTAAATGGAATTCAAATAGTATTTCAATCCATAAATTACCACAACCCCTAGTGTTACATACACTCTACTAGGGACAAATGGTATTGATACCAGCCTTACTCTTTATTTGGATGGATTATGATATTATCATGGAACTCGTAACCTTTTCCATGGGTAAATCTAGATATAAATTAACATTGATCATTTTTATGATTGAAAATTGATTGATTATAAATGTTTTATTCCTGAATGATACTTGTAAATAATTGATGATGAATGGGTGAGCACGATACATGTTATATAAATGGTTGAGCACCATTATATCTCGCATGTGATAGAGATATAGCTTATAGAATCGTTGTTCCTAGATAGAGTTAGGTGAGCCCGATATAGATATATAATGGGTGTTTTTAGAAATCATCATGTGATACCAAGAAATCATATATTATGGTGGTTCCCAGATATTTCCCTAATGATTTGGGTAATGTTATTTTATAAGAGGTAAGAAGGTATGAGTTACCAGAGTGTTTCTTATATGTATTTAACTAGGATCTAGTTATTTATGACACAAGTGTAAAATTGGTTATGAAGATAACATTCCAAATATACCAACTCACTTTATTCATGGTTTCTATGGGTTTCAAATGTTTCATATGATCAATATTGACATCACATGGCTCATGATTATTGATTCTCGTCACTCCTTCCTTTATTAATATATATACCATGCCACATTTCAAATGATCCAGATATAATGGGTGTGATTTGTCTTATGTTATTATCATGAACCATGATTGTATTATTATACACCTATGCTCATCTTATTGTCAATGATTCTATTTATTTGTTAATTATAATGTCCCTCTTACTAACCATTTGATGTCAACTTTATTTTTTCTAGTTTTGTCTCATTATCACAAATGATTTTAAATGTATTTTTTGAAAAATTATTTCATATATATGACCATAATGACATAATTTGATAAAATAAAGCCTATATTTAGTAGGAAGAACATACATTTGAATACATTGGTATTGTTTATATAAGAGTTTATCCAAATTATGTAAAACTCTAAACATAAAAGGTTTTTGGGTATTTAAGGGATCCAATATTTACTTTTTATTATGTAAGGTTTGGATGGAGAAACACAGTTCACATTTATCAGTATCAAAGGTTGATATGTAAAGACCATCATTCTAGAACCAGATCTGGGCGTGTTTGTTTCAGACTGTTATAGTTGGTATAAGAGCGTGGTTTAGATAAATTTAGAGATTAGTATGTTTTCATTGATGTTATATTATAGTTTATAAATACCATTAAGGTTTTATGAGTTTGAGGTTGATCATAATTCTAATGGTATTGAGAAACTTTATGGTTTATATGATATTGGATGGATAATATGTTTTAAAGGATGTTTAATATATTTCTGGGAATTTTATAAGAATATTATTTTTGGAAAAAAGATAAAATGAAGCCCATGCGACAAACCGTAACATCTAGAAATAATACGGGGCTTGAACTCACAACAAAGGAAGATAAGGGTGAAACTCTAACCACTAGCCTATGTGTTTTCTTGGTAACCAAGGGACTAAAATGTAATTTTTTGATTAAGTTATTAATGTTTTTTTATAATAAGACCGTTATATTTTTGGGAATTTATGTTGATTGGTTTTATATAAACATTGGGGGAAAATAAAATAATATTTTTATGTCATTTAGGTTATTTGGGATATATGGTTATTTGTTTTGGGAATTATTTTATTTGATCTTTGGGTATTACTGTTGAATTTTAGAGATTAATCTATTAAATTATCATATGAATGTTTATTCATTTTGGTAATTGTCTTAACATGTTATAACTATTTTATGCATGTTTAATGTATTAATATATTAGGAATATATAGTTATCCTTCTATAGTTATGGGATTTTTTAAAAGTTTATTTTTTTGATTTAAGCAATAAAAATTAATTTTGAATCCTCATCTTTGGAGAAAAATATGAGATTGTTGTATAAATTTATTAAAGGATGAAATAAAAAATATAAAGTATGTATATCTCATTATTTTTTTATCCTATATGATAAATAATTCCTCAAAACAATGAAAAGGATCTTGAAAATGGAAATGTTATAGTATTATGTTAATTTTCAATGAGATGATAAATTTTCTCACATCTCTTTAGTTTATAGTTTTGGTGGTGTTGACTTTCATATGATCAAACGCTTTCATAAGATCAATGATCTTTATCAATATCCAGATTTATTTTGGCATTATTAATTTCCTAAATTTATATATATTCACTTACCAGTAATGTACTTATACATTTAAATATAGATATGGATTTTTCCATTGGCCCTTCATACTTCCCTTTCTCTCTTATCAAGGGGGTGTTTTATTAACCCTTTTTACAATATGGGTTTCCCAAAAAGGTATTTTAAAATATCAAACCTTCTGATATAGAGAAAACGTTAAAATTGATAGTATTTAATTTATTAAAGTAGGTTCAACACAAAACCATGATATTTATAAAATTTGAATCTATACTTGGTAGCATACAAGACACATAACACTTAGCTTAAAAGAACAATGAAATAATAATATTTTAAATATTTCTATTATAACATTTCCCTAAAAATAGAAGGTACTAAGAGTTTTAATTAAATTATGAAATACATTTATAAATTTTCTATTAAAAATAAATTTATTGATAAAATATTAGTAAACAACCAGTCAATTTTATGTAAATTTCTATTATTCATAAAAAAATAAGCTTTCTTTAAACATTATTTTTATTTTTTTTGTGAGAAAATATTATTATTAATTTTTATAACTATTATAAAGTTTATTTAATAAAATGAAATTAATTTTTTATATCTTTATTAAAAATTAAATAAGGGAAAAATATTTTGATTTTACCGAAAATATTTATTTTTTCAATGAATAGTGAAAAACAACAATTTTTATAAAACATTGATTTCTTTCCACTCAATTAAATAATTTTAAATTACCATTATTACTTGAATTTTATTTATAGTAACATAAGTATTATTTATTTATATTTAATCTATTTAATTATTTTTTATTCATCTTTATAATAAATTTTAGTATAAGATTATTTTTTGGTTTAAAAACATGTTTTCTCAGAAAACTATATTAAAGTGCATAATGTTTCTCAATTTTAATTAATTATAAGAAAATCCTAATGAGGAATTATTTAAATTAAATTTACAGAATATATATTTAAATATTTATTTAAATTAATACATTTATTTTTAATATTGATGTGTTATTCTAAAATCATCTTAATCATGAAAAACACATTTCTTCGAAAACCGTTCTTTCATCATGCTTACAGGTTTTATTATTTAAATTTAATTGTGAAATTATGCGATTATAAGATGACTAAAGTGATTAAATATTTTAAATAATAATAATTTATATTATCTAACTTTTTCATCATAATTGTGGGTCATAATTAATAGCAAAAAAATGTAAAACAAATTATTACTGTTTAGGCGAAAACAGGTTTACGAAGGGGTTAAACTAAAAATATAAGGGTTAAAATAAATTAAAAACAATTATAAAATTTATTTTATTGGACTATTTATATATTATATTGTCTAATTATTGATAATGGTAAATTTTGGATCCTTTTTAAATTTTAAAAATGTTGGTACAACTTTTTTAAAAAAAATAACAAGTGTGTCACGCACCTCACTTATAAAATTCCCACACTTATCCTCTTCAATTCACACATTAAAATCCATTTTATTGGAAAAAAACTACAAATAATTATTAATTAATTACATAACCATGACATAAATCCACTTTTTATCATATATCCATCCTATGAAGTCTTTTGGTGCTAAACTAAGGTGGTTTTCGTAAGTATAGGTATTTTTCTTAACCAATAATTTTAATTTTATTTCTTCTCCCACCTCTTTCACAAATTTTTAAATGACTATAATTCAAAAATAAAAACATATAACATATATTGATATTTTATTATGTTAATTTCAAAACCTAATTATATATCATCTTCCATGTAATGGAAATCTATACCATCATTCCTGTGTACGGAGGATTACCCCATTCTGAAGTGATGTAATTCATTTTTTATCATTGCCTCCAATATCCTCTTATAATGATAAATTTAAAGTTTATATATGATATTTTAAACATAATTATACATAATAAATTATTAAATCACATATACATTCTTAATATATATTTTTTGGGGGATATGATAATGTCAATTGTGTGTACATTAGACTACTACTTCACAAAGCGATGTGATTCATTTTTCACTAAAACATTACATCAAAGGTAATAAGGATGAATTTACTAAATATATGTGATATATAGGATATAATAATTATATTAAAGAAATATTTATAAATATTAAATTATAATATATCATTTTATTTTTTTTTGTTTCCACTCACTAAAAAATTATTATGTCATTCATGTGTACAAATGAACTATAGCCTCCACTTAGCGATGTGATTATTATTTTTTCACCACCTCATATCATGAATAATATATATATGTATATTGAATGAAATAATATTTTAGTTATGATATTTAATTCATTATTTATAGATAAGAAAATATTTATCTTCTTTCCATAATGCCCACTAAAAAATAGAAATGTTACTCGTGTGTAAGTATTCCTTACTATCTCCACGATTATATCATAATTCAGTTTTCAAAACCGTTATTCATGGATTATTTTAAAAGAAAAGTTGATTTAAAATTTATAAATATTTCATGATTATATTTATTTATATGATTTAATAATTACCTTTTTAGCCTCAGTCAACACACCAAATCATTTTTGAAATAATAAACTGAACATCCTCAAAACACATGATATGGGCTCGAGTTTAGTATCTTTATCTCATTTACACATCATTGATGAATATTTTGTTGTCATAAAACGAATTTAAATTATATTATGTTTAAACTATTACATTTAATATCATTAATCATTCATAAATCATGGTATTTTATGTTTCAATTTGAACTATTTCATTGAATGGGATTTTATATGATATTTACCAGGTGGTAAAGAATTTCATAACTCAGTTGCCTTTTTTATGTTATATTACATCCTCATTTTATTTTATATAATAATATTACGTATATAATTAATTTTTATTATATCATTTTTTATTTCCAATTATTTTATGGGGACTTACATTTGATACACATAATCTATTCATAGATTAATTCTTACTTTAATGTTAAGATCATTGTAAGGGTTACTCATCTAAATTTTTATTCTTTGGGACACATGTTATGTTATAAACCAATATAATTTTATGAGGTATATCTACTTACATTTTTTATTTTTTATACCCTTAATCTTTATATAATAAATGTAATTATTTTTTAGTTTCATTTCATTTCATTCATGAGAGTATTAATTTAAAATTTACCAAAGTAGTAAGAGTTTATGTTTCAATATCATTTTAATCAGGATTTTTTATGCTTGAATTATCATTTAAAAAAATTATTTGAAATTTGACAAATAAACCCATTTAATTTTATAATAATATGTTAATTAATTAAGTTTTCAATTAATATTATCATTTTCATATCTTTGGTACATAAAATGCATGATGTTTTTTACAAAAATCTAACTTTATTTCTTTCTTTGGTCAAAAATTCTTTTTCATAAATATCTATGCTTCTAAAAATACTTTTCAAGATTTTTTTTAATATTCAGATATGATATTTAAATGTCAATTTTCCCATGATTTCATTTTTTAAAAATATTTCAAAATGAATCTTCCTATCATTTTCTGATCGAGGAACATTTTTACATTTACTGAAAATGTAAATGGAATATTTGTTCAAACATACTCAGTATGAACATAATTTTACACCTTCCTAAACACTAATTGTTTTAAATATTACTTTTTATGTTTCAAAGGTTATTTTAAAAAACAAAATTTATCTAATGTTTGACGATGTTTGAGATTATAAATAATCATTTTAAAATAGTAAAGGATATTTTCTTCAAGAAAATTCTCATGTGATATTTCCAAATAATTTTCCATGTATATTGACAACCATTGATATTTCTCAAAGTGAAAATAATAACTTCCTCAAGAAATTTATTATGATATTTTAATGGTATTTCCATTCTATAACGTCAGAAAGTACTGATGATAGTTACTCTCATTGGGGATATGTTGAATTGATATAATCGTTATTTATTCTTTTGATAGATAATGATATTGTCATGGAACCTGTTTATTTTTCTATTAGTTAATTAGGATATGAAAGAACATTAGTTATTGTTATGATTTAAAAGTAAAAGAATCTAAATGTGTCTTTCATGAAGGATACTTATAAATTATTGGTGACGAATTGGTGAGCCTGATATATCTTAGACAATGGGTTCAACCCTATTATAGGTCATGGGTGAGCCCGATATAGTTTTCACAAAGGGTGTTCCTATATAGAATTGGGTGAGCCTGATATAGTTAATATGAATGGTTAACCCAAATAACCCTGATTGAGCCTTGTATGGATTATATGATGGGTTTGTCTAGATAGTACCCCAATTCATTGGGTAATGTTCCTTATAGTTAGAGGTAAAAAAGGAAGGATTTATTAGAGGGTTTATCCAATTGATTTAACTGGACTCTAATTAGTTCTAACATGGGTTTTAAATGGGATATGTAGATAATGTTATAAATATACCAATATTTTTTACGGTTGAAAAGGGTTTTAAATGTTTCCTTTGATCAATATTGAAATAAAATGACACATGATTATTTATTCTCATGACTCTTGCCTTTGTTAAGATTTATTCCATGTAACATGTTTAATTATCTAGGTTTGATGGGTATGAGTTCTGTTATGTTATGAATATAAACATTTATTATGTCATTATACCCTTTCACACTTATTTTTCTCACTGATTAGATTTATTGAATTTTTATGTTAACCCTTACTGATCATTTGAGCTCACTCTTCTTATGTTTTATTTACACCTATTTATGAAGAATGATGATAAATGATTTATTTCTATAAGGGATTTAAATAGATGATGATGACATAATGTGATGTAAGAATGGTTGGTTTTAGTGGGAGGAATGCTCACTTAACGATATGGGAATTGTTTTTTGTAATAGTATATCCTAATTCTCATAAAATATAAAACTAATTGATCTTTGGGTATATAAGTGATCCAATATTTCCATTTGATGATGTAAACATTGGATGGAAAAAATCAGTTCACATTAATTGAAATTAAATAAGTAAATGTCAATATCATATTTTTATCACAAAATCTAGGAGTGTGGTTTTGGGATTATGAAACATGTCATCCCATAGAAAAATGAAAATGTTTTTCTTGCCTATGTATAGATTACCATATCCATGAAACAATGTGGTTCATTTTTCATGACTCCCTAACATGGTTGGTTATAAAAGAATATTTGAGGTATATGAATTATAATTAAAATATTTTTAAGATTCAATAGAATATGGAACTATAATTCCATTCCACATGGTAATCACATCGAAGTTAATTTTGGAGATTATGAACTGAATGGAACTAATATAAAATATGCCTTTAATAGTTTTTACATTTATCAGTGCTAGAAAAAAGTGCTGATAAAGGAAACCTTTATAAGTACTAAAATAAGAACTAATAAATGGTTTTTTTTATCATCTATTTTTTTCGTGATGATAACTGGTACCCTTTATTAACGATTTTTTAGCACGGAAAATGGGTAACCTTTATCATAAATTTATTTGTAACAATGATATGGGGTACATTTTATCATCGCTTTATTGTTCGTGCTTATAAAGGTTTCTTTTATCTTTACCTTTTTAGCACTGATAAACATCCTAATAAAATGAAATAATGAAATAAATAAAATTTAGAATTGAGTTTATTAAAAAAAATAGTAAAAAATTTATCGATTAAATAGTTATTGATAAAAATGAATAAATTCATTATTCTATATATTAATTATAAATAATAATAAATAGTATATATGAAATAAACAGATATATGTAAAATGAAAATAATGAAAATGAAAATTAAACAAATAAAAATTAAAAATAAGTAAATTGAAAAATGTATTAAACATTTTTTTAATTACATAATTATTAATAATGTTGATAAATAGTATATATTAAATAAATATATACATATATATATAGGAATTTATATATATATATATATATTATTTATAGAATACAAAATAATTATATTTTATATTAAATAGTCATATATTTTGTGAATAATGGTTTATAATTACAAATTAATATGAATTAAAAATATTGGCTAATTTCATCTTGTAATGGACATAATAGAATGTCATTTGATTTTTAAATTTAACATATATCAAATGTGTTATATTAATTTCACATATACGTGATTAATGAATTTTTATTTTATATATATATATTTACTATGTTTTAATGTTTTCTGATAGGTATTCATCTTTATTCCAATATATAACCATATTTTTTAAGTTAATGTATATTTAATTTATAAATCATAAACATTTTTCAATATTTTTAATGTTTACTGATTTTTATTTTATTAAATTTCACTCATATTTAACATTCATGCACTTAATATTAAACATTCATTAATAATGTTAAAAAAATATTTGTAAAAAAATATTTATAAATAAATATATTTATTGATGCAGATTTACTATATTTATACATTTAGAAATTTATAATTATGAATAAAAAATTATAATTATTTTTAAATGTATTATATAATTATAAGTAAATATTTATTTATTTTTAAATAATTATAAATATTTATTATAAATTTACTTAAATAATTAATATTTTAACATATTTATAATTATATAATTATTATATATATATATTTATATATATTGATAAAAATGTTATTTTTTAAAAAATTATTTATATAATTATAAAAATATATATATTTAAATAATTATAAAATTATAATAAATATACTTAAATAAATAATATATTTACTATATTTATATTTATATTTATTTATTAAATATATATATATAATTATATAAATTATTTTTACAAAAAAATATTTATAATTATAATTATAAATCCTTTATCAGTTCTTAAGTAATAAGCATTGATAAAAGGGATCTTTATCAACATTGTATTGAGGTGGGGATAAAATTTTCCTGATCTATTTAAAAGTCACTAAAAATTCACAAACTTATCATTATATCCAAAGCCTACCATTGAATACAACCTCTATAGGCGCTCCTCCATGGTGAATCAGAACTTGAATCAAGGCTAAAATAAAGGCTTAAACGATTCAAATGATCAAATCCAATTCATGAATGATTCAAGGGTTAAACGAATACATTTATCTAATATAATACTTTCTCTAATTTCTCTCAAACTTAAGTCCTTCAATAATATTTCTTGGGGAACTCGGGGTATAAAACATCAATGGATTTTGTCATGGTTGAGGTTGTTTTGGAACTATGAGTGTGGTGAGTTTTCCATTTTGAATATTTGGCCATAGAGATCATCCCTTTTGACATTTGGATTTTTTTTAAGTGTGAAACATCTATACAATGAGCCTTCTCATCTTTACTCTTAGACCATAAGAGCATCTTATTCCCTCTCAATTGCAGTTCTGAATTAATATAGGGGATACACGAGCTACTCTTATTTTTATGTGAAAGTGTGGATAAATCAAGATTTATTTTTGTTAGATAAATGGTGGAATTAACAATATGGAAGAAGTCCCATCCCATTTTTAATCGTCTCTATTATTTTGTATGTATAAATTTCCCTGATGGTGGTCGGGTAGCCTATGAGACTGCTTCATGGAATATTAAACTGGCTTGTTATTTTAGAATTTTTATAGTTGATACTCTATATAGGGAGTTATGTTTTATAAATATATTAACTTGTATGATTCCACTATGATTTATGAGTGAATTATGGGTAGTCTATTTTGAAAATATGACCTCATGTGAGTCGTTCAGTCTTCGTAGATGCTAGCGTATATGTGATAGATGTTTTGAGGGTTGGATTTTTTTATCCCTTGTTTGTGATATATCTTATTGCTTTGTGTTATTGATTTATGACAACTTTTTTATGGACATCCCTAGAAACATGAGGTTGGGTTAATGGATATTAGAAGTCCTCCGTATAATTATTCAGATGGGTAGATTTTATGTGATGACCTCCCTAGAATCCTTAGGATGGGTCGGTGTGGTGATATCACATCCCAAGAGCCTTGATACATCTTCATATATGTGATGTACCATTAATATTAAATGTATTAATTCCTAAGGTTATTACATAACTTGTATAAAGAAATTGAATGGAGGTTATAAAATTATATGTATTAGAAATTATTTTTATGTATTCATCATTTGATGTCTACATGTATTGGATTCACCCCTTGGAATCTCTAATTAACATACATTTATATGTGATACCTTTTTATTTATTATAATGTTTAACCAATGAATTTTTATATCTTATAGTTGATTGAATGACAGTTAATTATTATTGTTTATCATATTTGGGTTTCTTATTACTAATTAATTTCCTCTATTATATTTTTATTTGTTTAAAGGATTTAATAATGACTTGATGTCTGTAAAACGATAGTTATTATTACAATTTGTTTCTTGAGACTCATCCCCCATCTATTTAATTGATAACTTTCATCCTCTTGAGTTTCATATTCCAAATTATTATTTCATTTTTTTTCATGAGACTCATCCCCCATCTCTTTTATGTTTCTTGTACTACTCTGAACAATATTCATCCCATGGATGACTATCGCTTATATTATTTAAAGTAATATAGGTGCATGTCCACAAGAGTTAGAGGAAGTGTGTCAAAATACAAAATGTGATGATAATTTTTCAAGAGATGTGCTGATGATCATGACTGTTATCTATAAGTTTCACCTTTCAATGAATTTATAGAATAACACCTACCATAGTGGAGTATTTCATTAATTAAAATTAATTACCCATTTTATTCAATGAATACTAAAATTCAATGAAATAATCAAATGTTATCTGTCTCTTTTTAGAATTGTCAATAACTTTTTTCATTTGTAATGAATATCTTATGTGTATTTATTTATTATATGAAACTAATATTTTATGAACCCTATAAGATGGATATAATTCAAAAATAGATGCATTATAATTGTTTGATAAGTATTAGGAAGATGGATTTAAATAGTTCATCATGTTTACAATAGATCATGCATATGACCCTTGTCAAATATTTTTTTAGTGTTTACGTTGATGTTTTTGAAAAAAAAATAGTCTAATAGAGTTGGAATAACATTTGATTTGTCATAGAATAAATCAGAGTTATATACGTAGGACTAAACAAGGGGAAAACTAAATGTGCACACTGATTGGGATGATAATGCGTTTTAGGGATCATTTGATATGAATACGAGTGTAAATAATGACAGAGATTGCATGAATGAAATGGAAATAAAAATTGAAGATGACATTTTGATTGTCTATATTTATTTTAGATGTCAAATAGTTATCCCAATAGGCCATTAAATCCATATTTTACTAAATACACAACATTTTCAATTTTAATGAGTTTATATAATTTTAAATATTGCTGCTGATGGAGTGACACCAAATTTATAGAACTACATGGCCTCATGAATGATATGATACTAGAATAAAATGAACTACCTTGTTGAACATATGAAGCCAAAATAATCTATGTTCAATTTTAATGATCTCTAAAAAATTAATTATTGTCCAACTGATTACAATTTTTTTTTCATTGACCATGAATCACTCATAAATTTTTTAAAGTGAGGTGTAGATCGATACAAGAAAAATGACTCAAATCCTTCAAAAAATTTATGGTATGGGCATATAAATATATTTTTTAGAATACTATATGGATTTCATAAAAATGTGAGATAATTTATGTGGAAAGAAGATGGAATAATTAAATATAGTATCCTACAATCTTCCAGTAGATTCTTCTAAATGGAAGCTAATTTATTACGTGTGTCCAAAATCTATAAATGAGTCTAGAAACATTATTCTTGAATTATCTATAGATGTAATAAATCCTTTTGTTGTATAGAGTAGTACTCATAGTACATGGCCTATCATGTGGGTAAATTATAACTTGTCAACATTGTTATGCATGTAGTTAAAATACATTATGTTTTCTCTGGTTATATCTAGACCAAATAAACATGGTAATAATATTCATTTCTATTTTGATCCATTAATAAAAGAACATAAATTGATGTGGGATACAAGTGTTACAATATGTAATGATCATAGAATTGAAGAATTCAAAGTGAGGTTCATGTTGTACTGCATAATAAATGACTTCCCCACTTATGAAAACTTATCACGATATATCATTAAAGGTGTGTTGGGGTTTCCTATTGGTGAAAAACAAACACATCCAGTTCACTTAAATAATTTTAAGAAGACTGTATTTTTAGAATATAGGAAAATTTTACCTCGACAAAACAAATACTAATCCTGGATAAAAATATTCAATGACAATATCAAACAAGGTGTAACACTATATCCATTAATTTGTTATCAACTATACAGTAAGGTAAAATATATAGAAACTATTTTCAGTAAATCATTTTTTTAAAAAGTTAAAAAAACATTTTGATTAAGAGATCAATTTTCTTTCAATTACCGTATATGAATTTTTTGAAGGGAAGATATTTTTTGATGTCTTGCATGTAGAAAAAAATATATTTAATAGTGTTAATATTACATTATTAAATGTTTAAAAAAACAAAATATATCATCAAGGCTAGGTTTGACATGATTTAAATTAGAATAAGGGAATAGTTGGCCCTGGTGAAGGGTAAAAGGATGACTTTTATTCCTCCAGAAGATTACACTCTATCGAGACAAGAAAAATTGTAATTTTGTCTTTTCTTTAATAGTGTAATAGTTCAGGAGTGATCCTCTTCAAATATCAATAATTTTGTGCCAATGACTAATTTTATGTAAGAAGGGATAATATTACATGACTTTCATTTTTTTAATCAATATTTAATGCATGTTTCCACCCATTTAATTCTTCCTTAAAATTTATGATATATATTAAATACACTCTGATAATTTCTGAATTCTTTATGTAGTAAAGTTATAGATCCGGTGAAGTTTCCAGTCATGAATAAACAGATTTCATTCATACTATGTGAATTAAAAATGTGTCTCCTACAATCATTATTTTAAATAATGGGCCACTTGATGGTTCACATATTTAGAGTGGTTCAATTATGCAGTTCTATCCCTTATAGATGGATGTACACCATTGAATATTATATATTGATTTTGAAAGTGTTTGAAAATAGTAGAATTTTGGAAGATGGTTGTATTGTAGAATAAAATATTTTTGAAGAACTTTTTTCATTCTATACTGATTAACTATCATATGTTGACAACATCAATCTCCAAAAATCTCATCATAGTAGACACCTTATTGGGAAAGGGATTTTCAGAAGTTTTGTTGTTAAAATTACCAAGGAAGAACAAGAACAAAGCCCACTATAAATTTTACATAATATTTCAGATGTTTATCCATACTTTTAATCCCACAAATAAATTATTAGAGATTTTAATCCACCCATGGTTGAATGATGGATATAAAATACACATAATAAACATTTTTTAGAATGGTTCTGAGAACAAATTTAAAACGATTATTTTGAAAATCAAAATTCAATTTTTGAAATAATTTAACATCTATACATGTGATACAATAAAAATGGTATATCTTATACTTGTTTTGTTATCAGTGGTTATAAGTTGTATATAAAAGTACATGATTACTATTGTATGATGAAAAACAATGGTTTTATACTTATGGAAGAATTGGTGCAGATATATGGTTCTAAGGATAAAAATCCAATTTATGAAAATTTGTTATATTTTGGAACTATTGAATATATATATATGAGTTGGATTATACACCATTTGAAGTGACAATGTTTTGTTACAAATGGGTTGGCAATATGAGTGATCTGAAATTTGAGGAAATGGTATTTTTGAAGGTGAATTTCAGTATAGAAGGGGAAGAAGATGATTCTTTCATAATGAAATCACGTGCAGTGAAAGTATTTTATATCTCAGATCATGTAAATGAGAATTAATCAATTATCCTTCCAGTGACGAAAACAATTTTTTGGTCATATTAAAATTCAATCGAGGATGACCCTTACATTGGGAGATCAAAATAATTTCATGATGTTCTCAATGTGTACTATGTTTTATACATTAGAGGGGACTATAAATATGGAGTTTGGATTATCGATAGAAGAACCAAATCCCTAAAACCTCTAAAATAAAAAGAGTTCAATGATAAGGTTAAAGTATTTTTAAATATACTATGTTTACTTATAATATTATATTTTATCTACTACATTAACATAATATAAACTAAATGTTTGAATACTCATGTACACAATGACTTTTTCACATGATAATGTTAACCATTTCTTATAAGAACAAAATATAATAATGGAAACACATTGGGAATATGTTAAGGTATGTTTAAAATATAATCTCTTTATTTTATTATTACTCACATAAAAAAAAATCTTATATATTTGTATTATTATGTTAGATTGGGGGATTTCTGTCCACCTTTTTTTCTAGTCTTTAGTGTTAGAATTTATCAATTTCATACAAGTTCGGCCTAATACCTTTGTAGGATGATAAAATAAACATACTTTACTCAATTATAGAGTTAATAATGATGTTTTAATATTAAAATAAATGTCCATATTATTAATTTATTATTTAAAATTTTTACTTATTTTTAGTAATTCTCAAAGAAGTGTTGTTTTCTTTTAAAGGTGGATTCATTTATTCGAGTTAGGGTGGCCTATCCATATTTCATGCCTCTCTGTAATATTGACATTTATCACATTCCTTCATGTTCCCTCCACTACCGTTATACAAAGAGCATAGACACAAACTTTGGTTACTCCCTTGTTTAATGTTGATGTTGTCAAAATAAAATCATTTTCCTTAAAATAATTTTTTTTTCATATATATGTTTAATTATTTTTGTATTCTCACATAAGAATAGTTTTCTTATACTGATGGGTTCTTTTATTATATTTGGGTTGGTCTCTCTATATTTCTTTCCTTTCTAAACTAAAACTTCCACAAACTCATTCTCCCTCAATACCATTCCATCCCTATAGTGGTGGAATATATCATTATCCTTCATGTTCTCTCCACTTCATAGTCACAGAGGTTACCTTGATGTTTATATAGTAAAATCATTATCCATGACATTAATGTATTGTTTCATTTTTATTTTTAATGTATTTTTTAGTTATTACTCATATAATAATTGATTTCTTATATAGGTGGATTATATTGTTAGATGTGAGGTTGTTTTTTCAAATTTCTAACATCGCATATTGAGTTGATGTTATTTTATAAACAACCATTCTCATTATTGAAATCCAATAGAGTACAATAATATCATGTTCCCATTGTGGTGACATCTCATGATATAATGGGAACCTGAAATTTATTTATTATCATTTATTTCAACAATAAGAATGGATTTTAGGATAAGGACATCAACTAAATATGCAGTGTTGGAAGTTAAACAAATAAAAAAAGAAATCATTGAAACATTGATATTTTAGATTTTTTGGGACATTGGGATGTGTAATAACAATATTCATCTCAATTTGACACATGGTGTGACTGTTATAACTCCATGTTCTTCTTTTCATTTAAAATTGACCTCAGTTTTAGTAAAAAAGTCACTTAACATAATCAGACCAAGAAAGAATTTTCATATTAGTTATTTAATTATTATAATGATCCATAAGTCATTTTTGATGTTTATGAATAAACTGAAACTTGTTCTAATACAATACGTGTCTAGTATAACTCAAAGTGTCATTTTTATGTTAAAATAGAAATTTTAGTTAAAAAAAGATTACTTAATCAAAACAATAAAAATATGCCCATATTGTAATGATAATTTAGAAAATCGATTCATAAATAAATTTTAATGAGTATGAATTGGACTCACATCAATCTAATACATGATGTGGTCATAATGAGTCAATGTGTGTGTTCCTAATTTAAAATGATATTTTAGTAAAAAATAAAACTGGAGTACTGAAAACCAATCAAAATCATTCCAAATGTTTTGATAATTTAGTAAAATGATACATAAGTCATTTGATACTTGTAGGAATCAGCTTCACCTCAATGTAATTCATGGTGTGACTAGTATGACTCCACATGTGTCAATTATTCTAAAATTGACATCAATTTTAGTAAGAAAGACAAATGACAAACTCAAAACCAATAAAACACATTAATATTTTTTTGATACTTTCCGTAAATGATCTATAATTTCTGTTAGATGCATAGGAATCATTCTCACCTCAATCTGAATCATGATCTTCCAAGAATGAATCAAAGTGTCTATTATTTGATTAAAATTGATATTTTAGATCAAACATTTTCACTCTAAAAACCAATCAAATTAACTAGGATTTCCTTTATAAATTAGTGTAAAGATTTATGAAAAATTTTGGACGTATAGGAATCAGTCTCATAAAAAACAGATACATAATGCAATCCTCATGAATCAAAGTGCTTGTTTCAATTTTAAATTTACATTTTAGTAAAAATAAACATGTAATGTACTCAAAACTGAGAAAACACATTCATATTATGTTGATACATGATGAGAATCATAAATTAGTCATTTGATACATTTATTAATCATCCACACCTCAATCAGACACATAGTGTTAGCTGTATGACTCAAAGTGTACCTTTTTTTATTAAAATTGTCATTAATATTAGTGAAAAGGAAAATGTCCCTACTCAAAACCCAGAAAAAAAAAATTTATATTGTTTTGTGACTTCGGTTAAATGATCTATAAGTAATTTTTTATGTGGATTAATTCGCCTCACCTTAATCTGATACATGATGTCACCAGTGTGACCGAATGTGTCTGTTATCAGTTTTAAATTTATATTTTTTTTCAAAAAGTGTCACTCACTAAAATAAAATAAAATGCACTGGGTTTTTCTGGAAAATTTATGATATAAATTCATAATTCATTTCTGAAGTGTTGGAATTGGTCTCACATTAAACACATACATGATGTGATTGGTATGAGTCAAATTTCATGTTTTCTTTTTAAAATGAAATTTTATTAAAATGGAAAAGTGACATACATAAAAACAAGAAAATGAATTAGACTTATATTGATACTTTATTGAAATGGTCTATATGTAATTTAATACATTTATGAATCAAATTCAGATCAATATGATGCATCATGTAACTGAAATGACTCCAAGTGTGTCTTTTTATTTAAAATTGACATCAATTTAAAAAAACTGATCTACTCAAAACCAAGAAAACAAAATTTAATTGATTTCAATACAAAAAAGTGACTTATACCAACAACAATTAGTGACAGATAATATATATATTGGTAAAAATGAATAATTCCAACAGATATTAAAATTTGTTAATATTTAATTTTATTACCAAAATTTATTTCCACCAACATATATATATGTTTCTATTAATGTTTAATACCAACATATGTTTCTAACAACAATTTAATCTGTTACTTTATCATATTAATACCGATATTTTTTTACCAAAAAATCAATAAGTTATTATTATTCATTATTTTCGACAATTGTTTTCCAATATATAAATTATTAGATATTATTTACTCAATAAAAACAAATAATTTAACAATTAAAATTATTGTTACTTTTAGTTAACTATTTTATAAAAAAAATATTACTAGTAACAAAAGTAAAAATGATTATAATTACAATTTATAAGTTAATCAAACAGAATTTTGTTGTTATTAACAATAAAAACTATTAAATATTTAGAACAAAATAAAATCAACAATTTTTTGAACAATAAAATATGTTGAACAATAATTTTATCCAATATATATTAATTTTGGAATATAATTAAAATTACATTTAGAATAATTTTTATCAAAATTGAATATTTAGAAAAAAATTAAAATAATACAAAAGGGAAAAAATAATGAAAAATATATTCTCAACACATGTGTCTTCAATGCGCCTCCTTTCTCCCCACATATTCATCACCCTCCGCCTCTACACTGGATATCTTTTCCCACTCACAGACCCAGTTCATTTCAATTCTCCCTAGGAATGGAACTCCCGCCAGGGTCTTTCTAATTATTCCTCGGCTCTCTCTTCACTCGCGTTGGGTGATTATTTCTTCTTCGTGCCTGCGATGCTATGCGAGGTTAGTATCATATGTTGATTTTGGTGTTTTTTAGGTTTCTTTTGGTAATTTTTTTAGGGTTTCTTCCCCATAATATCAGATAGACCCTCGGCTGGATTGGATGTTTGTTTCTCTCTTTCCCTTCATGGTATGTCTATTTATGCTTCAAATGGTTTCGATTTCGCTGTCTTTAAGGGAGGATTCAGATGTTTTCTTCAGCAGTCCTTCTAGGTCTTGAATGTGGACCTCCCTTCCCAAGGCGGAGATGGTCTATCCATCTTGATCCATCTGGCACAAGATTATTCTTCATTCTTATTCTCCCTAGCATCAAAGGGTTCCCGGGTTAGTTCCAGTTTTTGGGTTTCTTTTCTTTTGTTTGGTGCAATACATTTCGCAGGGGATACGATGGAGCTAGTGTCTGTTGGATGTTCTGTTTTTTGTTTCCAATGGCTATTGAATGAGATGATTTGGAATGTCTATATGATAGATGTTGGTTTGCATGTTCATAATTTTCCTATTTTGGTTTTGATTTGTGTTGAGATTCAAGGTTTAAATATTTTGTTTTGGATAGAATTCATGATGATTTATGGTCAGTCATTGATTGTATCTAGTTCAGAAGATTTTGGCTCAAAAATAAGACACTGGAAAATTAAGATGTAACTAATTATATTCTATATTTTTCTTCTCTGCTAGGTCATTTCATGGTGAAGGTGATGTGTTCATCTTGCTATTGATGTAAAAGAATATACATCTCCTATAGTTGTCATATAAAATGGGAATCTTAACAGTGATTCGGATTTTTATGTTTCTTTATTAATGTTTAATTCAAGTTTTGTTTTTGGTTGTTGAGGTTTTATTCATGTTCATTAATTTATTCTTGGTTCTGTTATGATTTATCATGCATTTTAATTATGGTATATTGTGGTAGGGCATTGGGGATGACGACATCATGTTCTCTATAGATGTTTGATGATTAGATGAACATGGTAACACCTTTTTTCACTGGTTCTATTTTATTTGTTCTACATATTTTTTGTTCAAGATTTTTATCTCATTTTCATGTGTGCTTTTATGAATTAGGGGTTGTATGCATGGTTCATCGAAGATGGTGATTGAAGTGATATAGATTTTTTAAGAGAGTTAGTTTGATGACCTTTTGATGAAAGGAATTCAAGGATGATACACGATGTCCAATATGATGTTCTTCAGGGTGTTTTTTGATGATTCTATCTTTGTCTTATAGTTTCTCAAAATTTGAATCTTTAAGGCTCATATTCACTACAATATCTTGATAAGAACTGTGTTATTCAATTCTGAACTATAATTGTTATTTTCCATCCAGTTTTTAATAGATTTTTCTATGCAGGCATCTCATATATTTTGCGCATTCAGGTTATAAGAAAACCGTATATTGTGTTCTTTAATGGAAACAATGTAACCTAGACTCCTATGTTTTCTAATACATGTATTTTGACATTTTTCATGCTTTACATGTAGAGGATTAATAGTCCTAATCACATTAACAACACTTTTTTTATGCCAGGGTTCTGGGTAATGACTCAAAATAAATATCAACAGCTTCGTAAGGTCGCTTCTCAATGACTTTAATAGAAGATCTCTTCTAATTGAAATCGGAAATCATGGTAATCCCAGTAGCACTACCACCAGTTATGTGCATTTTATTCTTGAGAATGTTTCTTCCTAGAGCATAAAAACATGGAAATTCATCTACACTTTATTTAGAAGATCCTTCTAGCACCCCTTGGTAGGATGGTGGAAGATTTTGGTTCTAAAAACTCCTCGCCAAATGATAAAAATGGCCATTGATCCCCTTGACCTTAACTTTTATTCCCACATACGATTCTTGATGTTTATTGGTTCTATTTGGAAAATAGTTCCATAAGCCTGCACTACCTTGCTTTCTTCTTTTCTCAATAATATGATGGAACTGACTCCAAATTTTATTAAGTAATGGTATCCCAAATCACTCATCCCTCTCTTGGTTTTAACCAATTCATGTTTGAACTTTTGGATCTATTTGTAAAGATTCTCAATGTACTTTTCATTTTTCATACTTCCCAACCATATTCTCTCACCAACTCAACATTTGTTTCGTTCTACCAATTCTTGTACTCTAGAGGAAAACAATGAGGAATAATTCATGGGTTCGCATCCCTTTTCTCATTTTTGTAGGGGTGACAAAGTCTTGGTTGAACATTACACCTTTAATAACCTTAGAATCCTCAAATTTGATGCCAAAGAAATTTTTCATTTTTATATACATAATAGAAACCTCTTTTAAACCTTTCTTTTAGTGGAAATTATGTAAGTTACGACCTTTGATCATTTGATACTATCAATGAATGCCTTATTCCCAGATTCGCGTGTCTAAGTTTCCTTGAGGACAGGTACAAGTGTGTTTGTGATTTGGAGAAGTAGTATACAAACCCAACTACTTTTTTAGTTGGTTGTTGTCGAGTGGTTTTTTCTCATTGTGATGTTTCTCTATCATTTTTTATCTTTGATAGACCGCATAATACATTATATTATCCAAGATATATATGGAAAAAAATTATTAGGGGCATATATGATGGGAATTTGGTAATATTGAAAACACATGCTCACTCTGATTTGGCTTTCTAGAGTGTTTTGTACAGTTGAGAGCGGGGAGAATGGTGTTGATGTGGATAATTGGATTATTGGAGTCCTGTATTATAACATTATTTGTAGGGATATCTTTTTTTCTGTGTAGGAACATTTAAACATGTACAAAAGGTGTCGTGGCCATGAAATTTGCGAGCTTGAAAATGAATGGCATCTTGATTTGATAATTTTCCTTATGTAAGAAAATGTTTTATTTTGAATTTCATTTAATTAAACTTCCCATATTTTAATTTTATATGTGATGTGTGTGTGAATCTATAGATCTTGGAAGCCCATTCAATGTTCTCTAAAGACAGAATGTTTTTCCATTGTCCGATATGGTATTACTCAGGTGAACCCTTCTTCAATCTAATTTTATACAAGATCCATCGTTCCTTTCTCATTATTCTAATTTTGTAATTTTCTATTTTTTTGTGATGTGTTGTTTCAGGTAGATTACCTTGAAAGACTACATGAAATTGTTTTTAATTCATGTTTGAGTGGGTTAATAGCATGCAAATACCCCCACCAATAAAAAAATTAATGGTGATTTGGGTGAGTGACGCATTTCTAAACTTTTTTCCAATTGTATGGTTTTTTTCTTTTTATCTATTGTATTTCTTGTTCTGATTAGTGTTTGTGTCACTCCCAAATTTTCATTTCATACAACTATTTATATGGAAAACATAAATTAATGCTTATTTCATGTTTTCATTTTTTTATATGTTCTGTTATGGGTATGTTTTTATAATGATTAAATCATATTTTATGTGGATGAAATATTTACTATGAATTTAGATTGATAATGGAATTGAACCTTTACATGTTTCTTTCTGTTAGGCCTGGAAAATGTTATGTTGTGTCTTAAAATATTCTACAATGTGGCTAGTATTACATGAAACAAGTCTTTGTTGTTTGGGTTCATTGAGGTGCTAGTTTGAGAGTGTCATTGAGCTTCTGGAAAGCTATCAAGTCAGAGCAGAAGGTGTCACAATGGATACAAATGGGTGGTGTTCTCAGTCATGAGAAGATGTTGTCAAACCTGGGATGAAGATTTCATAGTGGCATGGGTGGTGTTGTCAAGCCTCTACATAAGATGTCAATCCTGAGAAGAAGATGTCACATAGGAGACTCATGGGTGGTGTTTTCATGACTGAGAAGTTTTCAAACCTGAGCAGAAGATTTCACAGCGGAGAGTCATGGGTGGTTTTGTTATGCCGGAGCTTGAGATGTCACCATGGAGACTCATTGGTGGTGTTTTCAATCCTAAGCAGAAGATGTCACAGCAGATGATTAATGAATACAAGGACCCACTTCTAGTGTGAACCATGGAATGACAAATCATGTGTGTGAGTTTTGAGTTTCATTTAAACTCTCTTGGAGATTGAATAAATTTAAATATATTCAATACATGTTTCTTAGATCTTTATGTTGAGTTTGAAATGTTCATATAATATAATTTAATAATAATTATATATTAAATATAATACTTATATTATATAGAAATATAATATAAAATTTTAGCACCAAATATTGAAATATTCACATATAATATTTTATTAAAAATATGCTTTACAAATAGATATTAGTCATTGGAATTGTTTATAATAAATGGAATGATAAATGTTTATTACCAACAGATAAATTTGTCATATTAATCTGTAGCTAACATTTTAACCAACATATATGTTATCTGTTGGTAATATTATAATTCCAACAGGATTATTTTATCTATCGCAATATCATTTAGAGATAGAGTTTTTACCAAAAATTTAGTGATAGAACAATTTTTGTTGATAAAACGTTTTAGCAATAGAAATTTCACTTTTACCAACAGATATACCCCTGTTGGAAAAAGATATTTATTTTTTAGTGTTTGATACATTAGGAAAATGATTCATAGATCATTTATGACATGTATGAATCATCCACACCATAAATATGAATCAATATTTTCATGATCTGACTCAATGATTATGTTATCATTTTAAAATCGATATTTTAGTTCAAAACGTGTCACTTATTAAAAAGAAAGAAAACGTAACCATACTTTCATGATAATTTATGAAAATGATTAATAATTCATTTTTTATGTATATGAACCAATATCACATCAAACTGACACATTATGTTACTATTATTATTAAATGTGAATGTTTTCAGTTTAAAATGACATTTTATTGAAATACAAATGACAAACACAAAGCTCTGAAAAAAATTAATATTGTTTTGATACTTTAGGAAAATGATTCATAAGTCATTTGATTTGTGTAGGAATAATCCTCACCTAAATTTGATTCATGGTGTGACTGGTATGACTCTACAGTCATCTTTTCAATATATAAGTGTTGTTTTAGTTTAAAATGTGCATCATGTCCCAAAAACCAAGCAAACAAGCCTGGACTATTTTTTCATCATTCAATCTGCTATTTATTAATTGATTTAATTATTATTTTTATCACATACACATATATATTAAATCGGCCAGGGTATGGAGAATAAACAAACAAAAACCTACCTAAATGCACAGGGGAAGGCTGGAAACCAACACCTCCCATACACCACCACTGGATTTACCCACTAGGTTGTGCCCATGGGGATTTATCTTATAATTATTTAATTAATTTTTTTAGAGATAATGCCTGAATATGAATGTTTAATGGTGTGACGTATAAGAATCAACCAAAACTATATATGATATTCATTTTCCCCATATAACAAGATGTTTAGTTTAATATTTACAATTTATTTAATTTTATTTCTTTATATTAACATATTAATTTCTTTCTAATGCATGTGAGTTATTTTTCTCTAGAAGAGATGGTTTTTTCAAGAATGGAATGAGTTAGGGTCGTGATCAAAATAAAAAGGAACATTCATGTTTTTTAATGTATGTTTTAGTTTCCACTTATGTAATTGTACAAACCAATGATTTAAAGGTCTGTAATATATTGTTTTATTTTATTTTATTTATGTTGTAAATTTCATTTCATTTAAATTCATTAGTGGTACATGATTTTTTTGATATCTTGTTATGTTTCTCGTGATGTGGTGTGTTTTTACGGGACATTTCACTAGTGGTGCAGTGTGATGTTACAGCACAATGCATAATTTTCTGTTATCATCCCTTTTAAAAATGTTGGCGAATGATCCCTTTACGGGTTCCAAAAAGTTCATGGATAAATTGTTCGTCTAAAAAACATTTACAAATTTTGATAAAGGTCCCTTGTATTAGGGATAAATAAAATTTGGTACAATAGACATCGGCTTTTAATCTCACTCTGGTAGTTAGTGCATATATTGCACTAATAAATTCCATTAATAGCATTATTAAATTCATATTCTATATTAGTGCGACCTCAAAACATTTTATGTAATCTTAGTTACATTGGTAACCAAATAAAAAATTGTAATAAACAAAATATAGGACAAATAGAAGATGAATAAAAATGAAAAAGGTTATGAATAAATTATATAATTAATATCAATTTATTTTTTAAGAAAATAAAGGATGTCATTGGAGATTCGATACATGAGGTAAGGGTTTCGTCAACTCCTTTTACATTTTTTGAGAAATTCCATTTTCACTACATGTTTTCTTTTATGTTGGGTATAAACTTCCGCATGAATTTATTTTATGATAGTTTACCAAAAATTAATGTGTTTTTAAAATAAATGTCATGTTATATCAATACATGATATTTTGATTTAAATATTATTAAAGAAGTAAGTGTTTTTTTATAAAAAACCTTTTTTAACGTTTTCCTTTCATATCCTAATATTTAAACTGTTTCAAGAATGATTCTATTTATATATAAATTATTTTTAATACTCATTTTTTACTATGTTCCACATTATTTACAAATTTATAAATGTAATTTTTTTTATTTTTTATGCATGTGTTATTTTTTGACTTTTTAGAAATGTTTAAAATGAAGGATTTTTTTTATATATACTACTTCACTTCCTTTTCACACTGTCGTAGTTTTTATTTTTTATCATGTATTATCTAAAATGTTTCATAATTTTTTTAAAAAAATACTAATCCATTTCATCTGTGAATTTTTTTAAATTTTTTCGATGGAAAAATATATTTCCCCATATTTTTATATGAATTATGCAAGGTTGTTTTTCTTATGATTTAAAAGAGTTTTCAAGGTATTTATGATGAAATGTAAAATGTTACAAATTCTTTTTTCATTATATAAATCTTGGGAACTATATGTGATACATGGTGAGCCTAATATAGATCAAGATGATGGGTGAGGCTGATATATCTCCTTAATTCATTGGGAAATGATTTAATATTAGAAGGAAAAAATGAGGTAGAGAACCATGTCAATTACATTTATGGAATTATTTGGGTATCATTTAATCCCAAAAAAATTTAACATGAGGGAACATGGGTTATTAATGTTACTCTACATTATTTCTATTTTATTATTTCTATGTGTTTTTATACAAATATTGTCATTTCAAGAGGTAAATAAATTTTAATAACTTTTAAAGGTGATTTTTTATAAGAAATGTTTTCATGAGTTATCATGTTCATCATTATGAAATTATGGTTTATTATTCTTGATAATAGTTTTTAATGTTTTCTTTGACCAATGGTTTATTTTATCAGTTGGATATTTTATATTTATTTCATCAATGTTTTGTTGTGAAAATTATATATATTTTTATGAGTTTTCATGTATCTTATTATACTAATGGGTTTAAATAATTCTTTTATTCCTTATTAATATTTTTGTACTCATAAAAAATTTACATTTTTTCCTATGATCTATGTATGAGTAAGAAATATAGAATATTCAATCATTACTCTATAGTTCCTAGTCTTGATAGAAAAAAAAGTTTCATGAATGAATCATGGGTGTAAATTTAGGATCATGTTTTTGTGGAAAAAATATACACATTGAGGGAGAGTCTAATATTTTATATAATTTTTTCTCTAATTCCATAATCCTATAAATAAAATGGATTATATAAATATATAAAATTGGAACCCTTTCTATTAAAATCATAAATATGGGTTGATTATGACACATGATATTATTTTTATTGTGATATAAACATATATAAAAATAACATGAAAACTAAGTAATGATTCCTTGACTTTTAATGAATTAAATTCGTTATCATATGATTAGTTAACTTTTCAATAGTCAGATGGAGTCTGATAATCATCCTCATATGTATATGTAAATTTTTAATCTAGAGTAAAATTTATGAAAGATTTAGTAGTTATCTTATCCATGATGAATTTTTTATGTTTTATAAAATTTACATAAAATCTAATGAAATTATATTTTTTATTTAGACTATTTTCTAATGAGAAATAAAATAATTTATCACCCTCACTTATAATGATGGTTTTTAATGAATTTATTCTCTTCCTCCCTTTACTTTTTTCAATATCTTCTATAATTTCGATTATTCCACCTCAAGTTAGGAAAATCGAGTTTAATATGACTCATATTATTATATTTATAACATATAAAATATGAATACTAATTCTTATCAAGTATCAATTTTCTATATTTATAATGAGTTTATCAGTCTTTCTTATTATTGGGATTCCTATTCATACTTCTTGTAAGTTGATAAAGCTCGTTCAAACACTCACCTAAACTACATTGATCAGAATACTTATATTTCATCATTGTAACTCAAGATTAAAAAGTATTAGATCATGATGTAAATGTAAATAAAGTAGTATTAATGAAATTAGATGAAAACATTACTCCATTATTCCTATTCTCTTTTTCAACATATCTTTTTTGACTAATTCTATATTACATCAATGTATATATTATGTCATCTAGACATAGTGTAGTCAAATTTTTAGTATCATTTATTTCCTCTTAAATTCCTACTCCTTCATTATTATATCTATAATTTTATAAATAATATGTTCTTATTATCATTTTTTCCCATCCACATATTGTATACAATTTAAAATATTCATAAAACATAGATTCATTTTTGTTTCCATTTCGCCGGGTAAAAAATAAAAAGTTTTTTAATCCCCTCTCAACATAGTTATTTGAGTTTCAAAACCCATTGATGTTCCAAAATGTGTAGTCTCCAATTTTATCCAAATATAATTTAAATTCTTAGAAGATTATATCTATCTATAAATGAACTTTTCCATAGAATATAATAATGAATTATGATGTTTATGATTTACATGATATTAAAATATTTATTCTTGACAAAAATGAACAATTTCATTCTCTACATCTTTATAACTGTTAGTCATCATAAGAAACTTTTCAAATCAAATATTAATGATCAAATGATTCATATGATAATTCTATTATTCATAATCATGTAAATAAAATGTATGTTTTCTTGTTGGATTTAAATTTTTAATTGTTCCCATTGGAAGAACTTCAATTACAAAATATATATTTCCTTTACCAACACTATTTGTGTAAGTAATATGAGATGAAATTATAAAAATAAAAAAAATAATGATATGCTCAAAATTAAGAAGATACATTCTTTAATTCCAATTTTTTCCCATGGATGTAATATTGGATTCTATAATATTTGTAATTTTTTTCAAAAAAACATAACTAGTAATTTTCCATCCCTCATGATTTATATTCATTCATTTTATTAAAAATAGGAAGCCAAATCATGATAAACATAAGAAAGATGGATAGAAGATTGTCTCTATATACCACTTATGTTAGTGGGATGAAGAAATTGTGAAGTATCTTTTAATGGGATGTAGTTTGGTTAAAAATCAATTTTATTATGTTGGGGATTTATTTTTCATTCACATCAATACATTTAATCAACTAGATGACCTTATATGCTTTCTAAATATGGATATTATGAGTAAATAGCTTAAGAACCTTTTTTATGAGGCTAAATCTCCTGTAATTACTTCTATCTAGACTACTAGGAATTATATTCTATTTTAAAACCATCCCATTAAATACATGATTATGTCATATCCATACATATGGAGGTGTATTTTACTCAAACGTGCAAATAGTTGTTATAACCCACACCCATGATGATTATTACATTCTTAGAATTTTAATAGTTCAGTTTAGGCCCAAAAAACCATTGGTGCTCAAATTTTCTATTGGATACTACCGATCCAATTATGGATTATGGCTAATTTGGATAGTTCATCATCTCGTATGCTGGGACCCTCAATTTTTGGAGGTGTCTTATACACTCGCATGACTTTATTAGTGGTTTATTTAACCATTTTACTAGAATTATAATTGTATATGAAGTTGATCTTTGGGAAATGATATATGATATTAAACATGTAGTCCATCATAACCATATTTTTATTTGTATAGAATCTGATAGAGAGATTTCTTTAGAATCCAATAGAAGCATAATAAGGAATTCCCCATGGAGTATGTTGCCACATTATATACCATGCCTTCAAAATTCCAAACATATCAAATTTACAGTTTTACATGTTTAAATAGAGAATAATAATTTCATGGATTCATTGTAAAAAACATTGACAAGGGAAATCTATATTAGGTGGTCTTTTAGGATCTTAGAATGTTGTGTACTAATTGTGGATGGAAGCATGTTGGGTGAAAATCACTTCCGAAATTGTAAAACACCTTTTAATTCATGATTTTAAATTATTTTTTATTAATAAATCATTGGATCATATTTGGATGGATCCTAAATCTTATTGGTATTGGTTAAAAAATATTCCATTAAAATTAAATTGTAAATATCACTTTTAAACCATAGTGAATAGTGGATACTTATAACGACTTCAAAGTATCCCAAACATTAAACTTTTCTTAAGGTGCTCTATTTTCCTATACCTAGAATCTATTAACTTAACATATTGAGAGGTTTGTATCCAAATTCTGAAAACACTATATTTCGTCACCAGGAATCACTCACCCAGCATGAACTAAAATTCAACACTTCTACAACTAGAAGATTGGTTCTATCTTCTACACCAACAACCCCTCAATCATGACCGATCAATAAATTAATAATTACAATTTAAATAAAAATATATTTATAATAAATCCTCACTAGAAAAGGTTCTTAGTAAAAAAATTGTACTGAAAATTATTACACAAACTGTATGTTCTTTTGGTAATAAGCCATTACACAACTTCAAAATGGCTTAGAATGCATAATTCTCAACTACTATTTTACATGGTATACTATTTTGACTTTTTTTCTTATTAAAATTATTGAAATTATTATTTTTTCTAATGCTTTATGTGATACTCCATTTATAGATGATGTTTTAACAATCATTTACAGTCAAATTATACAAATCTCAAAGTTAGTTGTAATAATATGAGAGAAATCTTCATCATCTATCGATGGACTAAACAATTTTCTTTATCTATAAAATATTTTATCCAACATTTCTATAGTTATTTTTAAAATTAATAAAATAAATTGTTAGGAATGATAAGAATACCTAATTTTCATAAAAATTATTAAGCGATCTAGTATATCACATAACAACACTTTATTCAATTAGTGACTGTATTCATCCAGAAAACTATGGTTTTTCATAATGATAGTTAAAAAAAATTAAATCTTCATAACCAAAATAACTAAAATAGTGTTAAACATAAACATCTTTTATGTAATGTGTATTTAAATTTCCCAAAAAAAGAATGTAAGTGAATTATTGACCTAATCATGATTATATAGAGGACTATACCCATCACTATAATAGTGATTTTTAGTTTTCTTGGATTAACTAAATACTTTTGTAACATCCCCCAAATTTAAAACATATTTTTTTTAAATAAATGTATATTAAATGGATTTATTTATGATTTTAAAAAATGATGATATAATTTTATTTAATAATCCTATATAAAATTAAATGGTTTTTCTATATTAGGAATAAAATATAGTTATAATATTACATAAATAATCTAATTATTACTTTTTAATTATTTTCAAAATAATGATATTTTTCATTGAAAAATATAAATGCTTATTTTTATAATATTTATAGATGTTAAAATTGAAAAATCTAATATATATTTTCATTCAATACGTAAAAATATACGATTAATTTATTATAAATATAAAATATTATTTTAAAAAAAGTTATTATTAAGCTGTTTTGAATCTTTTTTCATGAATTATAATCTTTTATTAAAAAACATTATTTAAAATGATTATTAATTATTTTTTTATGAATATTATAATTTTCTAAGGATTATGTTTTTATAATATTACATTAAAAAAAATTATCACTCTTAAGAAATAAGATATTAATGAACATAAAATATTTATAAGTCATATTTAAAATAGTAAATTTTGTTGTGATATTTATTATTTATAATATTAATGATAACATTTAATATTAACACTTTATGTCATAATTTTTTAAAAAAATTAAGTAACTTGATTAAAAAGAAAATAATATTATTAAAAAATTAAATAAATAGATAAATAAGATGATAATTTTATATTAATATATTTTATAATTATTTTAAGTACATAATTTAAAATTCTCTTAGAGTAGAATATTTAGATAACTAGGAAATCTAGATAATAGAATCTCGATAAAACCTTGTGGGAGACAACCTAAACTATTGGGAGAGCTAGCCTAGTACAAGACACATAGAAACATGGATATCTTGTGTGTTTAGGCCAAAATGATCTCATAGATCACACAGGGACATGCATGGAGAATTCATGGTTGGTGTTGGGTTTCTGGTTCAACTATGCTGGTTGGAACAATGACATGTGGTGTATGTGCTGTGTTGCAGGTGTTAATCCTCCCCTGCTTTGGAATAACTACTTATGAGAGATGTTTGAATATATGGTTTCATGAGATGGTTTTAAATATTTATATAGGATGATATTCAATAAGTAATGTTCACCTGACTTTAAAAACATCCATTTATATCATCGTTGTCCTATCAAACATGTCTAAGATGTCTGAACTCATCACATATCATCGTCAATCACATATTTATTTTAATCCCTTGATTTCATATTCTAATTATTTTTATTCTACTTAAATTTTTTTTTTCATACTCAAACTTGTGTGCATGGACCAACACAATGGAATTCCTCTATTTTTGTCTCCTCTATATGACAATCCCAAATTACACAAATTTAAAAACCATATAACTCTACAGATGATAACCTCTCATCCTACACTATCCAACAATATCTTGTTAATTTTAATTTCCTTAGCCCTCTTTAATAAAACTATTTCATTAATCATGTAGAAATCATTACATTATCGATCAAATAGATCTCAATTTTTTATTTGCAAGAAAAAAATACCAATAGTATAGTTGTGCTTGGAAAAAAAATCATGAAGAATCCTCTATAGAGATTATTAACCAATGTAATAAAATTTATATATAAATATAAGGGTCTGGCCTTAAAACATTACATAATATTGAATTAAATGAATAATTCACATTTATGATCCTTTCAGGTTTAGAGTTTTAGAGAATTATTCAATAACTATTACATAACAACATGAATATTACATGTAGACACTACTACTCAGTATCCATTTTTTCATAAAATAAAAACTCTTAAAAAGAAACTTTTCTAGTTCCATGTTTTAGACAACATGAATTTTCCTTGATCTCATCCTTGACCCTTCTAATCATTAAGTCTTGTGGAAAACATTCCAAAAACTTGGGATGAGCATAAAAACCACAGTAAGGGTTATAAAATAAAGAAAGGAAACATTAACCAATAAATAAATACAAATCAGTGAAACCAATACTTTTCAATCATAACATACCTTACGAAATCTTAATATTTATGAATAACACACAGAAATCATAAATCTTAAAGGTAACTTATGGAATTCATAACATACATACATTGTAGCTATCACAACTACCTAGGGAGACACATTTTGAATACCCATCACAGTATATTTCCTAAATCTCATAGGAGAAACATTCACATTTACCTCTGTCTCATTGCCCAATGCATTAGAGAGCTATCTCGGGGTCACCCGCCCTAGGAGTATCACGGAACCACACGTATACATAAACAATTACCAATAACCTTAGAATATTCATAACACATAAATCATGCATAAAGGAAATATTAAATTTCCACTTTGAAATCACAATATATCATTTCAATATATTTACATAATCAAGGCTTTATCAATCCATTTTCAAAACCATTTAAAACATTTTATAAAGAAATTTTTGAATAAAAGTGTCACATACCAATTTGAAGCTTTTAAATGAATTATCATTTGAAAACATTAATGTTTATATAAATAAATAAATCATAAAAACATTTTTTTCAAAACATTGAAATTAATGAGAAATATTTAGAAGAATAAATATTTAAAACATTTAAAACGATATTTTAGTTAAAGATGTTTTAACCAAATGAGAGATGCTTGAATAAAATAATTAATAAATAAAAATTTAATCATAAATTTATAATATCATGAGAATAAAAGTATTCATGATATAATATGCGAAAGGATAGTATATACACCATAAAAGAGTAAATTGGTGCATAACAACAATGATGTTTCAATTGAATGTAAATTGAGACGAAATCCCTTATAAAAATTGTATCCTTAGATTAATGATAAATAAATTAAATTATAATGTGTGAAAAATATATATACACTCATTATTATTATGTATTAAATGTAAATCAATCAGAGAATGTTCACACATTTTTTTAAGACAAAACCAATGACTTGGACGTTTAACTCAATAAATTGAAATTGAGTTAAAATTACTCTTATCAAGTTCGTATTGATTGCTTTAGAATTTATATATGGAGTGATTATTTGTATCAAATGTATATCCACATAAAGGGAGTTTAAATTACAACATAAATAAATAAACAATGATTCCACATATAATCATAGCATGACATAATTAAGAATTAAAAGATTAAACCAAGGAATGGAAATTTGGTTAAAATGTTCCCTTTACCAATTTGGTAACATACGAAACATACAAACCATAAAATAAGGATGATTTAAACACCCTTAAATAAAATTATATTACACAAATAATACAATCATTGGAATCATATACACCACATGAAATTGAAATAATGGAAATATAGCATGAATCTCACAGGAATAAAAAGTTAGATGAAAACTCCTTACCACGGCGTAATCAATTGAGTCATTTGAAAAAAAGTTAATAACTATTATATGAATCATAGAATACCATGAATATAAAAATAATCAGGATAATATATATCAAATGGTAGTACACAATACTCCATATGCAAAGAATTTGTGGCGAACAATGGATATCTCACGGAATTAAAAGTTAGATAAGAATATCCCTTACCTTGTGTCAGACTTGACCTGTTCGATCTTTAATCTCCTGAATAATAAACTAAACATAATTTATAATTTCATAAGAACCATTTTTATTTTTTAGTAATCCTCTTATTTCACTTATTACCATGTTATAAACGTTATGTAATCTATCAAGTTAATAATGTTTGTTTTGTTGATATTTGGTACTTGAGTCACAAATGAACACCTTATAATTACAAGTTGTTAATGTGGTAAGATATCCATTATCTTAAGAATGATATTAATGATTTAGATATCATATAGATCATATATATCTAGTATATTTATGTTTATATAATAGTACATAACATTTAGAGGTATGAAATTAAATGCATCGTTCATGAAGATGGTAAGCCGTACGTACGCATGAACGCTACTTCTATTTATATTTCTTAATTTAATGGAATTAAACACATATTTATACATATTTATAATATAATTCCAGTATAATATCATATAAATTATTATTAACTCCATCATTTATACATCCCACAAAAGGAATTAACATGTCATATCACTTAAAGGGGGCGATATTCCGTACTTCCTCTAATGAGATTATCGTATTTACCCAATATGAAAACCATAAAGGAGTTCTATAAATGAAAAAATACAGAATCATAAAGAAAAAATAAAAATAATATATATCATATATAAATACAGTTCCATAATAATGGTGACCATGATAGGTGGTAGGAGATAATCGAACAATCATCGTCCCATGAGGCGTTAGTTTTCCATCCACAGAAACAGTATGTTTTCACCCATTATATGGAGGAGTGTGTAAGTGTAGTTCAAATAATTCTCATAAAAACATCCTTGTATATTGAGGAAACTAGTTTTGTTATGAAACAAGGGTGAAAAAAGTGTTCAGGGGTTGGAGAAGTAATGTAAAAGAAAATAAGTTAAGAGAAACCAATAAATTTAATTTGGGTAACTCGCTTTGTTTTGAACAAAAATTGTTTTTTGAAGTGAATTTTGCATAATGTAATGATTCTAGGTGGAAGTTAGGGATGTAGGGAGATTAATTGGCCAGAGGTTGGATGATCTAAAAGGATTGATAGGGTTTTTTAATTGGTTAGAAATGGTCTCTTTTTATAAGGGGGAGGAGGGGCTCTTTAGGAAAGTGTGAAAATATTATGTTATTATATAGTGATATTCAGTTTCTAAAGGTCCAATAATCGTTAGAGTAGAAAATAAGATGACTCATAGTGGAAATAAAATCATAAAATAAGAATTGGATATGTTTTGGATGTTATTTTAATATTTATATTCTTTTTTAATTAAATGATTTATTAATGAGATAAACACTGCATCATTATTGTGTCCTAAATAATTTATTTTATTCAATGTCCAAAAATTATAAGAAAAATACCATGATGTAGGAAATCTTTTTAGATTTACAATTAATATTTATAGTAGAAAAAATAACTTATATAACACCATGCAAAAATTAATTTACAAATATAGTTTTTTTTATGCCGTTGTTGTCTTTACTTTAAATTAATTAATCTAAAATTTCATTATCATTCATAAGTGGCTCCATGGGGTCCCAAAATCGACCCAAAGATGCCAATGGTCGGACATTACTCATCCAATAAGGTTAGGATAAGTGTTAAGGTAATTTTGAATTTTTATAATATTCTTTTTACCTTGAATTACCTTATTTACCTTTAACCGCGGTAAATAAATGTCAAAAATTACTTTTCACCCAAAATTATTTTTATCTTATTGAACCACATTTTACTTCTTGATATTAACCGTGTCTCTCAGATTTCTGAAATTTAACTCATAGAAGTAGTAAAATTTCATTTAAATTAAAAGGTCTTTTTTAACCACTACTATGTGATTTCACTATTTAGCCAAAATTGAAGTTTTTCGGAAAAATACCAAAAAATCAGACTAAGCTATATTTGATATTCTGAATTCAAAAATGATGTCTATTTTACCAAATTCAAAACATAGAAGTTGAATTAATTAATTTAAAATTAAATCCCATTGTTAGAACAAATAGTGTGTTTTTACGAAATAATAACTATCAAAAGATTCACACTTGTTTATGTCCAATGTCAAAGAAAAATTAATTCCAATGACAAATATTGGTTTAAATGGTAAGAATATATACTAATTACACTTTAAAACCAATTAAAAATATAATTTACCCATATGAATAAATTATATTAAAAGATACATTTGAATTAAAATACAACATGTTTCACTTTTCATTAAAAATTTCATATTATCAGAAAAATACTAAAATTTCATCCAACGTAAATTTTGTTGTTCTGATTCTAAAGAAAATTTTACGTGGTCAAATATAACATATAAAAGGGACCAAAACTATATTTAAAGAGGGTTCTACATTAAATAGCAGTAAATCGCCCTTTTAATGTAAATTATTCTTAAATTAGATTCATTCAAATTTTAAGACTCTAAATTTTATTGGATAAATGTAAATACATTTAACAAACATGTATAATCATATTGTAGTTAGTTTTGTTCATTACCACCAATACAAAGGATAGTAGTTAACTACCATTAAAAATAATAATATTATATTATTAGTGTGCAACGTAATATTTCAAAGAAACTCGCTCTTGTGTATCGGGTATGCTATCGAACATAGCAACCCCTTTAAAGTAAAATTAATATTTAATTCACAAATATTAATAAATATGAAAATTTTCATGTTCCCTATTTACCTGGGATGTTACATCCTTCCCCCATTTTGGGAATTTCATCCTTAAAATTTTAAAACTGGGCTTGGAAACTTCATTAAAAGTCCCATATCAGAAAACAGTCAGTAAAACTATCACGTTAAAAGAATGAATGAGAAGTACAAAGGTCACCTGAGACAAAAGATACTAGGATTCAATGAAAACATGGATATAGAGGAGAAATAAAACCATCACTTTCTGATGTATAGTGATAGAAAACATGATTATGAGAAAGTTAACCACCAGAAAATCACAAATCTTTGATTGGTTAAACAGACTTTGATTCCCCAGTAGGAAAAGATAACAGACAATGTTTTTGTTTTATGTAACATTTTATTGAGAAATTTATTTATGAGATTAACTAGAAACATATGGAAACATACTTAATTTTCATTTATAATTTTATCCTTTACTAGCTTTCTAACGCAAACTCATATTTTCTCGAAATAATGAGAATTCAGGATGACATGTTCACATTGAAAACACTATAATCAAATTCTAGGGAATCACATAATCCACAAAATATGAACTATATTTTTCCCATGTCTTTAGACATTAACCAAAACCAATATGGTTTGTGCGAGATCAGATAATACCCAAAAGGATAGTCTTTTACAAAAAAATTACTCTTAATCTCCAAAAAAATTCAAATAAAACCTAAAGATCAACAAGGACCCTTTGATAAACAATTGTCCATTAAATTATTCAAAGTAATATAAACTAATATTGTAACCAAAATATCATAAGGATTTAATTACATAGAGTTCCATGATACATCTTAACATTTATCTCTAAATAACACCAGTTACTCATAAAGTCTCATATTGAAAAGTAATTAACCTAATCGCATATTCTCCATGATAGGTTAATCATTTTCATAAATAAATCAAATCATCATATGTCCATAATAAAAACATAGATTCTTGCAAACTAAAATTTTAACCATTATTCAACAATTGATATCCCATAGTATTCTATCTTCCTTAGGCAAATTGTGTTTCCTCAAAAGAGAGAACGTCTTCCAAAACAACATTTATCACATAATCACTAAATAATTTTTCTATACTAACTATATCCATTTGATGAAACATAAGTTCCTAAAATCAAGTAATTCTTGTTCCATAAAATCATTTTACTAAAATAATAAGTCATACTAACCTAGTACATCAAGTATCCTAATGGTAGGCGATGCACCCTTGTCTCCCTTTGGTTGTGGGTTCGATTCATGAAGCCTTTCTAGATGCAACGGGTTGTCACCCATCCAATGAGTTTTCCTTTTTATAAAACTCAAAAATAACCCTAAGATGTTTTAACCTCAATGGTTTACTTATACCTCTCATTTTCATCCAAATTCATTATGATCTCAACATATTAATTCTTGAAGTCTTATTTCACCACCATATGATAAAATAAAACGATCCCCAAAATGAAGAACATCATACTTTGATCATGGTATCCATTTGGTTTCATCGTCACCTTGTTCATGTAGGTAGAAGGTCCATGCATTTCAAAAATGATTTTGAGATCCTTAAAAATCATTTGCTTCCTTGATCCAAATCCACCTTATACAACATGTTTCATATGGGTGTTCACAGATAATTGTTTTTGGAAAATAATAATGTATGACATATAATTTCAAAACATCTGATAAAACATGATTTTTATAAAACAATCAGAATGAATTTTAGTTTAAACATTCAATTAATGTTATTTTTAAAATACCATAAGAATGTGATGAAAGACTATGTAGTAAAATCAAATATAAATAAGTTTCACAAGGGTATCCTTCTTCAACACCTTTTTAAAAATCAAAATATTCTTCCAAATCTTGTGATAAGGGAAATTATTTTGTAAATTCCTTGATAATATTTACTTTTCTTGAAAATATGAGAATATTGTGAAAATAGGATTTGTTTAAATACAACCCATGATCCCTGATGATAACGAGGAATAGTGGAGTTTTTTGATATCTAAAACAAATTCTTGCAATTGACTTGCATGGTAGAGAAAGTTTTATAATCATCTGAACAAGAATTTGCAATAATTATTGAAAGAAAGTCATCAGGAAGAGATAAGAATGTCGTTTGAGATCCTCCTCCCTCCATTTTTAACTGACTTTTCTTGATCTGAAAAAGTTATAAAACAATTATTTAACTGAAATAATAGACCTAGGGACTAACCATGTGTTTAATGAAAACTCATAATCCCTAAATTTCTCTAAACCGACCTATGAAACCAACTATAAGGACCTGGCCATAAACCAATACATAATATTGAATTTAATGAATAATTCACATTGAGGATATTTTTAGGTTTAGAGTTTTAGAGAATTAGGACATAAATATTACATAAAAACATGAATATTACATGTAGAAACTCTTAATCAGTATCCATTTTTTCATAAAATAAAAACTCTTAAAAAACATGTTGTGTTCCATGTTTTAGACAGCATGACTTTTCCTTGATCCTATCCTTGACCCTATTCATCTTTATGTCCTATGGAAAACATTTCAAAATCATGGGATGAGCATAAAAATCATAGTAAGGGTTATAAAATAAGGAAAGGAAACATTAACCCATCAATAAATACAAATCAGTGAAACCAATACTTTTCAATCATAACATACCTTACGAAATCATAAGATTTATGAATAACACACAAAAATCATAAATCATAAAGGTAACTTATGGAATTAATAACATAATTACATTTTTTTTATCACACCTACACAGGGATAAACATTTGGAATACCCATCATAGTATATTCCCTAAATCTCTTAAGAGAAACATTCATGTTTACCTCTGTCTTGTAACCCAATGCATTGGAGAGCTATCTCGGGATCACCCACCCTAGGTTAATCACGAAACCACATGTATACGTAAACAATTCCCAATAACCATAACATATTAATAACACATAAACCAAGCATAAATGAAAGATAAAATTTCCTCTTTGAAATCCAAATATATCATTTCAAGATATAGACATAATCAAGGCTTTAACAAACCATTTTCAAAACCATTTAAAAAATTTTATAAATAAATTTTTGAATCAAATTCCCCCATACCACTTTGAATATTTTAAATGAATTGTCATTTGAAAATATTAATGTCTATATAAATAAATAAATCCTAAAAACCATTTTTTGAAAACATGGATATTTATGAGAAATATTTATAAGAGTAAATATTTTAAACATTTAAAACGATATTTTAGTTAAAACATTTTTAACAAAATGAGAGACACTTGAATAAAAAAAATTGAGAAATAAAAAATTTAATCATAACATTATAATATCATGAGAATAAAGGTAATCATGATATTATATTCCAAAGGATAGTATATAAACCATATAATAGTAAATCGGTGCATAACAACAGTGAAGTCTCAATGGAATGTAAATTGAGACGAAATCCCATACAAAAATTGTATCATTAGATTAAGGATAAATCAATTGCATAATAATGTGTGAAAAATATAAATATACTCAATATGATTGGGTATTCAGTGTAAATCAATCAGAGAACAGTCACACATTTTCTTTTAAAGATAAAACCAATGACTTGGATGTTAAACTCAGTGAATGGAAATAGAGTTAAAATTACTCTTATCAAGTTCATATCGATGAATTGAGAATTTATAAATGGATTGATTCTGTGTATCAATATTATATCAACACAAAGGGGAGTGGAAATTACAACATAAATAAATAAAGAATTATTCCATACATAATTATAGCATGACATAATTAAGAATTAGAAGATTAACCCAAGAAAAAGAATTTAGGTTAAAAAGTTCCCTTTACCGCTTTGGAAACTTAAGAAACATACACCCCATGAAAGAAGTAAGATGTAAAAACACATAAATCAAATTATATTATAAAAATAATACAATAAAGGGTCATACATACACCACACAAAAGGAAAATAGTTGCAATATAGCATGAATCTCACGGGAATAAAAAGTGAGATGAAAACTCCTTAGCACGGCGTAATCAATCAATTCATATGACCAAAAGTTAATAACCATTAAATTTTTAATAGAATACCAAGAATATAAAAATAATAATGATAATATATATCAAATGGAATTACAAAATACACCACATGTAATAAATTAGTGGCAAACAATGGAAATATCATGGTATTAAAAGTGAGATAAGAAAATCCCTTACCTTGTGTCCGACTTGACCCGTTCGTTCTTTAATCTCCTGAATAATAAACTAAAGTTATTTTATACTTGCGTAAAGACCATTTTCATGTTTATTAATCCTTTTATATCACTTATTACCATGTTATAAACATTATGTAATCATTCATGTTAATAATGTTCGGTTTGCCGATATTTGGTACTTGAGTCACAGATGAACACCTTATAATAACAATTTGTTCATTTGGTAAGAAATAAATTATATTAAAAATTATATTAATGATTTATATGTCATATATATCATATATATCCATTATATACATGTATTTGTAATAGTACATAACATTTATATGTAAGAAATGAAATGCACCGTTCATTGAGACGGTAAGCTGTACGTACGCATGAACGCTACTTCCATTTATATTTCTTATTTTAATGGAATTAAAAACATAATAATACATAGTTATACTATAATTCCAGTATAATATCATATACCATATTATTAACTCCATATTTTATACATCCCACATAAGGAATTAACGAGTCATATCACTTTGATGGGGCGGTAGTCCGCACTTCCTCTAATTTGATTATCGTATTTACCCTCTATGGAAACCATAAAGGAGTTCAATAAATGGAAAAATAAATAATCATAAAGAAACCATAAATATAATATATAACATTTATAAATACAGTTCCATCATAAGGGATACCATGATAGATGGTAGGAGATAATAGAACAATCATCATCTCGTGAGGCGTTAGTTTTCCATCCACAGAAACAGTATATTTTTCACCCATTAGATGGAGGTGTGTGTAAGTGTAGTTCTAATACTTCTCAAAAAAACATATTCATATATTTATGATACTTTTGTTTTTATAAAACAAGGGAATAAAAAGTGTTCAGGGTTTGGAGACATAAAATAAAAGAAAAGAAGTTAAGAGAAAATGTTACCTTTTATTTGGGTAACTCCCTCTGGATTGAACCAAAATGGTTTGTTGATGTGACTTATTCCTAAAGAAAGGATTTTTGGTTGAATTGAGTGATGAAGGAATATTAATTAGTCAGAGTTTTGACGAGCGAAAAGGCTTGAGAGGTGTGTGTAATTGGTTAGAAATAGTCTCCTTTTATAAGGGGGAGGAGGGGCTCTTTAGGAAAGTGTGCAAATAATATTTTATTATATAATTTTATTTGGTTTATAAAGGTCCCAAAATAATTATAGTTGAATATTATATGACTCATGGTTGAAATAAAATAATAAAATAATAATTTTATAGGTTTTGTATGTTATTTTAATATTTATAATCTTATTTAATTAAATGATTTATTAATGAGGTAAACACTCCATCATTATTGCGTCATAAATAATTTAATTTACTCGATGTCTAAAAATTATAAGAAAACTCCCATGATGTAGTAAATCTATTTATCTTTCCATGTAATATTTATATTAGAAAAAAAATTATATAACACCATGTAAAAATTAATTTACAATGATATTTTTGTTTATGTCATTTTTGTCTTTACTTTAAATTCATTGATATAAAATGTCATTATCATTCATAAGTGGTTCCATGGGGTCAAAAATCGACCCAATGATGTCCATGGTCGGCCACTACTCATCCAATAAGGTTAGGACAAGTGTTAAGGTAATTTTGAATTATTATAATATTCTTTTTACCTTGAATTACCTTATTTACCTTTAACAGTAGTAAATGAAAGTAAAAAGGTAATATTCACCAAAAAATATTTTAATATTATTGAAGCACATTTGAATTATTTATATTAACCATTTCCCTCTGATTTTTGAAATTCAACTCATAGAAGTGGTATAATTTCATTTAAATGAAAAAGGTAGTTTTTTAACCACTACTAAGTGGTTTCAATATTCATCAAAAATTGTTGTTTTTCAGAAACATACCAAAAACTCAACCTAAGATATATTTCATATTAAGAATTCAAAAATTATTTCTATTTTACCAAATTAAAAACATATAATTTTCATTAATTAATTTAAAATTAATTCCCGTTGTTAGAACAAATAGCGTGCTTTTACAAAACAATAACTATCAAAAGATAGGCACTTGTTTATGTCAATTTTCCAGGTGAAATTAATTCCAATGACTAAAATATGATTAAATGGTAAAATTATATTCTAATTATACTTTAAAGCCAATTAAAAAGATAATTTATCCATATAAATATATTATATTAAAAGGTAGTTTTGAATTAAAATACAACATGTTTCACTTTTCATTCAAAATAGCATTTTATCAGAAAAATACCAAAATTTCATCCAAAGTAAATGTTGATGTTCCGATTATAAAGAAGAATTTTATTTGGTCAAATATAACATATAAAAGTCACCCAAACTATATTTAAATAGGGTTCTCCATTAAAAGGTGGTAAATCGACCTTTTAATGTAAAATATGCTTAAATTAGATTCATTCACATTTTAATAATATAACTATTGTTGGATAAATGTAAATATATTTAACAAAAAATTATAATAATATTTTAGTTAGTTTTGTTAATTCCCACTAATAAATCATCTAAGAGTTAACTACCATTTAGAATAATAATATTATATTATAAGAATGCAATGTAAGATTTCATAGAAACCTCTTGTTGCGTATTGGGTACGCTATTGAATATAGAAACCCCTTTAATATAAAATTAATATTTAATTCGCAAATATTAATAAATATGAAAAATGACATGTTCTATATTTATCTGGGATGTTACAATAAATACACCTATAACAATAATTTTAACACCATTTACCACCTCCAATTATGGTTTTATTTTCTGGTTCTTCCTTCTTCACTTTGGGTAGGAACATGTAGTTATGACTAGTGTCTATGTGTGTGTGTTTGTTTGTTTGTGTATGTGTGTGTTATCACTCATTTTAAAAATACTAACCTTTCATAATATCAATTTTTGATACTTTTAGATACTCAGGTCCCAAAATGTGTACATTTATAATTTTATATATATACAAATATATATTAATCCATGATTTGGTTGAAGTTCAACCTTAGATCCTAGTCTTATATAGATATGTTTCATATACCTAACAATAATTTATTGATATTTTATAAATAAATTAATTAAATGTTGTTAATAATTAATTTGACTTATTATACCACTTAAAGATATTAAAATGGGATGTTTATGTATGGACTTTCAATATAAAGTGTTCCTCTTTCCCCATTGGAAAAAAACCCCTTACGACCCAAGCTCTCTTTCTCTCTCTCACACTCACTTTTTTGCTATTTATTTCCCCCATTCCATCCACTTATTCCCAATAATAGGAGTGGAAAATAAAATTTCCCAATATCATTAACTATTCATATGAAACTATAAATCCATGTGGTAAGAAAATTTCTATTTATAAAAATCTAAATCTATTTTTTTTAAATCCCCCTATAAGGGTGATTTATTTTTCTATTTCATATTTTTACAAGACCATTTTTCTAAGAACATTTAATTTTACATAAAACCTTATTAGAAAAGAGTATAATTGAAAGATTTATATTATTTTCTATTTTAAATATTTCCTTTTTCAAATTAAGCATGTTTTTTAAAATGGAATTTTGTTAAAAAAGGTGATTTTAATGTTTAACATTTAATATGTAAAATATCATTTTACTTCAATAAATTTTATTCATGATTATAGTTATGACCATATAATATATTTTTCCTCTTAATTCAATGCATCATTATAAAATCATTTCATTATGTTTATTTTGTTAGTATTTATTTTATAAATGTATCCTTTGAATGTATTTTTTTTTAAATGTATGAATTTTTCTTATAGAAACATTTTAAAAAATATGTTTATTTTCTTTTTGAGGATAAATTTAAAGAGATTTTTTTTGTAAATGTATTTTAATTGATGATTAATGTGCATGAAATCCTGAAAAAATGGTTTTTATATAAAAACTTTCATTTGGGTATCAAATGTAATGATGATTAATGGGTAATGATACCATGACCTCATATTGAATTTTTCCAAAAAGTGATACTACTAGTGACCTCATGGATTTATTTAGATTTCACAAGTATCATTATATTCCTTATGAAATTTATTATTTTCAATGTAAAGTTATAATGTCTTCTTGAAATGGTATGTGATTTAAAAATGAGATGTATTTTTAAAGGTTCTGAATAGTAATTCCTATGGATATTTAGAAACCCTGATTTTATATTACAAAAAATTATTTATTATGTAAAATTTATTGTAATTAATATGAAATGAAATATTTTTAAATTTATTTTAAATTTATTTAATCAGTCGGTTTTAAAACCCCTTACTATGAAATTTTATTCTCCCCCTATGATTTTAAATGATTTCCATTGGTTCATTATAAATTCCAAAATATGTTTGGTTTTATTGAAGGGAGTTATTTCAAATGGAACATATAACATTTTTTAAATAGTTTGTATAAAATTAGGTTTTTTGTAATTTTTTTCCAAATACACTAAAACCTCGACATAAATGATTCTAAAATATGTAAAGGACTATATATTTTTTTAGCTCATGTCTATAAAAAAAATTATATTTCATGTTTTTAGCATCGGATTTGGGAGAGTGGGTCTCAGGATGTCATAATAATCAACGCATTATAAGAAATTTATGATGGATATCAAGTACACTAACTATGTAAACTCTAAAGGGAGTTATATTACTATGGATAGATTAATGTGAAAATAATTTTGAATATATTAATTTAATTTTTTCCACTACAAATATAGATATTATATGTTACCATTGAATTTTTTTTGGATATATAGAGACGTATTAATTAAAAATTCATAATAAAAATGTCCTGATACATGATTTGGATATAATAGTAGTAAATTTTTTATTTATAATATGGTATCCTTAAATATATAATTAAAAGTTTGAAATACAATCAAATCACAAGATCATAAATTATATATCCGCTATATATTTTAACTTGTGTTGAAGGTGATCAATAGAGTTGATCAAGGACTGTGAATAATTAATAAATTACAACTCTATGAAGGAAAAAAAGGTGACTAATGTGTAGACTAGGAAAGATATTACAACCTTATCCTTGGTGAGGATTTAAAGAGATACAATATGTATGGTTTTTAAATGCATGTACATGGGAATCATAATAGTAGGGGAGAAATACAATCAATCCAAAATGGCTACTCATCCATTCATCCATGTAATGATCAAGGAGGTTTAAAAGGAAGAATATAGAGATATGTAATAATGAAATGAATATTCTAGAGTCCAACCATGAAAATGATGGGATTACAATATTTGAGAAAGGAATATGTGTTCTTTAATTCTACGGTTTAAGTTTATAATGGATATTCAACATATCTAATAATTAAATATCATTTCTAGAAGAACAATGATATATAAAAATATCATGGAGAATTTATAGTGGGATAACATAAATAGATAGATTATGAAGTATATATTATGATACTTGGTATGATATAATATAATTCCCCATCCCCAAAAGACCAGATTCGGTGCATTATTTTAATACATTGGCATGATTTCTATGAATCAAGTCCTGAAGGATGGATCAATTTAGTAGTCCAGGAAAATAGATTAAATTCATGAAAATTATTTTAGACATTCATACATAAAAAACATAAATAATATTTTGATAATGTCTTTATTCCTCTTTCTTAAACCTTCATATCAATCATTATACACTCCTTGGTATCCTTAGAAAATAAAACATAATAAAGGGGTGAGCTAATATTCTCATTAAGGGTAAATAATTTACCAGAATCTATAAACATTTATTGAAAGATTTTTAATAAAAACAACAACCATTTAAACATAAACATAAACATAATTTGGAATAAATTAATGAAACATTACCCTATAAACATACACATGGATGGTCTAATGGTCTAATGATCACATGTAATAACTAATCATACAATGAGGGAATGCATAATGTCATACATCATAACCACATAGTCAAGGACTTGTGCCAAGAAAAAAATACAAATTTTGTCAAGATATTGTGCCAAGACACTAATTTGTTTCATGAGACCTATGGATGCATTGGGGAGAAAAAGCGGGCCTATCCCATAACTTACTATGTCTAATTCATTCCTAATATAAAAAGAGTGAAACATAACATAAACATTTATGTTAAAACTAGCATACAAAATGTCAATACATTATCTATAAACAATGAATGGTTTAAAAACAAAAAATCCATAGTAAAACATATCATAACCCATTCAATACAATATATAACATTGTACTATAACAAAAAAATCTCATTCATGAATAATATCCTGTAAAGTATGTTGACATAGTTGAAAATTGTCAGTAAAACTCTTTAATAGAAATATCACTTTTTTATGAAATAATTTAAAAGTCACAAAATTTAGAAAGGAAGAAATTTAAAATACATTTTTGAATCAAATTGTCTCATACCACATTGAAACATTTGGAAGGAATTAAAATTTTAAAACATTAATGTCCATATAAACAAATCCATAAAACCTTTTTGAAAACATGAACATTAATGAAAATGATTTAGAAGATTAAATATTTAAAACATTTAAAATAATGTTTTAGTTAAAGAGTCCCTTGAAAATAATCCTTTTGAAAACTCTTTTATGAAACATGGACATTTATAATAAATTTATCCCAGTAAAAACTTACATATAAATAATCTTGGATAATAATGAGATTGAGGAATTAACCCTTACCTTTTACATTCCTTTGGTTGGGGGTACATTTGACCTCTTTTATATTGGCCATAGTATGTTATTAAATTATACCAGAGAAATATTCATATTTATGATATCATAATTGATTCATTTATGTCTTTATACTACCCATATGATTATAATTTCCATGTTAAAATAACATTTTGGGTAATAATCGCTTTCTTTATTGTAGGTGTTTTAACTTGTTATTCTTGATCATATCACTTATATCATGATTTAATTGATTCCCAAATATAAAAAATTATTAATGTATCAAATATATTCATAATATAAATATGTATAATATATATATATATATATGATATGGAAAACACCATTTAAGGAGATGGTAGGCCATATGTACGCATAAACCTAGTTTCTGTTTCATATCATATTGAAATGAAGTAAGAAAATCAGATATATATATAAATACATATACATATATATATATATATATATCAAGTAGAATTATTATGTCATATATTACATAATTAATTATAATATATATTTTTATAATCATCGTTGAATGGTGAATGTGGAAATGAATGTCATCGCGTTGTGCACACGGTAAGCCGTATGTAGGCACGACAGATAATATCATTTTATTGATGGTGATAGAATATGTACATGGATGTTATATTATATATAACGAATCATTAACATTCTATATTTATTATTTACATCAATAATACTCATTATTATACCCATCCAAAAAATTAAGTGTTGAATAACAAACTACACCACGACGTGGAGACGTTAAGTCGTACGTATGCTCGTATAGTGACAACCTCATTCATAGTATGGATAGAATGATGAATATGTTTGTACCATATTTATAATAACATCATTGTGTGTATAATGTATGGTAGTTATAATTTTGGTATAGAAATAATAATTAAATAAGAAGTGGAAAAAGAAAAAAAATTGAAATAGGTGATGAAATAATTATATCTTCTCCAGGCGATTCCTTCTGATTTGACCAAAAGGGGTCCTTAGGTTTGATTTCTGAACAAAGTAAGGCCTATAGGCTTAAGTGATGGTTTTTGGGAGGATATTTGAGCAGGTTTTGGCTAATAAAAATAGATTTGGAGGTGTGAAATGAAGAGAAGGAGAAGTACCTTTTTATTAGAGATGTTAGGGTCACTTTAGAGAAAGCTTGAAATATTATTTATTATATAATTATTTTCGGTTTCTAATGGCTCCAAATGTATTTATTTCGAGTATAAGGTGGGTATGAGTTGAATTATTCTCAACCAATATGTTTTAAAAATGTTTAGGTTACCATATTAACCATATCTTTTATATTTAACTCTTAGTTAAATAGTTAACTTTTACCATATCTTTTGGTATTATTATATTATTTTGTTAAACAATTTACTATAAAATGTAAAGATAACATCAAGCGTTTAATTGATGACATATATATCATCATATTACTTCTTTGACCAAACCTTATATTTTTAAAACTATTTTGTAATTTAATAAAATATTATTTTCTTTAAAAACTTATTTATGTCAATTTTGACACTATTTTGTATTATTTTTTGTGAAAGCCATAAAAATATGATTTCTTAGAGAAAAATAAATTGAATAAACCCTAAAATGTCATATTAACGTATAAAGTTCTTGGAATGCATCAAAAGTCTCAATTTATATTTATTTTATTTCTATAATATCAATTATTTTAATATTTCATTAATAAGGTAACTACAACATCGTCATTGTGTCACAAGTAAATTTAATTATTTATTGTTTAAAAATTATAAATAAAATACCATGATATAATAAATATTTTTACCTTTCTAATGAATATCTATAGTCAATTTTATCTTATGTATAACCCTATATTAAAAATGTTTTAGTTATTAAAATTTGAATTTATCACTTTTAACACTTCTTTAAATAAAATAATAATGAATATCCTAATCTAATCCATGTGGATAAAAAAGTATCATATTTTTGTCTTAAGGTTGATTTTGGTCGAAATACGCTTATCCAATAGAACTAGGTCCTATTTTAGGATAATTATAATATCATTTTTACCTTTAATTACCATATTCATTTTTAACCATGGTCAATAAAATTCAAATGTAACTATTCACCAAAAACATTTTTTTCATCATATTGAAGCACATTTTACTTACTAATTTCTATCGTTCCTTTCATATTATTGAAATTCAATTCACAGAAGCTGTAAAAATGCATTTTATGCAAATTAGCAAATGTGCCTAGAAGGTGGGTAAAAGGCATTAAATAATTCAATAAAATTTTATATATCTAATCTTATTATAAAATGACTTCAATAAATTACATTGAACATATATAAGTATTATTTATCTATTTTTACTTTAAAATAAATTTAAATAAAATTATTAATTATTTTAAAAAAAGTCGGTTTTAAACAATAACGTTGTGTTTTTCACTATTCATCAAAAATTGAATGTTTTTAGAATAATACAAAAAATTCACCATAATATAAGTTGATATTACAAATTCAAAAAATATTTATATTTTAAAAAATTTAAAATATATATTTTTTATTAATTAATTTAAAATTAATTCTCGTTGTCAAAACTAGAAAGTGGGTTTTTAAAAAGTAAAAACTATCAAAAGATTAACATGTGTTTATGTCCAATTTAAATGTATAATTATTTAAAATAACCTAAATTATTTTAAATGACGAAAATATAATCTAATTATACTTTAAAACATCTCAAATGCATAATTTTACACTATATGTTATTTCGATTAAAAAATTTGTTTTCAATTAAAATTTTGTATTTTTCACTATTCATCAAAATATGAAAATTATCAAATGTAATGTCCAAGAATATCCATTTTTTAAATGTATGGAATTTTTTCAAGACAACTAAAATAGACGGTGCATGATTCTGAGGCCCAGAGTGCCCGGAATGAACCGTCGAAAAAGTGTTATGTTTAAAATAGTGTGTGTGAGTAGTTTTCCTGAAAAAGTTGAACAACTCTTAAACGAGTTCCTGAATTAGAAATCCAAGGGATTAGTTGCGTTCAGGATGATGGTTTTACCCTAGGTGCGACTTATGTTTTGTCATTGCAGGGCTCTAGTGAGAAAACTCGAAAATGCTATAACCGTAAATAAAATTATTAAATAAAATTATTTTATTTCTCAATTTTTTATAACTCACAAAAGGTGACTCGGATTAAAAATATGTGACCACCACTAAACTTGTGAGGGTATGCTTTTTTTAGGCATACCCTAACATTGGCCAGCACATGCCTACATTGGTAGTCAGTTTTTGTCCATAAATAAAATAATTTAGTAACAATTGTTTTATTGTTAAAATTCATAAATTTTAAACGGTAACTTAGATTGAAAATCTGAGAGTACCATTAATATCGTTGGGGTGTGTTCCCCTTAGGCGGAGCCTAACCTCGACCAGCACTGGTCGAGGGTGAATGTTAGTAGTTTATTAAACATTTTTTATTGTGCATTCAGTAAACGTGTGAGCGGTGTTTACTTTCTTTTGAACCAGTGCTTGGATTAAAAATCTAAGGGAACTATTGAATTTGTAGCACTGGGATTTACTTAAGGGAATCTTTACATTGACCATAGTTGGTCGAGTGAAAATGTTAATTTTGTTGAATTTTGAATGATTAATAAAATAATATTTTATTTCATTTCATTTTCTTTTCTTTTTCCCAACAGACAGGCGGTGTTGGAAGGACCGACGACATGTCAATTAATTAATAACTTGACTCTACCATTTTTGTAACCACAACATTGGAAATTTGGGAGGTTCATTAATTAAATGAACCTCATTAATTCTTTGTTCAGGACACACTCTTTCCACCCACCTATTTATATGAAGCTCGGGGAGAGGTGTTGGCATGACTTCACTATGCGATGAAGCTCTGTAGAAGTACCACGATACTAAAAACATGGAGGATGAGACTAGATTCAACAAATGGTGACAAACATGACAGAATCATGAACTGATGATAATGGCGATGGTGGTTCTGTAGATCATTGTCAGTAGACGTCTTATCAAGGTAGGGGGTTAATTTTGAAGTTGTCTTTAATAAATTCATTTTTTCTCCATATTTTTATCATGTAATGCAGAGGGAACGTGACAAATAAACCAGGTCCAAACCCGCCTTCGCTTCATTCTTGATGTGTACTTCGATGATTAATTTCCAACATGACGACATCCCGAAATAGTGGGTCACGCTATGACGGTGGTATCTCGGAAGGGTCGTAGCCATAGACGAAGTCAAAAACAGACCACCAGAGTGCGTCTGGTGACCCGTGAATGAAACCATATGCATGCCATGTCAGCGACGGCCGGAGGAGACCCATGACAATCGGTCGTGGGTGCAGGAAGGTGGCGTGTGATAGTAGGTTGTGGCGGACAAGGGCGGTAGGCCCGAGCCGGCCACACGGGACAAGGGCGGCGCCCGCAGGCGCCGCCTGCAGAAGTAGCCCTAGCCAGTAGGATGTGACAGGAGGGTGAGTCATAGACTTTTCCATGCCGTCTTGGCGAAACCTGGTCATCCAAATGGCTGACAGTTAAATGTGGCGGGGTAGCACCCCACCGACTAGCGAACGACCTTGCAATCATGGGGCCAGTGGGATACAGTGGTCCGCCTTCTGGAGAACTGAGCCAACATGGGCCACCCAAGTGGTTTGGACCCACCAGAGGGCCGAGTTGTACCCGGGGCCTACCAGGCCAGACCCATGGCCCACCAGGCCAGCGCGGGTGGGCCAATCCCCACCCGATAAGCTGAGCCAACTGCGGCCCAGGGCCGTGAACAATTCGGGCTGACCCTGATGGGATGAGCCTGGTAAAACAGGATAACCCCCAATGGGTCAGACCTAAGCATGGTCAGGTAGACCCCGGGACCCGTTGCGTTGGGCTGGTCTGACTAAGTCGGACAGGGCCCAGACCCAACAGGTACCGGAATAAAGAAACGCCTATAACTGCTGAAATGGGTGTTTGTTAGACACAACTTCAATGGAATTGGGAACCCTTTTGGGAATCAGTCCCTTTGGAATAGATTATTGACCCTGACCACAGCGGGCCAGACCGAGGTGCGATCAACCCCGTTTCACATAAATCGGTGTAACTAACAGACCAGGAGTCTGATCTACGCACTATCTGTGGCATAAAGACCCTTGTGAAAAGGAGGTCATTTGGATATAATCTATTTGTTTTTTTAAGGAGTTTGATGTGTGACCTGGGTTGGATCATAATGAATCCAAGTGGCCCCTTTTTACAATAGTGCCCATATCTCATAGACCGAGTGTCGTTCGATGTGGCGTCTGTCACATTGGGACCCCTATGATGGGGTGATCATTTGGGATACTTCTTTCATGTAACATTGTGGTGGTTGAGGTATGACCAATGGTTTGAGGAGAGAATCCTCCCATAATCAAGAAAGATTATTATTGGAATCTAGTGGTTGGATGTAATGTGAAGGAAGAACATTGATCTGGTGTTGATCAGCATCGATCATTCATATGTGGGTTAGCTTTTCGTGATCCCGTGTGGGTTAGTATCTATCGATCAACTGAGGGTCGGCGCAAATCCATCCTATGTGGGTTAGCATCTATCTATCTTCTGTGGGTCAGTAGTAGAGCCTCTCAACAAAATAAAATGATCTAGTTTTATGACTAATGATCTGTACTTCTGTACTTAAGTTATATACCTACTGTGAACTGAATCTTTTACCTTCATGGTGTTACCTTGGTGGTACTTTTACCATCATGGTGCTACATTTGTGGTGTTACCTTTGTGGTACTTTGAACTTTGTGGTGTTACTTTCTTGGTGTTACCTTTGGGGTAATTTTACCTTCGTGGTGTTACCTTCGTGGTGTTACCTTTGTGGTACTTTTACCTTCGTGGTGTTACCTTCACGGTGTTAGCTTTTGGGTATTCTTCCCTCATGGATCAGTTGTGCAAATGGACTAAAATTTGGAGCCTTATGTTACCTCATGTAAGAGATGAGTATCTTTTGAGAAAATAGGTATATATATGGGAATATACCTAAGTATAGTTGATGACTACTACTTCATTCTATGTGATTGAGGTCTTTCTTTTTGTTTTTTCCTCTGTGGTACACTGGGAGACCTTTGGGGGACTCGGGGTCCCTACGGAGGATTTTTATACTCACACCTACACGGGCTATGCCCACACCTTTTTGTGTCTTATGCAGATGACAGACAACATTGATTGAGGATGAGAGAGCCATGACTGGACGGTTCTCAAAGGTGGACCATTTGAAGTGGCATGACACAATGACTATTGATTTTTAGATGTACCTAGCTTATAGGTAGGATCCTCGGTGGACGTTCCATGATTTGTACCTACCCTTCAGGTTGGATCCTTCGTGGAGTCGGTTCTACCAACGTTCTATAACTTTGATCTTTTCTATGTGGAAATAATTTTAAGTGTCATGAGTGTAGTTTTCAGTTTGGGAAATATAGTGTTGGCGTGGCGACTGATGTATCCATACATCAGGACCCTGAATTCTGATTTCTGACTCAGTGCACAAAAACACTCATTGCATGTGTTTTTGAAAAGTTTTTTCTATGATCTCTTTTAGTCAGTTCACCTGGTATAACTTATTGAATGTGGTGCAGCTATTTTCTTTCAGGATTCATCCATTTTGAAACTCATCCATGATTCCCAAGAGAGTATATTATGATATATGATCGATCGATGAGGCTCTGGTGTGGGTCCATCTTAATGTGTCGGCACCTTTAAGAGGTATACCAGCAATACCACCACCCATTGGGAAGATGTTACCACCATCCCCACTCGTAGATGTTGCACACCGATTGAGTGCATTTCACGAGTTCCAATGGTATAAGCCTCCATGGTTTTGAGGAAAGACAAATTCCCAGGCACTTGAGGACTTGCTGGAGGCTATGGCTAGAGTTTTCCACCTTATTGAGACACCAGTGGAGCAGATGGTGATCCTAGATGCTAGTATTTTCTAGTGTGTGACCATGAGAATGATCTTCAAGGTGAAGAAGCATTGGTACATGGAAAATTTCCCGATATGGTACCTTCGGGTAGTGTTCCAGCTATATCACTACCAGTTGGTTGGAAGTAACAAATGGTAGGACGGGTGGAGGACACATGTAGGCTTAGTTCCTTCTATTTTTTTCAACATCAGATACCCCTTAGGTTATGAGGTGATCTTGACTCACAGGCGGCCAAGGACTGGATTTAGGAGGTGGCCGAGTCACCATCTAGTTAGGGTACCATTCGATCAGATGGATGTCCTAGTAGATATCCTTCTGCGTGGCTTAGCATAATGATGACAGGGTTACGATCTCCCTGATCTTGCGAAGAGGTAACCTTTCTATGGACAATCTTGAGGACCTTTCTCAATGAAGTGGGTCTCTTTCCATAAAAAGATATGGGGAAAGTGTTCCCTATAGCTTCTACAGCTTCAATAGGATGACATGTCAACAACTGAGTATTCATCGAAGTGTACCGACCATCCTAGGTACTCGATGAATACAGTGTGGTCTATTCTTCAGGTCTCATACCTCCAAGAAAGGTGTTTTTAGGGACATATGTGCCAACACCATTCCCAAATTCCTTCATACTTATATTAGTGTCCTAGAGAGAACCTTTTTCATTGAATGTTCTTTGGTTGAGCATATATAGCCAATGAAGGTTAACCGTGGTAATGCAAGAAACTGACACTAGTATCAGATACTTGGTCATGTAAAATGTTTCAGGAAGAGGAAGTGATAGGGACAAATGAATCTATTGGGCGGAAGATGTTGAAGTTTATCTAGGAGATAAACATGAGGTGTTATACATTTTGACATGTTACAACCCCCCCCCCCCCCCCAATGTGATCCCCATCAGGCTCAGGGAGCTAGAGGACATGGGAAGGGAGTAGCTACAAGCGGTCAAGGATTGTGACCCAAGGGCACTGGGAATGATTTGAGGTACAGTCAGTGACTACTACTAGTGTCTGTAATAATATACATAGGTACCAATCATTCCTTCTTACCATAAATCTTGTTTATGATCTTGACTATCCGGTTAAACTGATGATTTGACCCTTATGTCTGGAGATACCTTTCGTATGGGACATGATAATCACACTTATGCCAATAGTGTGATCATACCCTTGAGGTGAGAGTTTCGGTTGGAACCTCTTGTTGGTAGCATCGAGGCCTTACGACGTTATTTTGGGTATTAATGGGACATCCACAATTCATACTCAGATTGACTATTTAAGGCAAAAAGGATCTAGTATATTTAAAACGTTGGAATAGGGTTTTACTTGGTTAGTGAAAAAGGAAACACAGGAAGCACCGGATAAACTCATGCATAGCAGGGTGCAACCTATCACTCTTGAGTTGGCCAACCTTACCCTCATAGTAGAAGAGGTTTTTAGTTTTCAATTCCCAGTAGTATTGGTAGTGTGTGGGGAAATCTTTTCAAATAACGTTTCCAGGATTACCTCCTCGAGGGGAGAGGGACTTTTTTGGAGAGGGTACTATCAGAGATTTGTAACAGACTTCTCCAGGGTATCGGAACCCTTTTCAGCTATGAAGAAGAAGGGAGAGCCTTTCCTATGAATGGAGAAGTGTCAGCAGAGCTTTCAGGAGCTGAGATAGAGACTGACTAGTTCCCTCATCTTGAGGACACAAGAACAGGGAATTTGGTATTTAGCCTACTACGATGAATCGGGGAACATACTAGGTTGTTTCCTGATGCAAGATCGGGTAGTGACAGCCTACAACTCATGAAAGTTGAGAGAGTACGATCAGAACTATGCTACCTATGAACTACAGTTGGAAGAAGTGATCATTGCACCGATGACATGGTGGCAGAAATTGATGGGTGACCGGTTTACTATTTACTCTAGCCACAAGTGTCTTAGGTATGTCTTTCCCCAGAAGGACCTGAACCTGAGATGTCGACGATGGTTAGTGTTCCTCCAGGACTATGACTTTTACATAGTCTATACTATTTGGAAAGGGAATGTGGTAGCAAACGCACTCAGTAGGGGTTCTGTTTTACAACTTCTGAGTGAGGCGTTAGAGAATCTAGTCACACTGTGGATATACATCATGGATCAATATAGAGAATCTTACCTCTAGTATATGAAAATCACTCCCCCACCTCTTCAGCATGTTCGTGAGGCACATCTTAGGGATGTTGACTCTAAGGCCCAACATTTTCGGTTATCCTCATGATGGTCTCATGAAAAAAATTTGAATGTGGGGTCATATTATTGTCATCAGAGGATGCGCCATGGAACCATTGACATTTCAAGAGGAGGAATTGAGGGAGTTTCATACATACCCTTTAATGGTCTATCCTAGAGTGGTGAAGATGTACCGGGACCTTCTGCATGAGTACTGGTGGCCAGGGATGGAGGAAGTAGTGGAAGAGTTTGTTTCATGATGCCTCACTTGTCATCAAGTGAAGACTACACAGGACCGATAGAAGTCTTATGTCGATTGGGGATGGAGACCCTTGGAGTCTGAGGAGGGAGACCATGTCTTCTTATGGGTCTCACCCAGATGATGATTACAGAGGTTTGGCCGGGGAGGAAATCTATCTCCAAGGTTCATCGGACCTTTCTAGATTCTCATTAGTGTGGGCGATGTGGTGTACCATCTATCATTTCCCCCGCAGATGCACTGGGTATATAATTTTTTCAATGTGTCACAACTGAGGAGGTGTGTGCATGAACCATCTCATGTTATCGACTAGGGAGAGTTGGACTTGGACGATGGGGTGACTTTTAAAGAGATTCCAGTGGAGATAGTGGATCAATTGGATTGAGTCCTTCATGGACGGTCGACCCCTCTACTGCGAGTTAGGTGGCATCATGGGAACCTCAAGGAGAGCACATGGGATTGGGTGGCTCAGATTCGTGCTCAGTACCCTCATTTGTTTAATTTTTATCTATTTTGGATTTTGGGGATGTAAATACATAAGATGGGGAGAATAAAATGTCCCTAAATTTCCGTATAATTTTTTTAATTATATGGGATTCTTTTGAGACTGTGAAAACTGACGGTGCATGATTCCAAGGCTCGGAGTACCCAGAATGATCTGTGGAAAAAGTGTTAGGATTGAAATAGTGTTTTTGAGTAGGTTTTCTAAAAAAGTAGAATAACTCATAAACGAGTGCCCGGATCAGAAATTAAAAGGCACCATTACGTTCACGATGGCGTGTTTACCCGAAGCGCGACTTAAGTTTAGTTGGTGCAGGCCTCTAGTGATAAAACCCCAAAATGGTATAACAGTAAATAAAATAATTAAATAACATGATTTTATTTTTCAAATGCTTATAACTGAAGAATGGTTACACAGATTAAAAATATGTTACCACCACTGAACTCATGAGGGCATTCTTTCTTTAGGAATACCCTATCATTGGCCGACCCAGGCCAATAGTGGATGTTATTTTTTGGCCGTAAATAAACTAATTATGTAACAATTATTTTATTGTTAAAATCCATAAATTCTAAATGGTAACACAAGTTTAAAATCTGAGAGTACTGTTGAGTTCGTTGGGGTGCGTTCCCTTTAGGCAGAGCCTATCCTCGACCGGCATGAGTCAAGGGTGAATATTAATAATTTGTTAAACTTTTTATGGTGCGTTTAGTAAACATAAAGGATGTGTTTTATATCTTTTTAACCGGTTCTCAGATTAAAAATCTAAGGGAACAGTTGAATTTGCAACACTGAGATTTTCTTAAGGGATAATTCACTGCAACCGTAGTAGGTCGGGTGAAAATATTAATTATACAGACTTTTGAAATATTAATAATATAGAATTTTATGTTATTTTATTTATTTTATGTTTCTACAATGGAACAGCTGTTGTGATGGGACCAATGACATGTCAATCCACTAAGGACTTGGCTCTCCCTTTTTTGTAACCACATCGTTGGGTATTTGGGTGGTTCACTAATTAAATGAACCTAATTAATTCTTCATGTAGGACACACTCTTTCTCCTCTCTTATTTATATGGAGCTCGGGGAGGGGTGTTGGCATGAAATCATCAAGGCACGAAGCTCTGGAGAAGTACCACAACGCCAACCACTTGGAGGATGATACTAGATTCAATAAGTGGTGATAAACACCACCAAATTACGACCCAATGACAACGATGAAAGTGGTTATGTCGATCGTCATCAGCAGACGTCTTATCCCAGTAGAGGGTTTATTTTAAATTTTTCATAGATGAATTAAATTTCACTCCTACATGTTATCATGTAACGTAGAGGCAGCAAGCCAAACAAACAAGGCACGAACCCTCCACCACCTCGTTCTTGATTTGATCTTCATGGAACGATATCCCACTCGATGGAAACACAAAATAGTGTGTCCTTCTTTGATGGAGGTATCCCAGAAGAGCTGTAGACACAGATGATGTAAAAAATGTACCATCAGAGCCTGTGCAGTGACCCGCTAAAGAAACCATTGGCATGCCATGTTTTCAGCGAACGACGGTGGCCGGAGGAGACCCGCAACAACCGATCATGGATGGTGGAAGGTAGTGTTTTATGGACAAGGGTGGCTGCATCATGTTGGCTTCATGGGACAAGGGTGGCACATGTAGGCTCCGCCAGTGGAAGCGGTCGTGGAAGGAGGATGTGGCACAACCCTTGGTGTGCCGCGTTGGTGAAACCTGGTAGGTTAAATTTCTGACCATTAAATGGAGTGGGGATAGTGCCCCACCGGATAGTGAACGGCCCCGCAAGTGCGGGGCCCTTTGGATGCAATGGTCCACCTTTGGGTGGACTGAGCTGGCGTGGGCAGGCCAAGCTGGTCGGACACGCCTAGTGGGCCGACCCTAGTTGTGGACCAGGCCAGACCCGCGGTCTGGTAGGCCTGTGTAGGTGTGTCGAGCCCCACCCGATGGGCTGGGCCAACCGTGGCCTGAGCCCGTGAAAACCTAGTCTGACCCCGATGGGCTAGACCCAGTGAACCGGGCTGACCCCCAGTGTGTCGGACCCGAGTGGGGTCATGTTAACTCCAAGACTAGTTGTGTCGGGCCAATCTGACATAGTCAGATCGGTCCCAGACCCAATCACTACCCAAATAAATAAATGATCATAACTGACGAACCGGGTGTCAGTTAGACACGCCGTCAGTGGAGTTGGGACCAGACCTGACCAAGTCGGGTCAGACTGAGGTGCAATCACTCCCATTTCAGGGAAAGGGGTGTAACTAACAGATCAGGCATCATACCGAAGTGATGCCTATGGAATAAGGACCCTTGTGGAAAGTCTGTACTTTGGAGATAATCTACATGGTTTTTAACTGAGCTTGACATGTGACCTAGGTTAGATCATACATGAATCCAAATGGGTCCTTTCTATAAAAGTGCCCATATATCTTACAGATCGTGTGTCTGATCGACGCATTGTATGTCACATTGGGATCCCTATGATGGGAAATTCCATTGGGATACTTCTTCGATGAAAGTGGTGGTAGTTGAGGTATAACCAATGGCTTTAGGATAGAATTCTCTCAGAATCATGCGTGATTTGTATGAGAATCTAGTGGGTGGTTTTAATGTGAAGGAAGAACATCGATCCTATCTGGGTCAGAATCTATCGATCATTTGTGGGTCAGCACCTAGAGATCCTATGGGGGTCAGAATCTATCTATCATGTATGGGATAGTTCCTATAAATGATATGTGGTTCTACATCTATCGATCCTGTGTGGGTCAGCAGGAGAGCCTCTCGACAGAATAAGATGATCTAGTTTTATAACTAATCAAATGTACTTCTCTACATAAGTTTCATAGATGTTGTAAGCTGAGTATTTTACCTTTGTGGTGTTACATTCAGGGTGTTACCTTATTGGTACTTTTACCTTCATGGTTTTACCTTCTTGGGTTTACCTTTGTGGTACTTTTACCTTTATGGAGTGACCTTTGTAGTAATTTTACCTTCATGATTTTACCTTCATGGTGTTACCTTTATGGTACTTTTACCTTCATGGTGTTACCTTCGTGGTGTTACCTTTGTGGTATTCTTCTCTCATGGATTAGTTTTGAAAATATCTTAAAATTTGGAGCCTTAGGTTTCCTCATATATGAGATGAGTATATTTTGAAAAATTAGGTATATGTATGGGCATATATCGAAGTACAGTTGATGAATACTGCTTCGTTCTTTGTGATTGAGGTATTTCATTGTGGTTATTATTTTTTGGAACTCTGGGAGACCTTCGGGGGTCTTGGGGTCCCTACTGATTATTGTTATACTCACACCTGCATGGGCTACGCCCACACCTTGTTGTGTCTTTTGCAGACGAAGGACAATGTTGATCGAGGCTGAGGGAGCCAGGACTGGATGGTGCTCAGAGGTGGACCATTTTTTGTAACATAAAATAGTGAATAATGATAATGATATGTAACTACCTTTCAGGTAGGATCCTCAATGGAAGTTTTAGGGGTTTTTTTCTCTTTCATTTTTACTTTTACTTTCCAGTTGGGCTTGTATTATGTCCCCTTTACATTCAATACACTTTTCACTACACTAGTTTAGTTCATGGTTGTAACTTGTTGTGTTCTTGGATTGTGTGTTTGTATAGGTTTAAAGTAAATTCCTATCTGTTATAGAGATATTCCTTTTCGATGCTAATTTCCATCCCTAGCCTATGGATGGAAGGCTTGGGGTAGTCACAGCGCGAGCCCCGGGGGACAGTTCATGACATCAAAAAAGCACCAAAAAATTATCCTAACTAAATTTTTATGTACTGCTTCCAAAAAAAGAATTAAATTTAATTAAATTTAATATATAAAACTATCAAATATTGTATTTAACAATATTTTTCCATTAATAGGAGGAAAAAGTACATTTTTTAAAAATGCATATTATATCTAAAAAATGAATTTGTCCTTATATTATATCAATGAATCACAAAAGATGAATTTTAAAATTATATAAGATTTATATAAAATTAAAAAATTATTAATACTATTTATAACTACTTCTTAAATGGCTAGTTTGATAGGTTGTGATGTGATGGAACTCAGTGTTGTGTGTAGCGCAAGCTATTGAATTACTTTAAAAAGATAACGTACTCTAAAATATTGGGGGTGTTAAATTCTCCCATCCTTTAATAAATTACGTCCTCGAAATTTGAAGTTGTTCTTCGAAAATAAAAGGTTAAAAATGAAAAATACCATTGTGTAAAACCCACATCGGAAATAGGGATTACTCAATTTAGTTTTAATAAGAGGGAAAGGGAAATGAAATAGTTTCCACTAAATTAGGATATCTAATAGGAGAAAATTGGTGGAAATTAGAGACACATAATTGGAGGGAAAATGTAAATATTTATATGGAGGAATTGAGGTCATCAATAAAAAACAATTGAACAATAAATGTAAAATTGAGGGCCTCAAAGCCATCATTCTATTATGATTTAAAGTATCATTCATTCATGAAAACATATGGTATTAGGATAACACATTTTTTTAGATAAATGTTTTTGAATAGGAGGGATTAATTTACAATCCAGATAATAACTCAAGAAAAAACTTGATTTGATTACCAATCATTATCATATTCTCATCATTTGGTAGTACTTCGATCTATTTTCACTTCATCCTTTACACTATGAAATGAATGTTCAAAATTATTTTTTACACATAAGAATCATTTATAAATAACAACGTCCACACATATTTCCTTAATTCTCTAAATGTTTACTAAAAACCAAAAGGTCGTGTAAAAGTATTCAATAAATCATACTTTAACCTCAAACAAAATATCAATTGTTCAGCTTACTCAATTCCAACCTTTAGACTTATCCAAAATACTTGTGTCCAAACTCACAATACAAAAAAAATGATAAGAAAGGTAAACATAACATAATGAAGATCTCTTTTATCACATAACAACATGTGATACCTTTATCATGAATTCTATTAAAATATGGTAACAACCTAAATTATAATAAAACCATATTTTAATAGGTATGTACTTTCTTATTCATTTTGTAAAGCATAGAATACTTGATATAATCCTTAAATCAAAAAAAGTTATAATCTCCAACAATGTTGGAATAAAAAAACCATTAATTAGGTTCAATGTAGTCAAGAATATCCAATAGAATTTATCAAAATCAATCATCTCTTAGTCCAAAATCACCACCTCAAAATCACAAACATATTAAGTTTTATCATTACTTCAACCATGTATTTTACAAAAATTAAACATTATATTGAGTCACTTTTCTTATAATCATATAATATCAAATCCTCAATGAAATAGTACTATAGTAAAATCCTTATTTATATCCATCATTCATATAACCAGTACATCATTGATACAACACTAAAATTAAATAATTATTTAATAACAATGGAAGATCACTATTCAATAAAATTCATCTTTAGTAGTATAATAACTTTATTATTATCCAATAGCATCATTTGGGGCATATTCTAATTATTTGGACATGGATTTTCATAGCCTCCCTACTTCTTGTAGATGAATCATTCTACATTTGAAACCTTTTAATTACCCTTGCAATCATGAATGTGGGGTCCTTTAACTCCACACTTATTACATACTCTTATTCCCTTCAATAATTTACTAAAATGAGTCTTTCTATAGTTATCACATGTGGTAAAATCCTCATTTCCATTCATCCCTTTATCCATATTTTTTTCCTTCCTCTTCATTTCTTTCTTCCCTTAAAAGCAATGTGACTCATAGAATTATTTATATATCTTATTAACACATGATACTATTTATCTATATGATGCATATGCATTGGAGACTATTTCCCTTAAATGTTTTGGCTTAATATCATGAAATATATGATCCTTTGTGCTCTTTGGATCTTGTGTATTGTTGGAGTTCACATTCTATCTATTGGGTGTCATTTATAAATGATGACATACACTAGGTTAGATAATATCATAATGTATAATCCAAAAACTATAAAAATTATTAGTATTAATTGAATATTTACACCCATCTAGTCTCATAATCATAACATTGGTTTCTTTTCTGACATATTTACTCATAAATCATTCATAATATTTTGTAAAGAAAATGTGAATTATCCTAGGCATATCCCCTGGGAGTGTCAAACCTGATGCACAGTAAGGCTCGTTTTCATATACCAGGATACCTTGGGTTAAGCTTGAAACTCATTGTTGGGGTTTTCACTCCTAGGTACATTATTTCCAGATCCATGTCTTCTTGTAGTATCCATACATGGATGTATTTCTTAGAAAACCCACATAATATCTACATTACTAAAAATTTTGGATGTTCTTCTTTACTAATCCTCAAAGTCTATCTTAGGTTAATGTTTCTTAAACATAGTTTATCTAAATCTAATTTCCAAAGTTTTTTCTAATCTTACTCAGATACCAACTTCAACACTATGACCCTTGAAGCCCGAAGCTGGTGCATTATTTTAATAAATTGGCATGATTATGAGGATTCATGTCCCGAAGGGCTGATCATTTTAGCAGTCTTGGAATATATATTAAAAACATGAATGTTTCATTGCATATTAAAATATAAAACAAAACATAAATAATCCTCTGATAATTCCATTATTCCCCAATCATAACCCAGCATATCAATCGTAATACACCTCTTGGAATCCTGGGAAAAAACATAAGAAAGGGGTGATATCAGATTCTTATTAAGGGTAAATAATTTAGCAAAATCTATAAACTGTTAAGGCAAGATGTTTAATAAAAAACAACATTTTAAACAGAAAGTTGAACATAATTTTAAAAAATAAATCAAACATTACCATATAAACGTGCACATGGATATTCTACCAGTTTAATTGTCACATTTAATGACTAATTTCATAATGAGGGAATGTCTAAAGTAGGACATCATAACCATATAGTCAAGGCCTCATGCCAAGACTACAAATAAAATATTTTTCAAGGCCTTCTTCCAAGACACTATTTTGTCTCATGAGACCTACCAATTTATCGAGGGGCTATAGAGGGCCCCTCCCATCACTTAGAAAATACAATTCTTTACTCATATGAAAAAGGTGAAACATAACATAAACATTCCAATTAAAACTAGCATATGAAAGGTCAATACTTTAACCATAAACCATAAATGGTATAAAAATAGAACATCCATTGTAAATCATTTCAAAACTCATTAAATACAACATAAATAATTTTATTATAATTAAAAAACCTCAATAATGAATAATATATAGTAAAGGATGTTGACATAGTTGAAAATGATCAGTAAAACCCTTTGAGAGAAATATCAATTTGTCATGAAATTATTTAAATGTCACACAATTTAGAAAGGAAGAAATTTTAAAGACATTTTTGAATTATTGTGTCCCAAACAACTATGAAGCTTTTTAAAGGAATTAAAATTTTAAAACATTTATGTTCAAATAAATAAATATTTAAAACCATTTTAAAAACATAGATATTAATGAAAATGATTTAGAAGAATATATGTTTAAACCATTTTAAATGGTTTTTTAGTTAAAGAGTCCCTTAAAATAATGATTTTGAATAATATTTTATGAAACATGGACATGGATAATAAATATTTCCCAGTAAAAACTTACACATAATTAATCATAGATAATATTGAGATTGAAGAAATAACCCTTACCTTGTTATTTCTTTTGGTTGAGGGTACGTTTATCCTTAGGTATAATTACCATTTTATGTTATCAATTTATACGAGAACCATATTCATATATATGATATCAAAATTTATTCATTTACGACATTATACTTCCTATTTAATAATAATTTCCATGTTAAAATAACTTTTCAGGTAATAATCACTTTCTTTATCATACTTGTTTTAAATTGTTATTCTTTATCTTATAACTTATATAATAATTTAATTTATTCCAGAATATAAAAATTTATTTATGTATCATATATATTCAGAATTTAAATATTAATAATAGATAGATATATGAAATGGAAAACACCATTTACGGAGGTGGTAGGTCGTACGTACACAAAAATATTGTTTCGTTTTCATTTCAAATTGAAGAGAAGTAAGAAAATTAAATATATGTATATTTATATATATATTTCCAGTAGAATAATTATGTCATATATTACATAATTATTAATAACACATATTTTTATATACGTCGTTGAATGGAGAATGTTGGAATGAATCTCATCACGTCATGGAGATGGAAATCCATACGTTTGCATGAGCCACAATAACAGTCTATTGACGGTGAACTTTTATTTAATTGGATGGTATACTATATATACAGAATAATTAGAATGTTATATTTATTATTTACATCAATTATACTCATTATTATACCCATCCAAAAAATGATTGGTTGAATAAACAAACTACACCATGACGTGGAAACAGTAAGTCATACGTACATAGGTATGTTGACATTGTCATTCATAGGATGGATAGAATAATTAATATGGTTGTACCATAATTATAATAATATCACAGTGTGTATAAGGTAATTTATTTATTATTTTGGTATGGAAACAACAAATAAAGATTAAGTGGAAGAAAAAAATAACCTTGAAATAGGTGATGAAATAATTACCTCTTCTTTGGGTGCTTCCTTTTGATTTGATCAGAAGGGCTCCATAAGTTTTATTTCTGATCAAAGTAAAGCATCTAGGTTTAAGTTAGGCTAGGTTTGAAGATATTTGAGAAGGTTTTGGCCGATCCAAATGGATTTGAAGATGTGATAATATGATAAGGAGATGTACCCTTTTATAAGAGAGGTGAGGGTCACTTTAGGAAAATCTTGAAATATTATTTTATTACAAATTAATTTTCTGTTTATATGGGATCCAAATATATTTATTTAGTGTAGAAGGTTGTTATGGTTCAAAATATTCTCAACCAATAGGTTTTTTGAATGTTTAGTTCACCATATTAATCTTATATTTTTTATTTAACTTTTAGTTAAATAGTTTAACTTTTACCATGTCTTCTTGAATTTTTATATTACATGGTTAACAAAATTACTATAAAATATCAAGAAAACCTAAATTGGTTAATTACTAACATATATATCATTATATATGTCTTTTTTATAATCTTTATATTTTTTAGACTATTATATAATTTAATAAAATAGTATTTGTTTTAAAAACTCATTTTTGTCAATTTTGAAACTATTTAGTATTGTTTCTTTCTGAAAGTCATAAAAATCTTATTTCATCAAAAGAAATAGATTTAATCAATCCTAAAATGTTATATTAACATATAAAATTCTAGGAATGTATCAGAAGTCTCAATTTACATTTATTTTAATATTAATAATATCAATTATTTTAATCATTCATTAATAAAGTAATTGATGCATCCTCATTGTGTCATAAATAAATTTAATTATATATTGTCTAAAAATTAAAAATAAAATACTATAATGTAGGAAATATTTTTATATTTATAATAATTATTTATATTCAAATTCATCTTATGTATAACCCTGTATTGAAAATGTTTTAGTTATTATAATTTGAATTTAACACTTTTAACTCTTTGATTAAATAAAATAATAATAAATTTCCTAATCTAATCCAAGTGGATCCAAAAGAATCATATTTTTACATAAGGTTTATTTTGGTCGAAATACACTTACCAAATAGAATTTGGACATGTGTTAGTTTAATTATAATATCATTTTTAAATTTAATTACCATATTTACTTTTAACTACGGTAAATAAAATTAAAAAGTTACAATTCACCAAAAATTATATTCATCCTATTAATCTACATTTTACATACTTATATCAACTGTGTCTTTCATATTTTTGAAATTTAATTCACAAAAGTGGTAAAATTATATTTTATGAAAATTTGCAACTGTGCCAAGATGTTAGGTAAAATGCGTTAAATAGTTCAATACAATTTTATATATCTAATCATATTATAAAATTAATATAATTAATTAAATTGAACTTATAAAGGTATTATTTATCTATTTTTACATTAAAATAAATTTAAATAAAAATATTAATCATTTAAATAAAAAGTCGGTTATAAACAATAACGTAGTTTTTTTCACTATTCATCATAAATTGAATGTTTTCCAAAAAATATGAAAAATTCACCCTAACATAATTTTGAAAATTAAAATTAAAAAATGGTTTCTATTTTACCAAATATAAATCATATAATTTTCACAAATTAATTTTAAATTAATTCCCGTTATCAAAACTAGAAAGAGAGTTTTTTAGAAGTAAAAACTATCAAAATATTGACATGTGTTTATGTCCAATTTAAATGTGAAATTGCATATAATGAACTCAATTATATTAAATGAAAAAAAATTAATCTAATTATACTTTAAAACTGATTAGATTTATAATTTATCTCTATAATGTATTTCTATTAAAAAATTTGGTTTCAATTAAAATATAGTATTTTTCACTATTTATTAAAATATTAAAGTTATAAAAATGTTCCAAAAATTTATCCAAACTAAATATAATGTCCCTATTATAAAGAAAAAATTAATTTCATTAAATAGAATATATAAAAGTGTCTAATATTGGATTTAAAAATGGTTTTCCATTAAAAGGTGGAAAAACATCATTTTTGAAAAATACTTCTTTTATCTAAAAAATTTAATTTATCCTTATATTATGTCTAAGAAACCCAAAATATGAATTTTAAAATTATATAGGATATATATATATAATTAAAAATTAGGTTAATATTATTCATAACCTCTTTTTAAATGGCTAGTTTTATAAGTATTGAGGTGCTTGAACTCGGTGTTTCGTATAGTGCAAGCTATTGAATTATTTTAAGGAGATAACATACTATGAAATCTTGGGATGATACAAATGATGTTAATGTATAATGATATAGGTTTAATGGAATGATGAAACATTAAAACATGCCTATATGAATATAATAAATCATCACCATAGATTTCATTATAGGCCATCTTATTCGCTCTAAATTACATAATTTAATTTGGGTTGTAGTTGATCACATTATTATATTAGAATATTTCAATTAAAATAAATATTTTTTTCTCTATTGATACATTTAGAATGATATATATGAAGGTATTTCAAAGGATATATTGTGTACAATTTTCACTTTTATCTAATTTAAATAAATGTTTTACAACAATGTTATGGAAAATTATTCAATAATAATTGGATATAGAGATAATATTTTCCATTATAATTCATCGTTAAAATAATGATAAATATGAATGGAAAAAATCAATCCTTGGAATACATGAAAAGTTATTTCTTGATGGATTTTAATGGATCTTGTTATCTGCATCTTCCCCCAAAATATTTCCCTTATAAAATCTATTACTATTTTATAATTCAAATGGCACCATATAAGACTCTATATGGGAAGATATTAAGGACTCCAACATATTGGGATAAGGTTGGAGAGGTTAAGACTCTAGTATCAGATCTTAGTCAAATAATATTAGAGAATATTCAATAAATTTGGGGACACTTAAATACTGTAAAAAGATAATAGAATAACTATGCAAATAATCATCATTGATATTTGAATTTTGATGTCAAATATAAGGTATTCATTTGAATATCAACATATAATAGGGTCTTGATATATGGGAGGAAGGGAAATATAATCATGAGATACATTGGACCCTTCGAAATCCTCAGTCAAGAGGTGGTGGTTTCTTAACAAATTGTAATTACTCTAAACCTATATTAATTTCATAATATGTTATGTGTATCAATTATGAGTAAGTATATACCCAAACCATCATAAGAACTAAAGTTACATGTATTTCAATTGGAATATTATTTCTATTATGAGGAACAACAATCAGAGATTATAGATTTTAGAAATAGTATTCCATGAAACAATTCCACTCTCCTAGTTAATGTTCTTTGGATGAATAATAAGACTGAGGAAGCAACGTGGGAACTAGATGATGTAATCACTACAACAAAAGCCGGTCCTAGCGGCGGTTTTTTTCTTGTGTAGCGGCGGTTTAAACCGCCTCTATATTGTGTGGCGGTGGGTTACAAAAACCGCCGCTATGTTTGGCGTCGGCAATCTATTAGCGGCGGTTTTTTCGATTCTGCGGTGGTTTTAGAAATGTGTCGTAGATCCGTCATTTAGAAGCGCTTTCTCTTCATTTAGCGATGGTTATATGGGTATCTGACATTTTTTATTCGAGGCGGTTTTAACCGCCGCTAAATTCAGGCGTTTGATGCGCCTATTCTGCGGCGGTGAAAACCGCCGCTAAATATCAACATAATATATTTAGCGGCGGTTAAAACCGCCGCTAAATGCTGCCCAGTTCATCATTTAACGGTGGTTTTAACCGCTGATAAATGCTTCCCTTTTCATCATTTAGCGGCGGTTTTAACCGCTGCTAAATGATCACAGGTATGGCATTAGTGGCGGTTAAAACCGCCGCTAAAAGTTGAACTGGAAAAAAAATATGTTGGATCTGCTCCACCACTGCCCTAAATTTTCCAAAACCACAGCCACATCTCACCCATCAGCCCCACATAATATCACATCCACACATCATCATCCCATAATCATGTACATGCATCACAACACATCAAGGATCATTTTATAGATTTATCAACGGGTGTTTTATCACATGATGCTTTATTTTAGGAGTGTTGTAACACAATCCATAATCATAGAGTATCCATTTCATTAGAAAAATATAAGTGGTTGGTTAATTTCCCTTTTAGGGTGATATGACAACAATAACAATAGACACAACAGTCACAACACATATCATCTAGTGAAAGAAAATCCCCCAATGACCATAATTTTTACCAAGGTATCAATACCATACAATCCATCATATCATAATAATATCAAAGCTGTAAAAACATGTGAATCATTCCAATTTTCCCCCTTCAGTTTCAATTAGCCAATTATTTATCTTTGATTAATCCAGCACAACTAGAACCCATAGCTGAACAAGAGTAACCCCCCATGCATGATACACAATAAAGAGAAATAACTGATTCCCTACCTTAAAGAATATTTTTCGACTCGCAGCACACCATAGGGTGAAGAAGAAATGACCATAAACCACAAATGCATGAAAAACCCACAAATAAACCGACACTGTGCCAAAAGATCATCAAAATGTAAACCAACTCAGACCCTAGACCAAAAAGGAATCATTGTATTGAATCCACAAGAGAATAATAAGATGAAACTAACCAAGAAGAAGGAAGGTATTACCACCAATTTCCAACCAACATCCACTGAATCCAATGACATCCACCATGCCTAAACTAAAAACAAATTGGTATTCCTGGACCCATTGGAGTGGTGTAAAAATTTTAAGACCATGACAGAGCCTTTTATCATTAACCTTTCATTCCTTAGCCATTTATGGTCATGGGACTGGTCTTTTAGTGTGATACATATTGGATATGGATACAATAGGGGTATGAATATGGGTTACATATATGGTATTCTCATTGGATGTGGTATCATCACATGCATATTGCATTAAGAATCTTTTTGTCAACACATGAGGAATCCAGAACACAATAAATAAAATGCATAGAAGGAAACATGAGAAATCAAGAAAATGTTAGGACATGGAAATGTTTGGTGGCAACTATGTGCCATAAATGTTACATATACAAACCAAATGTTATCATACTTGTTCAACAAATCAACAATACTACTACTCATCATCTGATGTTGCATCGTCACCCTCTCCACCTTCATCTCCACCACCTGCTGCCACCTGTAAGAACATTATATTGAAAATTAAATATTTTTGCATATTTATAATAAAAATTAAAACCAATAAAAGTTTTCAAACTAAATGATTTTGATTTTTTTTTTGATTTACCTGCTCACCACTACCCGATGCACTACCACCGGGGGCATATCTGCTCATATGCTGACGTATTTCAAGCAACTCTTTTTGCAAAGCAGATATATGATCCCCCTGCTGGTGAACTGTGTTTTGTAGAGAAGACATCTCTCTCTGAGCATCTTTAGGTATGAAATGACTATAACCAATAGTAGATGAGGACGAAATCCCTGATGGCATGCGAAAGACCTCAGATGGTACGGGTCCCAAACCCATCCCGCGCACTCTACCAGGATGCTCCTTCCCAAGGACTTGACTAACCGGGTCATCCTGGGAGACTGAGTAGGATTGCCCAGGATTGGCATCCCATATTTCTTTAATTTTTACCTATAAATCAAATATCAATATATATTAACACAGTAAAAACTAATATTAAGTTATTATAATAAATAATTGACTTCATACCCCAACTTCTCTGGCAGGTTCATTAACAAAACTTCCATCTGTTTTTTTATGAACATCCAGCCACAGTTCTGTTCGGGATGCTTCATGCCCTAAACTCTGTGACTGCATTAAACAAAGATAAATCATCAATCAAATATGATAAATTGATAATATTATCTTATAAATATTTAAACTAATTAAAATATTACCAATGACATTCAGCTTCTTGAAAATCTTTTTGAACCCGCATTGTGCGGGATTTCCTACTTCGCCCGGTTTGAAGCATTCTTTCTTGAGAGATCCTGAAATAAATAAAATTCAATTTAACAGTATTGTATTCAATGTCTATCTCCTCTTCATGTACATTTTCAAATGTAAAATGAGGATAATATAATAATATATATTTCAATACCATCCGCTTCTCATCACGATGTCTATCGACAAAAACCTTCCACTGTTCTTTCGGTACCCCACTGGGTATCTTCTCATACATCTGCTGCACAGTCAATGAAGAATCGTTGACATCACACCACAACCTCCATTTGAAATCTTTCCATTTTTTTCCCAGATTTTTCAATGTCCACTTCCGTTCTATCACATCAGCAACGGTAAAGTGGAAGAACATCTGTATACAGAAATTCATTTTGAATATATTAGTAAAATGAAAATCAATTAAACCATAAAGTAATAAAATTACCTTTATGTGAGAATCATAAACTTCATTTTTCCAGTTTGGAGGCATATGCCTCCAATCATCATACGAAATAGGCAGGGAAACGGACTTCGCTGCCAGCTGACCTATAATCTGACCAAGTAAACCTGCGGCGTCATCTGTCGGGACCCCATAAGAATAAAATGGCACCACTATCTTCTTTCCATGCATGTTCCAAACATCAGAACTTTTTATGTCTTTTTCCACGGTTTCATTGTCTTCATCTGCAATGAGCAAACAATTACTATAAACAAAATGCAATAAATTTATTTAATTAAAATTTGTACCTATGACTGCGACCCTCCAGAATGTCCGTGATGAACTGGAGGGGGCGTGTCTCTGCCCAACTGCTGAAGTTCCTGTAGGGGGAGGCGATGACTCATCCTCTAATGAGGCATCCACTGATGGTGTCAGAGATGGTGCAGGGGGAGATGATGTCGTGGGGACAGACGGATCGTCATATGTCGCAGAAGAAGAAGGAATATTGTACCGCTTCTTCCTTGGCATTCCTGTAATTTAATCAAATAAAATTAAGTTCAGAATATATATTTCAAAAAATTTATGCAAAACAAAAATAAAAATGATAATAGATGCCCAGTATTAACAAACAAAATATATATAACAATGATAATGAATGACTACAGAAATGAAACAAGTAGTTGTTGAATGAATAAATAATTGTACATACAATCATTTTCCCCTTCAATCATGTCGGTTTCCTGCTCCATTTCTTCATCCACTTCATTCATCCTTGCTAGACCAATATTTTCAATATCATGATGGACAAATAATTCTTCTTCCTGTTTTTGACGAAATTCAATTGCAGAGGTCAAATCTTCCACTTCATCACCCATATCATACAAATCTCTTTATATTACGTGAGTAACTACACTCCACCCTTCATCCACAACATCATTCACATAATATACCATTTTTGCCTGCGATGCTAAGATATATGGATCATGCAGTTCACGGTCACCAACATCCATCAAGCGAGAGAAGTTTACAGAAGTAAATTGCAAGGAATCTCTTTTAACACCTCTGATAAAATCGACCCATTTCCATTTGAATAAAACAACAGAAAAATGCCCATGGTAGTTTAATTCAATAATATCATGCAGCTTTCCATAGTATTCCACTTCATCAAATGTAAAAATACCACTATTCTTTGTTTTCAAACCCACTTCTCGATCGTCTGTATGAAATCTAAAACCATTCACATTATAAGCGTTGAACTTTCTAAATTGTTTTATAAGACCTCTAGCAAGAAACATCAAATCTTCTGAAAAGTCAGCTCGAGTATCAGTATTCATGATCTGAAAAAAAAAATTAATAGATTTGAAAATTGTATGTGTCAATGTAATATTCGTATTTATTGCAATATTTATAAACTTACACGTCGTGTAAACCATTCTACCAGCTCTTTATTCACAGCTTTCGTTATATCTTTTTCATTTCGTGTTCGACTTCTCATTCGTCTCTTTGTTTGTATCCTCAACTCTTCAATAAATGGATCTCCAATTTCACTATTCAGCAGCACATATCTATGTGCCTGTAATAATTCCAATTCTGTTAGTGTCGCGTATGAGGTCCTCCCAACTGATCGGCCAATAGCAAGAAATATTTTTGATTTCTGATGCATTTGAGATTGATTTGATGTGTCGTCAACACGTCCAACTCGAGTAAATCTTGTCTCAATATCATCCAAATATCTGGACCTAAAGGTGAGGCACTCCTCGACCAAATAGCCTTCAGCAATAGAGCCTTCCGGTTGAGCTTTATTTCTCACGTATGCTTTCAAATGCCCAAGATATCTGTGAAAAAAAATAATAATATTATGCATTTATTTAAATGCCAAAAAATGTTTACATAACTGGAAACATATAAATAAAATACCTCTCAATTGGATACATCCATCGATAATGAACGGGGCCTCCTAATTTAGCTTCGTCAACCAAATGCACAGTTAAATGCATCATGACAGTAAAAAACGATGGAGGGAAGATCCTCTCCATTGCAAAAAGGGTCAATACAAACCTCTCTTGTAGGTTGTCAAGATGAAATGGATGTAGAGCTTTCTCACATAACTGTCTGAAAAATGTGCAGAAATGGAGTACAACAGCAGTAACTTTTTCAGGTAATAATGTACGCAATGCCAATGTTAGTAACTGTTGTAACAAAACATGTGAATCGTGACTTTTCAATCCATATAACTTACGATTCATCAAGTCAACACACCTCGAGATGTTACTCGAATACCCATCAGATACCTTCACATTCTTTAAAATTTGAAGGAACATATCTTTATCCCTATTTTTCAATGAAAAAATGGTCGGAGCATACTTTTCATTCTCATCTGGCCAGAGATCACGTTTTATGTTCATTACTTGTAAGTCTTTGCGAGCATTGAGATGAACCTTCGACATTCCATGCTCATTAAGTAATGTGAAAATCAAATTATCACATACATTCTTCTCAATATGCATCATATCAAGATTGTGGCGCAAAGAATTAAATTCCGAATACGGAAGTTTGAAGAATATACTTTTTTTATTCCATTGTTGCATTCTGATTTCACTTGACGATGCACTTCGCACTCGTTTTCCGCTATCATTCAAATGATGAACCTTCCAAAATTCTGTTTTAACATTTTCAAGTTGTGTCAATATTTCAGAACCGGTTAACAACTTTGGAGGTGGTCTACGATCAATGCAACCATTAAATTTTGATTTGTTCAGCCGAAATCTATGAGATGCATCAACAAATATTCGATGGCACAAGAAGAACCATTTTCTACTGTGAGGTAGCCGTTTGGGCTCGAAATAAAAGTTACAAATGGGACAATCCAAACCCGTATAAGTGTTCCAACCAGATAAATTCCCAAGCCCAGGGAATTCACTAATGGTCCACATTAAAGCAGCATGCATTTTAAACATTGTTTTAGAAGAAACATCAAATGTCTCAACACCGTTGCTCCATAACTCCTGCAATTCTTCAATCAAAGGCTCCAGGTATACAACAATATCATTTCCAGGCATTTGTTTTCCAAGAATAATCATCGAAATGATAAAAGATGTTTGTTGCATACACATCCACGGAGGCAGATTATAAGGGATCAAAACAACTGGCCAAATGCTATAACTCGTACTCAAAGTCCCAAATGGGTTGAATCCATCAGCAGCCAATCCCAATCGACCATTCCTAGGATCAGCTGAGAAATCTGGATGTAATGAATCAAATGTATTCCACGATTGGGAATCTCGTGGATGTCTCATTAACCCATCATTGTTATTATCTATAGCATGCCACTTCATGTGTTCGACGGTTTTTGATGACATGAATAATCTTTGCAATCGAGGCTTCAAAGGAAAGTAACGCAAAACTTTTGCAGGTGTGTTCCTTTTCTTCTTCTCCGTGAAATTATGTTCAGTCATACTTCCAACATCACCCTTTGACTGCCATCTAGAAGAAGAACATTTCTTACAATTCTGTCTACTTGAATCCTCTCCCCAGTAAAGCATACAATCATTGGGACACGCATGTATTTTTGTATAATTCAGACCAAGCTTGTTAACAACTTTTTTCATATCATAAAAAGATTCTGGGATTTTTGCTTCAGGAAATGCATCACGAATCAATTCCAATAACATGGACATTGCCTTATTTGTAATTCCACATAGACATTTGATATGGTACATCTTCAGTAGAAATGAAAGCTTTGAATATTTCAAACACCCACTATACAACTCTTGATTTCCATCATCAACTAAATCATGAAATGAATTTTCCTCACTGAAGTTTTCCCTTACATTTGGCTCCATAGAATCAAGAGGATCCAATGATATGTTACAATCTTGATCTGCTTGTGTTACAGTCTCAGAAACATCACTTGTCACATTGCAATTTGTAGCACCCTCTTCTGGTTGTTCTGATATGTTTTGATGCTCATAGTGGTGTCTTGCAGTGCCGAATGCATCATTTATGAGGTTTTGCATTTCATTTTCCATTGTCGAAGAACTTGGGACATCATTCTGTGGATTATCATCAGTCCTCAATATTTCTGTACTGTTTGGTTCTCCATGCCAAATCCAACACAAATATTGCTCAGGGAATTGCTTCAGTATTAAATGTTCATAAACTTCATATCTCTTCAACCATGTTCTAAATTTACATTTAGGACATGGACATCTTATTCTCCCTTCAACGGATCGATTAGAAATTGCAAAATCTAAAAACCCATTCAAACCCTTAACATATTGAGGTGTGTTCCTCGGTAATGTGATCCAGCTTTTATCCATGTATATCACAATGTTCCTACACAAAATATACGATAGTGTAAGATTATAGAAACATAATATAATAAAGATGAACCATTGACCATAAAGTATGCATAATATAATAAAGATGATTCATTGACCACATTTACCAATTCAGAGCAACTGAACAAGTCTGGTCCATAGGAGACAGCGTCAACACCTCATTGAGGAGCAATAAGAATATCGGGATACACACTTATCATAACACCATCGATCACACATTTATGTTGCCTCAAACAACACCCCATTGATGTGTGATCGAAACTGATCATAATGCATTTTAAATCAAGTTAACTACATTCACTGAAACCATTTTCACAATGGGTAATGTTTGTTTTGTTGTTCTAGGGAAATCTAAATGGCCACATTTATGTTTTGGGGTTCATCTTGTGATGGAATCATGAGACATGGTGTTTGAATTTCTTGAATAAATTAGTGATAATGACCCTCCTAAGGTGGAGAGAATTATGTTAGTCATGGAAATGTGGAGAAAATTGTAGAGTGGATGTGGAGGAATCGAGGTTCCAAATAGAAACCTATAAGGGACATGTTTGGGGGTTCTTAGGGAAGGCCAGGTGGAACTTGGATATGGTGTGTGTAGGTAATGGAGGTATACCTTAAGTGAGAAGGCTTCGTGTTTGGGTAGAGGGGCGACATGCCAATAGGGGAAGTTGGGAACCAACGGAGTGAGTTAGCAGGAATGTAAAGACATAGTTGGATAGAAAGGGAATGGATGTGGTGGGCTGCGAGGCACCTCAAGTTAATGTTGAAATGATAAGTTTATCCTATTAATGTGAATGAGTTTTGAAGAAGAACCAAGAAGTCCTTGGTTGAGATATGGATGGTGAAAGTGTTACAAATCTGGGTAGTTTTGGAAGAAATAATGAATTCTAGAATTGGGTGGAGTTTTCATGGATGTTGTGAGTTGGAAAACATGTTAGGGAAGTTTTGAAGGTTGAGTTGAGGTTCTGTTGACCTCTTTTATGATGAGTGAAGTTCTCAGAACTAGAAAATTGTGGTGAAGAAGTAAGTAATATGGTGTTGAGAACCATGGAAGGAATGTAATCGATTAATGGTGTGGCTAGAGTTTCAAGTTGGATGGTCTCAGGTAGGAACCATATTAGTGTATTAGTTTTGGTGATGGGTGTTGGATCAGGTTTTGGATGGTTGAATACCTTGAGATGAAGGTTATGCTTGGGTTGTGCTTTGGATGTTTGAAATGGAGTGAGGCTGTTGGGCCTTGAGTTCTGGATTGATGTAGGTCAGAGAATGTGGTTGGAATCTATGTATCCCTTCAGAGACAATGAGTTTGTGTCACCATTATAATTTTGTTAACTAGGTGAGGTGGTGCTAAGAATTTTGGGCCATGAGTTGTGGAGAGGATTGGAACAAAGGTGTTCTGATTGCCTCTCCACAGGGTAGTGTAGTGCCTTATCGATATCCTCTTTTGCAGTGGTATAGTAACATTACCTAAACCTTTAATTTTCATTTGATGTTGATAATAAATAGTTGAGGTGGATGCGTCCTCAATGAAAATTGGGTTTTAATTGTGGTTCATGGTTGGGGAAAATGTTTTCAGGTAGGACCTTTTCCTTAGTCCGAGTGTTGTTATAACATGGTTGAGTTCAAGGAGTATATTAGAATATGGAAGTTTATAGGTGGGTCCGTGGAACTAAAATTGGCCTTAGGGGTGCTGTGATGCTTGGGAAGTTTGGATATGTGATGATATGTTATAAGGTGGGGAGGTTTTAAGATCCCAACCCTTATCCATGTGATATGATGAAAAAAATTACACCATGTAACCATAAATATCACACACCCTACTAACATGGATACCCATGACTTCTATGAGGAACCTTACCGTTACATACATTAGATAAAAAAGGACCTGAAAACACCCAATGGTCAGTGTATGGTGTGAGAAAATGAATATTAGAAGTATTACACCATGTTTTTCATAAGGAGACATTAGAAAAATAAAACAATTATTCTTATTAAAGGAAAATAAAATAATAAAATATATATATATATATATTAAAAAAATGGTAATTCACCCTTTTAGAATATATTAAAAAGAATAATCAAATTGATACATCATATTCCATTTAAAATAAATGTGATTAAACCATTTCATAATGTATTTATAAATAACCTCTTTGAAAAGGAAAACAATAGAAAATACTCCTATGGTATATTAGGTATAAGTTATCTAAGATCCTTTTAAATCTATGGTCAAATGACTATTTACATACATATCCCTAAAATATGTTCCCTTAAATGAGGTAATCACCCTGATAAGTGAATCCACTATGGAAACAATATTTAGTTATATTTTTAGTGTAAATCATTGATAGGTAGCCACAATTCATCCAAGAATTGTTTTCTAAATATATCCCTTACTAAGTACCACATGATCCCATCTATCGTAGCCCATATTGGAAGGATTTAATTTGTTAATTTCCCCACACATAAAGGATTTCAATTTCACAAATGACCCATATATGTAGGATTTAAATTAAAATTTCAAACTATTTGGAGGGAATATCACACATCAATAATCAAACTACTTAATTTCAAATAAAACATGATTCAAAATCCATTTTCAAAATCAATTCTAAATTAATAAATCATTTAATCAAATAATTCAAAAAAAAAACCATTATAAGATTCATAAATCAATATATTAATCAACTTATATAATCCAAAAAAATGATATAGCAAGTATGGATTATAAAATAAAATATATCTTTAAAGCCTACTACCTAAAACACATAATTTTTTTAAAAATGAATGAAATAAATACCAATAGGATCAAAAACTAAAATAAATCCATTAACCAAGAGACTCATATAATGAATCTCAGATTCAATTAGAAACAAATCATCAAGATGGATGTGATAATATAGAAAACTCACTTTGGGGACGAGGTCGAAGTGAGAAAGGTCGTCGGGAGAAGGGGGTCGCGGGTTGCCGGTCGAAGGCACCGCCAAAGGAGGTCGCGAGGTCACCGGAGGAGGTCGTGAGGTCGCCGGAGGAGGTCGCGGGATCACCGGGGGGTCGCGGGGGGCTGCGGGCGAGGGTTGCAGCATGTGGGGTTGGGGGAAATGGGGGTCGGGGTAGGGAAGGGTCGGGGTTTTTTAAAAAAAACAAAGGTTTTGCGGCGGTTTATTAAAAACCGACGCGAAACGTATTTCGGAAAACGTTTAGCGGCAGTTTTGTGAACCTCCACCACAAAACCGCCACTAAACACTGTTAATTTTGTAGTGAAATGAGCGTTGTAACACACTTAACCAAGTTACCCAGAGTTGGTTCACTATTACATAACATTGGAATGATCACAAGGAAATCGTGTCCCAAAATACCAATCAGTTTAGTATTATTTGAAACAATATTCATACATAAGTTGAACTTTACAACTTGAAAATAAATACAATACTAATTTATTCCATTAGAAACATCCATGCCTCTTAGATTATTCCTAAAAGTCACTCATAAATAACTTCATCATATCCTGGGAAAATGAAACATAAGAAAGGTGTGAGCTCAAATGATCAGTAAGGGTAATCAATATAGTGGAAGATAACATAAATATTATGTGTGGTGAATAATTTAAAACACATGAATTTACCTTAATAAACATGAAAACTTTTATGGAAAGAATATGAGTTGAGTAAATAATGCTACAATAAAACATAAACATAGGTATTCTACTAGTAGAATGACCACATGAACCATCAATATCATTTTAATTATCAGGGAATGTATAATGTAGGACATTCTGAAGCATTTTTCCAAGGCCTCATCCAAGACATCTAAAAATGATTAAGGCCTCGGCCAAAACCATATATCAAATTGGGAAAGACCTCACCCAATTCCACGTCTACTTGTCTCATGATACCTAAAGATGCATTGAAGAGCTATATCAGGCTCCACCCATCACATACTATGTCCAATACATTCCTCATATGAAATGGCTGAAATATAACATAAACATTCATATTAATACTAGAATATGAAATGTCAATACATTAACCATATACCAAGAATGGTATAAAAATAACACATCTATAGTAAAACATATCACAAAACCTTATATACAATATTGAAGATTTGTATCCTAATCAATTGACTTCAAACAAGTATAAAATCCATCGAAGGATGTTGTCATAAATGAAATCAAAAATATTTGAGAGAAATATCTCAGTCATTTATTTTGAAATATTTAAATGTTATATAATTATAAAAGAAAAAATTTATTTTGAAAATATTCTTATAAGATTATAATAGAAGCTTTGACAATGTTAAAATAGTGGATAATAACCACACCCTCCGAATAAGTTAAAAATGGACATTGTTACCTTAATTTTGTTGAAAAGGTCATAAAGTACATTATTTGGAAAATGACTGAAAGATTTTTTTCAAAACATATAAGTTCAAATAAGGGTATAAATTTCATTGACCTATTGTCTATTAAATAGTAAAAATGTTTTGAAATACATTTGTAAGACACCTGGATGTGGATGATAAAGTGGTCCCAGTAGATACTTATGTAAAAACAACCTTGGATAATAAAGAGATTGTAGAATTAACCCTTACCCTGTACTTTTCCTTTGTCAAGGGTAGGTTAACCTCATGTATAATGTTGGAATAATTGTTATTAAATTATACTAGAACAATATACATTAATATGATATCATATATGATCTTTTAATATTGTTTTTTTAATAATATGTTATTATTATCGTCGTTTCAGATGTTAACTGATTTGTTTTCCTTTATATGGTTTGTTACGTAAGTAATGTTTTTTATGGATTGGATGTATCTTATTCATAATCAGAATTATATTAAGTGTTTAAAAATTATTTTTAATCATCAATGTAAAATTAGTCTTGAATGGGTATGACGGGGAATGAATCTCATCGTGTTCGTGGAGACGGTAATCCATACGTACACACGAGCAACAATATCATTCTTTTGATATTAAAATAGTATATAATTGGATGGTATAACATATATAAAGAATCATTATCAAGTTATATATATTATTTACATCAATTATATTTCATTATTATACCCATCCAAAAAATAATGTATTGTATAACAACTACACCACGACGTGGAGATAGTAAGTCATACGTACGCACGTATGGTGACATGGCATTCAAAGGATGGATAGAATAATGAATATGGTTGTACGATATTTAAAAAAAATCGTAGTATATAGAAGATATTGTGGTTATTATTTTATAATGGATATAACATGGAATGAATAAGTGGAAGAAGAAAAAACATCAAAGAGGTGATGAAATATTTAACGCTTCTTCAGGTTCTTCCTTTTCATTTGATCAAAAGGGCTCTTTAGGTAGGCCTTCTGACTAAATTAAGGCCCATAAGATGAAGGGAGTACAGTGGAGAGGATATTTTGGCAGATTTTTCCCCAGAAAAATAGATTTTAAGGTTTGAATTTGAGATAAGGGGTAGTTCCCTTTTATAAGAGGGGTGAGGCGCACCTTAGGAAAAATTGAAATATTATCTTATAATAAACTAATTTTCAGTTTCAAATAGATCCAAAATGATTTATTTCTATGATAAGGTAGGTATGGGTCTAAATAATCTGATCCAATAGGTTTTAGTCATTTTCAGGTCCCCATTTTAACCTTATCATTTATATTTAACTCTTAGTTAAATAGTTTCACATTTACCATGTCTCTTTGTATTTTTATATTATATGGTTAAAAAACATACTATAAACTTCCATGATAACCCCATGTGGTTAATTATTAATATATATAAGCTTATATAAGTCATTTGGTAGAACCTTATATTTTTATGAATATTATATCAATTAATTATATAATATATTTTTTAAAAACACTTTTATGTCAATTCTAACACTATTTGGTATTTTGTTTTTTCAATATTCATAACAACATTATTACTTCGAAAAAATTCATTTAATCAACCCTAAAATGTCATATTAATCTACAAAATTAGTTTATTTCTAAAAAGTCTCAAATTACATTTATTTGTTTATTTATAATATAAATTATTTTAATATTTCATTAATAAGGTAATTTCTGCATCATCATTATGTCCTAATTAAAATAAATTATTTAAAGTCTAAAAATTATAAATAAAATAAAATTCTGTAGGAAATTTCGTTTTATTTCTAATGAAAATTTATATTTGAATTTATCTTATTAATAACCCTATTTTAAAAATGGTGTTGTTATTAAACATTGATTATAACACTTTTAACTCTTCTTTGAATTAAATAATACTAAATGTCCTAAACTAATCCAAGTGGACATAAATGATCATATTTTATTCCTATGGTTGTTTTTGGTCGAATTAAACTTATCCAATAGAATTAAGATATTTTTTAGGGTAATAATAATATCAATTTTACCCTTAATTACCCTATTTACTTTTAATCGTGGTAAATAAAAGTGAAATGTTACTATTCACCAAAAATTATTTTTTTTCTTATTAAACCACATTTTACTTAATAATATCAACTGTGTCTCTCGGATTTTTGAAATTCAATTCATAGAAGCAGTAAAATTTTGTTTTATGATAATTTTCAAATGCTCCTAGGAGGTAGGTAAAAGACGGTAAAAAGTTCGATAAAATTTTTGTATATCTTAAATTTTTATAAACTAACTCCAATGAATTACATTGAACCTCTATAGGTATTATGTATCTATTTTTACCTACAATAAATTTAAATAAAATAAATAATTATTTAAATAAAAATTTTGTTTTAAATAATAACAGTGTTTTCACTATTCATCAAAAATTGAATGTTTTCAGCAGAAATCAAAATATTCACCCTAATATAATTTTGATATTCCGAATCCAAAAATGAAGTCCATTTTGAAAAATAAAATTTCAAATTTTTAATAAAGTGGGTATTACTATTCATAACAGCTAGTTTGATTCATCATGGTGTATTAGAATCTCGAAGTTGTGTACAATGCAAGCTATTGCATTATTCTAAGGAAAACATATTGTAGAAGTTTGGGGTGTTACCAGCGTCATCTTGGAGTATGAATTTGTAAAAGGGAAATTTACTAGACATTTGATAGGCCATAATTTATGTTGTAAGGAGATCTTTTAGGGTATTCTCCATAGGGAAAATAGAAGGCAGGAGATTGTCTTTAACATTCTATTACATAGCCACCCTTCCAATAGTCAGATACATTAAAGTGAGAGGGATATCCATTCTTGTTTCTACACCAATGTTCTCAAAAAAGTGTTAGCCTCTAAAATTTGAAAAGGAATACAATTATTCTACATACAAAAATTCCCAGGAACTAATTGTCCACAAAGATTCCATCCATGAACCAACGATCTATGAAATGATAGCCCACAACACATTGTCCAATAGAGAAGCAGATCATGGAATGATCGAGCCACACACCATACCTCGCTATGCAGTAGGCAGAACCCACCAATTGTGGATTTGAAGTTTCTATTCGCAGATTCAAGCTTTTAGTTTGCGGGAGAAGGCATCTGTAAGGGGTTTTTGTTCACTAATTAAATTAGTAAAGAGTGATTCATGATATAAAATTTTTTTCTAAGAAATATTATAGTGTAAAAATACGATATCCCCTTTATATAGGTGTGGCCACTCCTTTCGGTCCACCCTTATACCACATAAACCAGTCTAATTCAATACTAATTTCTATATTAGAATAGTTTCCTCTTCATGCTGATTAAAACCCATTATTTTGTGGGGAATTTTTTGGGTCTTTAAAACTATTAAAAGGGAATTTAAATTATCCTATGAATTTGAAAAATGAATAATAATTAACCAAAGAAGAATAGAATTAAAAAATGTCTAAAGGAGTGAAAATGGAAATGGAAAAATCCAGAACTGCTAAGTATAAAACCGTTCACATATCACTGCTTCACATGGATATCCTCTTTGCGGGATGCCTAAAAACTAAAACAGTTCATAGGAATGAGAGAGTGGTGCCCACCCTAAAAATAAAAGAAAATAGTTTGTGATAAAGAGGGAAAAAATCCTCTTTGCACATAAAATACCCTACGAACTCAAAAGATTCGTGGGAAATGTGACACAAACAGCTCTCCACGAATGAAACGAAGTCATTCGCTGGACCAAGGTGGTGATTCTCTCCTCCATAGATGGAGACCCTATACCCCTCTAGCTAAGTCATTTGTATCATGGTTTTATTAGGTGGGCTTTCGGAAATGAGGATCATGACCTCATCACAGCCGACTAACTACATCAGTATCTAGTTCCCTACTTCACTATAAATAGAGTGAGAGGGAAGACTTTTGGGGGATAGAATATTGGATGATCAAGAGGTGATAGACCAAAAGTACCGAACTAGATATTAATATCTAAGAAAGAGACAGACCCCATTGATGATTACCTGTAGTTAAATTCCCACCATGTAGCATTAATGAGAAGAAATAACTAAAAACAATTGGCAGTACGTGAACTAAAAAACATCTGCGGGCATATTCCCCATGTGGAACAAAACCAATGGCCTCTTTTCAAAAAGGAACCCTGCATATTAAATCATTATGTAGGTATCATCCAACTCCACATAGAATATCGTTACCTAGATGGAATTCAATTCCACACAGCACCATGCTTTGCATATATAACCTTCCTCCTTATAGAAAAATGCTAAGTGGACTGAACGTAGGTCCAAGTACCACCATGGACAAAGAAAACCCCATTTCCCATGATGGAACCCACTATAAGGGAGAAACCCTGTCCCATAAAAAACATTCTACTTGGACCAGGATACCCTAGTAAGTTGCATCTTCCGACTCTGATCATTTCATTTTGTTGCATCATTAGCCCACATGTTCACCCATTTGTGAACCAGTCTATAGGCATCAGGCCAAGGAAACTTTTAATGGCACCATAATTCTATGATAAAATCATAGAGAATAATTGTATGCCCTTTTTTGTTTACATACCCATGGTAAGTGAAGTCATGTTGGTTACCCAAGTAGTGAGGAAAACTCCTGTAATGACCTTGAGATTACATTCCCATGGTAATGAGGAATTCGTCCTTGGAATGATCACATCTACGTTCCCATTCTTTGGATTACGAGGAACCACTTTCCTTTCTCTTAAATGAGGGCCAATGTTGAAAATTCTTACGTTTTTCATGGAATCAAATCCAGGTCACTACCATTGAGGAAATCCCCTATGCTTTCTTTTTGGAGGAGGCACCTTCAATCCAATTTTCCTTCACCCTATTCATATTTAGATAGATGACAAGATTTGACTATATAGGATAATAAGATAATAGGGGAATTAGGTAGATTCAATTCCCTCTTTGTTCCTCCATTTGGACTTGAGTACCACCTATCTTTACATGAATTGGGACGTGAAATATTCAGATCGATGACTACCTCTTGTTTCCCACACCAAGCATGACTCATATGGGCTTATATGTTAGTTGTGATCATAACATCTTCATGGACCAACATAATGGGTCTTCTCCATAGATGTATTCCCCAAAATTGATCTCAAAGGGCCTCATAAAAGGTGTAAGCCCCAGTCAAATTCTGTATCTAGGCAGTCTCTTCTGGTGTAAGTACTTATTCAACCATTTGGAACTATGTGGACTTTGATTCATAACAAAATGGGATACATAGAAAAACTCCCCAATGTTGAATCCCAACATTGTCCCTCGGTTGACCAGAGTCACCTTACCATTCATCTAGAGACATTTCAAGAGCAGGATCAAGACAATCTTTTTTCCATGGGGGAGATCTTAATTTCATTGAGCCAAGAGGACTTTTTCATTCTGAATGGATCCATGTGGATGAATATTAATCAACATAGCCATGATACATTATTAGAATTATTCATCTAGGAGTATCCATATATTTTCAGAATTTTATGACCTAATTCTAGTGGAGGGTGGAGCTCCAAATGGGACCTGCGATTTGGGTGGTTCTTCTATGATGAATGGTCTTGGGAATTTGAGGTGCAACAAAACTTCTTGAAATTACTTGATCAGTTGGAAGATGTTAATCCATATCAGGCAGTATGGGTTTTCCAATTATCAATTTATTCACTAGGTGAAATGATATCGTGACCGCCCAGTCACTTGTGTTCAAGCAAAAACACCTTAAACATGTCTCATAGTGAATTTGGAATATGTTTGTTGGATATTTACTAAAATGGAGGTCGTAAAATTATATAAAACATGAATTATGAATTCATACCAGTGTCTAATACTTGGGAGAATGTCAAGCAGGTGCCACCACTGGATAGAGATTTATGGCTCAGGGCATATGGAATTATTGTTCAACCTCTTCATGCTCATTCACTCATTTCTTTTGTCAATTGGATAGGGTTTTTCTTTCGGGTGAATGTACAGAAGATGGAATTATACTATAGAAGAACAAATCCAATTCAAAAATAATTTCATATTCTTGGATTATAATATTCTACCCTTGAGGTAGTTCGATAAACCACACAGGATTACGAGATCCAGTCAGACGTATCTTCTGATATTATATTAACATGCTTCTTTTCCATGTTCCTATGCTGATGGATTTTTCCTTCCAGCGACATCTACGCTGGTGTCATTATTTTCACCTTAATTATTGAAGCTGCATTGGTATATGGACAACATATCAATTTAATCATCCCAAAATATGCCCATATTTATGAATTATTGGGTCAGATATAGGAAGGAAGGCTACCATATCATCTTAGCAGGCCATTTCAATTTTTATATGACTGGATGGCAGAGAATTCCCCCTATTTTGATTATTAACAAAACACAACAATTCAACTTTTTTATTTCCATCCAGTCCTGCTCTACATATTTTTTTTTCATCATAAATCATTGAACATTGATGATGTTTTTGAACTTTTTAGTGATGTTTCTTGATTCTCAGTCATGCCTTACGATGTCCCCCATGAAATAGTGGTCGACAATGGTAGGGGCTATTCAGAAGAGCGTTATTATATCATTTCATATCAGGATGAAGTATTAACTACTCACATATACATTGTAACCATTTTTAAACCATATACCCCTTATAGTTTTGAAAGAATGATTGGAAAACTACAATAGATCACATCTCTCCAAATTCCCCATGATAAGAGGGAATTTTTACCAGTAATCATTCTCCAATTATGGACGATGATGATGAAAGAAGACACTGGTATGAAATCCCTTATCCCCCCCCCCCCATAATGGATTCAACCAACTTATCATGAGAGTAAAAACAAATGTGATTGGCTTGACACCCTGATGGGGTATTGGAAATGTCAATTATATGAGTTCAATGGTTGTTTACTTCTTACTATACTACCCCAATTATGCAGGTGTTCCATATTCCTCCACTTCAAGCATAATAATTTGTTTTATAAATCGTGTCTTTCATTCGTAAGTGACTTCATATACACATTCTATACCCTTAGAGAGTGACTCAGACCCTATATCATTGGATGATCTGTTCTGCAGTCTAATTGAGGACAGTCCAAGTGGGACATCACTAAGCATTCCTGAAATCGTATCCAACCCTATGCACATAACTTCAGAAATTGAACCACCTATAAATAGGGAAGGTTTTACTACTTTGGTAACTCAAAATTGGGAGGATCGATATGACTTCATGGTACTTCTTAATTATATACCCATTATGGTATAAGGGTAGGAACAAGTTTCCCATTCCATTAATAGACACTGATCCATGTAAGGATGGGCATGGATTCAAATCTGTAAAATCATCACAGAATCTCCCCTAGTGAAATTTACTGATGAGGAAGACACCCTTCAAAGATTATTCCTATATTGGTTCTCAAATGGCTATAAATATTGGCAATTTCACTTCCTTTCATATGAAATCACCATAGCTTGATAGGATATATTTTATCATTAAGGTGAACTTATATAATTCAACACCTCCCATCATCAAGCAAGGACATTTTGGGATAATACCGAGGAGATACATCACCGGGTGTCTAAGGAAGAAAATACTTATAACCAATTGGTTTCCAAAAAATTAGAGAAATAGGAGTGTGAGGCTCATGTGTCCAGGCTGAAATCACAACTATCATCCAAAATTTCCAATTTTGAGGCCATTAAACTGAAGGGTCGGTATCTCAGGGCCATCATTAAACATGTTTCTCCAGTGGCTGAAACTAGAGATGAACGAAGGGCTACTCTGGAACATGCCATTGACAGTCCATGTTAGATATTGGTCAATTTTCTAAACCCAGTGTGCCTTTCTTCATTATAATTTTCTTAGTCTGTTCTCTCCACGGTTATTGTCATGTAAAGGCTCTAGGGTGTGGATATGCTACCACTCCCATTTAATGCAATAGAATATTTCTTTCTTTCTATGTTTCTCCTTTATATTTTCCTGTACTAACAATAAATTATAATTGACTATATTTTGAATGATAATTCTCATTGGGTATTAATCATAATCATTAACTAGGACAATTAAATTGAAATGATCAAATCATGCTCCAATTTTTTCCTGATTCGAGTGACTGAACTAGCATATTTTGACTATTAATAGTGATATATGAAAATACATAAAAACTTTTTGCCTTATCTTTTATTACCCTAATATTTTCCTAAACCCAATTGGGTTTGAAATTAGAGGGTATAAAAAAACATTTTCTTCTTCCACCCTTTTCGGGTTTTTGAGCTAACAAGATTTGGTGTCCCTTTTGATATTTTATTTCTCAATATTTTTCATAAATAATGGAAAAATTATGTTTAGTGAGATCATACTAAACTTTTAAACAGGGTTCCATTTATATTTTTCCATCCTAGTGTGTTTTGTGTCTCATTTCAGGGTAAATTTGGATTCCTAAAAATAAGATTATCTTTAAAGATGTTTTAGTTCGAATAACATTGAACATGAATTGATGTAAAAGGGCCCTAATTAAGAATCATTTACCTAGGATGTTCCAATACCTTTCATACATAGATGAGAGATTTTTCATGAAATATACATTATAGTTTCTATATGTAAGAAATGATGCAAGGCATGGGATCCATTGAGGTGTATGAAAGTATGAAAAGTCACTCATGAAGAAGAATTTTCCTTCTATTGATAGACCGTTTTTTGGGCAACTTATGCAATTCCTCTAGACAATATTGTTTATAGTCAAACAATGATTTCTTCCAAATAATTTTTTGGGAATTTCAATTTGTCAAGACCACGATGGGTGTATTTTAAAGGTAGAGGTTTCTAAAAAGTTTGAGAGAATTTGTATCAATTGTGATTGTGAATGAGAGACCACTCTTACATGTATTTGGATTCTATAATGGAAGGTTGAATCATTGTTCAGTTTTATTTTTCTACAAAAAAAGACATTTATGACTTCTAATTTAAATTAATTTCACTCTATCCAAGGGGTAATAAATTTACCTTCTTCATTGTTGTATGACCTGGAATGTTCTATCATTTTCAATAATGAAAAGGGGGGAGAGATGTGAGCTGGCATCCTGGAATTTTATTAAACAAGGGAGTGAAGTGGGATATAAATTTTATTTTTGTGTATGGAGGTAGGATAAAGCTTCTCTTGAGGATTGATTTTACTTTGGTTTATAGGACTTTTTTATGGAAAATTATTCAAATCCACTGGGGCATATATTGTATATTCAAAAAAGGTGTCCTCATTAAAATGACGATCCATTTCTAATGGTCAGGGATAGTTAGGAGGATTCAGATCTCTCTAGACATAGAGTATAGTTCATGGAAATTGGTTACCTAAACATGAAAGAGGCATTTCAAGATGATATTTCCCTAGAATAGTTTGGTTTTTTCTCCCCATACATGTTTTAAGAGGTTCTCTATATAGGTCTTACCTAATCTAAAGAAAATATGGGAAAATTCTGTTCCAAGTATGGACCTGAGGTATAGAATTCAGATTTCACTACATATCCTATGATTATCATTATCAAGCTGGATTTAGTTATTTTAAGGTTTGTCTAGAAGTATATACGGTTCACACATAGTAGTGGGATATTTTTATCTTATATAAAAGCATACCAATGATGTGGGTATCATATCAGACTTCCCTAGGTGGATTTATTTCATGTACAGTAACATGGGTGTAAGATCCATTCTTTTTTCTATAATTTTCACATGCAGGTGTGATTCATTCATTAGGAGGTGGTATTTTTAATCTCTCTTCCAGTGGTGACCATGGTTGAACATTGGGTATCAATCATAATGTGGTCTTACTTTCATATGATTAGGATGTTAATATATAATCCCGGATTAACTGTAGGATAACCATGCCCGAACATCTAGACATGCCTAATACTTGAGTGGATAGAGATGTTAAACCATGGTTCCAATGATTCATGGATCATGAGAGATGTCACGGATCATGGATGAAATTGAGAATAAAAAGGTAGGAAAATCCTCTCATGAGGAATAATTTTTCTTTGGTTTATGATATTTGTTTATATTCAACTTATGTAGATCCACTGAGGCATATTGTACATTGTCAAACAATGGTGTTCTCATGACACTGACCATCCAGTTTTTTATGGTTGTGGATGATTATGAAGATAAAATATTTCCAAAATCACAAAGTTTGAAAAATGGAATGACTATTTATATACATATTAGAAAAACTTATTCTATGATTACCCATGGATTTGTGAATTCTCTACATATATATGACTCATATGTAAGGAGAATTTTGATTCATTTGTTGCATTTGTATATGAGTTGATTATCTGGTAGTCACTACATATCCTATGATAATAGTAGTCTAAACACACATAGTTCTGGGCACTATAATTCTTGCATGGGTTCAGCTCATGAACTGGGAGAGGGGAATTTTTTCATTTACCATGGTTCCATGGGGAATCCACTTCTATGGTCTCTAAGCCCACATGAGTTCTACTCAGTGTGAGAAACAAGGGATGAAATGGGATTCTCTCACCACCTATATATGGATTTATCAAGGGTATGATCATTTTATATTTGAGGTTTTAGGACCAGGATAAATATTTGTACATCACTATGTATCCTTCTCGGGCAGAAATCAAGCCAGACGTAGTTCTGTAACACAGCATGGTGGGGAACCGATGTCGGGGAAATGTCCTCTTAGGTGATAACACTATGATCTCATGTAGTTTAACATCATACAAAAAAGACATTTTATCATTTAGTTTAACATCATGCAATTAGAACATTTTTTTATAGTTCTGCGTCATGTGGAAAGGACGCCGATGACCTAATTTGAAATATGGAAAATGTGTGTATTCTTGATATAGTATTTAAAATAGGTCATGTTTGGGACTCCCCTACTTTTAGATGGTCTTTATGTAGATGTGGGGACATTTTTTTCTTCCATGTATCAGGCAAGTTCATAGAAACTGGGTGCCCCAACATACCCCATGGGATAGGAATCAATTCATACATAGTTATATATTGGAAAATCCCTATTTAGGTATAGCCCATACGTAGGGGGCATATTTTACTTTTGGGGTGGGTGGACCAGGATGGATTTTTGGGAATCACTAAATATCCTTCCTATGTTGGAATCAATCTATACATAGTTCTTGAGGTTCCCTACATTGGTAAGACCCATACATATGGAAGGGGTATTTTTTGGGTGAGGTGGCTAGACCCGAATATGAAATCTAGACGTATCTACATATCCTATATAGAAAGGAATCAATATGTATGTAGTTTTGTGACATGATAGGGTAGTTGATATGTTCTAGAGGTAATTTCCTCTCAAGTGAGAACATCATGGTGTTATATAGTTGAACATCATACAAAATGTACATTTTTGGCCATGAAGTTTAACATCATGTGGAAAGGATGTTGGATGTGTAGTTTAATTTAATTTTTTGGGGAGAATTTTCGTAGAAACCATGAGTTAATAGAGGCTAATTGTTTTGGGGTACTCTGGAATAATATCAAAGTGAATGTAAAAATTGTAAACCATGGTTCTGGGGGTTCATAGTTTGCGAGAGATTGTATGGGTCTTAGAATCCATTGAGCGTATGGATGTAGTAAAAGCCTCTCCTGAGGATGAATTTTCCTTTAGTTGATGTCCTTTTTTTTGGGGAAAACATATAAAAATCCACTAGGATAATATTGTTCATAGTCAAACAAAGATGTCCCAAAGACACTGAATTTCCATTTCTAAGGGTTGTGGTGGTTTATAAAGATCTGAGATTTCCCAAAGCATGGAGTTTGATAAATGGAGAGAGGTTTATATTGACATTCAAGAACTATCTAGACCATAATTAGGTGTGAGTTCTAGACTTCCTTGTATAGATCTGACTCATATGTAGGGGTGAGTTATTCTTTGATAGAATATTGTTTGTGGGAACAGGGTTTTTGAATATCGTTCATGGATTTTCATTTTTGTGCAGTGGGTGAGGGAATTTTACTTTTGATCATTTATAGAAACCAGGATTGGGTTTGGAGATCTCGATGTCACCATGTATCTTATTGGAAAAAAGAATCAATCTAGATGTAGTTCTATGAATTTCCATATTCATGTATGAACCATGTGTAGGGAGGGGTAATTTTTTTAATGGAGGATGGGCCAGGATGTAGAATATATGTGTCTTTATGCATCCCATAGGGGCGGGAATCAAGCCACACATATTTCTATTAATATACGTTCCATATACCATTTAAACCCATCTATAGAGAGGGGGATATTTTAACCATTATTTTGAGATGATGGACCATTCAGGTACCTTTAATCTTTGTTCCTGTAAGGGGAAACCCTCACTTTAAATTCATAAGATCGTGTGATCTATGCTCTATGTGAGAAACAATGTATAGAAATAGTTTCCATCACAACACTGAAGAAATTGAGGATTTATCTAAGTAATTTTGTCTCATTTAGTGGATGGACCAAGATATAGGATTGCGGCATCCTTACAGATCTCATTTGAAATCAGAATAATACAAAACAATGTTCAGTGAAGAAACATCCCTACAGTATATCCGTCCATGTGTAGGGTGTGGGTTCATTTTCTATGGTGTTTAGGCCCAAAAAACAAGGTCTTGGCGTCCCTACATATCCCATGAGGGACTGAATCATGAAAAATTTAGTTTAATAACATTACATTGTAGGAGACCAATGCCAGAGGAAATTTCTTCTTAGGTGAGACCAACTTGTTGTTATGAATTTTAACATCATTTAACAAGTAAACTTTGTCCACGAAGTTTAATGTAATGTGGTAAAGACATTGGAAGAATAGTTTAATGAAATTTTCAAAGATAAATTCAATATAGTACAATGACATGTGGTAAGGAAATACATGCTATTCCATTTGACACTATACATTGATGACTATTTATCTTGGAGTTTAATGTCATGCGATCCGGAAGTTCCATTAGGATATATGAAATATTTCTTCAAGAACCATGCATTGGTATGAGCTATAATAATCTTTCCATCCATTTAAGTTAAGTAATATTCTCAATTGGAGTATACCTTGTGTATTAAATATGGCCCATCCAACATTGGTACCAATTTTGGGGGTTTCTTTCTGAGTATCATTAGAGTTTTAAGGACCAACACCAATTCTACTTTTAGGAAAGGCCTAAGGAAAACCTTTTTGTAGAAGGCTCATGCAATCCAGTTTTGGTAAATCTTTAAATTATTTATGTTATTAAATCTTCTCTCATCAATTACCTCCAACTCATGGGGCCATTTTTGGGATTTCTCATATGGGGATAGTTGATCACAGATGGAAATGCAGAGTGAGGGTAATTGAACTTCAATGTGTAAAACCACATCTTCCCCTTATAATAACGAGTATGGGTTTTATGAAGTGATGATGTGGGTCATGGTACGGTAAGAGTATAAAATATTGAGGATCTTGTCTGACCAAAATTTCTTATCCTTGTATACTATCTTCTGTAGTATATTGTATATGGTCTCATTGAAGGACTCTATCTATCTATTATCCACTACATGGTAGCGGGATGAATTCTTGGTCTTGAAACCATACTCTGGATATAATTTATCAAATTTATAAAAATGTAAATTGGTGTCATTTTCCATCAGTATTGTTTGAGGGAAACCAAATATAGTGATGATGTTGGCTTTTCAAAAAGCGTATAATTATTCTTGGATTGACCACTTTGATTGGTATAGCTTCTGCCCATTTGGAAAACAATTCAGTCGCTATAAAGATATACATAAATTTCTTAGCTATAGAGGGAGAGTATGGTCCCACAATGTCGATTCTCCATATGGAAAATGACCATGAGTACTTAGTTCTTTGGAGTGACTCCATGGGATTGTGGATGAAGTTGGCATGAACATGGCAGAAATGGAACTTCATGGTGAATTAAATGAAATATTGTGTCATTATATGCTAGTAATATCCAATACAAATAATCTTTTAATAATTCTGGGATCCTCATTATTGTACACCAATTTATATAGTAAATACATCCATCATGATGGAATAGGTCACTTCTGCATCAATGCATCTAAGATGGATCAAATCAAGGCCCCACTTATAGAGGTCCCTTTGATGATTTATACCACCATAGTGAAAATAATTAATTGCTCATCTATGGATTTTCTCCCATCTGGTTCAGACTAATTGGAGTATTATCTTTTGAAGGTAATCAAAAAAGGGAGTCATCCAACTGGTAGTATGACCATATAGTTCATGGATGGGATTGATCTCTTCAATTTATTCCATGTTGGCATGAATGAACGATAAGACCATCCAAAGGTGGGAAATGGTGATGATTGTCTCATCCCAATCTGGGTCATCTAGGGATACGTCTGCATTTTCTAATGTATCATCTTATGCATTTCATGACCGGGGGATATGAGATAATGTTGTCTCTGAGGGGATTTTTTACATTAACCCTCATGAGTGGTCTTAAAATGCATTATATATTCCTTTTTGATTGTATAATCAACATTTACTTTCTTTATGACTAGTTCTAAGTCACCTTTTATCTTCAAGTATTATATTGGTGCAGGAAGTTCCAGCTCTATGCTTATAATAAGCACCTAATACTCTGTTTCATTATTTGTGACGCCCTCTAACAACATGAAAGATTATGTCAATAATACATTTTCTAGATATATGATTAAAACTCCCATACCCACTTTATTTTAGCTTTGGATATTCCATCTTTTTTCTTCTCTCAAATCTACATGCACCATCAAAATGCAGGTCCATATTTAAGGATATTCCATTATAAAGAAACCCAGTTTATTGGGTAATTCAGTGTCCAATGGAGTCATTTCTTCCAAGGGGTTTTATTCAAATAAATCTACTAATTTTTGGCCTTTGATGGATTTTTAATGCACGAACTATATGTAAAATTTTTTCTAGATGACCACCCACCATGATAGAAATATTATTAACATTGGATGGTAGATAATTTACTTGAGTGGATTGTTGCGTGATACCAAATGGACCTCATGTTGTTTCCAATATTTCCTCATCTTCCGAACTACATGGAATAATGCTATCCAGCTCTTTTGGATATTTTAATACTAATTCTCAGCATCAACCATAGTTTGGAAGAGATATTAAAGGTTGTTTTCGATGCCATCATAATTCTTGTCTTCATGGAAGACACATGGGGATCACTATAATGAAATCATGTACAAAATAACTGTTCTTCCTTTGATGAGAGACATTATCACTAGCGGATATAAGATATATTTCTTGAGGATTCCAAATGCTTATTGACAATAATTAGTCGATTGGTATTCAACTCCATTTTCTACCAACCTAGTGAATTGAAAACATTTTCATGAAAGGTTTTCTATGAAGCACTGAATTTGGGAATGATGTCCTTAATGTCCTCTCAACTCTATGAGGATCTGAGGGGGTGACATACCAAGGATAGTATTTTTATTCTAGGCGTCAAATTTGATTCCATGATTTCAGAAGATGAATCCGAATAATTTCCCTGATGGAACACCAGAATCACATTTTAAGGGGTTTATTTTTTGGTTGTATTGCTATAGTTAGTTGAAGACAACTTCATGATCTGACATGTGGTCTAATTATTGTCGTAATTTAACCATAGACTCACCAAAAAAGTATTCAAAAACATTTCCTAAGAATTTCTTAAAGATTCAATGCATGACACACTAATATGTGCCGCCAAATTTTTTTGGACCAAAGGGCATTACCTTGACGAAAAATAATCCCTAGGGGGGACGGAAGAAACTAGCTTCTTTATCATCTCAAGCCATTCTTATTTGATTATATACTGAATAGACATCCATTAAAGAGAGTGAATAATATCTAGACATTACATGGATCAATAACTTTATGATCGGGATAGAGAATTCATCTTTCAAAAATTGATGATTGAGATCCCTAAATTCAATGAAAAATAGTATTTTACCAACATTATTTTTAATGGGGGAAATATTATCCAACCAGATATGATATTGTACCTCCCAAATGAAGTTTTCTCTAATGATCTTGTTTACTTAATCCTATATTTTGGAAGCATGTGTGGGGTAAATCCTTCGTGATTCTTTCTTGTAGCCATAATGTTCTTCTGGTAGGCCCAAGTGGTGAGTCTCTACTTCGAGATTGAGGCATGGCATTTTGACATAGTTCCAGAAAAAAACATCTTTATTATTCCATGGGAAGAAGGTGTATACATATTTATACTCAGACCAAATTTCCTCACTAACAAGAGTGGGTTTGGGTCTTCTTATGTAGCCGTGTTTATTTCCCAGAATTCCTCAATAGTGGTAGAGACACCCTCCTCAAATGTTGAAGTGGAATATCTAAGGTATTCTTTCTATTCCTCTTCCTCTTCAACATCATCATAATCATCTTCTTATTCTTATGATGGGGAAACAATCTTTAAAATAAGATCTTCATATCTAAGATAATAGTCACAATTTATTTTTTCGGATGCTCAGGCGACTTATTCTGACCTGACTGATGTGGGGAATTTTCATGAGAGGATGGAGTGAGGGAAGGAGGAATGTATTCCTTCTCTTCTGCCTTAGTAGGTGAGGTAGGTATAATTTTGTGATATGAGGATGGATATAGAGAATTTCCATTTGATCATTCACCATTATTTGGGGGACCATTGGATTCTTTCACACTATTATGTTTTGTGGCTATGATTGAAATTAGGAGAATTGTTGAATATGCATCTAAATTTGGACTCATGCACTTAACCTGATTATTGGAAGTACTTATTTTTTACTGATATTCATTTAGGGATTATCGGTGACCATCACCAATCCATTTGAGGTGGTGACCCTATCAATACCATCAAGTGAGGTTCACTTCCCTTTTTACTCATAGAATTCTATGTTGATGTAGTGTGACTCACATTATTTGAATGGGGCCTTATTGGATTATAACATTCCACTTTTTCCATAATTCAAATATTTTTTGAATTGGTTATACAATGAAGGAATATATTTATGCTTATGAAACCAAGGCCTTCCTAGAAGAACATCTAAGGATGTGTTTTTTCAAACCACCATAAATTATCAGTTTGTTACATGGTCACAGAATAGAGTTTTGAGCTTGATTTGACCCAATGGTTTTTTATTACTTTTGTCGTAACCCAATAGGGTTGTAGATGAGTGTATCAGATTATCATCCTTAATTCCCAACAAAAGAAATTTTCACATTGGGAGGATGTTAACTTCTGATCCCTTATCAATGAAAAATTTTCTAACATAAATACCATTTATCATGCCAGACACCTATAGGAGTAAAATGTTTCTCTACATAATGGATTCTTCATATTGATCAGTAAAATAGATGGCCATGTGTCATTATATAAGACCATTCTCTATTTTATATAATTCATTGACAACAACTTTGGCTTCAAACTCCTAGGGACTTAGCAAAGCTTCTATAAGTGCTTCCCTGAGATCTTTTGACAAACTCAGGGCATCCAAGATTGATAGCTTCGCTAGTACAGAATCCAATTTCATCATAATTTCATATTTCTGATCTAAAGGCTGGTTGTTCCTAGTATGTGTATTCTCTTTCTTATAGGTTCTTTATGAAATCTAATGTCAGTGAAAGATAGGTTATCCCTCTGGATAGGATATGGAGGTTCTTCTGCACTATGTAAGTTCAACCGAGCATGTCTGAATATACACCATGGGTGATTATACATTTATTTTTCTTCTGATTGATATTCGAAGATGAATGGTATAGAGTGTCTTCCATAGGGAGTATGGGAATATTATTATTCTTGTTGGTTCTACCAAAGGGCTCATCCATGATTTTTTACAACATTGATGGTTTGATCTGGGTTGTGGCCCGAAATTTGGTTTCTTCCATTGCTGCATCTTCCAGGAAATCCTTCGCTTCTACAGATTCTTCCTATGGTTCCTTGATTCTGTGTGGGGAACTCAGGTCTATAACCAAAATCTTCATTAGATAATTGATCCATTAATTTAATGAAATTAATGTATCCAAAGATCATTTCCTCATCTAATGAATAGTCTACATGAATGACTTTTTCCGGTGGTGTTGTTTGGTGGGGTGATGACTGTTCTTTTAAATCCACTAGAATAAAATCTGAGAGTGTCAAATATAGATTTTTCCTTGATATGGGTTCATCATCTCTCACGTTCTCACTACCTTTCTTGTCAAAATCCACATTAGAAAGTTGATTATTTGAGGCTTGTGGGGAAGAGGATATCATTTGTGTTTCATTAGGAGCTATTGGGGGTATAGTTAGTTGCTTAAACTATGATTAAAGTATTACATGAGCACATTTAACTATTTATCAACTCATCCAATTATATAAATTTTCATTCCTTTTTCTAAAGAAAATTCAACTCAACTCCTTCATCCAGGTCAGTGGTGGAAACACATGCCACTTGTGCTGGTGGTGGTCCCAATTTTACTTTTCTAGAATCAATCATTCTTTTAGGAGGTATTTTAAGATGAAAAATGACTAAATGGTGTGTCTTAATGTCCATTGGAATGGAAAATAATTTTTCAAATAATTGAGACCAACCTCATCAGCCCTATTTAGCTCCAGTAGGCGGAGCAAGTTGTGGTTTATAGAGGCTACAAAGTAACCACAGACTTGTTCCTCTTGGAACAAGTGAACGTTATTTCTTTATTCCTAAAATTGGTTTCTCAAGGGTTCCCACTACTCGTCTTATGGATGTTTAGGTTATTGTGTAAATCCAAGATGTCTTGCATAATTTAATGCAGGCCTTGGAGATGGCGTAGGTTCATGGATGGCTTAAGCATGACAGAGGTCGATGATGCTCTTCCCACTCATTTTCCCAGGGCTGATGGAACAACCCGGGACTTTAGGTTAGTCCACTATAAGGAATTTTCTATTCTTTGGTAAATGGAATATAAATTCTAATACTCTCACATATGTTTCATCAGGATGAGTGGGTTTTTCATCTCATTACAAAGGTTATCAATGAACACATTAGGCATATCATCGTGGTGGAGTGGCCTAATCAAGGAGTAGGTCAAAGCATTCCATATGGATATAAAATATGAGACTCTATTGTTCTACCTATATTTTCAATTCCTGAGGTCGCTGGTTGTTGTATTTGGAAACATTGAGCTAAATTTAAAAAAGGAACTATCATCAGAGATCCTATCAATCTGTTATTGAGTATGTTGGAAAACTATTATATAATACAAATGTTGAACCTTGAAAAGTTCGCATGAAGAATCTATGTTTCATTGTATCTTGTTTCTACAGGGTTCCCATAATGTGATCATATTAAGATGCATAATGTATTAGATACTATTCTTGGTCACCTGAGCTATTGATTATGGTAATAATAGGATTCCGAAAGTCTGGTGGCGGTGGTACATTACTCACCCAATCGGGGTAAGGCATCTCTTCTGATTTTATCAGAGCACACCATCCTACAATGGATTCCAACAGATCATCCAATGAATTGATGGTACTAATTATCCCTTGATACATGTCCTTTTGATCATGTGTAATGGTGGGTGCATCAGGGGGCCACATTGGTTGTGCCGACACTGCTGATACTTTAGATGGATACTCGGCAGGGAGTATCCTTTGTGGATTTTACAAGATATATTTTAGTTTTTTACTAAATGGAGGGAAATATTAATATCCTACTGGGATTGTATTAGGTAAACTTATGTTCCCAGTGCTTTCTTGGATGTGAATTATGGCCATGCCACATTCACCATGATAAACCCTTGTGGATGTGTTACACCAACTAAAAGTGTATTTAGAGGCTATTATAGAGGAAACCAATTAAAATATACCATATAGAAGATTCCATGGAGAATATTAGGGTGGATTCACCTCAAATCCTTCATTTTTTATTCCTGGAGAGCAAATCTCTCCTCAAGTTTCTGGGGATCTTTTTCATGAAAATGAGAAGCCAGGTCATTCAGGAACTTTTTTTTTATTCTCTCTTTTAGAGATTCTCAATGGAGGTAATAAGGTATTGGTTGAGGGAGTGCCCAAATTTCGGGATTACCTTTGGTTTTGGGTATACACACCTTCAGTTTCAGGGTGGATCAGATTCTGAGTAGAACCATCCTCTCTCGGTTCATCTGGATTTTCATCATTTTCAGTGTGGTCTGTAATATTGAAATCCACAACGTTCACTAATTTGTAACAAATTTTGGGTTTCATACTATGTTTTGAGTGGTATGATAAATTTTTTTGTCCTTTTTTAGATATTCTCTTTCCGTTCTGGGGTCCTTTTTTAGTTTCTTGATGAAGGGTAACTCAGAGGGAATCTTTGTATAACCTTGTCATATGCCTCACTTATGGGGGACATGAATCGTGAGAAATTATGTTACAGGGGACTTACCTAATCATTATCCTTCCCAAATGTGAAAATATTGATGCTAATGGGAATGCAGTTGAGATAAAAATTCCTCCATCCCTATTGGGTGGGGTTTCTCCCATCTCTTTATTATGACACCTTGGCCCAAATTTTTTGATCTTATGGGGGAATTTTGTTTTGAAAATTCCCCCAACCCAATAGGCTGGGGATCATCCCATACTACAACCATTACTACAACTATTTATTCTCTCTTGATATCGCTTGTTACAATTCGAGTGTGAGCTAGATATAGTTTTGGGTTTGTATGTGAATTACTATTCTCTGAGGACATGAGAAATGATTGCTGATTAGATTCCCTTAGGCTAGAATCTGGAAGAATGTTATCGGTCACATAGTTCAAGATTTTTAGATGGATCACACTCATTGGGACTAATTCTTTTGAGACTTACTCAAGGTCGGTATATTTCGAGCATGATGCCTTTCATGAATAGGGAGTTCATTTGAGTTCTGCCTTGGGTAATGACATTACATGATTTCAGTTTTAGTGGGTTCTGCTGGACTAGAAGTGGGGTGAATTCCAATGTTCTGTGATCACCCAAACCCTGAATATGTATACCAGATGATGATTCATCGATAAGGAAACACTACTTGTATAACACATGGTGATAGGTTAGTTCAAGATCATTCTTCTTCCTCTCCAATTGTGGTCATTTCACATACGATACGGCTCCCAAGTCAATTTTTTCGTGGGGATCTCCTAGAATATTGACATGATCTACATACCCATAATAAGGTATGAATCATTATTTTAGGTTCCATAGTGTTATCCCTAGATTGAGGTGAGTTTTATGTATTCATTCCTCTAACAATTCTCATGGTATATCAAATTGATAAGTGGTTGTGGTATAACACATAAGAGGTATTTCATTCTTGGATAATTTTATTGTCATGAGAAACATATCCATTTTTTTCTTTCACTAGAGATTCCAATACATGATTATCCCAACATGGACATTTCATGGAGACTTTTTTCTAAGAACCAGGGCCAGTAGGAGTCTCATTAACATGTGAACAGTCTAGAGTTGTGTGAGGGGATAAGAGTGGCCCCATGAAATCTCCTGATTGAGAAAGGATATTTGTTCTTTTCGCCAGGGTGTCTAACAAACTTGACTCTATCCTTCTATGAAACTCAGCATATGAGGGATTTCATTCATTTGATCTGGGAGGGGGGACCTTCCTAACAGTATGGAACTTGACTACGGGGAAGATGTTCATAGTGGGTTCTAAAATGGGGAGGACTACCGTCATATATTGAGGTCTGACTTTTGGGATACGTTTTGCAGTGCATACCCTGGGGAGGACCATCCAAGAATATGTTAGAAAGGGGAGGTCCTTCTTGCTAAATTGAGATGTCATAGTGTGACGGCCCATCATGGTTGATGTCGTTATATAAAGGGCTACCATTACATCTTGGTATCCATCCACAGGGAGAATGTTTGTGGTGTGAATCCGAAGGAGGACATTCATAGTGGACTGAAAAAAGGGGAGGACCTTATTGATACTTTATTTCATTATAGGGAGAACCTTTGTAGTGACTACCATCATGGCACATTCTACCATTATATATTAGTGTCTGACTATAGGGAGAATTTATGCACCATATACCCAAGGGAGGACTATTAGGGTGGAAGATAGTAAGGGGAGGACATTTTTTCTATATGATATTCTAGTCATGAGGAGGGTTATCATGAGTCTCATCAAGAGATAGGACCTCATGATCAATAATTGCTTTCCAATGAAGTAAGCCTTTATGGGTGCTATAAAAAGTGCCTTTAGAGCTACTAGTAACATTACTGTAGGGAGGACCTTTAGAACAACTACTTCTGTGTCCATAATTTGGTAATGGATTGAGATGTTCCAAAGCCTCTATTGATAGGTGTTTGATGGAATCATGAACTCCATTTTCCACCAGAGTAGTATCATAAATATGTAATTCATTTTGTTAGTTTCCTTTTGTGTAATTTATTTTTGGGAGCTCTCTTTAGGGTGATTTTGAATTCCCACTATTGGTAATAACCTTCATATATGGGTTCATGTTTTAGTGGTTCATGTGATTATATTAGGATATGCGAACAAGCATCTTGCGTTTTGAGAGTGATATATGTCTTCCATGAAGCAGCCACGATGGTTGACCAGTGTTCCCTAGATGGAATATGTATTTTTTCCCAATCTGGTTTTCAATGTATCACAGAATATGTTCTATGACCGTCTTGGACAAGAGTAGGGATGAAGGTCTGCTCTGGGGTGACCATCATATTTTGTGGATTAGTCACCCCACTTAGGGAGATGGGTTTGTGGGACCCACTCCCTACTATAGTCACAACTACGATCAGATCATGATAGGTCTAGAGGATATGATCCAGAATTCATGTCTAGTCCTCTATAATTTTTAGGTGGTGTGGAGTTGTTTATTTTTCTAAATTGGGGATATATTCTCATTCTGATGTCAGAGTATGAGTTTATTCTTGCTTTGTTCCTCCATGTTCTTCCTATGGGTATTGGTTGTTATCCTATGTCGGGTTATAGGAATGAGTCTTCCCCTGATTTGTATATGGGTTACACATACTATTTTATCTTTCTACCATTGTATTTCACTGATGGGATTCATATTTTCGTGTAAGTATTTTCATTTTCTGGTTTTCCATTTTATTTTTTTGATGGTTTTTATATGCATTCGCACAAATTTGACTCTACTTGTATTTGATTTCCATCATATTTGACTAATGGTATTATTTTGAGGGAAATTGGATTTGAATCTTATTTCAGTTGATAACCCATATTTGATATATGAGATTTATAATCCTTAGTAGCGCTATGTACCATCCTATAGTTTCCCATCTTATTGGAGTGATGGGATTCATGCACATAGGTTAGGATTTTCATCAAACTATAATTTGTTTCACTATTTGCATGGTGACCTTGGTGATCTTTAGAGGGAGTTCTCACTCAAAATTTTTATCCATATTTTCATGATGGTATTGAGAAGATAGAGAAATAATTAATGCATGAAAGTAGTTTTATGTAGTATTTTCATGAGGGATTTCTTCCTCTGGAACCATGGTGATGACATGTTACTGATTAAATGTTCAACAACATTGGTAGAAAACATGTGGAATTTTTGTTTTTTTAAATTTATAAGGAACCATCGATGTGATATACTCTCCAGAATGAGGATACTAGGATGTAAGGCATTGGCGGTGATGTCTTCCAGTAGGGGGCCTTGACTGTGACCCCTATGGAAAAAGGACACAATCATTAGAGACAAATTCATCCACCTCCCTAAAAAAGGAAGGTACTCATTATCGTGTTCTAGGGAAAGGATCCCAAAATGACTAGAGATGACTAGTGGAGATTCTTAGTTATGGTCCTCCGACCATTACTAAGTGGGGGATAGTGGGATTTGATTGACATGAGGGAATGTCTTACTTCGTTCTGTGTTAGGAGAGTACCATTCTGATGGTACTCTCGGATCAATGAATTTGATACCCATCATTGTAGATGCTAGGTTGGTGATAGATTCTTCTTCATCAGGGAGTAATCGGCTAGTGCATTGGTTTCCATTCATGTCTTTGAGAACATTTCGGATTCCATTGGATTGATGGAAGCTATGAAGAATGCCTTGAATATATGTGACACGTATAGAAATCAAAACCCCATCAAATTAATATATCATGACCATATGTATAATTGATCACCTTGGTTGGACATATTCCCTTTTATATGTCAAAAGGGCCTCAGGTGGGGTAACATAATCACCTTGGTTGAGGATTCATTTTGGGATCACCATTTTTGTTTCCAATGAAAATCTATTTCATGATGATCAAAAACAAGTATTTGGTTTGTGAAACCATTAGTGTTAGATTTACAATTTGGTTTCCCATGACTATGGTTTTAGGTGTGAGTTAGATGATTTCAATGGGTCATATGGTGTTCAATTACTAATTTCGAGCATAAAATCTCCAAATGATCTCCAACAGGTTTTATTGCGGCACCGAAACACCCAACGACTCTCATATCCATGATTCATGGACCTGCTTTCCAATGGAAGGCATTTGTTGGAGATTTGGCCAATGAAATTTAACATCTCACATGAGTTGAGATGATAAAAACTCTGGATCATCTCATCATTTTGGGGAGAACTATTTCCAATTATGAGACTCTATTATAGATTTAATCTATGTTTATATGTTCATGAATACTTGGTTAATTTCCAAGCATGTGTTTGTAGGTTACCCCTAAGTAAGATCAATCATAAATATGTCTAGGTTTGGAATTATCTATATATATATATGAGGATTTATATTAATGATTACATTTTCATGTATTCATGGTTCTTTATAAATGTTACCATTTTGTGAACATATTGGTAATTCCTTAGTTCTTCACTAATACAATGCTGGTTTTAATCCATTCAGAATGGTGCTCTTGAGTTTTTCATCATCCTGGGGGAGATATGTTTCAATGTTGGGATCGAATCCATGAGATGAGATTCCTATGTATCCTCATTATGAATCATAACCCACGTAGTTTATTGTCACTTATCTAGAAACATCACCTTTTAAGGTCTGGTGACAAGGACCTGAACATGCAGTTTAACATCAACAAGCAAGGACAACTTGGTGAAATGTTACCTGAAAAAGGATTTGTGGGACTTAAATTGATGTATCCCATGATAACCAGAAGAGATTTAGTTTCTTAGGTGAATGAAACCCTATTGACGATGTGACCTTGAGAAAATTAGGGTGATTTGGGTGTCGGGTATCGTCCTCAGGGAGGATTCTTACATATCCTAGTTAGCCCGGAATCAAATCCCACAAAGTCCAGCTATCCCATGCATTTTAATGTCATACTGTAAGGATGAATTTCAACCAATGTAAATATGATGGTGTTAGGATTGAAACTCAATGAGGTTTATTATATATCCCATTTATTTGGGAATCAAAGTCCATGTAGTTCTAAAATTTGGGAACTTGGACATTCACCTGAAGAAGCAGCCCATATAGAAAATTTGATTGGGGGTTACACCTTCTAAGAGGCCTATTTGAATCTAATTATGGGATAACATCTATTGGTAAGGCCCTTTATTTTTGGTAATTCCGATGTCATGATTTTCACAAACCTCTACTCCCACATTAGTTATGCTCAATGAGAGAAACAAGGAGAGGTAGTGGATTTGAAGGTCACATGTCCTACTACATCTTCTATTAAATGTTACAACATCCTATCGGGAAGAAGATATATGATGTGGAATGTTCCAATTTACTATATTATTTTCATATCCTAGATATTCATATCTATTGATCTATCTGAATACATCCCAAGAGAAGGAATAGAGGAGTGATGGTGCCTCCTCCCACAGGAAAGGATATAGGCATACCTTAATGTGAGTGCCCTAAATTTTATTCTAGGGAAAAGGGAGGAATTTTCAGCACTGATCCTCATTGAATATAAATTCCTTTGGTTCCCCTTGATACCAAGAACGAGGAGGTACATGTGAGCATCACATGGCCTGAACCCTTGTTACCATGTGAATGTAAAATCAAGGTCATTAACGGGGTATGCATCACTTGTGGGGTAACCAATATGACTAAAATTACCATGATTATGTAAAATCAAAAGGGCCCACTGGTATGCCTTATGATATTATCATCGACATCTGGTGAATTTGGATGACACCTTGGACTGATCCCGGTAGACTTGTTCGTGGAGGGGCTAGCATAGGGGATGATAATGTGACAAAAATGGTTGATCAGATCTAGAAAGTGGAAATCCATAAGGTATCGTGATTCGTATAGAATGTTCTTACGCCAGATAGGGTTTATCCCATGTAGTGGGTTGCTACATGGATAAGGGTTCTGTCCATGTACCATGGTGGTACACAGACCTACGTTCAGTCCATGTAGAATTTTTCTACATGGGTCCAGGCTCCATCCCCATTGCATGGTTCTTTGTGGACTCTAATTCCATCAGTGTAGCAATTTGTTTTGTGGAGAGAGATTCCACCCTAATAGAAATTTACTATATAGGGTACCTGGTTTCCAAGAGGCCATTGGTTTTGTTCCTTATGAGAAATATACCCACTGAGGTATGTTAGTTTTTGGACTGCCAATTGTTTTTTTTAATTTTTTTCTTCTTTAATGTTATACGGAAGAGCATTACCTATAGGGAACCATCAAAGGAGTCTATCTGTTTAGGATTTATCTATCTCTAGGTCGATCCTTTCATTTGATCTCTTCTAGATCTTTAGATTTTTGATCCCCCAAAATTCCTCTCTCTGACTATATTTTTATAGAAGTGGGGAACTAGATATTGTTGTAGATGTTTAGCTGCGATGAGGCAACGATCCTCATTTTGCGGAAGCTCATGGAAGAAACCCAACTCGCGGATGAATTAATCAGTGGGGTATGGGGTCATCATCTATAGAGGTGAGAATCTCTTCCTTAGTCCCATGAATGACTTATTTTTTCATGGGGAGAGTCAACATCACCTTTTCCCACACACCATTTTTGTCCCCGAGGTATGTTGTTTGTGGAACCGATTTCTTCACCTCTTTACAACAAATGTTTTTATTTTGTTTATATGGAGGGTATCATTCTCCCCTTCATGTAAACTATTTTAGATCACATGAATCTTGAGAAGAGCATCTTCATTCAGAATGGAGATACTCAAAGGGTTTCATACTTTCATGGTTTCATTTTTTTCTGCTGTCATTTTTTTCTACATTAGACATTTTTACTTCCATTCTTATTTAGGTCATTTTTCTTCCTTTTACAATTTCATGGGATAAATTATATTCCCTTTTCAATTTTCAGGACCCAACACATTTTTATCATTATCTTTTTTCTTCTTCCTTTATGCATAATCAAAATTACACTTATGTTCATAAATAAATCAGTGCCTCTTCATTATTTAATATGACATTCTATTTGCATATGGAAGAATGCTTATTGAATAATCTTTATTAATCATATGAAATGTAATCGTTGAATTAAATTAATTATAGTCCATTTTTTTTATTTTTTTTCCATTTTCATGCATTCATCTAATATCTTCGTTTATATTTATTATTATATATAAATGTTGACATGATTTCATCCAGATAGTTGGATGCTAAAAATTCAAAAGTTAGACTACACTGAACAATTTTTTAATATATATATATATATATATATATCATATATAAAAATAATACTTGATTTCTTTGTATTATGGTGATACGCAAGCTCTGAGTGAGGAGATACTAGCATGAAAATCTAAAGGTAAAATAGAAATTTTAACTATAATAGATTTTTTTATCAAAATTTATGTTTATATTTCTTCAAAATTACATATTTAATTTCAACACATAATTATATCAAATTTTTTATCTAATTAAAATAGATTTAAATTTTCCATAATTAAAATAATCTATTAATTCATGGAAACTGAAATGTAAAGGTTTTCAATATTTTCTAGATTTTAAAAACATAAAAATTATTTTTTAATTAGTAAGGAAAATTTTATCATTTTATGTTATGTTTTTATTCTTTTAAAATACCTTACATAGGTTATATATTTTTCATCAAAACAAGTATGATATAAATTTCCAAATTATATAAGATAAGTACACTAATTTTATAATGAATTAATTACCAATTTTAATGTTTTATATCATATTTTAAAATAAAATAGAAACCTTATTTTGTTATTGTTTGGTTCCAACGAAATTTTATTTTATTGAAAATATATATTAAATATATAATTTATCATTTTATGTGAAAGATAGTTTTTAATATCTATTTAAAGTTATTCATGTTGTCACACATGAAAATCATATGTAATTAATGACATTTTGTTAATTTTAATTAAAGTAATTAATTTAATGGTCTTGTGTCCTAGTCATTTAAATTTATATAATTATTTTATGGAAAAAAGATTTCTCCAAAAAAAAATGTTAATTTTCAAACATAGAATTTATTTATTTTCTTTTATGATAATAAATTATATAAACTGGTTTTAATTGGTTGTTAATGAAAAAAGAAAATCTTCTATAAAAATATTTTATTAAAATAAAATTCATCACTTTGGTATCCAATGAATGGATGATGAATAGAGGGTGAAGCCATAACCTCAAATGTAAATTTTCTTACAAGGGATTCTACTTTTGTCCACATGGTTTTTATTAGATCTGTCAAGTATCATTTTTATCCAAAAATATATTATTATTTTCAAATTATTTTCAAAGTAAAATTTGATTTCTTTTCAAATATATTTTTTGTAGTGAATTCTAAATAAGCTAAGTACTTTTGAAAAGTATTTTATTTGTCAAATATTTATATTTAATATAAATTCTTTTATTATTTTTATGTAAGTTTGTATAAAATTATCTTTCACTAGTTTTAAAACCCATTATTGGAAACTTTTATGTTCATCCAATGTTTAAAAAAAATCACATATATTTCATATATTAAAAAATGGATGTATTCGTTTGAGTTAGCACATGTGAAGAGAATTTTTCATTTTATTTATTTTTTTAAAACTCAGAACAATTGTATACTTTTTTTTTCTAATTCTACATAAACTAGACTAGAAAAGGGTCCTCAAATATATAATGTACTTTGTCTATTTTTAGTTATACATTATAGAAAATTACACAACAAGTTTTTATCACTTTACCCATAAGGGAGGGTTCGAGGCTTTATAATAGATATATCATTAAATATAAAACATCTATTATCACAAAACCTAAATAACCATTCATCACAAAGTACTGTTATACTAGTTAAATTATTTTTAATTCGTTCAACATATAAAACAAAAAATATAATAATATATTCATAAATACCTACTTCTACATACCCTTTAACCATTACATTTGTGATGTATCTAAAAGTGAAAGCCCCCCCCCCCAACACATTGATTGAAAGAGAGAAATATAAATGAATATCCATTTTGTGGAATGAACAAAAAATATTCATATACCAATTTCCTAGAGACTTGTATTATGGGTTTATTGAAATCAAGTAAAATATAGAGTTAATTTTTAATTCATGTTACTTTGGGTCCAATTGGACAAGTAAAAAAATATATTTAGTAACCATATAGATTTATTATAATTTTTATAGGTAATGTGGAAGATAAATTTGTTTAAATAACATTTTTACTAAATCTAAATTATTGTGTAAATAAAATAGAACATTAATTTTCATAATTACCTTTTATACAACACTAAAAACAATTGGTAGGGATATTATACTATTCTTATATTAAAAATGGTATTACATATATTTGGTATTTTCTTATTATAAAAAATACCAGATGTTCCATTATTCAATTCATTCATAGAAATCATCTTGTCATCCTTCTAAATCCATTTCAAAATATTTTAAAGAGTATATTTATAATAAGAAACATTCCTTTTCATATTTACATTTTATTTTTGTGCTTGTTCCACGTCTATATAGATTTTATAATTTGATCAGGATAATGAATTTATTAGTTTAATTTTTTATATATAATGTTTCTTACACTAAATTACTACTATATTTAATTCATCCATTATATTTTAACAAAACATGTTAGAATCGGTTTCATAAAAAAATAGGAATCAGATTTATTACTTACCTAATTCGTAGGACTATCCATGAGACATAAGATGGATAAAAATTACTCACTCTTAGATTAAATACTTCAGCTTGACTCCTCAGTAAAAATCTATTCAGTATGATGTACATTCTTTAATAACTTCTTGGGAATCTTGTATTTTCCTTATTATTTTAGGTTTGTAAAATATTATTTTGTATGTCCTTTTTTCATACACTCAATACATATTAGTTGAGAAGAAATATTTTATTTACTATAGTTACCTCTATATACCTTTCTTTTATATTTATCGTCATCCTTTTTAGATCTTCTCTTGAGACAACATTTTCCTTTTGTCAACTTATAAATACTTTTTCTTATGTTTTTAACTATATCCTCATTAATTTGATCATATTCTATATCATAAGGGTAAGAATAAATAATAGTATTATATTTTATGGTTATACCATTTTCAAAAAATTTACTATAATTTCTCTTAAATTCCGTCATTTATTGAAGAATATATGTAATGAATTAATCTGTGGTATATTAGGTTAAATACTTTCTTTATTATATTGTAACCTTTTATGAGGGAAATTTATTAGGAAATTCTTAATGTATTCTCTTAAAAAGGTACTTTATTTTTCTTTGTATCCCGGGGGAAAACCTTTCGATTCACAATCTTGGTAAATGCTTTGTACAAGTCATTGATGTCTTTATGATCATACATTAAAAATTCGTAAAATTATGTATTATGTATTTTTAAATAGGTTATCTATAACATATGAGTACCATGATGAGTGAATTTTAATGTAATAAAAACATTATGCATATTTTTTCATGATTATACATACCAATACATGTTTTTATTAGAATAAACATAAGTTAAATGCATGACTTTATAATTTAGAATATACCTGGTAGAATCATTTCTAGTCATTGTATCCAATTATACTTCAGGAAATTTATAAAGATTAATCATAATAGTACAGTATTATATTAAATTATTATTTCAGAATACCTCCATATAACCTTTCCAATATGCATAATCACTTTTATTAAAGTGATGACGTCTGAGAGGATTTATGACATCAGTTTCATAACAAACCATTGAAAACAAAAATATTCTTTCCTTATAAAATTAGATCTAGGATAGTGTTAGCAGAATGAAAATTATAAAACCAGAGTTTGACCTATCCAAAATATAAATATAGTATTAGAATAAAAAAACAGAACATAAAATATCCTTTTAGGAACCTCCTTTTATAGAAATTTTTGGCGAGATTTATTAATGGAAAGATGAACTAGAGGGGGAGACTAGTCCTTTTAAACCTTTAAAAACATAATCAATGAATTATCATTGTATTTTATATGAAAATAAAATAATATATAATTTTTTTTATTGTTCAAATAGATAATAAATGGAATAAAATTAAAAATAGGAACACCAAGTGTTTTATAGTACTTTGGTTCATGGTGAACCTACATGTACATTTTAATCCCCTAAAACTCAGTGATATGATACAATATCTCTAAAACAATAAAGTCTTTTGCAGGTGCAGACTCAACCTAGTATACGATAAGATATGAAAAAAAGTTGTTTTTCATGGTCAATAAAAAACACAAAATATTCTAAGGAACTTCCCAAACCTATATCATAGCCTTTTGAAGGCGTAGAAAGAACCCAAACTATCTATAGGATAGACAAAACCTATTTGATATTCTTTTGATCATATGACTGTAACTAGATTTTTTCTTTTAAATAGAGGTATAGCGATGTTTGAAATGTGAATTGCAATCACATCCACAAAAAAATAAAACTAAATAGAAAAATTCAAGATATTGATGAAGAACTCTTTGACAACTAGCAATGACATAGAAAATCAACATAGTTAAATTTTATAATATTTTGTCTCTCTTTTTCATACGTTAACTAGTTTTACTTGGAATTTATTTATAAAAATAACCCTAATGGCTACCATTCTTCAAAAATTGGATTAATATTCTCTATTATAGTTCTTACTATTTCTTTAACATATATATAAAATGAATATTTGTATATAAAAATGGAAACATATTCGCATTACATCTATTTTCAAGATCATACAAAAATTCAACAATCAATTCTGTAACTTCATTTTTGTACCATTTCATTGAGGACCGGTTATCAATAGAAAATGGATGAAGATGTTATATAGAGATAGTATAAATAATTTATACCTTGTGTAATGTTAATAATGATTGAGTATATGTTGTTAATGGTATGATGTACACTATATAAAGGTAAGTAGAGATTTATATATGTTGTTTATTTGTAAGTTGGATCACTACATGAAGGTAAATTACATGTTACACAATCTATGTAAGGGTAATAAGAAAAACATTAAACTTTTTTAATTTTAGTATAAAATTCACATAAATTTAAAGAGGATAAACAATGAAATGCATAAGGGTAATGACCATATTATACTGGCTATGTAAGAATAATTATATGATTATATAAGTGTAAGGAACAAAACATAAACACTACGTAAGGGTAAGAAAATAGTATTGTATGGGTATACAAAATTTTTCCTATTTTTTATAAAGGTAAATATATTTAAGTAAGGTTAAAGATTAGAAAATAAAATTCAAATAAAGGTGGAAATGAAACTTATAATACTTTCATAAAGGTGAAAATAAACATCTTTATTCAATGTAATTGTACAAGATTACATTCTTAATGCTAAAAATAGTTACATAAAGGTAATAAAAAAATTAGAAAATTAATTTTTCAAAATATATAAATAAAAAAATATAGAATAATAATAGTAATAAGAGTAAATGATGAATAACCGAAGAATAATTTAATTCAAAAAAATATTATTATAAAAACAATAATAACAAATGATCATATAAATTAACACATGGGACATATGATCATTATAAAAAATTTATATAGATGTAAATTGATATAAAAAATAGTTTGTAATTTTAAATTAATTTATGAAATGAAAGGAGTTGTAATTTATCCAAACAAATAATATAAACCAAGTTACAAACCAAACATTGGAGATATATATCATGATATCCCATTATAATAAATAATCTATAGACTATAGCATTCATAAAACACATAAAATCTCTCATTTAAATCATTAAACGTATAAAAATATACTTTTGAATTAATATGTAAAGCATTTTATGGTATTGATATATCCCTTTCCTTTGAAACCCAATTTTTAAAACTAAAATACAAATAATAATAGGAAGGAGTGTTTTTAATTAAATAAAATAAAGAAGTTCTATAGAAATCCCAATAAAAAATAATATTAGTGATGTTAGTAAAATACATGGGCATTTTATATGATAAAATAAGTCATTCATTTTTACTCTTGTAAAGATTGTCGAATCATTCATTATAAAATGTGTAAAAAATTTCATTTTGAAAACATTTGAATGAAAACAAAGAGAGATGTAAAATATCCATTATAATTAACTTATTTGCATATAAATACATTCATAATAAATTTTATTAAGAATATATATATTATGGAAAATATTATGAATAAAAATATTTAAAACATTTTATATGAGGTTATAAGGATAAATTTCCCTTATAATGATTATGAAATTTGATAAAATGATACATTGAATTAAAAAAATTGGAATTGTTTTTAAAATGTATACTTTAATAATGAAATGATAAAATAAATCTATATGGTAGTTTTTACATTAGAAAAAGTAAACCTTTAATGAAAATAGATTGTGTCACAAGGAAATGGAATTGAGACTACAAATAAATTACCCCATATTCCAACTTTCTGAATACATTATTTAACTCTTGTATATTGAAATTATTTTAATTTCTTAATTTCTTAAAAAACCTTTAAAATTTTAAACTCTTATCATTAAATAATTTATTTCATTTATGTAAAATAAATATTTAATTACTGAATTGGTTATGTGAAGTTTGAGTTTTTTGAGGATGTTTAGTTCATAATTTCAAAATAAAATCAGGGGGATACAATGGTAAAAAATTTGATTATTAAATAATATATATAATATTAATCATGAAATTTTTATAATTTTTATACATAAAATAAAATTTTATAATCACCCATGAAAGGAAGACATGAAAAATGAATCCATGACGTCATGGAGGCAGTATTCCACACATACGGATGAGCAATATTATCATTTTTTAATGGGTGGAAGGGTAAGAAGGTAAGTAATATATTATATTTATATAATAATTATTATTAAACGAATATCTTTTTTATTTATTAAATATTTTATAAAAATAATCCTTGTGAGGCAGTTATAAAAAATGAAACACATTGCTTTGGTGAGGTAGTAGTCCACCCATGTGCATTAATCCTGTTTTTGTTCCCCATAGGATGTAAAAAATGAAATGAATAAGATTATTACTATAACCTAATAACATATAATTATTTTGAAGATAATTATTTTATTATATTTGATTGTTTATTGTGGAATTTAATGATGTAAAAGAAGAATTAAAATGAAAATTTTTGGTTGATATGATTAACTACTCTTTAAAGAACCTCTTTTAGATATCTTGTTATAGACCATATAGATGATATTTTAAATATAAAATAACATATGAAACATTTATAAGAATATTGAGTGTATTTATTGGTAGATTTTTGTTAATATAAGTGGATCAAGGTGGTGTGAATAATATAAGGTATGTGGTCTTCTGTTGTAGTGAAGGAAAGACAAACAAGGAATTACTTAAAGAATTTAAATATAATAAATTCTTGTTCAGGATAATGTTTCCCCAAGAGGAAGAAATTTATGATATAATGTATTTTTCTATTTAAATCATTTTAACCAATAAAAGTTTGAGTATTATGGGATATTTCAAACATTACCATTGGGTTAACCCTATCGTTATCTATTTTTAGTCTTAACCATAGTCACAACATTTTCAATAATAAAGGATTACAAATTTACTTATAATTAATTATTGGATCAGAAATGGTAAAATAATGAAATTTTAGACCTTATAAAATCCAAATTGTACACTTTAAATATTTTTATGATTTCTGAAGAATTAAATAATATATTATTTAATATAAAATTCCACTTAAGTAATTTTAAGAACAGTTCACATGATTGTACGTTAAAGTCATTAAGATAGGTCATAAAATTGAATATATTATATTTTAGAATCAATTATACATTATTAATAAGCATAAAATTCGTGTGAAACCATAATTCATCAAAACAAATATTACTTTTTATTTTTTTAAATCATTAATTTTATTTTTCAACTACCTACACTTTAATTGTTTCTATATTTTGAATGAATTTTAGTTTATTAAACCATCATTAAATATTAAATATAAATCAACATTATAAATATAAATGAAATAATTTAAAATAAAAAATTTAATATTCCTTCATAACATCTTATTATCTATATTTTATCATATAATTGATGTTAAAACCAATATATTGATATTTTAGAATTTACATTTACATAATATAATATAAAAGTCCTTATCAATGATAAATTGAATAAAAAGGCCATATTAGAATATAGGTGGTGTTTTTAACACTAAATAGACACAATATAAATAATGAAGGTTTGAGATGCTTTTTAAAATCCTTATTAAATTATTTTTATCCTTATTATATGACTTACATTAACTGATGTGACAAATATTTACTGAGATTACTAATTTTTGTGAAACAAAATAAAGTTAAACTATTTAAAATATTTGAAACTAATAATTAAAAATAAAGGATAAATTTTATAAAATTAATTTTCTTTATGTGGTAAAAATTATTTTTAATATAATCTGGAAAAATGTTATGAAAAATAATTTTTAAAGAAAAATACTTTTTTGTATAATACTATTTTTATACCAAAAAAATAAATAATATGGATTATAATGACATTAATTGGATTTTTTCATCAAAAATAATTAATTAGATTTTAAAAAAAATAAAAATGGGACTTTATAAATTCCTAAATAGAAAATACATAATTCTATAATATTCTTATTTTATCACTATTCATTAAAAAATGAATCTTTTCATAAAAATCCCAAACATTCAGCCCTAATATAATATTGATATTATGATTTTAAAAGTGTTAAACATTTATAAAACAAAATTTCAAAACGTTTCAAAAAATTATTTACAATATTCTCTCACAAAAATCAATAAAAACGATTTTTGAAAAAAATGATCTTTTGAAGAACAAAATGACTTTAATAAAAAAATGAGTGCTTGGTCACCAAGAGTTATTCAATACATTTTGTTTGAGTGGGAATTAAATTTATATTTATTAAGGTGTTTACTTCTATTCTTACTCTCTAATTCAATGTCTTGGTTATAATTTCTATATTTATAAATTAATATTTTTTAGTTATTAAATATTGTTGTTGTGTGTCATGTACGCTATCAAAACAAGTTTTCTTTTAAAATAACAGATTATTACAAAGTTCTATGGGAATGGGGAGTGAAATAAATCAATTATATTGTGAGACTCTATCCACTATGTGACAATGGTCTTGGTAGTGATCTTTGATAGAAGAAATGATTTTAAATTCTTATATATATGCCACATTTCAATGTTATTCCTCACTCTTATGTTATTTTTCCATGTATTGTGATGATTTTATCCTCATTATAAATTATTATTCCACATTTAGTACGATATATTGAAATAATTATGTCATTATTAATGATTTATGATCCGTGTTTTTTATTTATGATTTTGTTATATTATGTTCATATACATGGATTATGTTCTCATACCCATATGTTCATCTTATGATCACTTATTATATTTTAATAACATATATTATGTTTAAGATTTTCTTAGAATCTAACCTCACCCATTATTATTCTTACATTCCCCAATTAATGAATAATTTTATTATGTATTATATGTTTATAAGGGTAGAATATGGGAAGATTGTTTGTTGGAGATATTAAAGAATGTTTGTAAAATATTTTTATTATATATCTAATCTCCAAAGACAATAAACCTATAGGTTTTAGGGTGTGATTTATTGTGATATGTAATAAATATTCATGTGAATGATGTACTATATAAGTAATTTATAGTTATTTCTTTTCATTCTCTCTCTAGTTTGATGATAATTTTATTCTCCATATTCGATAAAGAGTTAAATTATCATTTATCATGTGAAGCATTCATAAAACTTGAGGTAGGTTACATCATTATTATATTTTCAATTAAAATTTGGGTTTATGTGTTGTTTTGATATGTGATTTAAGACATGAATTTATATAGACCAATGAAATTTAAAAGTTGATGATAAAATAATTTCTAGATGAAAAAATTATATGTCATTGAAAATAAATATTAGTTGAATATTGTAAAATATGTTTTCCTTTATTAAAAAACATAGTGTGGTCAAAATATTATGTACCCAAATGATATATTTATGTTAGTTTATATATTGATTTGACATTAAAAAGTTATTGTGAGCTTTCATAATACTGTAAACAACTAATGTTTTCTAGACTTGTGCCTATTTATTAGGATTTAAATTTATGTTTTCTTTATTTTTTCATTAATGATGTTAATAATTTAATGGATAAGTAATTAATGAATTACGATTACAAATTTCAATGATTTTATGGATGAAATTTTTTAAAAATAAGATAAATTAAATTGATGATATTATTGTTAATTATTGATTTCTTTGGATATACTGATAATTTTTTCAAGACTTTTTCTATTATTTATCCTAATATAATGATATAAATTTCCAATGAGATTAATTTTTTTACAATAATTAGTTAAGTAATTTTGTGAAACTTAAATTTTCATATTTTAAAACAAATGTGTGTTGGAATTTATTTTTCAATATATTTGTAATTTTCATGTAATACTAGTCTTAATATACTATTTATTTTAATTAGTGATAAATATAATGAATAGATTTTTATTTTATTAAATCCTATAAAAAATCTAGTACCTTATAACATATTGGTCTGATAATTTTATATAAATTAATATGTTGAATTATTGTTGTATTTGAGTGAAATTGTATCCTTGGAAAGTAATATATTTTTTATTCCCTATAATATTTCTTAATTAGTGATTATAATTGGGATTTATTATGAATTTTATTGTTAAATATCATGGTCTTGATACATGATTTTAATTTACAGATTATTCTTGGAAAATTTCCTCGAGACGATGTCGTGGAGTGTGAATTTTTTGTCAACATGATTTGAATATTTAATTTTTGATATATGTGGACTGTATAATCATTGGGGAGTGATATACAGAGATGTATCATTGAGCTTTCCCTAGGTGTATTTAAACAGTTATATAGTAAATTCCCCCGAATCATGATATTTCTGCAGGTCCTATGAGATGATGTGAAATATTTAGGTAAAGTGGACCCAAACTTGTGGCATCCCCTGTATTGTAAATTTGAATTATTTTATTTATTTATGTATAGGGATACATATAATATTCCATCATATTATTTCCAGTATTTGAAAAACTATGAATTGTATTTTTAGGGTAGTATGGTTAACACATAACCATGTCATTATCTTCTTATTTGGGTTAGATAGATTTATTACATTTTATTGTATTACATATCATATCTCACACAAATAAAATATTATAATCTAATGTAATGTATGGAGTTTTGATGAATAAATTCATATTAATATATTGGCATTGGTATGCTCGCATCTTTTCATGAACCAACCCAATCCACCAACCTTGGCATGATACCCAAGCCATCTCATGGCATGGCCCAAATGGAGTTTTTGTTCCATTAATGTTGATAAATAGTACATAATAATCAACTATTGAGGATGTTAATAATTTTACCCAAAACCAAAATAACAATTAAATGAGGAAAAAAATAAATAAAAGGAACTGAGTGTCCAATAAAAACCATTAATAGATAACATAGAGCATCAAAGTGAATCTAATGAATACAAAAATTATTTAAGGGTTACCTGACCAAACATGAATAAAATGAAAACCCGCTACTAACTCCACAAAACACGTTAATTAATTTATATAACACCACCTTCATTATTCCATATCTATGTAAATAAAGAAATTCCTTTAAATAGAATTTCTTTTATCCAAACCTATAAAATAATTCAAGACAAATGAAGTCTTCACACACTCAAATAGATGGTTGTGGGTTGTATTCATAATAAGCCTAGTATAATCCTACTATATACTCTCTGTGGAACCTATATAAATAAATCATAATACAATTGTATGAAAAATAGATATATTGAGTATAAACGTTTAATTTTTATGGAAGTCAGTAAAATGGATTTGTTTAATGAACATGTTTTTAACAGACATAATCTTGAAAGTAAACATCCTATTAAATACAAAATCTCAATAAAGAATCATTGGAAACACAATTTGTAACTAATATCAAAGCACAAAAGGATACTCATAGTATCCAAAATAATAATCCAAAGTATATCTTCTACATATAGGTCAATTTGCAAAGTATCATCCAAAACTATGAGTATATCCACTATACAAGGAAACATCATTCACTGGTGGTGAACTCATAACAACACTAATCAAATTAGAATCATTAGTAGATATGAAAACTATAGAGGAATAGGTATAGTGGTATCAATACATATAAAGGCCTTTATTTTAGGATCCCACCTAATTACATGGGGTCCCAATTTGTATTATCCATTAATAAGTAACACCAATCCCATCATAGTTCACATATCAATCATAGAACTCATTAATATCTAAGGAGTTATAGAAAAAAAAATTACACAATATAAAAAACTATAAAAATATAGATATTTTCATTTAAAAAATTAAAAATTATTTAATATTTAAATTCAGCCATTTACATGATGCTTAAATAGTTGTTTCAAAGGAAATTAATTTAGTAATTTCATTAAAATCCTTTACTGCTGAATATTATTGAATCTATTTATTTATTATTAAAGGAATACTCATTACCTAAAACATTTGTAAAAAAATTTAAAAACAAAAATATAAATTATAGCAGTCCGTGTAGTCTTTAAAATACATTTCATTATACTCAAAATATTTTGTTTTAAAAAAATATAGAAAATCATGGGCAACTAAGTGAAGGAAAAATATAGTAGTTTACCTTGTTAAGACACATAAAATACATTAGGAGGAATTATCCTCATACTAAAAAATACAGGGACATAAAAATACATCAACAAATAATGATTAATCCATATACATTAGAAAAAACATACTAATGAAGCCTTGGATGTGAGAGCACTCATCAAAGATATGAATGATTAAAAAAATCAAACCAACTGTAATAGACATTCTTAGGGGAAATCTTACTCTATATAAAAAATTTCCAATGTGTTTTGGGTGTTTTACCATGACATAGATAAACCCCAAAAATCATGAATCCATTGGAATAAAACATTCCATGATAGAGAGGATAATAAGTAATAGGAATTATAAAAATGAGATAAATATAAGTGATGAAATCCTTATAAAATAATATCTTGGTAAGAACCAATGAAGAATACCCTGGGTATTGGAGGCGATCTCCTCCAACTCTCTTGTGTATGTGGTTTGAAATAAAAAGGGTGGATGGTTGGGTTCTTCCCATATTATTCATTTAATTTTTAATTAATTATAATAATAGTAATAATAGTAATAATATAATTATAAAAGTTATTTAAATTTCATTAATTTTATTTAGAAATAGAATATAACCCATTATAAAATATTTAAAACACACAAATATAATATATATAAATTATATTTCAAATTTAATAACATAAAAATAAACATTTATTTACAAGATTAATGATCATTAGTATACATGTAATTTAATGTACTTATATTTTTAGATAAATATGTATTATACAATTAAATTTTATTAATAAAATTACTGATCACTCTAAACACCCAAAATAACAAAATAATGATATAAGAGTGAATTATTGAATGTATTAGTAAGATGGGACATGAAAACTGGTTTTTTGGGAAAACCAATTAGTGTGAAATATTTTCTCACATGGTTAACTAAACCATGCTCAAAATAAGAATTACCTTCTATCCAACCAGTAAAATAGTTCCTGATTGACTCGTTGGGTAACTACTAACCATGAAAAAATTGGGTGATGGCTATGATGATTTCACACCACATGCGATTAGTCTTCCATGTTACTCATAAAAATTGTCAAACTCTATAAAAATAACTAAATGGGATATACACTATATTAGGTAATTTAGTATGAATACTGTTAATCATGGGTTATCCATTCTAAAACTATGAAACATGGAAAAATTTGAAAAAAATTAAATAGAAAATATTTCAACACCACTAATTATTTTAATAATTAATTAGGAAACGTTATGAGAGAAAATATATTTTACATGTGATCATATATGTAACGTAAAATTAATGACATCACTAGTATTTGGTGATATTATTGACATCTGATTGAGTTTCTGTAGATTTTTTGATTGACTATTTATATTTTAGTATATACTTTGGAAATACAGTACTATAATATGAAAACCAATTTTCAGAAGAGTGGTTCTAACCAGATGTTTTGTATCCAAATTATATGGGGATAATCTCCTCATTGGAGACTATTTTGTATTAATTTTTTCCTTCAGGAATTAAAAAATAATTACTCTCTTCTATAGGAAGTTGACAAAAAAGGTATGTTGTGGTCTCATAGTATATGTGATATGGTTGTAAGGACAAGTAAAAAGGGACACAAACATGTATCATGTAACATATGTCAATTGGGGGAATGGAAGGAGACTATTTGAAAACTCTTACCTCTTCTGCTGTTATTTTTTTATGTGGGAAGCAAGAGGCCAATTGACGACACATACGGGGTGCACATGTCTCATGATCCAAAAAAAATAAAAAATTCCATGAAAATCAGGTATCACATTTGGTAATGACCTAAAAATGTGTATCATCATTAAATTTCATAATATATATATATATTATAAATATAATTGCCATAACATTTATACCATCATAAATAAAATTATTACACTGATATATTATCCTATAATATTATACATTGGACTATATAATAAATGGGACAGGTTCGAGATTTATTTTGGATATTATGAGATGTTGTTTGGATAGAGATAGAGATAATATTTTCATCTTTGTATATGATTTAAAATGATTTAATCTCAAACAATTTGTTAATTTGATCTAATTTTCATGATTTTAATACTTCATGTCTATGTTGGGCTATAAATGGGGTGTTGCTTAAATATGTATTTTTGACTGATTTTCACATCAAGGGTATTTTTTTCATTACATTAAAAATATAATTCTAAATTGAATTATTTATTTGTTATGATCATTTAATTATTTCCTTTTACTTTTTATTTTGGACCAGGAGCTTATTCAAGCATCTAGAGGCCTTAAAAAATTAATGAAGTTAAATATTTTTCTAGGCCGAAAACATAGACCCCACCATAGTAATAAAAGTACATCTCATCATACACACCTCAAATTGAATTTCATCCACTTGGAGATTAAATTAGATTCAATATAACGTTCAAAAATTAAATTTTATGGAGTTTGGAATCATTTAAAGTGGTTTTTGAATGAACTCAATTTAAGGATGCTTCCTAGAATTTTCTTCCAAAAAAAGAAATCTCCAATTATAAATTCATAACTCGTATATGAAGTAGAAAACTACACTAAAATTGGGATTATAGACTCTTGAGACAATGGTAAACAACATTCATGAAGGATCCAATGTATTAAAAATTCATTTTCATGGTCATTAATCTATGATATTTTAAATGCGGGGAGTCTTTCTGGGAAGAATAAATGCAGGGATTAAAAAGGCATTAACACCCTCACCAAGTGTCTAAATACTGTGTAATATTTTGGGTGGAAGAACAATAAATTTATTAATAAAATTAATGAAGGGATCAATGCGTTATTTTATCATTAATTGGGGATACACTGTGCTACATTTTGGTTTATAAATTCATCCTATAAAAGGAGAGGAGCCCCCACATTTCAAGTCATTCTATTCCATCCACAATTCCTCCAATCGACTGGTGAGGGAAGCATTGGATGACATATTTCTTTATATTTATTTCTTTTCATTATTATTCATTTATTTAAATTTCTCTCCTCTACTACATCATCTTTACTTCCCTATAGATAGAGGGGTAGTTTCATTGAGTGATCGAGAAAGGGGGAGGCTGGACCGACATGCTTGCTTGAGTTCTTATGCTTCAATTTAATAAGATCCCTTCTTATTTCATAATTTGGTTTCAATTACAAATTTAGTTTTAAATTCTGAATTCCCTTGTGTTGGGTATTAATTACATTAATTTATATTTCTTTGGCCTATGATCATATCTCCCTCCACCCAATTCTAATTTGTATATGGTGGAACAGATTAGGGTCGGGTGGTGAGTGCCCAATGGTAGTTAGCATGTGTGTATGATTGCATGTGAAATAGGAGTATTTAAGGTAAGAGCAATTTCTAGTTAGGGATTCAACTAATTAATCGAGAAAACCATCTATAATCTAACACACATTGTAAAATGGATAGACTAATCCAAGGTTTTGGAAAACAAAAATTCTCGTCATAACCATTTGCCCATGGGAGATAAAGGACTCAGTAGAGGAATCTATATCAACCCATAAAATGTGAAAAAATGGGGACAAATTGAGAAACCAATATATCACGGAATAGGGTATAGCCAAACCCACTTCGATCACCATATTTCGTATTTTTTTATAAACAAATCAAATATAACTTCATCTTCTTCTAACTTTGTTAAAAATTAATTAAAAACAATTGTTTTTATAAAACCAATAAAAACAGAAAACATCATTTTCTACGCACTCCTCTTGAAGATACATCTTTGAGTTAACTAATATACTATACTTGGGAAATTTAAATATTTTTTTACCATTACCCACAACAGACGTGTGTCAAACTTGGTGTCATTTCTGGGAATTCAACTCCTCAAAACCCAAATATCTGTTTTAGAAAAAACATTTTTTGAATGACCTGTAGTTTAAAATATATTTTAATTGAATTTTATTCTTGAATTTAATGAACAATAACCAAACAGAGAAAAAAAAATCAAATATATTTTGAAAAAAATAGTCTCACATATTCAACCAACAGTGATCACTTTGAACCTATAATAACGGCTAGCAATCCCAAAAAAACATTTCGTGATCTTTTTGCACCAAGATTCGCTAACAAATGTAATTATCTAGCTATCTCGGCCTTAGAAATTTAATTTTTAATTTCCCATTAAAAAGATTCAATTTCTTCCAAAATTCCATGGTCCTGAAGGTGAAGACCCTAGCCGGAATATCCAAATATTTACAAATGTGTACTCTAGCTTCAGACCCTGAGTTATTGAAGAAGAACAAGTAATGTGGAGGGCATTTTCCTTCTCAATCAAGGGAGAATCAAAGGAATGGTTGTATAGTCTACAAACATGAGAAGTCAAAGACCTAGAATATCGTCAAATATCATTCATGCAATGATTTTTCCCGCATCCACGAGCATAGATATCAGAAAATAAATCTATGCCATTCACTAATCGGCCAGTGAAAAACATTATGTGTAATAGGAGAGATTCAAAAATCTCTGCACTAGTTGTCCACAAAAGACTATGGACGAACAACATTTAATTGTTTTCTTCAATCAAGGATTGCTCAAAAATGATCAAAAAAATTTAGATGTGTCATCTGGAGGAGCATTGATTGAAAATCCACCGGAAGATGCCAGAGGTCTGATTTAAAAGATTGCACAAAACTCACAGCAGTTTGGCACTAGAGAAATGGGCACCAAAGGAATCCATGAGGTAATGAATTTGGATTCTTCCTCACCCTTAATTGAAGAAACACTAAATGAAATTCCATTTTTTATGCGAAAATTTTATTTGAACCAAGTGAAGGAACAACAAGGCCCAAGTCATGTATGTGGTTTGTGCTCTTCTACTTATAATTACACTAATCAATGTCCATAAGTGTTGGAGATAGAATGTTGTGTTACAGCCTATCAGCAAAGGAAATTCCAACCTTAGACCCAAAAATGGTATGTATTTCAAGAAAATCAAGCTAGGGCACCTTTTCAGAAGAAATATCAGAACCTTTCACTATTCCAACAACCATACATGCAATCCTACCAGCAGCAACAAACATTTGAACTTCCACCTTTCCAGGGAAATAATTATGAGAAACCATTTAAATGTGCACCATCAAATGAAGATAAAAAATTTAAGATGAATGTTTTAGGAATGGAAGATAAAATTGAGAATCTAACTGGTCAATTTCCAAGACTAATGGATGTTCTAACTAAGAACCAAGGTAAACTCCCAACACAGACTTTTCCAAATCCAGTGGAGAATGTTATTGCAATAACAACCCGAATTGGGAAGGATCTCACACCACCTAAACAATTTAAGGATGATGAATCCAAGAAACCTTCAACCGCTCAACTCATCCATCTAGAAGAAGGAAACCATAAAAAAAAGTGAGAAAGATCAAATTTCAAGAAGGAAATACTAGAAATTCCATTGAAAAAACTACAAAGGGAGAAAAAGGATATCCCGACACCATTACCATATGTGTTAGTTCAATTGAGTAAGGGTAAAGAAGAATGAATTCAACTAGAAATATAAGAAAAATTTCAGAAAGTGGAGATTAACATCCTACTACTTAAGGAAATACAAAAAATCCCTAAGTATGCCACATTTTGGAAGGATTTTGGCACTAAAATAAAGAGGTTTGATGGAAATGAAACAATCAACTTAGGAAGAACCGTCTTGGCACTAATCACACCATAGATACTGCAAAAATATAAAGATCTAGTGAAATTCTCTATTCCCTACACTATCAGTTCTTTAAATTTTACTAATGTGCTATATAATCTTGGAGATTCAATAAATTTTATGCCTCACTCAGTGTTTTCATCTTTTCATATTGGGGAACTAAAACCAACTTAAGTGGTGGTACAGTTAGCAAATAGATCCACTATTTTCCCAACTGGAGTTGTTGAGAATTTACTAATGGGATTGAGCAGAATAATCATTCCATCTTACTTTTATGTCCTTATCATAGAGGAAGACCGAGCACCAGCCCAATCATTAATCATACTTGGGAGACCCTTTTTAAAAAAAATCAAGATGATCATCAACATCCATGATGTGACACTCACCATGGATCTTGGAGACAGTATGGCACACTTTAGTATTCTTGATACAGTGAAACATCCTTCCAATAATCAATCACTTTATGAAATGTCTCATGATAAAGGTATGGAACCAATTAAAGATACATGTATGATTCATGACTTGTTATCAGTAGGAGGTCATTTTTCATTTGAATGTTTTGATTCCAAATAACCTAAAAATTATGATCTCATGTAACAGGAAGAGGTAAAATCTAATTTTTTTTATGATCGTTCAAAATATAGTAATGTTATACCAAATAATCCAACCTTAGAAGTAGGAAAACTAAATGTAATATCATCCCTTTAACAACCCCCATGTCTGTAAATTAATCCATTTCCATGTTACTTGAAGTTTTCTTAACTAATGGAAGGAGATAAATTGCTTGTAATAATTGAAAATTACATATTCCATTCACAATAAAAACTCTGATTGACATTCTCAAAATTAATGTAAAAGCTGTAGGATGGATTTTAGGTGATATAACCAGAATTAACACCAAGTTATGTTCTCATAGGATATTTTTAGATAGTGATTCATGACCAGTTAGACAACCTCATATAAGACTACATCCCATAGTTATGGAGGCTGTTAAGAATGAGATAGGGAAATTTCTAGCAACTGACATCATTTACCCCATCATTGAATCTTAATGGGTCATTCTAATTCATATATTCCCAAGGAAAATTGGTCTGACCACTTTTATAAATGAAAGAAATGAAATGATCCCCATGAGAGTACAAAACCACTAGAGAGTGTGTATAGATTACAGGAAGTTAAATCAAGTTACCAGGAAAGACCACTTTCCCATTCCATTTATCGTTCAGATTCTTTAAAGGTTAGTGAAAAAAAACTCATAACTATTTTTTCGATGGATTCACATGATACTTCAAGGTACCGATCTCACCATAAGTCTAGTAAAAGACAACCTTCACCTACCCTTTTGGCACATTTTCATACAAAAGGATTTCATTCGGGCTATGAAATGCCCCGGGTACCTTTAAAATGTGTATGGGGAGTATTTTCTCAGTCCATATTGAGGACTTATTAGAGTTCCTTATGGATGATTTCAATGTTTTTGGAAATTCATTTGATCATTTCGTGGGGAAATTAGAAAAAAAATTAAAACATTCATTGAAACTATCCTTGAATTATGTTTAAAAAAATCATTTCATGGTTGAAAATGGAATAGTATTGGGCTACATAATTTCAAAAAAAGGGATTGAGGTTGATAAATAAAAATTTTAAGTAATAAATTACTTTCCAAGTACAACTTGTGTAACATAAGTTATATCATTTTTAGGGCATGTATGATTTTTACAAAAGATTTATCAAGTATTTTAGTAATATCTCTCTCCCTCTATCATGATTACTTTTTATTGATGTTGGATTTAATATTGATTATGCATGTAGGAAATCATTTGAGAAATCCAATTAAATATTGATCACCCCACTAGTAATGCATCCACCTAATTGGGATTACCCTTTTGAGTTAAATTGAAATGCATCTTAACAAGTGGTGGGAGCCGCTCTATCACAAAAAATTGGTAGCAGGCCTCAAGTGAACTCATAAGAATCAAGGCCCTTGAATTCCACACAAATAAATTACACAACCACTGAGAAGGAGTTCCTTGCAGTTGTATTTTCACTAGATAAATTCTAATCATATTTTATTGGCACTAATGTTATTGTTTTTTATGATAATTCAGCACTCAGGTATTAAATGAAAAATGGTACTGTGAAACCATGGTTGGTGAGATGGATTCTACTCATATAAGAGTTAGATTTGGAAATCAATGATAAGAAGGGGATTGAAAATTAGGTGGTTGATCATTTAACTCAACCACCCCACACCGGTGAGGCAGAAATTCCAAACCAGAACACACTTAATGATGAAATTCTGGGAGAACAACTCTAAAAACGAATTTTAATTTTTTCTATTAAAACGTTTTAATTTGAGATTAAATTTAAAATTTTAAAATGTATAATTTAAAATATTATCTTATAAAATATATTAAATAATTGGTATCAAAATTTTGAAATTATATCGGAATGGGGTTTTTTGTATTTTTCTAAAATGATTGATTTTTGTGTAAATAAAAATATCATAGTTTTTCATATATGATATGATTAATGATGTGATAAATAATTTATGGATTACACCACCCAAAATATATTTATTCTATATAAGCCAAAACAAAACTATAATAAACCAATATCATGTTGTAATTATCATTACATAAAAAACATTTTTATTAATTCGTAATAACACAATTCAATGTATATAATTTGATTCGTTATTACTTCCAAAAATAGTGCTTCAGAACACATATAAATATTAAGAAACAAAATAATACTGAACTCAAGAGGATCATACTCTAAAAATAATTAGAAAATAAAGATACATTTTTATAATGAAGATAACAATAATAAAAGGAATAGAAAAGGTATATTAGCTCAGAGAAAAAAAATAAATTATTTTAGTTTTTATAATGATATGTATATATAAGTGGAAATATGACCATTAGAAGGGTAAGGTGAATGTTGGAATAGTAAGTTCTCAATATGTCAATTATTATATTAATGTTACTATTATACATAAAAGTGCATAATAAAAAACATAAATTCATTCTATAATAATGTAATTAATAATTTAATTAAAAATAATTAATAATTCATATTGATCAATGAATAGTAATATAGTCATAGACATATTTATTATAATAAAAAATAATATTATTGAAAAATTATTTTTAAATTTTTTCTATCAGACATAAAAGATTAAAATAAACCAAGGTTATTATTTGATAAATAAATTTCTCATATATTGTAAATTATTATAAAAAAATAGAAATACTATTTATAAATAGTACCTTGAAATTTACAAATGATAATTTTTTCACCATTATCTCTGACAATTTCATTTATAGTAAATAGTTAAATAGTAAAAGAATATAAGTTAGGTATTTTGACATCATTATATTATAAACATGATTTTGTATTTAATTAGGTAAATTTTATAAAAATAATATATATATATATATATATAGATTTTTAAATTATGTTTTTAAACTTATAATGTACTTTCCATGGTCTAAAATGAGAAACAAGGTTTTGGAAATAATTATTTTAGAAAAAAACTGTTTTCTTTTACCAAATATTTTTTAACATATATTTTAGTTTCAAAATGAAAAAATATTAACAAACCATGACATAAATTTAAAAAATCATGGGTTAAAACAATGAGTAACTTAATGTCTTGGAATCCACTATTTTTAATACTCACATATAATGCTTTGTTATGTTTAATCATATTTAATCAAGTTAAATTATGTTCAATCATGTTTTATTGTGTTTACATATAAACCATATCCACTAGGTTAGTATTTTAAATCATATTAATGGTTGGAAAATATGACTATGTATAAGTCTCCATTATGTTTCAGTACATGTTAAGGCATAATCATAGTTGGACATCCAACTGTTGGAAGAAAATCAGCTAAGTATGAGCTACCATTGATATAAACTTACCATTAAGATTTATCATTGTCAATTGTCTCACCATCATCACAGATGATGAATTATGAAAAAGGAAGAGATAGCATTATTCAACCTATCATCAGACTCAACTATGAAAATTGATAGTGTATGAGTCACCATCTCATCAAGCTATCGACAGACTCATTCCATAATTTTCACAAATTATGTGCTACCGATAGAGCAAGTCACTGTCAAGATGAACTGCCATAAAAGTGACTAACTAATCCTAAGTCACTAATACATAACTCACCATTATTTATTGAAGAATTTATAAATTAAAAGACTATATTCCTAATATACCGTTCCAAGATATTGATCTTGAGTCACCGTTCCAACACACCGTTCCAAGTCAATGTTCAATATAACTGTTTTGAGACCCTGTCACTTATTACATTTTCATTTAAATCCAATTTCTTTATAAAGGTCAAATTTTTGAAACATATTACTTCTATTTATTTTAATGACATTATTTATCTTTTTTAGAAAACCTTTAAATCAGTGTCAGACTGTAGTACAAGGTACAAGGTACCCAGATGTGATCGAGATCATGATTCTTATCTGTTTTAGTGTATAAAGATAATACCTAATCATAATTTTAAAGTGTATGGAGAATTATTACACCTGAGAAAAACACGGGAACTGCTATCTATGGAAAAATGAAGATACCACTGAGAACTCATAACTAAATAATGTTTTGCAGTAACACACAAATAGAGGAGAAGAAATCATCAAGTAAATCATATATCTCACTAGAAAGAGAAGATAGAAGCTCTCATAACCCTCTATTTTTCTGTATTTTTCATCAATTGTACTCAAGATTCATGTAAATATTGATTCCTAGAGTTTCAAGATGAATTTACAATCACACAAAGCCTTCTAACTCTATTCTCTTTATTTTTTCTTTTCTGGTGTACTACATTTACATTACGAGTAGTCTATGTCCATATGTTTTATAAACACACACTAACTCTTTTGAAAAAATAGAAGATACAAAGATATATTTAGAAATGATCATCTACACCTGACAGTACTAATGGGTAACACTGGAAGTGGTTCCTACCAGACCTATTTGTTTTTTTAATCCCACAAAAACTGTGCAAGAGGTCTAATTGACCTAGATAGTTTTGTTTGATATTTTTTACCCCGAACTAATGTGTTAATAAATGTTTATTTATGTATACTTATTGGTGGTAGTGTGATCCCCATGTGGAGAGTATTAAGTCTCAATTTGGGACTGAACATTTTGCTTTAAATTCCAATGTGTTCTTTCAAGTTTTGTTTTCACTTTTCTTGGTTTATTCAAATCAGTAAACATCACTTTGATTTGATTGTTAATCATATATTGTGTTTATATTAGAATTTTATTTATTAGATTCATTTCAAAATTTAATGTAATAGTTCATATTTTTTAATTAATAACTAATCACTATTTGGTAAGTCCTTCAAACAAACAAATATTCAAAAACAACACCTTTGGATAAAAGGGATATTTTTAATTTTAAATTGGGGAACTTTTTATTAAATATTTTTTATAGAAATTTTTATAGGAACTCAATTCACCACATATTGAGTTAACAATTCTAGGAAACCATTGGTTTCATAGTTAATTATTTTTTTCATTTCAATGTTTTCATTCCTTTTTAACCGTGATTTTAGTTTTTTAATGATATCAAAATTTCTATCAGTTCAAAATTTATATTTCTTTAAAACTTTTTATATATTACTTAACATAGATAATAGATAGGAAGGTGTTTCCACCTGCAGAACTCCCTATATTAATGGCACAAACTATGCTCATAAGAAAATAAAAATGAAAATTTATTTAGAAAGAACGATTTTTGAAATGTAGAATTCTATCGTCAATGAATATATGATTCTTGCTACTACTTGAAATACATGGTATTACCCAAATAAGGCAGACTATAATAATAATTTTAATTATATTAATTCCTTATATTTTTTATGGGCTTTGAAGAATTCAATAGGATTTCTTCATGTAAGACATCCATTGAAATTTGGGATACTTTAGTTGTTTCACATGAATGAAACCCCAATGTGAAAGAAATGAGGATTAAAAAATATACTATTAAATATGATAACATGAAAATTAAGAATGAAGAACCTATCTCAGAAATATATCTCAGGTTTAATGACATTTTAAATACAATGCTCTCTCTGGGAAACACATTCACTATAAAATAATAGATAATTTGTATCTTGAGATGTATTCCAGAAAGGTGGAGAGGGACCTTAGTATCAATTACAGAATCTAGTGACATTGATGAACTGCCTATTAAAAATTTATATGAAGGTTGATGATGTAAAAAAGAATAGTTGAAAGTTTAAATAATATAAGATGATTAAACAAGAATATATTCAGTGGCTTTCCAAAATTCTGCATCCAAATAAAAAGAGAAAATTCAATTTCCTGGTGAATGTTTGAAAAATAAAGTCTCAAAAAATTATGGTGATGATGAAATGGGTCAGCTAATCATAATATTTAAGAAAATATATTGAAAGAATATATTTTTTAGAAATTATAGATACATAAAGAAATATGACAATAAAGGTAATCTGAAAATGTATTGGAAAAGAAGTGAGAGTAAAAAATTTATCTTCTTCATTGAATGAAAAATAAAATAAAATGTGAAGGCTGGCTATCCAAATCTAAAGTAAAAAAATATTTATGAGGGAAAATATTGAAAATACGAGAATAAAATGAACGCTACCAGTTGTGCTTCTCAAGAAATCTCTAGTTAATTTGAATCATCTCATGATGAAAAGGCATAAAATTCCAACACATGATTCATGACAAACACTTCCAAGGTAACATTTTTATCTCCTATATAGAATTATTATAACTCTAGAAAAAAGTATGAATCTGAAAATTCTAAAAATATTATCGATAAGGAAAATTTTGAATACTAGAACATTATTGACGATGCTTTAAATGAACTATAATATAAATATAAATCTCTCACGAAACAATATTCTATTTCTACCACTATGAAATTTTAACATTATATATACAAAGTGAAGAATTTTTATCTTCTCAATGATAATACTAATATAATATTTTCTAATGATCAATTAAAAAAGGATTTATAAAAATTTACGAATGGTACAAATACCTTAACTCAAATTCATGCATAACAGGTTTCACCTAAATATACTATTGGAATTGGTTATTAACCAGGGAAAAAAAATTATGTTAAAAACAAATTTGCATCATAATCTGGAATACATGGTTTTATTCATAGAGATAAAAAAATTCTTCATGTTTGAGAACTTGAAAACATTTTACTACTTCTAACTCTTTTGGACCTAATAGAGTTAGTTATTCTAAAACCTTAAAAACCTTACAGGAAAACCATGAAGAAAATTTGGATTTTAATTCCTTAATTAGAAATATTACTAGAACCAAATAAATCTAGAAACTAAAGTCTTTTCTTTCTTAAATTGTTTTTGTATGAAAGATGTTTGAAGAGTTCATATAAGAATACATGGTACTTGGAATGCGGGTGTTCAATACACTTGTTTGGGGACTACTCTAGCTTCCAGAATCTCTTAAATATTTATGATGGACATGTCACCTTTGGTGACAAGGAAAAAGTTTAAATTCTTGGCCTTTTCTAAATCAGTAACACAAACTCAGTTTTAATTTATAATGTCTTTTTTATGATCTTATGTACAATTTTCATAGCATTTCACAATTATTTGATGATGTGTTTCATGTAAAATTTTAAAATAATGCTTGTAATGTTTTCAATTACATGAATGATTTAGTGTATAATGTCATTAGCGATTAAAAGGTATATACTGTCAATCCTTATTCTTTAGTATCACATAATGTTTCTTTTCTAAGTACCATTCATAAATATTCTTGGATATGGAATAGGAGACTTGGTCAATATAAAATACACTATTTTATAAATCTTACTAGAAAAGGATTAGTTAACGATCTACCTAAACTAGAGTTTCTAAATGATACAGTATGTAATGCTTTTCAAAATGGAAAAAAACAAAAAAAAATCTTTCAAACCAAATAAAGATGTTTCAACATCTCAACCTCTTGAGTTGGTTCACATGTATTTGTTTGGAACATCTTGAGTTTCTAGTTTAAATGGTAATAACTATGTCTATGTTCTAGTCGATGAATTTTAATGGTATACATAGACCTTCTTTTTAGCTAAAAAAAGTCAGGCTTGTTCTTATTCCACCATGTATGTTAGATCAGAAGAATTATTAAGTGGACAGAGAATCAAAACCATAAAAAGAGACCATGGTTGTGTGTTTTAAAATACAGAATTTGAATATTTTTCGTCACAAAATAGCTATAGTCATGACTTCTCTACTGCTAAGACACCTTAGTAGAATGGAGTTATAGAAAGAAGAAACATAACCTTACAATAGCTATCTTGGGAAATGTTTAATGAATATGATATACCTATTTACTTTTGGGAATAAGCTGTGAATACAGGTTTCAATATATTTAATATATTCTTAATTAGACTTATCATAATGAAAACCCCCTATGAGTTGTGGAATAAAATAAAACACAAAGTTAATTAGTTTAATATTTTTTGTTTAAAAGTACTTTTATCAATAAAAAGGTAATCTTGAAAAATTTTCCTCCAAGTGTGAAGAAGGAATTTTCCTAGTATAATCTAGATCTATATTTTCCTATAGATTCTTTTATAATAGAATGAAATGTGTGGAAGATTATGTGTATGTCATGATTGATGAAAGATATCCTCATGAATCCAAAATATCCTTATAAAATATTGGTGTAAATCTGTAAAATCAGGACATAAATCCTTAATCTATAGATTCTTATATTAAAAAATAAGTTGAAAAATGTATTTATGGGAAAAATGAAGATTCTTAATAAAAGGAATCTGAACTTGTAGAAAAACCCGAAGTAACCATCACTTCATTTTTTAGACCTTTCATAACACTTAAAAAGAATTCTTTAGATACTGTAGTTGGAGACTTTGACAAAGAAACGAAAAATATATCATCTTTAAATAACTAGGTGGAACATCAAGTCATTTTTTCACAATTTGAACCTAAGATCATCAATAATGAAATCAATGAAGAATTTTGGATGAAGCTATCACTATAGTATTAAATAAAGTTTAATTGGTTCCATATGGTTGTAATAAAGAATAAGGAATAGAAATTGATGAAACCATTAAATATGAGTCCCAAATTGAAGCCATTAGAATATTTCTAGCTTATACAGCACCCCTGAATTTCAAACAATATCAAATGGATGTCATAACTTCATTCCTAAATGGTTATATATTTGAGGATGTTTTTTTAACTACCCATTGGTTTTACAAATCCTCATTTTCTGAATCATGTTTTCAATTTAACAAAAGATTTTTTGGGTTTAAAACAACCTTCATGCACTGGGTATGATAAGCTCAAAACTTTTATTATTTAAAAGTGTTTCTCTAATGGTATAGATAATCCTACAATTTTCATAAAAATAATCTCAAAATATGTTTTATTTTTTCAAATATATGTTGATGATATTATTTTTGTATCTTCAAAAAATTATTTATGTCTTGACTTGTCAAAGATAACGTAAAATGAAGTTGAAAAGATTTTAATGGGTAAAATCAAATTCTTTCTTGGATTTATAATTTTTCAAAATAAGGATTGTATTACTTCAAATAAAATTAAATATACTAATAATCTTGTAGATATTTTTGAATTGGATATAACTAAAATAAGTGATACTCCTATGTGTACCACCTGTAAATTGGATCTTGATAAAGATGGAAAATCAATTAATCAAACAAATTATAGAGGTATGATTGGTATTCTTCTATACTTGATTGTTATCCAACCTGATATTATCTATAGTGCATATATGTGTTTTCATTTTCAAGAAAATCCTAAAGATTCACACCTAATTTCGGATAAAAAAATCAAATACCTCAAATATACTACCAAAATTGGACTATTTTATTCTAGAAGGAAAGAATTTGACTTAGTTAGTTATTATGGTGATAATTTTGGTGGTTGAAATTTTGATAGAAAGAAAAAACTTTGGAACATGTCACTTTTTTGGAAAATATCTCATTTCATGGTGTAGTAAGAATCAATATTCGGTTTCATTGTCTACTACTGAAGATGAATACATTGTAGCTCGTAGTTGTTGTGCTCATATTGTATGGATGAAACATAAATTACTAAACTATGGATATTAATTTTGGAATTTTATTATAAACTACTACAACGTAAGTGCTATTAATATTTCTATGAATGAAGGTTCTAATTAAAAAACATAGCATATTGATGTAAAATATCACTTTTTGAGGGATCTTTATAAAAAAGGTTTTTTAAATCTTGAATTTATTGGCACTGAACATCAATTGGTTGTTTTTTAATGAGACATTAAAATATGATAGAATGAGTTACATTAGACATGAGTCAGAGATGATCAATTTTGAGTGAATCACATTTGATGACTCGTCATTGGGACTCGTCATTGATAACTCGCCATTATGAATCATCGTTGATGACTCACCACTGGGACTCACCATTGAATACTCACTGTTGATGACTTGACATTGTGAATCACCATTGATAACTCACCATTCAGACTCATTGATGATGACTGACCATTTTTGACTCATTATTGGGACTCGCCAATGAAGGATCTTCATTGTGTCTTATCAATCTTAAATTTTTATTTTTCTAGATTGGAATGAATGTTTTTGTTTTATTTATTTTACTTTATTTTTTTGATTTATTATTTTGAAACCCCTAAATGATAATAAATGAATCTATCCAAATAACTTCTCACTTACTCTACTTTATAAACCAAACCTTTCTCTACCGAACCTATACATCCTTCATCCATCAAACAAAACCCTTTGTATGGATCGAGTGAAATTCTTGTATAAGACATATCTAGATGAGTATCATCATTCGAAAAAGAAAAAGGTTGGATCGAGTGATCCAAAAATCATACCTATTAACCAGAATCTTTCCTATTTTATAGTCATTCTAGAATAGTAAGTGCATTCACATTGGATCTTATAAAGTAAGTATCTTGTATTGAAAGTATTAAATGAACAAGGTTCGATGGATTGGTTCTCCAACAAAAAGTTTCCTCTCTTTCCAAAGTTAGTTCATTAGTTTTATTTGTATACAGTGTTTATTCTTGAGAGAATAAATGTGTTTTGTTTTAAGTCCAGAATAAATGGAAAACTAGTTGTTTTTTCCTCTAATCATTGGGTTTATTGTCTACATGTATCTCATAATGATATATTTTAAGATCACGAAGGAATTTTTCCTCATGAAGGTGGTATTATTAGTTATGAAATAGCCTTGACTGAGCTGACCAATGATGGAATCACAAGATGGCCAATTAAAACTAAACTGGATGGAGAATTCCAATTTATGTTTATGTTTATTCATAATCAACATAGCCCAAGGAAAGTGTAATTATCCTCCATAAAGAATCAATATGTTTATCTTCTTTATCAGATGAAGAAATGGAACAAGATTAACTTCTTTAGATATCTTATGGTTCATATGAGTGATATGGACAATCCTTATTCAAATTGAAACTCTACTTTTTATCCAAATCTTATCTCTACCATGATAAAATATAAAGGAGTGGTGAATAAAGGTGAATAAAATATCAAAAAGTGTAATGGATTTTGAATAACAAAGTTTTTATTCAAAAGGATGAGGATGAACTGGAATCCTTAAAAGATAAAGTGGGTGTATGATAATGAAAAAAGAAATAAAGAAATCAATCTTATTCAACACCCCAAAAGAGAAAAAGATATGGATGATATTTCTATAGATGTTTTGGAGTATTCAGATGAGGAAGAAAAATTAGCTAAGGTGGATAAAGAAAATGATTCATTTATGGATGATAGAAGTGATCTGGATATTACTAGAAGTCCTGAAGTAATCGTTGATGGATCATCTAGCCCCCCAAAAGCTCTTCCTATTAGAGAATATATCCTAAGAGATGATGATGATGAGGAGGAAATAGAAAAAAATGAGGTTGTTCAGCATGTCGATGTAAGTGTAAGTGAAGAAGAATAAGAATAGAATAATAATGAGAAAGAAAATTATGAAGTGGAATAAAATTAAAATCAAGAAGATGAAGAAGAAGATGAAGAATAATTTTGTGAAGGGGAAGAAAGTGATGCAAATGAAGAAGAAGAAGAAAGAAAAAAGTGGTAATGATTATGATGAAGATGGTGGAGAATCTGATCATCATTTTAGTAATAAAGGACCAAATAGAGAATAGAAAATCGTAATGAAGCTATTTTAGTTGAAAAGAAGCCAATTTTAGACCCTAAAAAGGATGTCGAGTCAGTGTTAGTTTAGGAGTAAGTTCCAGTTGTTCAAGTGAAAGAAAAAAATTATATTCAGAATAAAGAACCAATTGAGGGGGATAAATAGTCTCATAGAGTTATAATTTATACTCTTTCCCCTTTTGGTGTGACAATGGTATAAAATGGGAGAAATATCCTGGATACATCACATTGGCCTTGAGATATCTAGATTCTGATGATGAATCAGATCCCGTAGTGGCTCTTGCTCCCACTTCTACTCCTACTCATGCTCCTCTAGTTGTATATTTTCCGACTAACTATCTCAAATAGAATGATTATAATTTGTAAAAGAATATTAGTGTTCGACTATCAAATAAATCTTCCAAACTCAACCATATCTAGTGGCAATTCATAATGAATGTTATTTTGTAATGATGTTAGAGAAATATAACCTCTAGATTCAACATCAAATGGTTTTTGATATTTAAAATGATAAAATGAAGAATAAGAGATTGAGTGACGAACTGGTTACATGGATTCATTTTTTTAATGGCATGTCTTCATAATATAGAGAATTTTTGGCTGGTGTGGTCAAAATTCATAGATAAACTTCTTCTAAGGATGATATACTTCAACCTTCATCTCTTGACTTGCATATGTTGAGAACAACAATTAGTGAGTAATTATATGTGTCTCCACCTCTAGTATTACTCATGTTGACTCCTTGAATGTTGAGATAATCATATCGGTGATCATATAAGAATAGCAGACTATTATGGGTAGTTCATATAATGAGTTCTTAAGAAAAAATAAATAGAACAGTAATCATGTGAATGAAATGTTAAGGTTTTACATGAAAGGGGACTCTACTTATGAAGGATATAGCATCAACAAATAATATTACCATGTTAAAAGGATTCATACCAAACATCAATTGGATATTCATTTCAAATACATAGATGATAATTTGAGTTTTCCTCTAGTCACACAGGCCTTCAAGGAACAACTTAAACTACGCAAGGAGCATACTCCTTCCCTTCAGATGTTCATGAAAAAAAAGTTGATTTTATCAAGTATGTTGAGAAATGTGGGGAGATAATTATATATTTCATCAACATTTTGAAACCATACCTGCAAGTTCAGAGATCTAGTACTGTAGCTCTAGAGGCCCTCCCCATTAGACCTCTGGTTGAGAATCATCCTTCAATGTTCATTCTACAGATTGGTTGATCCTCAGTTCAAGGTTATAATCAGTAGAAATCATTTTTCTCCTCTTCCTTCAACCATTCAAAAATTTCTTATGTATCCAAATTATTATCTTAGTCATCAGAGACCTATTATTTATTGAGAACTTATAGCTCCTCATTCTTATATTCTAAGTCTAAACTCTCCTTTCCCTTCTGGAGTTCCCATTCATCATCTTTATACATCAACCCCTTTTATACCTCCTTTCCCTTAATCTACTTATACTGATAAGGGAAAAAAATTCATGGATCCTTCCTTAGAGTAGAATTTATTTTGGATTGTTTCTTGATAAGGATGTATTTTTAACTTTTTCTCATTCAATTTACTCACATTTTATCAGTAAATAATTTTTCTATTTTCCTCTATTATCTGTTCTTTATCTCCTGTTATTTTCGCTTTTATCATTTCATATATTTTTAACGATTTTGATAATCCCAAAAGGGGTAGAATGAGAATAGAATTTGAAGAATCTATATGGTGTTTAACCTAATAATGAGGTTAAGCATGGCTTATTTATTCAATTATTTTTTATCAGCAAAATGAGGTTGTTTTTGGCTTCCTCTTGTTTTAATGCTCTCAAATCATGATTTGTTAAGTTAAATCATTATTCATCGCGTAAAATATTTTTTACTCCTATTTAGATATGTTTACATGTAATATTAATCTATTCTGTTAGTACTTTACATAAAAATATAGGTTGAAAAAATATGACTAAGTATAAGTCACCATTAATGTTGAGTTACCGTTAAGGCAGAGTCACTGTTGCACAACCCACTATTGGGAGAAAATTGGCTAAGTATGAGTTACAATTGATATGGACTTGCCATTTGGCTGTCTCACTGTCATCTATCTCACCATCGTCACAAATATTATATTCTAAAAAAGGATGAGACATCATTATTCAACCTACTGTCAGACTCAAATCAGAAAATTGGCAAAGTATGAGTCACCGTCACATCAAGCTATCGACGGACTCATTCCAGAATTTTCACAAAGTATGAGATATCGATGAACTACCCTCAATGAGACTTACCATCCCTTAGTCACTAATACATGACTCAAAATTCCTTGTTACAGAATGCATAAATTATAATACATCATTCTTGAGACACCGATTCAAATTCATTATTTTAGTACACCGTTCCAAGTCAATATTCCATGTCACCGTTCAGATACCCTATCACTTCGTACTCTATTTTAAAAAATTGAAATTTATTTCTAACATTTACATTTTTGAAACTATGTTCTTCTAATTATTTTAATGACTTTTCCTACATTTTTTAGACAACCTTTATATTGATGTCAGACTGCAGTTTGAGGTACAAGGTACCTAGAATTTCTCGAGATCATGATTCTTTTATGCTACATTGTATAAATCTAATACCTAATAAAAAACCTAAAGTGAATGGAGAAGTTGTGTTCCAAATAAAAACTCAAGAACAAATGACATTGGAAAAAAATATATTGTTGTGAACTCAGAACCAAAGAACCTTTTGTAGAAACACACAAAGATAGGGGAAGGACTCATCGAGTAAATCGTATACCTCATTGGAAATAAAAGACAAAAATTATAATAACACATTGTTTTACATTCTGTTTCTAAAATTCGACTTGATTTTCATTTCAACATAATTTCCAAGAGCCACAAGATGCATTTCAAATAAAACAATGCCTTCTAACTCTATTCTCTTTATTTTTCATTTCTTGTGCACTGACATTAAATTAAGAGTAGTGTGTGTCCATATGTTTTATAAACACATAATAAATACTAGGAAAAACAAGAAGATACATTTATATCTTCACAAACCATTATCTAAACATTATAGTGCCCACAGATAATAGTGGAAGTGGTCCATGCATGGCCTGTTGGATTTTTCAATCCCAAAGAAATAGTGGAGGAGGTCTAGTTGACATGTACAGTTATGTATGATGTTTTTTACCCCGATCCAGAATATGGATCAATATTTATTTTTATGTAATGCTTTGTGTTAGTTGATCACCAATTGGATTGGATTATGTCCCAGTCTAATAATGAACCTCTTTTTTTATCCTAATATGTTCTTTCAGGTTTAGTTTTCAATTTTTTTGTATATTCAAATCAGAAAACTTCACATTTCATTGATATTTGTTGTTGTCTAGTAATTTTATTACAATTTAATTCAGTATATTCATTTCAAATTATAAAATAATAATTTATATTATTTTAATTGAGAACTAATCACACTTTAAAAAATCCATCGAATAACCAAATCTTTTATGAAATGATCCTTTGGTTAACTGGGTTGTTTGGTATTTAAAATTGGGGAAGTTTTTATTAAATATTTTTTATATAAATTTGTATAGGAACTCAATTCACCCCCCCCCCCTCCCACTTGAGTGTCCTACTCAGACCAATAAAATGGTTGAAAATTTTCAATAACATTTATTTCAAAATCTTAATTCCCATAATTAATATATATTTCTCCCTAATTTGATATAAATATTAACCCATTATCTGATTCCTATTCAACTCTAAAATCTGTGCTAGTGGTTCTCCACTCAAATTTCCTCTTAACAGTCTTTTAAATGAGTTCTTAAGCATCTAAAGAGTTCTTTATCATGTTCTTGGAATCATCTTAGTAAGGTAAGGGAAATAAATATATTCTATTTATTTTCATAAATTATTCTAGTTCCTTTTCTTTATAATATTAAATGTTGTTATGATTCATTATTATAAATTAATTTTTATAATATCATTAATAGATCACTATTTCCTCTTATTATATAATAATAATATTTTTTATATTGTAAAACTATTTTAATAACCTACAATTAAATTATCCAAATCTCTATATATTCCTTGCATTTTATGAATTTGGTATGTATTAGTTCTAAGTGGGGGTTTGTTTCTAATGAAGGGTGATAGTGATATAGCTATTGGATACTTTATTTGATGCTAAGTGGATAAATGTCAATTTTACCCGAGTTTACCATTTCCATTAAATAATTTCATCCTAAAAGTTCATTATTAACTAATTTTTGTTTCTCTAATGTGTATCAAATATGTGTCTTATCGAAGTTCCCCAGACTGAATTGACTACTAAAAGTGGGGGTGACTGTGGTATAACTTTATTAATTATCTTATTTCAATTATAACTCTAGAACATGTTATTATTCTCAATAAATTCATCATTATCTCTCAATATCAACTTCTGTGAAGAAATAATATAAGAGAGCTAATAACATATTTTTTAAAAGTTTCATCTTAAAATAATACTTCCTTTTGGTTTTAGTTCGTCCCCTGTCACAAATTCTTCAATATCAAATTGTTGATTACCACCATAGAAACTCCCAGTCCAATTAATATAGAGTTCAACTATGTTCCTCTACTTCTGAATCCTACTGGAATATAAAATTCTCTTCTTCAATGAGGATTCTATAATGAAAGTCCTCATTTTTTCCTTAGTTTCTTTTACACCACAGAGAAATAAGATCTTCCTCGATGAGCATATGGACTCGAAGGTCTACATATATACCTCAACAATATCTTCATCAATATCTTAGAATATGTCTGATGTTCTTGAAACTCATTTTATATATGTAATTTCCTCATATTATTTGAGTAGTATTGTATATCTCCTTTATAGACTACTAAATTTATCGAACCTACTTTTTCTCCTTGATACTAGATGTACCATTCTAATAGATGATCTTGAAATGAGAAAAATATTTCTCAAATCTCAACACAATATGATCAATACTTTTACCACGTATTTATATAAACAAAATCATTATGAACATTATTCTAAAAATATCACGGTCAATTTTTTCATATTTGAATTATAGAAACACCACAATATTAAAAATCGGGGTCATTATATTAAAATTGGTAAACTGATTCCTAATTTATCTTTCATTTAAAATTATTTTAATTCCCATTAAGATTTCTATTTATATCCCCTAACTTCTTGAGATTTAAAATTCTATTTTATATATAATTTTCTTGATCTTAGTAATTTCCAAAAATATCTATTCTTCAAAAACATATATGTTTTTAATGTTTTCATGCAATAAGTTATGTCATAGAAACAAACTATGTCACAATAAGATACATATTTCACATTAACTACCTCACAATTAGTTACAATGTTTTGATTGGATATATAGCAATCAGTAACATCTCATCAATCTGCTACAAGATTATATCCAGAATTCCTATATGGAATATTTTCTATATGATTGGCTATTTGAATCTACACTCATATATGTTTCATATTTGTATATGATGGATGTTCGTATATGTTAATCATTCAGTTATGTAAATTTTTCTATATTCTCGAAATAGTTACATGAATCAAGAATATTCCAGATTTCTCCCAGATTAACTCAAAACCTACTCATCCAACTTTCATCCACTATTTATTATTTCAACCCTCCTAAAAATAGTTTTACATGGTTTTATTTCAACCACCAACACATGCATTTACATCTATTGTGGACTAGTACAGCAATCCTCTCACTTGTATTTTTTATATTTTCTTCAATTTATCCACTCAAGTTCTTCAAGTTGTAGAATCAATAACCCTTTTACATAAAACATGGATGTAAATCAAAAAACTTTTGAACATATATGTATTATTTGTCAATCATGATATCTATTTCCATTTCCTCAAGGATACATAAAAATTATCTAAGAATCATCTTAAAATCTATTGAACACATATTTTACTATTGACTAAAAATGAAATTCTTACTTGGGAACAACAAACTCTCCCTTAGATTTTATTTTCAATACCAATCCTGAATATAAAAAGTTGTAATATGAAATATTCTAACTTTTCCCTCTTATTGATAATAAATTGAAAAGGCCTATGTGAGGGACTTATCAGCTCTTCATTTTCAACTAATGTAACTTCCATATTATTCCCCCATTTTCTAAAAGCATTATGATACCATACAATACACATAGAAAGGAACCATTTGATTTGGTACTCTAAGTCTATATGGGAAACCCCAGAGTAAAAAAACAAGATAGATATAACCAAGGGATTATATTTTTTCCATACACTTCCATTCATGTGCTATCATTCTCATAATATATTATTTCATAGATAAAACTTGTATAAAAGTGGATTCCTTTAAAGGAATCATATAACCTGTTCACATCTCAACAAAACATCAAAGAGGGTTATGAACATGTTATGTAACTCCCACTTTTTCCCATGATAATATTATTAACATTTATCATTAATAAAAAGCTTTTATATAATTTTGACAAAGGGTTGTATGTGTTATTATCATACCTCAACCTTTAGGTTTGAAATATGTCATTAATTGAATTATTTCCTAATATTTACTATATTAACTATTTATTCTCAAAAATCCCCTCCCTTAATGGATACTCTCATCTAATTCTATTTTATTAAATTCATCAGACACCATGAATTATATTCTCTCCATTCTACCTAGTAATGACAACTTCCATATTTCTCATTTAATTCCCTACATGTATTTCCCAAATATATAATATAATTGGTAGAAAGGAGTTACCTCATATTTTTTAAAGAAATAATATTCAGGCCGTGTTTTTCCTCTCAAAATGGGTATTCCATTCTTCTAGTCTTTCCATGGGAATTTTTCTTTAGAATATTACCGTTAACTTCTTATTTATATAGAATATATTTCTCCACCTCAGTCCTCAAAACATTTATGTTTCGAGTTTTAGAAAACATCTCTTCATTATTTACTATAACTTCTAATAACACTTTATTTCCTCTATCCTCAGCATTTTTTTATCTACATTAATTAGTTAGACATTTTTAATTGATATGGATAAAAAAAATAAGCATTTTTCTTAAATTTATTTTTTATATATGGTTGTTGTGATGATCTAGTTATGGGTTATTTCCTATGAGATGTTTTCCTCAAATTATCACTAAAAATACTCTTGGTTATTTCATATTTCTTGATAAAGTAATGAAAACCAAAAAATAATATGTTTTATTAATTGATATCATAGCACAATAAAATCTCATGACACTTTTTTCTTCTACATTGGTTTAAGATCATTCCAAATTTGTTTTTTTGGTTGTCTTGTTGCAAACCAAACCTTATATAGCTTGGGGTTCTATGACTAACTTGGCATATTTTTCCCTTATTTTGATGTAGAATATTTTATATTAGTTTTATTGGCCTCTATATTCTCACTTTTTGTCTTCAAATCTTTCTATTAAATAAAATAGGTGTTTTTTGAAATTGATATAATACAAATTTACATTGCTCGCATGATTTTTTCCTATCATTAATATGATAAATTAACCAATAAACATTTTTTCCTTAGTGAATTCTTTTTTATCCATGTTGAACTCATAATGTATTGTGGAAAATATTGACTTTGTATCATATAATTCTTTTCCTTTATATCCATTGCTTTCTTGAGATATATTTTAATATTTTCATGTTGATATTCCCTAATATTATTCATATTGATATAATTAACATAGGTTTATTCCATATTTCTTTGTCATTCCTTCTTAGAAAACAAAATTTTATTTTATTTATCAGGGTACTTCTTTTCTTTCCTAAGGAATTGTATTTATCCCATATTGAATTCTAATTTTTATTTCATATCACACCCAAGTTCTGTCCATTATTCTCTTTCATCACTACATATTTATGAATCAGATCATCTCTTTACATGTGAAAAGAAACTAACTTTATAATTTAATGAAAAAATTGATGATGCTTCTTGATTTTCCAGGCTTATAAAATTAAACTTTTTTATATTTAGGTGTTTCTTATTATACCTACACCATTATTGTTTGTGAGGTACCTCATCATCGGAAGTATATTATAATTCTTCACCCTTATTCATTAGTCTATTTTTAGAAAATATTAACTATTAAAATAGTTTAAACAATTTACTAATTGTTTAATAATTCTCTTCAACTTTCCCATTTTTTGAATCATTTTGATATAAGAAAAATAATTTGATTGAAGCCTTGATTATTTTCATAATTTTAATCTTCATTTTATTCATCCCTTTCTTTTAAGACTTTTCCTTTTCTCGTGGATTCAATATCCCTTTAAACTTTTTTATTCTTTATAAAAGAAAATTCCTTTCACATATCAAAATATTTGAGTATGATATATAGCATATAAATTGTAAAGTATTTTCTTTCTTTTAGGGTTGATAATTTCGAAATAAAATAATCTATAAAGTTCTTCATCATTTTTTATCAATGATCGAATCCCCCATATTCTCACCAAATCCTCGGATATTGATCACCTTATCATTTACCTTTATAAAGAATTTTTCAATTCTATTATCATTATATATCCTTATGAATTTAAACTATCTACTCAAAAAATGATGTTTTGTTCCCTAACATTGACATTACCTTCATATATTTTTATCAGTTTCTCAAATATTTTCTTTTAAAGTCCAGAAACACATGACCTTTATGTAGAACTAATACGATAGAGACATAAATATAAAATTTTGATACTTTCCATATAAATATAAAATTATATTATCCATTTTTTTCACATAAAAAACATAAAAAATGGGAGGAAGACCCATTTTTATAACTTATCTAACTTTTAGGTCAACTGATAGAAGATATAGTAACATCTTATTCCACCATATATGATAATTATTCCAATAAAATTTGGTAACATATCTACTATTAAATAAATTAAGATTCTATAAATCTCATAATTTCTCATATATATCTATAAGGTAACTTCCCTTTGATAACACTTGATGTTCCCTAGGATGTATTAATCACATAGAAGGCAGTGAATCAGTGGTCTTTTTTATGAATTCTCTTATTTTAATTCAACATCTATAACATCATAAGGTTATCGATTCACTAAATATTATCTCTCAATATCATATCATTAATAGTAGTAATATGATAGAGAGTATCACATAGTCTTTATAACATTCATCATAAATCCCTACTCCTTTCTGAGTTAGTTAGTCATCACAACACAAATGATTCACTATCAAATAAGTTATTTCAATAATAGAAACTCACAGTCTGATCAACGCAGAGCCCCACTATGTTCCTCCAATTTCAATACCCACTATGAAATACAATTATCTTCTTCAATGACGATCCAACAAGGAATGAACTCATTTTTTACCATATTTTATTCCACACCACATAGAAATATGATATTTATCCATGATCTGATGGATCAATAGGTCATCACATGTACCTATTTAGGATTTTTAATAGATTCTTAGAAGCTATAAACTAGCCTTAAAAATCCTTCCAAATCAACTTTGATTTGGATTCTCCTCAACTTCTTACAATACATCGGTATATATCCTTCAAGGAATCCATACATTAGTTCCCTATCTTCATCTCCTCGATACTATATGTATCGGTCTCACATATGATTTGGTAATAAGCACAAGATTTATCAATTCTCATGAAACTACAATTGATACTAATACAACATATTTAACTACACAAAATCATTATGAACATTATTTTCAAAATATAAGAGTAAAATTTTTCATATTTGAATAATAAAAAACCCAAAAATCATTAAAACCAGAACCATCTCATTAAAATTGGTCAACTGATTCTTAATTTATCTCTCATTTAAACATATTTTAATTCTAATTAAATATTAATTTAATTACCCCAATGAATCTGGATTCATTAAACTAGGTGATATATAAATATCTATGATCTCAAAAACTTCCTTAAATATCACTTATTCAAAAGAATCTATGATTTTCATGTCTTTATGAAATTATTTATATCACAGTAATCAGATATGTCATAATTGGATACACGATTCAAATAATATATACCACAATTGGATACATGGGTTTCATCAGATACATATAAATATTATATGTGGTGGTGATTATCTTTGTGATTCTATCCAAAATGACTACATAGTATATTCCCCTATGTGATTTGGCTATGTGGATCTACACTTGAATATGTCACAGATTATTCTAAATTGGAAACATGGATACAATAATTATTAGCCTATATAGATCTGAGTACATGATCAATATTATTATGTGAATCTCAGATATTCTATATTTTACCCTGATTAACTCAGAGACACCCTATCCAACTTTAATCCCTTATCAATTACATTAACACTTCTTAAAAATTTTATAGACCCTTCTTCTTCATCCACCAACATTTTTACTTTATTCCATTACAGATCATCCCTTCAACCATCAAACTTAATTTCTCTAAATTTTCATAAACATTTACACTTTATTTTTTTAAGTGGTAGGCTCAGGAATCTTTTTCCATAGAACATTATAGTATCTCAAAAAAAATTTGGACATATATGGTTTCTTTATCAATAATTACATACAATTCCTTGTCCTCAATAATCCATAAAAAAATTTCCAACCATCATCATAAATCTAATGTAAAAATATTGTACTATTGATGATAAATTCAATACTTATTTGGGAACAACAGTTATAAACACCTAGTTTATATAGAGATGATTTTTATACCATTTCTTTGGTCTTCATTCATTTCCAAATATTCTGTCCAATGACTACATATTATTGATATCCTAATATAATTAAAATATAGTATAATATTTATCCATTATAATCATTTTGATGAGGATAATTTCTAGTTCATTGTGATTATCCTAATCCTTGTTATTTGAATAATGAATATTCACCAATATAGATAAATTATTCCATTGATTGAGGAAATACTAGAAATAATTATAAACCACATTTTTATACAAATAAATTTGTAATATTTAGCCATGTTTATGTATCATATTGATTAGGTGACATTATGTATTGACTAAACACTTTACTCATACTTGGATTCATTGGACTAATTATGTGATGGGTTGTGTTTAGATTTATATATCCTTATATTGTTTCAGTCGGGCTCATGAGAAAAATTAAAGTTGTTATTTTTTTATTCTTATTTATTTATCTATAATTTATTTACAAAGTCCTCGATGGTATGTCCATGATGTTAAAAATTATGCATTCTAACACTATAGGAACATTTATTCTTATCCATTTGATTATTTATTTCCATTGTTATTTAATACATGGATATATATACTATGTTAATTTTATCATTTATATTGAATTATTTGATTATTTATTCTGGTAATATTATGTATTACTTGTTTATTTCATGATGGATTTCATTTTATGATGTTTCCTACATATCATTATAGATCATCCCTTTATATTGATTCGTCATTTTCTGTATAAACTACAAATATTAATACATGTAACTTAAGGATAAGGAAGTAGATTTAATAAAAAATTTCTTATTAAAATAATTCACTTCGAATCATCCATGTAATGTATGGATTATTCACATATCAAGTATTTTGAGATTGCTAAACTGTTGGATACTATGTATTTTTATTTATTTATTTTTTTCCATTGTAATATGAAACTACAAGATCTATGATAATGGATCTATAGTTTTCACAATTCTTATAAGATTTTTTTTAAAACATTAGGAATTATATTTAGAAGAACATAGTTATTTAATAAACCCCTATGATAAAACCATAATCGATTCAATACATTTATCTTTAATGGATAGATTAATTTACCTATATTTTTAATAAATTAATAATAATTACATAATATGATTCAAAATTCACAGTTTTATTCAAGAACAAATTAATTATATGTAATTTTTTATAAATGAATCTTAATGTAAGGAATAAAAACATCATAAAAACTTGTAATTAGTATAGGTGTTCCCCTCCAAATAAATCTAATAAAGTCGGTGTTGAAATTGAGAAAATTATCACTATATTAAGGTAGTTTAATCATATTATGAAAAATATCATTTATTTGATATAAAAACATGTTTCCCCCTAATAAGGTATAACATAATTAGTTCATTTAAATTGATATAAATCTAATGTTTTGAATCGAACAACTAACCTATTGGTGGTGAAATAATGTATCAATTCTCTAGAAATGATATTTCTCACTTTATGATGGAGTAAATGTATAAGCTTTTCATTTTTGTGTATCATCTCAGGGAAGATATAGATAAATGATTTTCATTAATTAAAAACATTAATAAGGAGGATGAAATTGAAATCATGAAGTAGAATGATTTTATAGAAATTTTCCTTGAGTTATATTTCTCTGGGGTGCAAGGAGATGACAATGAAATACAATTTATATATTTATGAAAAATGGAAGATGAATCTATAGAAGAGTATTAGGATAAAATTATAATGTTAGAATGGTATTTTATTTATTATTTACTTAATCCTAAAATAAAATATTTTTCATCCAATATGGATTAAATTTATTCCTTCAAAAGTAATTAGTAGAAAATATATTCACATCCTATAAGGATATTATAACTTGTTTGATCAGGATAGAGAATAGTTTCTCATGAATTATATTTTTAGAGGGAAAAAAAGAAGGAGATGAAGGCTAAGCACCATGAAGTGAGAAATCTAAAAGAGGATAATAAGGGAAGGGTATAATTTCAATTAATAAATAATTATAGAAAAAAACATTTGGGCTTTTTTTAAGAGCTTATGTTATTTATTAAAATTTATAGATAAAGACCATCAAGTTCTTGAGTTCAAAGGAAATATAGAAGTAAATTATTTTAAATTACAAAATTATAAGGATATGGGAAACTATTATAATCAATTCCCCAAGAATAAATGGAAATAACCTTATAAGAGGCCAATGGATAAATGTCAAGATTACATAATTACTATGATAGAAGTTGAAGTATCAAATGTTGTCAAAGAAGGAACTTTGATCACAAACTCAATGTTAAATAATATATTATTATATTTTTAATCTATACACTATTTTATATCTTGTATCTTTTACATGAACATTGAATCATCCCTAATGCATTAAATGATGATTTGTTAATTAAAAATCATAAATAAAAGATTATTGCAAAAAAGTATATATAGGGTAATTTCTATTTAAATGTTTGGAATATTTCTAGTTATAAATACTATCATTAAACCATTTATAGAATTAATCTAATATTTGGTACGAATTAGCACTCAAAATATAATGTATGAATTTATTTATAAGATAAGTTGATTATAATTTTTTTGGTTGAATCAAAAAATTTAACAAAAAACGTTTATATCATTCAAAATATTGAAGATATAATTTCACTTTAAATGGAATAATAAAATGAACCATGATATATATAATTGAGATAAAATATTACAATAGAAGATAAATATTAATATAGTATGAGAATAAAATATGAAACGTCATTATGTAAATTAAAATAGGAATAAAATAACAATAAAATAAAAAATTCAAGAACATGAAATCTTCAACAACATCAATTTTCATAAAGATTGTCCGAAAAAAATTATGAGGAGAACAAAACACATTATATGTATAATATAAATTTTGGAATACAAATAAAAAAAATTGGATGTATTGATTTTAGTGAATAATATAAGGTCATATATAAGAATATATTATGGCCATTTTGTATATAACCATTCGATATATGATCATTAAATATACGAATTCTAGATCTATGGTCAATAGATGTGTGATTAATTAGTATAAATGTAACTAATAAGTATATAAATAATTTTATAAATAGAAGTAAATAATATGTTACTCATAAATTTTTTACATGTTATAAACATAATGTAAATAATTTTTATCCAAATAAAAGAGGTAATAATTAATTTTTTAAAATAAATAATATTTTAAAGAAATTATAATTCATTTTTAATAAAATTTATTACTTTTAAGAGTAAGTTTACATTAACAACATATTCCCAGAATGGTTTGTAAAATAAGTTAATATCATTCAATAAATGACTAAGTAATTTTAATTAAAAAAATTTAATGATTCATACTAAACGAAATATGTATCATTTAAAAAAAAAATTTATTATATATTTTAGGAGTTTTAATTAAAAGATAAATTTCAAATAAGTTCATTATTAATTTTAATGAAATTTATTCATTATATACTTAAAAATTAATTAACATTCATGGTTTAACTGGTAATTAGTTATAAATAAGAATAAAATGATTTAATATTAAAAATGGTATATTTCTAAAAAAATAATTATGTATTTTAATTTTTGAATATATCGTATTTTAAGAATGACATTATTAAAATTTAATATTTACAAATATAAATCAATAGTTTTCACTCATTTAATTATTAATAACTGATATGAAATAAAAATAAAAATATTTAATGTTTATACATTATTTTTCTATAAAAATCATCTTTCTATATATATTTTTATATATTTTCATTTCAATGAAACTTTTATTATATTTTTAATTTTAATTATATTAAATGGATTTAATTTTTAGAATCATTTCATTAAAATTATCTAAGCAGGAAAATTTCAATTTAAGTGAAAAAATAAGTTACCAAGGTAAAAATTGAGTTACCACAGTAATAGTAAAATGAGGTAAAAGATGTTCAATTAAGGGGTGAAGGAAAAAAATATATTTAAAATTATCATTAAATTATGTGACTGAGGGTATTCATGACCTTGTCCATTATTCTTCCACTTTTCACCCACATTCCATATAAAATGAAATTCCATGTGCATTAAGGAATTTTTATTAATGGAAATACCACTCAATATCACTGATAAAATGACACACACACAACGCACTTCAAGCCATAATTTAAATTTAGTTCACTCTAAAATATATAAAATAATTAACTCTCAAAAAAAATTATTACATTTTTTAAATATTTTTTTTAATGATGGTATCCTAAACCCGTCAATCCAAATGAACCCATTTTGAGAAGGGGTGATTTCTTAAAATTAAGTATTTAATTCTTCAATATATTTTTTTATTATCTTATCATGTGAGAACTATATAAATATCATTCTATAATAAAATTATTTTTAATTAAAAATCATCATACATCTATAAAAATTATATTACTATAACATTACTCTATTATCTTATTCATTCATTGGTATAAAATTATCTTTTTGGGATGGTTCATCCTCATAAATAAATGATGTTATAATATATTATTTGTTTACAACATTAATGAGTATCAATAAATTAATATAGTTAATAATTATTAATAAATAGTAATTTTTTTGGAATATGGTTTTGGAAGAGTGATACAAAAAAATAATTGTCATAAAAAGTAAAACATTGTTATTGGTAAATTTTCTAAAATATTCTTATTGTGAATGAAATTTTCAGGAACCATAACCAAATATTTATTCTACTGTAAATGGTATTATATTAATAAATATTACACAATGACAACACTTTAAAAATATGGGAAAAACAATCTTATTATCATGGAATGAGGATTGACATCGCTATTATGAAAATTGTCCAAAATAATCAAAATTACTGACATATGATGATGAAAATAATACATTACTAACTAATTTTTGTATAATAAATGATTATAATAAATTATTATAAAGTATTATATATGTATTTTTATGGTGTTTCAAATATGTTATTTTCAATTTTATGTGTGACGTCCTAAAAACTAAATTATGAACCTTGTATTTTATATCATGTATGTCATGTGAAACCAAGTACGTAAGGTAATACAATATCCAGATACTTTATAATATATAGATTTTTTAAAACAGATTCTATATATATTAATGAATGAAACACTGAGTTAGAGTGTGTTACACACTAGAGCATCCTTAGTTTATAGCATGTGTCACACATAATATATGCCTTCTTAGATGGCTTTGGTTACACATAAGACCGAGTTTCATTAAATAAAATTGTATTGTAAAAATATAGTTATTTAATAAAATATGATTTAACATAGGCATTATGTTAGTGGTTATGAATATTATTTACTAAATCATTAAAATTTATTTTTTATAAAAATATAAAAGGAATTTGTTGGTTACCAACTAATGAGAAATGAAAATATGAACCAATTGGATATAAAAAATATTATTATTATTTATATGCTTCCAAAAGAGTTTTATTCTAATACACCTAGTTAATTACAATTATTGAATTTTTTTTAATTTAATATATATATATATATATATATATATATATATATTATTCAATGAAATATTTCTTACATTCATCCATTAGGTTGTACAGGAATAAGATAAAAAGAAACTCTCTTTTACACATAAAAACAAAGATTTTTATAAAAGAAAATTTTACCGCCATTTAATGGAAACCCCATTATAAATTTTAATTTTGAAACTTTAATTGATTTAATATGTCAGAATAAAATTTATATTTAAAATATGAACATAAGAACTAGGATTGGTTGAATTTATGAAATTTTTCTGAAACACATCAATTTTTAATGAATAGTTAAAAAAACTGAATTCTATGTTAGGACCCGTCCTCGAGACCCGTGCTGTGACAACACCAAGCCCGTCTTCCATAGGCCAGGGCCTGGCGACTATCACCAAAGGCATAAATCTCTAAAACTTGGATGGTATTTCCTTTATAAAAAATATAATCACACCCATCAGAGTATAAGCTGGAAGAAAAAACTTAAGTAAAATTGAATACAAAAGGAGTGATGAAAAGTAAATGGTCCGGAAATACAATCCCAACTATAAAGTACAAGTACGACTGTAAGAAAAAAAACCAGCTAAAAGGTGTAAAGCAGCTCCTGGATAGACTTCCACAGATCCTATCATAAGGGTATGTACATATAGCCTTCACAGCACTCCACGTATATCCGTCTCCTCCATGTACTATCATGTCATTTGGTCCACCTTTGGGTACCGTCCAGTCCTACCCACTCAACCTCGGTCAGGGTTTTCCGTCATCTGCAACCAACACAATGAGATGTGGGCAAAGCCCGTGCAGAGGTGAGTATAACGATACTCAGTAATGACCCCGAGACCACCATGGTCTCTCAAAATCCCCCAAGGATAACCCACTGAGTTTGAAAATCAATGGATATCCATTTCATAGGTATATACCCATACATATACCTATGTTTTCAAGTAATCCATCTTAGTCATGAGGTAAACACAAAAGTCACTGACTCATACCAAACCATAATTTTATTCTAGGGGGCTGTAACATGTAACACTACGAGTAAAACTGTCGAAACCTTGGCTGATGGAGTGTTTCTCCTCTATAGAGTAATGTGGGCCTACCGTGTCACACAGAGGCACTTCCCACTATCCTAGACTCTTGAGGTACTCCTCCTATTGAGTATCATGGGTCTGCTACGTCACACAGAGGAGCTCCCCACTATGGTTCTGTTGCATCACACAGAGGCGCTCCCCCACATAGCCTACTAAGTTACTCCACCTGTTGAGTATTGTGGGTCTTCTGGGTTACACGGAGGCTCTCCACACTGTGGGTCTTCTGCGACACCAAGGTGCTCCCCACTAGGCTAGTCAAAACACTCTGAGTCAAATCGGTCAGCAGTCATCAGGTCTCAGCCAGCTACTAGGTCCCCGAACAATGCCCTCTCGTCTCTGGAAGGATATGCTCCATGAGTTAATGGTCGATGCTCCAACTTCCATGAAGTCCCACGTAGAAGTATCTCAAAGGTTAGCCAGATCATAGGGGTCTCTCCGAAACAAAAATATGTCCAAGATACAGAGGACAAGATGACCAATCCTTTTTCTATAAAGTACATGGTGTTTGGAAATGTGGCACACGCTGTGTCTTCAGTCCTTCTGTACTGCCCATGTACAATGGCCCGTGCCATAAGTCTGGTTGTGTAGAAAAGTAAGTACACTTAGTGTAATAATAATACACACCATGTGCAAGAAACTGGGGTTGGCTCCATGTACGCTGGTCGTGTGCCCGTACATGGCCTCAACCAATGTTCGCCAACCCATGTAACTGGTACATGGGCTATCCCGTGTCACTGGCCTTTCCTTTCCATGTAGTGGAATACATGCCCATGTACTTCACCTATGACTGTGTATCCCCAGGATACATGTTATGTCTCAAGAATTCGCATCTATTAGGCCATGTGTAAAGTACACAACGTGTGACTGGGGTCACATGTCGTGTGCTACCTGTTTGACACTCAAAGCCTAGCCACAGTATGCCCATACAACATGGTGTGTCCTTAGAGAGTACACGCTGTGTATTCTGGAATTTTCCAGAAATGACACATCTGGCCAGTTCACCTCCCGTGATGCCCGTTCTTCATTCTGATGGTCTGATTACCACGAAACCGCATACTATAGGTCGCCCGAATGTTCCGAAGTCATTCTTGGTGTTTTTGGGCCTCCGATCGGTTCCGAAAACACGTTTTGATTCTCCCGCATGAGAAAGGGTCGAATAACGGTCCTTCTGTTCCAGCCCGATCTATCACACGCTATCATCACCACACCTCCACTAGTTTGTCATGACGTTGGGTCTTAATTCCGGGATCATTCCGTCGCAAAATTAACCCGCAACGATCTATTGTTCGTTGCTAAAGAAGAACGTAAAGAACATGCCAATATTCACAAGAATGGTGGAAGGAATCGGGACATGTTATTTTTCCCTGATTCTTCCACATTAGTTTGATAGCAAGCAGATCAAGAGGAAACAATTCAATCATGGAAGGAAGAATAAACGTTGCTCCAATCCAAAACACACCCCTACCTTATTCTTTGACAGGGGTCATGAAGAAGGAGGCATCGTCATTCGTCAAGTCCACCACACACTCCCAATTCCGAGCTCGCACATCGATAGGAGTTCAGGGAAAAATATTATATAAGGTCGGCGTTCTTTGTAGTCGATGGCGTTCTTCTTTCTTCGTTGGTGAGAAGAGTTCTTCATTGGAGAACTTCATTTCTCTCTTCTCCCAGGATTCACCAAAAAGAATATTCCAACAAAATAATAGATTGCAATATCTTATTAATTCGTTGGAACAATATTCAAATTGGATTAATTAATGGGGTCGGCTCCCTTTAATTAATTCAAGATGTTGGAACATAATTAAAGTGGAGGGATTGTGGAACCATTAAGTGGGGAGCTCAAGAGGTTTCTCCCCACTTAATGGGGAGTTAAAGAGGTTCAACCTCAAGTGGTCCCCACCATATCCAGTAAGTGGAGGAGTTTAGAACATGGGTGGGCCCCACCTCCATAACCTCTCACGGGAGGTTAATATTTGGTGGTCCCACCACCAACTTCCATGAGGAGATTTTAACCATCAAATAAAAATAAATCCACACATTTTATTTTTATTTAATTCAATCTCTAAAACCCCAAAAACTAACTTTTATTCTCGACTAACTGTCGTCGAGGTGAAAGTCTTCCTAAGTGAATACCGACACTCTGAGTTCAACGGTACCCTCATATTTCAATTCTCATCACCAGTTCAAAAGTTATAAAACCCACTCGTATGTTTACCGAACGTACCTATAAAAACATCATAAATTGATTTCGGTCACACCGGGCCACGGAATCATGCGCCGTAAATTTTCGCAGAGACATAAAATTCCCATGTATTTATGAAAAAAATTCCACATAAATTCTGGGTCTTTACATTCTCCCCACTCAAGGATTTTCTTCCACGTAAGATACAACTCGAACTAAGGGAATAAGAGGTGGTACTTAGCACGCATCTGAGCCTCCCACTCCCATGTGCTCTCTGGGAGGTTCTTATGCTGCCAGTGAACGTGCACCAGAGTTATAAATCATCCACGTAGGACCCACTACTGGTGGTCCTCAATCTCTACTGGAACCTCAATGAATGTCACCTCATCGTCGACATCCAGCTCTCCCTAGTCGATGATGTGGGAAGGGTCGAGCACGTATCCCCTTAGTTAGGATACGTGGAAGATGTCCTGAACCCGGTGAAACTGAGGTGAAAGAGCTAAGCGGTAAGACACCTCGCCTACTCTGCTGAGGACCTAGAAAGGTTCGATGAATCGTGAAGATAACTTGCCACCTTGGCCAAATCTACATAGACCTCCTCGAGGTGAGACCCGTATAAAGATGTGGTCGCCATCCCAAACTCCAAAGGTCTGTGTCTCCTATTCTCTTATGACTTCTACCTGCTCTGTGGAGTCTTCATCTGCTCTTGGATGATCTACACCTTCTCTGTGGTATCTTGTACCATCTCTGGTCCCACTAGTGCTGACTCCCCTAGGTATGTCTAGAACAGTGGCGATCTACCAGGTCGACCATACAAGGCCTCAAAAGGTGTCATCCCGATGGTGGAGTGATAGCTGTTGTTGTAGGAAAACTCCAACAATGATAATTGATCCTCCCAACTGTGACCTAAGTCAATGACACAAGCACGTAGCATGTCCTCGGGGGTCTGAATGGTCTGCTCAGTCTGACCATCTGTCTGAGGATGGAAGGTGGTGCTCAGGCGAAGTTGTGTCCCAAAAGCCTCCTACAACCCCTTTAATAGCTGGGAAGTAAATCATGCATAACGATCGGAGACAATCGTCAAAGGTATACCATGTAAATGCACAATCTTCTACACATAGTGGCATCCCAAGCTCTCTATTGAACCCAACTCTCTTATCGGTAGGAAGTGGGCCGACTTGGTGGGTCGGTCAACGATCACCCAAATCAAGTCATGACCCCTGGATAAACATGTAAGAACTGTCATGAAGTCCAAGAATATCCTTTACCCCTTCCACTCTGGGACCACTAATGGACGGACAAAGCCCGCTGGTACCTGGTGCTCCGCCTTCACTTGCTGACAAGTGAGGCATCAAGAGACAAACTCTTCTATCACATTCTTCATACCTAGCCACCAGTGATGTTGTCTGAGGTCCTGATATATCTTCACCACACCTGGATGTACTGCTAAGGTTTATGTGTGGAACTCCCTCAACACTTCCTCCTGAAGTGACACTGGCACCATATTACGTCCTCTGAAGAGGAAGACGTGCTCCCTACCTTTATAGAATACATCGGGTGACAGCCCTGTAGATATCTAAGCACGTCGTGTCTCGTTGTAACAGCCCAAGATTTTATAAAAAAATATTCTTTTAATTTTATTAAAGTCTTGTGTTGTACGCTACACCAAACGGAGCTTGCACAACACGCATCCTTGACTTGCCTTGCATCACACGCAATCACGACCTTCCTCGATAGCGTGTGTAATACGCAATACCGAGTTTCACTAAACAACGATATTCTATTAAAATATTATTAAAACTAGCCGTTATGAATAGTAATAACAACTTTTTAAAACTCTGTAAATCTTATTTTTCAAAATGAACTTCATTTTTGGATTCGGAGTATCGAATTTAGCCTAAGGTGAAATTTTGGTACTTTTCGGATAACTTTCATATTCTGATGAATAGTGAAAATTACTAAATTATAATTAAAAACAACTTTTTTTAATCGAAATAATTAATAGTGATAAATTATTAATTTGAGTGGTTTTAAAGTATATTTAGAATATATTTTTACAATTTAATACAATGTTGGTCATTGGATGTAATTTCACATTTAAACCAGACATAATCAAGTGTCAATCTTTTGATAGATATTGTTTCTTAAAAACACGCTATTTGTTTTAACAGCGGGATTTAATTATAAAATTAATTAATGAAAATTCTATGATATGAATTTGGTAAAATAGACTTCATTTTTTAATTCGGAATATGAAATATAGCTTCGGATGAAATTTTGGCATTGTTCTGAAAAACATCAATTTTTGATGAATAGTGAAACTACTAAGTGGTAGTTAAAAAAATTAATTTCTTCATAAATCTTAATTTTACCGCTTCTGTGAATTGAATTTCAAAAATCCGAGAGACACGGTTGATGTCAGTAAGTAAAATTTGGTTCAATGAGATTAAAATAATTTTTGGTGAATAGTAACTTTTTACTTTTTTTTACCACGGTTAATAGTAAATAGGGTAACTAAGGGTAAATATGATATTACTATTACCCTAACACATGTCTTAATTCTATTGGATAAGTGTAATTCGACCAAAAACAACCTTATGAATATAATAGGACCATTTAGGTCCATTTGGATTAGATTATGACATTTAATATTATATTATTTATTGAATAGTTAAAATAGTTAAAATCAAATTTTAATAACTAAAACATTTTTAATATGGGGTTATACATAAGATAAATTCGACTATAAATATTCATTAGAAAGATAAAAAGATTTCCTACATAATTATATTTTATTTATAATTTTTAGACTTTAAATAAAGTAATTTATTTATGACACAACGATGATGCAGTAATTACCCTTTTAAGGAAATATTAACATAATTGATGTTATAAATGCTAAAATGAATGTAATTTGAGACTTTTTATGACTTAAAATAATTTTATATGTTACTATGATATATTAGTGTTGATTTAATCAACTTGGTTTGAACATATAATTCTGTTATGACTTTCACAAAAATCATATATCAAATAGTGTCAAAATTGACACAAAATAGTTTTTAAATCAAGTATTATATTATTAGTTGTTATTTTATTCCTAAAAATCTAAGGTTCGGCCAAATGACTTAGATAAGGATATATTTATTAATAATATACAATTTGGGGTTCGTTTGGCATGTTATAGTAAGTGTATTAACCATATAGTGAAAGAAAACAAAAAGACACGGTAAAAGTTAAATTATTTAACTTAGAGTTAAATCTAATTGATAAGGTTAAAATAATAACCTAAACCTGTATAAATCCTATTGGTTGATAGGATTTCGACCCATACCCACTTTATCTTCGAAATAAGACCCTTTGGAACCATTATAAACCGATTTTGACTTTAATATAAAATAATATTTTGAGATATTCCTAAGGTGCCCCTCTCCTCCCTTATAAAAGGACACCTCCTCCCCCTCCTCCTCACACCAATTTGAGCACTCAAGCTCGGCCAACCCCTGCCAAAATATCTTCTCCACTTCCCTAGCAACATCCTAGAGGTTCTGGTCTTCCTCAAAGACCAATTTTAGTGCCCTAAGAGGAGGTCTCAAAGAGGCGCTTCAAAGAAGAGGTAATTACCGTTACCAATTCTTTCATCTTTATTTCTTATTCCATTTCTTCTTCTTAGGTTGTTTCATTATGAAGTAATAACATCAGTATCACTCATATACTGATATTTTATTATAATTATGAAACAACCCTATTTCACCATCTATCCATCCTACGGAAAAAAAATCACTGCGCGTGCGTACGTACGGAATACCGTCTCCACGCCGTGGTGTAATCTATTTTCCACCACCACCTTACATGGATGGGTATAAAGGTGTAAAGAATAACTATACATAGTTATTACAATATCATATTGATTCTGATATATTGTATAATCCACTCCGATTCAATTCAATATTTATGAAAATGATATCATCGCTCGTGTGTACGTACGGACTACCGTTTCCACGACGCGATGTGATTCATTCTCCATGTTAACCATTTAAGAATGATTATAAAGTATATATAAGAAATAATAATGAAATATATGACATTATAAAGCTACTGGATTATGTATATATATATATATATGTATGTCATCTACTTACTTCCATTTCAAGACAATAAGGAATGGAAAACAGCTTTCACGCGTACGTACGGACTACCGTCTCCATGAACGGTGTTTTTCATTTTATTTATCTATCTATTATATATATATATATATACTGAATATATATGATATATAAATCAAATTTTATATTCTGGAAGTAAGTAAATCATGATATAAGTAATAATAATGTCAAGAACAACAAGTAAAAACACCTACGATAAATGAAACGATTTTACCCAAAACGCTTCTTAAACATGGAATTTACAAAAGAACGGGTAATATAATATCATAAGTGAACCATATATGATATCATAACAATGAATATGATTCTATAATAAGTCAATGACATTATTTAAATCATTATACAGGAGGTTCTGACACATACGAAGCAAATCGGACCTAAGGTAAGGGAAATATCACAATCTCATTTTTATCCGAGATTGTTTATTCGTAAGTATTTACTGGGGTGTATTTTATCATCCACATCCATGTTTCATCAATATGTAATATTATTTCCGTCCACCTACAATTGTTTAAATCCATTTTTACCCTTCGGTGAGTTTTTAGTAAAGAATATGAAAGGAATCTTTTGTCGCTTTTTCGTACGAGGTGATTTTTTTGAATTTTCCGACAAAAGTACGAAGAATGTTTTTTTTAACGTATACGGCATGAATGGATTTTTAAAAAATTATTTCCAAGAATCTTACTTTACAAGTTTTCAAGTTTATTTTTAATCAACTTCTTTTAGTTTAAAGTTTTATGACATGTTAAGAAAGGAAAAATGTTTTTAAAGAAGAAAGGATATTTTCCTCAAGAATTCATTTCAAGTGTTTTTTTTAAAACTATTTTTCCATCTAAGATGACGTTATTTGATATGTATGTTTCAAGTAAAATGTCTCTATGATTTAAATGGTTTCAGTTTTCTTATGATGAAATGATATCAATTGTATATGGATTATGATGGCATGATGTTTAAGAATCCCATTTTATTACATGGGTTATGAAATGATGTATGATTTATGATTTTGTGGCACACATAAGAATGGTATCATTATGAGATGGGTGGGACCTATATCTCCCTCCAATGCATTGGGTAAAGATTTTATATCTCATGATATAGACATGGCTGGAACGGTAGGTTATACCGGTTCAGTGAAACAGGACTGAAACGAGGGTTACTCGATTCAGAAAAGGACTTTGTCCACTAAGATAGTCTTGGCAATGAGTCATGACTAACAAGAAATGATTCTCTATGATTATGTGTGAATGCCACAAAGTTTCATGTTTTATGTTATGATTATTGTGATTACATTTCACTACCATGATTTATCCCATGTTATGAAATTATGCTCTCTTTTGCAGGTTATGATTTCCAAAATGTTATGTTCTTATGAATATGATGTGATTGATATTTCTTTTGTTTACCCTTACTGAGCATTTGAGCTCACCCTTTTATGTTTTATTTTCCCCAGGATATAAAGAAAGGTTTTAGGTAAAAAAAAGAAGATCTTTATGGGAGATATTGAAGATCTTTCACCAGGATTAGAAGATTACGTTCTGAGTTTCCAAAGACACTAAACTATTACGATCCTTTAGTGTGTGTTTTTGTTATGTACTAAGTATTCCGCAAATGTAGTGTAATGTCCATGTAAGTCAGGCTTCGGGTCTCTACAGTTGGTATCAGAGGAAAGGTTTAGTCAACCTTTGGAAACTAGGATGCGAAAACGTTAGTGAGATCCCTAGAGATATTTCTAAGTTATGTCTAGGGATGTCTCTAAGGTTAAGTATACGTATAGGTTATAGTCCTAGAATTGCGCTAACGATCTTCGAATTTAACCTAAGATGTTAGATATTGAGGGTACTACCCCTTTATTATGTTGTTTTCCCTAGCATGATTTTTGCCTCTCATACTATTCTTTTGGGGTTTTAGACGATGGCTGGAACCTGAAGGAACCGTGTTAATGCGGAATGTGATGGGCAATGCAATGATTGTCCCCCTGAGCAACCAAACGATATGGGAGCCGGAATGCAAAATCTTGTAGCCATGCTCACACAACTTTCTCAAGCTATGAATCATGCAGGACTTCCAAACGAGCAAAGGAAGGAGCAACATTCTGTTGAATCCTTCATGAGGCAGCGTCCACCTTCTTTCAGTGGGTCTACTAATCCATTAGTTGCTGAACAATGGATTAGTACTACTGAAAAGATATTTTCAGTTCTTCAATGTTCTGAACATGATAAAGTCATCCTAGCAGTGTATCGTTTGGAAGGAGATGCTGATCAATGGTGGAATCTTATTAAGAATACGAGGCAAAGGGATGAAATTGAGTCTATGGAATGGGACGAGTTCAAGAACTTATTTTTCAATAAGTACTTCCCTCGTATTCTCCGAACAAAGATGGAGAAAGAGTTTCTTGAACTGAAGAAAAGGGATGATGAATCTGTTGGTACCTATGAAGCGAATTTTACAAGACTTGCAAGGTACGCTTCTGGTATTATCATCCAACCTGAAAGTAAAGTTGATCGATTTTTCAGTGGCTTAAAACCAAGTCTTCTAAGGGCATTAGCTATAATAGACTTTAGTAGCTATGAAGAAATTGTGCATTGTGCTATCAAGGTAGAAATGGAAGTTGGTGTTACATATCCATCTCATGGGTTTGACAAGAAACGAAAGATGGAGTTCAAGGAGAAAACTCAGAATAATGGTGAAAAGAAGATGAATGTTTCCTTATGCACAAAGTGTGGAAAGAAGCATGGTGGAGATTGTCTTAAAGGGACTAGAAAATGTTTTAAGTGTGGAAAAGAAGGTCATTGAGCAGCTGAGTGTCGAAGTAATGGAAAATGGGATTCTAATGAAGTGAATAAAGCAAACACTGCAGATAACGTACAACCAACACTTCAATGCTTCAAGTGCAAGGAAATGGGGCATTATGCTAATAAATGCCCTAATCCAATGGTTAGTGATGATCGACATGAGCAACCGCTTAAGGAAAAGGACAAAGGGATGTCACATGCGATCACTATTGGCAATGTTGAATATAACAACGATGTGGTGGAATGATTAAGTGTTTATGTAATGGGATTCCAAAATAATATTGTATCTTGGAATATTGGAATATTTATGTATTGGTCTAATGTGGTATTCAAAGTGATTGAGATATTATGCGCATAATGAAGGGAAAACGAGAAAATGAAATGTTTAACAGTATTCATGAGCTCATGATTGATATAAGGACTAAGTGATATCATGGTTTGAGTATATAGAATTTTGAGGATTTTGGTATGTGGAAAGTGTTAACTTTTAACTGCACTCATGTTTTCACTAAGGTATTCAAGAGAATACACGATTAAGGACTTTGAATGTTTGGAATGTGACCAACAAGACATATCTTATGATATGTGGGGATCAACGACAGTATTAAATCTCTGGTAATCGTTGTCACTATATTATGAGAGTGGACTGCAGTATTATGTATAAGCCTAAAGATTAGACTGGATTATGTTGGACATAAGTTAGTATTGTTTAAGGATAGAAGATTTTCGATATTATTGATGGGATGTTATAGTAACTTAGTTTTAGAAATAGGACAACCTGCAGGACGGGTGACAGCCCATCGCTTCGGACAAGGCTGTAGGAATCGAACCCACAACCGAAGTGCGACTGGCCTTTATCGCCTACCACTGGCCTACAGGAAGTCCCTGTTTAGTAGAAACTAGTTTTATTATATTAAGCAGTATGATATATGAAGTATAAGTCCATTTTAGGAACCATATATGATTAATCTCACTATAGATCGACTTATGCATATAATTTTTGCTAACCTTTTGTTTGAGACAGATGGAATGACCCGTCATTCTGTCACATGATCTGCTAACACTTCATGAATAACAAATTCAACTTCATTTATTTAAGAGATGAAGTGGAAATTGTTCAAGGCACGAACAACAATGAGATTGTACCAAAATAAAGTAAGTATTTATTCTAATTCAAATTTTCAACTTTAGGGAAATGGTCTTGAAAACCAAAAATGTTGTCCTAGTGATCTTATACCTGATGAATCAGATGGTACCTTATATCATCACAAATCTATGGATTTGTGATTACTGGCTTTTCCATAGCCATGTTCTCTACCACTCTCCATCAGAACATGATGGTTAGATTTCTCTTCCATATCCATATTTTCACCTATGTGGAAACCCAATGATTAGTTTATTTGGGTAACCGTTACATTTCATACTTTTGTTTGTAAAGATTGGTTTTGATATTCCTTTTTATGATGTGGGTTTCTATTAAAGAAACTTTCGAATAGTAAACCATTTATAACCCCGACGAATTTCGAGGGCGAAATTCATTTTAAGGGGGGGTAGAATGTAACAGTCCAAGATTTTATAAAAAAATATTCTTTTAATTTTATTAAAGTCTTGTGTTGTACGCTACACCAAAAGGAGCTTGCACAACACGCATCCTTGACTTGCCTTGCATTACACGCAATCACGACCTTCCTCGATAGCGTGTGTAATACGCAATACCGAGTTTCACTAAACAACGATATGCTATTAAAATATTATTAAAACTAGCCGTTATGAATAGTAATAAACACTTTTTAAAACTATGTAAATCTTATTTTTCAAAATAAACTTCATTTTTGGATTCGGAGTATCGAATTTAGCCTAAGGTGAAATTTTGGTACTTTTCGGATAACTTTCATATTCTGATGAATAGTGAAAATTACTAAATTATATTTAAAAACAACGTTTTTTAATCGAAATAATTAATAGTGATAAATTATTAATTTGAGTGGTTTTAAAGTATATTTAGAATATATTTTTACAATTTAATACAATGTTGGTCATTGGATGTAATTTCACATTTAAACCAGACATAATCAAGTGTCAATCTTTTGATAAATATTGTTTCTTAAAAACACGCTATTTGTTTTAACAGCGGGATTTAATTATAAAATTAATTAATACAAATTCTATGATATGAATTTGGTAAAATAGACTTCATTTTTGAATTCGGAATATGAAATATAGCTTAGTATGAAATTTTGGCATTGTTCTGAAAAACATCAATTTTTGATGAATAGTGAAACTACTAAGTGGTAGTTAAAAAAATTAATTTCTTCATAAATCTTAATTTTACCGCTTCTGTGAATGGAATTTCAAAAATCCGAGAGACACGGTTGATGTCAGTAAGTAAAATGTGGTTCAATGAGATGAAAATAATTTTTGGTGAATAGTAACTTTTTACTTTTTTTTACCACAGTTAATAGTAAATAGGGTAACTAAGGGTAAATATGATATTACTATTACCCTAACACATGTCCTAATTCTATTGGATAAGTGTAATTCGACCAAAAACAACCTTATGAATATAATATGACCATTTAGGTCCACTTGGATTAGATTATGACATTTAATATTATATTATTTAATGAATAGTTAAAATAGTTAAAATCAAAGTTTAATAACTAAAACATTTTTAATATGGGGTTATACATAAGATAAATTCGACTATAAATATTCATTAGGAATCTAAAAAGATTTCCTACATAATGATATTTTAGTTATAATTTTTAGACTTTAAATAAATTAATTTATTTATGACACAACGATGATGCAGTAATTACCCTTTTAAGGAAATATTAACATAATTGATGTTATAAATGCTCAAATGAATGTAATTTGAGACTTTTTATGACTTAAACTAATTTTATAGGTTACTATGATATATTAGTGTTCATTTAATCAACTTGGTTCGAACATATAATTCTGTTATGACTTTCACAAAAATCATATATCAAATAGTGTCAAAATTGACACAAAATAGTTTTTAAATCAAATATTATATTATTAATTGTTATTTTATTCCTAAAAAACTAAGGTTCGGCCAAATGACTTACATAATGATATATTTATTAATAATATACAATTTGGGGTTCGTTTGGAATGTTATAGTAAGTGTATTAACCATATAGTGAAAGAAAACAAAAAGACACGGTAAAAGTTAAATTATTTAACTTAGAATTAAATCTAATTGATAAGGTTAAAATAATAACCTAAACATGTCTAAATCCTATTGGTTGATAGGATTTCGACCCATCCCCACTTTATCTTCTAAATAAGACCCTTTGGAACCATTATAAACCGATTTTGACTTTAATATAAAATAATATTTTGAGATATTCCTAAGGTGCCCCTCTCCTCCCTTATAAAAGGACACCTCCTCCCCCTCCTCCTCACACCAATTTGAGCACTCAAGCTCGGAAACCCCTGCAAAAATCTCTTCTCCACTTCCCTAGCAACATCCTAGAGGTTCTGGTCTTCCTCAAAGACCAATTTTAGTGCCCTAAGAGGAGGTCTCAAAGAGGCGCTTCAAAGAAGAGGTAATTACCGTTACCAATTCTTTCATCTTTATTTCTTATTCCATTTCTTCTTCTTAGGTTGTTTCATTATGAAGTAATAACATCAGTATCACTCATATACTGATATGTTACTATAAGTATGAAACAACCCTATTTCACCATCTATCCATCCTACGGAAAAAGAAATCACTGCGCGTGCGTACGTACGGAATACCGTCTCCACGCCGTGGTGTAATCTATTTTCCACCACCACCTTACATGGATGGGTATAAAGGTGTAAATAATAACTATACATAGTTATTACAACATCATATTGATTCTGATATATTTTATAATCCACTCCGATTCAATTCAATATTTATGAAAATGATATCATCGCTCGTGCGTACGTACGGACTACCGTCTCCACGACGCGATGTGATTCATTCTCCATGTTAACCATTTAAGAATGATTATAAAGTATATATAAGAAATAATAATGAAATATATGACATTATAAAGCTACTGGATTATGTATATATATATATATATGTATGTCATCTACTTACTTCCATTTCAAGACAATAAGGAATGGAAAACAGTGTTCATGCGTACGTACGGACTACCGTCTCCATGAACGGTGTTTTTCATTTTATTTATCTATCTATTATATATATATATACTGAATATATATGATATATAAATCAAATTTTATATTCTAGAAGTAAGTAAATCATGATATAAGTAATAATAATGTCAAGAACAACAAGTCAAAACACCTACGATAAATGAAACGATTTTACCCAAAACGCTTCTTAAACATGGAATTTACAAAACAACGGGTAATATAATATCATAAGTGAACCATATATGATATCATAACAATGTATATGATTCTATAATAAGTCAATGACATTATTTAAATCATTATACAGGAGGTTCGGACACATACGAAGCAAATCGGACCTAAGGTAAGGGAAATATCACAATCTCATTTTTATCCGAGATTGTTTATTCGTAAGTATTTACTGGGGTGTATTTTATCATCCACATCCATGTTTCATCAATATGTAATATTATTTCCATCCACCTACAATTGTTTAAATCCATTTTTACTCTTCGGTGAGTTTTTAGTAAAGAATATGAAATGAATCTTTTGTCACTTTTTCTTACGAGGTGATTTTTTGACTTTTCCGACAAAAGTACGAAGAATGTTTTTTTAACGTATACGGCATGAATGGATTTTTAAAACATTATTTCCAAGAATCTTACTTTACAAGTTTTCAAGTTTATTTTTAATCAACTTCTTTTAGTTTAAAGTTTTATGACATGTTAAGAAAGGAAAAATGTTTTTAAAGAAGAAAGGATATTTTCCTCAAGAATTCATTTCAAGTGTTTTTTTTAAACTATTTTTCCATCTAAGATGACGTTATTTGATATGTATGTTTCAAGTAAAATGTCTCTATGATTTAAATGGTTTCAGTTTTCTTATGATGAAATGATATCAATTGTTTATGGATTATGATGGCATGATGTTTAAGAATCCCATTTTATTACATGGGTTATGAAATGATGTATGATTTATGATTTTGTGGCACACATAAGAATGGTACCATTATGAGATGGGTGGGTCCTATATCTCCCTCCAATGCATTGGGTAAAGATTTTATATCTCATGAGATAGACATGGCTGGAACGGTAGGTTATACCGGTTCAGTGAAACAGGACTGAAACGAGGGTTACTCGATTCAGAAAGGGACTTTTTCCACTAAGATAGTCTTGGCAATGAGTCATGACTAACAAGAAATGATTCTCTATGATTATGTGTGAATGCCACAAAGTTTCATGTTTTATGTTATGATTATTGTGATTACATTTCACTACCATGATTTATCCCATGATATGAAATTATGCTCTCTTTTGCAGGTTATGATTTCCAAAATGTTATGTTCTTATGAATATGATGTGATTGATATTTATTTTGTTTACCCTTACTGAGCATTTGAGCTCACCCTTTTATGTTTTCTTTTCCCCAGGATATAAAGAAAGGTTTTAGGTATAAAAAAAAGAAGATCTTTATGGGAGATATTGAAGATCTTTCACCAGGATTAGAAGATTACGTTCCGAGTTTCCAAAGACACTAAACTATTATGATCCTTTAGTGTGTGTTTTTGTTATGTACTAAGTATTCCGCAAATGTAGTGTAATGTCCATGTAAGTCAGGCTTCGGGTCTCTACACTCGTAGTCAACATCTCCATGTTATGCCTCCCTAACTCGTTGAAGAAGTGGGGAGTGATTGTAAGAGAATACAGAAAGGCTTCTTCATCTCTATCAACAAAGGATATTTTTAAGGTAGAAAGTTGCTCCATCGCCTCGCCTAGCAGTTGTATACCAAATCTATTGCTGAGTGCATCTACAACAACGTTCCCATTTCCAAGAGTATAGACTTTCTCTAATTCATATTCCTGGGGGAACTCAATCCATCTCCATTGTCTTAGGTTCTGGTCCTTTTGAGAGAAGATATACTTGAGACTCTTGTGATTGGAGTACATGGTAAAACATTTTCCCATCAGATAGTGTCACCGCATATTCAAGGCGAAGACCAGTACTGCTAACTCCAGGTCATGGGTGGCGTAGTTCTGCTCATGTTATCTCATCTTCTGAGAACCATACATGATCACTACTCGCTCTTGCATCACAACACACCCATGTTTTTTCTCTGATGCGTCATAGTAAAATTCGTACCCTACGCCTTCCTCTAGAAGCCTTAAGATGGGGGCACTATTCATCCTCTGCCTTAGCTCTTAAAATCTCTATTGTTATCTCTCCGACCACATGAATGGTTTCCCCTTCTTCATCATGGCTGATAGTGGTGCTGTAACTCTGGATAAGCCTGGTACGGACCTCTGGTAATAACTAGCCAAACACATGAAACTTCGTACCTCTGCCACACTCTTGGGCGGCTCCCTAGAAAGTACTGCGTCAATATTTGTTGGATCCACTATAACTATAGCCTCCGAGATGAGATGACCTAGTAAGTGAACCTCTCGGATCTAGAACTGGCACTTAGAGAGCTTACCATAAATCTGGTGCTCTCGGAGTGTGTCCAGTACTACCCACAAATGGTATGCATTCGCCTCCTCAATAGTCGAGTAGATCAGAATGTCATCAATGAAGACTACGACAAAGCAATCGAGGTATGTCTGGAAGACTCTATTAATGAGCCCCATCAACACTGCTGGAGTGTTGGTTATGCTAGAGGGAATAACCATGAACTCGTATTGGCTATACCGACACCTGAACGACGTCTTATTCATATCCTCTTCTCGGACTCTAAGCTGGTGATAGCCTGATCTGAGGTCTATCTTCGACACGAATTGTGCTCCCTAATGTTGATCAAAGAGGTCATAAATCCTCGGGAGTGGGTACATGTTCTTTACTGTCACCTAGTTCAGATGATGGTAGTCAACAAAGAGCCTCAAGCTCCCATCCACCTTCTTGGCGAATTGAATCGGGGCTACCCAGGGTGTAACACTAGGCTAGATGAATCACTTCACCTACAAGTCCTCTAACTGTACCCACATCTCATGATGCTGCAGGGGAGGCATCCAATATGCTGGAGTAGATATCAGTGTCATCCCGGGGTACATGTCAATGTAAAATTCCACCTCTTTGCGAGGCGGTAAACCTATGACATTGTTAGGGAAAACATCCACATATTGGTCCACCATTATAGGATAGCTCGGACTATCCACATCTACTGCTCCGAGGTTAAGTGTAGCTAACTCATGAGTAATCGGTTGCACCCTCCTTCGGGTAAGTTTGTGATGTGCTACAAAGGATCCCTTCTCTCCTGTGAAGGTAAACCAAGTCCCATATATACTGACACACTGCACTTTGCACCTAATACATTCAATTTGAGCATGGAATGTAGATAACCATTTCATAACCAATATGATGTCATAAGGCCTCGAAGCCGCTACGAGGAGATCCCAGCCGAAGCTCTCACCTCCAAGAGTATGATCACACTACTGAAACTAGTGCGAAATCATCAAGTCTGCTCCCATAGGAGTATCTGGCCATAAGGATCGCGCCAACAGCTCCGTCGGAATCTCTGAGCTCCAAACGAGGGCAGTGGCAATGAAAGAGTGACTGGAACATGTGTCTATAAGAACTACAACAATGGTGGAGTAGACACAGATCGAACCTCGAATAATCTATAGAGTGTCATGATCGTAAGACTCAGCTACCTGGAGTTTATATCTCCCCTATCCACCTGCTCCCTGCGGTCGGGGTGGACCTCCTGGTGGTGGTGGCGGTAACACCTCAAAAAGTAATCCACCACCATCTGCACAGCTATCTCCTCTTCCATGTCTGCCTCCTCCATACGGACCACCTTGATCGAACCTCTGCCTCTACCTGGGAGGTCCCTCAAATATTTTCTGATCATTTGAATGGAAGGTCGGACAGTCATGAGCCATGTGACCCTACTCGCTACATGTGTAACATTGTCTACTCCTGGAATGTATGTCACTGCCCTAAGTGCCCCACACAAATGATCTTATGTCATGCGGTCATCCACCTGTGGGTCTGGTTCTCTTGGACCTTGGCATCATTTGTCTACTAACAGCTGCAGAAGACTCCGCTTCATATCGACTAGTGGTGGGTCTCACTGTCGGAGGCTGCTCAGCAATGAAACTCTCCACCAGGAGGGCACTCTCTTCCACCCTCGCATACATCGAGATGCTGAGTGAGATCATCGAAGCCCAGATCTCTTTCCTGAGCCCCTACTCGAAGGTCTGGGCCCTGAATAATGGGTATCGTACCATATCTGAGGAGTAGCACGAGAGGCCGGTCAACCTCACTGAGTACTGATCTACCATCATGCTACCCTGTTGTAGATGCAGTAGCTCCTTTATCTGCACCGTACGAAGGGTAGATGGTACAAACTCCACCCGAAACAGGCTATTGAAGTCTGTCCATAGTAGTGTCACCTCACCATGCACCTGGAGTATCAGGCTCCACCATCTTCCTGTTGCTTCCTGAAGGAAACTCACGGAAAGGATCACCACAAGGTCTACTAGTGTCCCTACCCGTCTGAAGACTCTCAACACAGCCTCCAGCCAATCCTCAGCTGCCTGCGTGTCCATCTCAACCAGGAACCTGGGCGGCCTTTGGAGCTAGAACTCGTGCAATGCGCTCAAATAGCGTGCATTGTCTGCTGCTGAGGCCGGTGAAATCAGTGCCCCAATGGGTAGTGGTACTGCTGGTGCCTCCTCTAGAAGATGTCCCTACACCGAGGCCTCATCGCTTGGATGGCTATCTATGCATACAACACCTAGTTCTATAACTGATCATCCATGGGGAGGCATCCTGAAAGAAACATATGCGACACGGTCAAAATATTATACCTGCTGAGCTGACCTGGTTGACCTGACTTAAAGAAAACTTTTGAAAACACACACGCACTCAGTTTTTTTGTGCATTAAGTCAGAAATCAGAATTCATGGTCCGGTTATATGGATACGTCGGCCGCCGCACCAACACTGGACTCTCGGTACTAAAAACCACACTCAGTACCCTTAACACTATTGCTTCAAAGAAAAGAATGATCATATTCCTAAGTTATGTGGTATAACCGACTACTCTGATACTAGTTTTTCATGACCCGTCCTCAGGACCCCTGCTGTGACTACCCCAACCCTTCCTTCCATACGTCAGGGGCTGGTGACAAGCACCAAATGTGTAAATCTCTAAAACTGGGAAGGAATTTCCTTTATAAAAAAAATAATCACACACATCAGAGTATAAGCTGGAAGAAAAACACTAAGTAAAATTTTATACAATTAAAGTGAGGAAATGTAAAGGGGTGGAAATACAAGACCAACTGTAGAGTAAATGTACAACTGTAAGAAACAAAAATAGCTAAAAGCAGTAATGAAGCTTCTGGATCGTCCGTAATGGATCCTACCTGAAGGGTTGGTATAGATAGACTCCACAGCACTCCACGTTTGTTTGTCTCCTCCTTGTACTTTCATGTCGTGTGGTCCACCTCCGGGTACCATATAGTCCTGCCAACTCATCCTCGGTCAGCGTTGTTCTTCATCTGCAACCAACACGATAAGGTTTGGGAAAAGCCAGTGCATGGGTGAGTATAACGATACTCAGTATGGACCTTGATACCACCATTGTATCTGATAATCCACCAAGGATAAACCAAAGAGTGTGAAAATCAATGGATATCCATTACTTTGGAATATTCACATACATAAACCTATGTTATCAATTAATCCATCTCAGTCATGAGGAAAACACAAAAGTCACTGACTCAGCTCAAATAAGTATTTTAATCTCGGCTATAGTAACATGTAACTCTCCCAGTCAAATTTTTGAAACCTCAACTATTAGAGTAATCCTCCTCTATAGAGTATTTTGGGAATGTCGCATCACATAGAGGCGCCTCCCACTATCCCAAACTGCTAAGGTACTCATCTTATCCTGTATCATGGGTCTACAGTGCCACACTGAGGTGCTCCCCACTGTTGGTCGGCCACGTCACACAGAGGTGCTCCCCCTCGTAGCCTGCTGAGGTACTCCTCCTGTCGAGTATCGTGGGTCTACTGCGTCACACAAAGTCTCTCCCCAATGTGGGTCTTCCACGACACCAAGGCACTCCACACTAGGATAGTGGAAACACTCTAAGTCGAATCGGTCAGTAGTCGTCAGGTCTCTGCCAGCTACAAGATCCCCGCATTATGCCTGCTCGTCTCTCGAAGGATCTGCTCCATGAGCTATTGGTCGATGCTCCAACTGCCACGATGTCCCACGTAGAAGTATCTCAATGTTCGACTACATCATAGGGGTATCTCCCAAACAAAAATATGTCCAAGATACAACGGACAAGATGACCAATCCTTTTTCCAAAAAGTACATGGCGTGTGGAAATGTGGCACAAGCCATGTCGTCAGTCCTCGAGTACTACCCATGTACAATGGTATGTGTCATAAGGCTGGTCATGTATAAAATTAAGTACACGATGTGTAATATTAATACACTCCATGTGCAAGAAACTGGGGTCGGTTCCGTGTATGCTGGTCATGTGCCCATACATGGCCTCAACCCATGTTCTCCAACCCATGTAACTGGTACACGGGGTATCCCGTGTCACTGGACTTTCCTGGCTGTGTAGTGGAGTACATTCATGTGTACCTCACCCATGTTCGTGTATCCAGGGTATACACGCTGAGTCTCACAAAGTCGCCTCTTTCAGGCCATGTGGAAAGTACACGCCATGTGATTGGGGTCACATGCCGTGTGCTACCTATTTTACACTCGAACTCTAGTCATAGTATTCTTGTACAACATGGAATTTACTTCAAGAGTACACGTCGTGTATTCTGGAATTTTTTATAAACAATGCCTCGGGCTAGCGCGCCTCTCGTGATGCCTGTTCTTGGTTCTGATGGTCTTATTGCCACAAAACCATATACTTTAGGTACCCTTGATGTTCTGAAGTCATTTTCGATGTTTTTAGGCCTCCGATCGGCTCCAAAAACATGTTTTGATTCTCCTGCATGAGAAAGGGTCGAAGAACGATCCTTCCGTTCTAGTCCAATTTGTCTCCTGCTATCATCGTCGCACCTCCGCTAGGTCGTCGTGACATTGGGTCTTCATTCTGGGATCATTGTATCGCAAAACTAACCTGGAACAATCAGTTTTTCATTACCGAAGAAGAACGTGAAGAACACACCAATTTTCACAAGAACGACGGATGGAATCGGGACATGTTAGTTTGTCCTGGTCCTTCTACATTATTTTGATAACAAGAAGATTAAGAAGAAACAATTCAATTATAGAAGGAAGAATTAATGTTTCTCAATACCAAAAAACACTTGTACATTGTTCGTTGACGGATGTCACAAAGAAGGAGGCATTGTCGTTCATTTCATCTGCAGCACACTCCCAATTCTGAGCTTGCACGTCGGTAGGAATCCTGGGAAAGAGATCGAAGAAGGTCAGTATTCTTCGTAGTCGATGGTGTTCTTCATTCTTCATTAGTGAGAAGAATTCTTCGTTGGAGAACTTCTTTTCTCTCTTCTCCCAGGCTTCCATCAAAAATAATACGCCAACAAAATAATAGATAGCAATATCCTATTAATTCATTGGAACAATAATCAAATTGGCTTAATTAATTTGGGTAGTCTCCCTTTAATTAATTCAAGATTTTGCACATAATTAAAGTGGAGGGGTGGTGGCACCAATAAGTGGGGAGCTCAAGAGGTTTCTCCCCACTTAATGGGTAGTTCAAGAGGTTTAACCTTGGGTGGTCCCCACCATATTCAACATGTAGTGGATTTTAGACCTAAGGTGGGACCCACCTCTATAAACTCTCATTGGAGGTTAAGGTGTGGTGTTACCACCTCCAACTTCCATGAGAATATTTTAACCGTCAAACAAAAAAAACCACACACTTTATTTTTATTTAATTCAATATCTAAAAACCCCAAAAACTAACTTTTATTTTCAACCAAATTCAATCAAGGTGAAAGCCTTCCTATGTGAATACTGGTGCTGTGAGTTCAATTGTGCCCTCAAATTTCAATTCTGAGAATCGGGTCAAAAGGTACAAAAATCAGCACGTACATTTACTGAGCATACTAGAAAAAAACATCAGAAAATGATTTCGAGCACACCAGGCCTTGGAATCATGCCCCGTAAATTTTCACGGAGTCGTAAAATTCCCATGTATTTAAGAAAAAAATATTCCACAGAAATTCCAGGTCTTTACATTTTTTTTCGAAACATCATTTTCTTCTAATTTATTTATAATGTAAAATTATAGTTTTAATTGGTTTTGAAATTTAATTCAATAATATTTTTTAAAATTAATACAATTTATTTCATTGGAATAAATTTTACTTTTAAATTTTTTATTAAAATAAAGAAAACGTTAAGTTATTGTTACTTTAAAAACATGCATTGTCATCCCGTCTATGAGATTAAATTTAAATTAATTTCTACCACTTATATGATTTAAATTATTAAAAATGTATTCTATAATTGTAATAATAACAATTTATAATTTATAATAAGATAAACGTTTTTTTGCCCAAAAATATTAGTGATAGGAAATAAAATTAATTACAATTATTAAAGTAAAAATAAGCTTAATAAATGACCAAACCATTAAAAAAGGTACCAAATGACATATACACTTTCCTTTCACCCATTTTCGGGTCATATATCATCCAAACACCTTCCATTATTGAGTTTTTTTGATTTGGTGTGACATTGTTATGTAAGAACAAGTGTTCACCTAACTTATTTTCAAAAATTCCAAGTAGTTCATTTTCCTTCCCTATAAAAGGCAACTACCTCTCCTCATCACTAACACCACTAAAACCACTTATTTTTTGCCAATACTTGCCCTCATAGCTTTCCAAAATCCCTCCCCTAAACCTTGAATCCTCATTTTTATAGAAAACCTTCCATGGAATCCTTTTGGTATAAACCAAAAGTAGTTACCTGATTAAGAGGTAACATCTTCTCTGAAAATTTTTTATTTTACTTTCATTTCCCTACCTCTCATATATTCCTATTACATTAATATCTAATGAAAATAATATCCAAATTATGCTATTATGTTTATATGTAATGTTTGATACCTACACTTACACACAGTTCCATCTAATGGGTAACGAACATACTTTTTCTATGTACGGAGAACTATTGCCTCAAGAAATGATGATTGTTCATTTTTAATTTAACACCACTCATGGTTTCCATTATGATTTAAAATATGTTTAAATATGATATATATAATATTTATTATGTATTTATACATCTTTAATTCATTTTTGACACATACCATTAATAATTTCCATTTTACGTTAATATGATAACATCATTTGAGGAAGTGTGGACTACTACCCCCTTCAAGCAATGTGATTCATTCAAAATATACATGGAAAATATAAAGGATGGTTTTAATTAAAAATATGTGACATAAAAAATATATATATGATATTCATGAAATAATTATCTTTTAGTAAATAATCTATATATATATCATTTTCTTTATTACCCTTTCACACACATTAAAAGTGATAATGTCGTTTGTGGACATACAGACTACTGCCTCCCTGAAATGATGTGATTCCTTTTCCATAAATATGATTCTATATATAATTATATATGACTAAAGAATATGTTATTTACAATATAATTTTCATTCTGTAAATATATAGGGTTACTTACCTTCTTTCCATGACGATCATTAAAAGATGCGAATGTTACTCATGTGTACGTATGACCTACCGTCTCCATAATCATAAATATAATTCAATTTTCATATCCAATTTTAATTATTGGTCTTAAAAGTATAATTTATGTATAAATATAATAATTATGTCACTATTATTATACTGTATATTTCATGTAATGAATCCTTTGACCATAGTTGACCTACTAAAGTTATTTTTGATACATAAACTGAATTTGCTGAAAACACTTGATATAAAATTAATTATTTGAGTAGTTTTATAAAAAATAGAAAAAAGTGATATATATGTAATGATAAACCTGAAACTTTATCTCAAGAAGGCATAAAATTAATAAAAGTTTATTATATTGGAATTTATAGGATGTTCAGCTGAAAAGAAAATCAATGTTAGGGATTCTCATCTCACTTTTTAAATCCGTGAGATAAATGTCATGTTCACTAAATACATATTTTGTGTGGTGTTTCTACTAACCATTTTAGTTATATTATATTATTAATCCTTCTATCTTCATTTTATATTAAAATTTTGTTTAATATTATTATTTCATGATGTTTATGATTTAAAATGATTCAATGTGGTATGGGACACTTTGGAATGTTTATTGATTATTTTCATCAACAAAAACATTAATTATCTTTCAATGGTATTTTCATTCAAGGAAATTATATGATCATTGATTAATAAAACCATTAATTGTATTCCACTATGGTTATTTTGGACATTATTCTTGTATTTTTACCATTTTTCTACCATTTGGTAATCAATATATTTTAGAAAATGTATTTCTAAAAACTTAACTTTATACATATCTTAGTCAAAGAACTTGTTTTCTTCTAAAAATCATGTTTTATTAAAATTATTTCAAAACCAATTTTAAAATTATTTTTTAAATATATTTTTACCCTTTTTTTCTTTTAACAATGTTTTCAAATTAATATTCTTTTCTATTTCCGAACAATACATCTTTTAAACCTTTAATCAATAAAAATAAATACTCATTTTACCTCGTATATCTTGTAAGTATTCAAATTCCATAATTTATTTGAATATTTCATTTCATGTTTAAAAGGTTACTTTTTAAATAAAATATTTTCAAAAGTTATTTCCAAAGAAAATCTCTTTCTAATGGTTTTTCAAAAACAAAACTACATTTTCTTCAATAATAATTTTTAAAAGATCTTTTAATAATGTTTCCATTCATCAACAACAACAACACTTTATTTTACTCCACATATTTTATGTTGTATTGATCCCATACTTAATCATCCTATAGATGGATTGTGATTTATTTTTACAAGGATTATAATCACATTCACTTCGTTGAGTCCTTTTGGAACCCTTGAAATATTTAGTTTCCGTTGATCATTTGACATTGAATTTCCCTTAAATATCAATATAATTTTTATAGATTTAACTTTTACGTAGAATGTATACCATTTTTAATATGGTGTTTACTTTAAAATATATTTGATAATTTGGGGAAATATTGATAAATATGTATACTTTAATCAATATGAATACTTGATAATGCATCTTGTTTATTCGATGTAAGGAATATTTTTTGAACTGAAATGCATGGTTTTGGGACCGTTTAAAGAAATACCTATGTGTTGGGGACTAGTTAACGAAATCCCCTCGATGCATTAGTAGTCCCAAGGGAAAAATTAGTTTCATAAGAAGGAAAAGTTTAAACTGTCACATGATTTCTAAGGTATCATTGATGTTACTAATATTTTCATTACTTATTATATTCTCCATTTACTTATTTTATATGATATGTGCATAATTTTTGTGAAATATTAATGTTTTAATATTAAGTATAATATTTGAGCATTTTTAGAAGTAGTCAAATTGAGTCAGTTTAATATTTTAATTATAACTATCACTATACTGATCCAAATTGTGTGGTTATTCTTTTTTAGGATTCTACTTTCAATATAAAACATTTCATTATAAGGAACCATGATCCAATTCTTCCATTTGAAGGGTCATATGGTCCTCACAAACAAGACCAAAGAATCTGTGAACAAACTAGACCAGCCTTGAAGATTGATTTACTGGGATCAATACAGAAGTCCAAAAACATTAATTCTCCACCATAATTCGGGGGACACTACATGTCATCTTGGATAAAAATTTCAAGGCCCAAATCCAAGTACAAGGTGCCCAAATAAATCTTTGAAGTCCAGCCCACCATTCTGGCCGAGAATTAAAATCAGTATAGTATTGATGATATATCTCCGGATGTAAGCATCAAATCGAGCTGAGGTTTTTTATTGTGAAAGAGAAGATATAAGCGGCCGACTTTTTTGACGAAACCATTCGTATTTTAAGGCATATTCGTATACAAAAACCCTTTCACATTATGGACTTCAAAAAGACTGGATGGAAATGGACATTTTATGTTTGTTTATTCAACCGGCCATAACATTTTATCCTTACGTCCAAATGACTCCAAATTTTTGGAGTAGTCGGACAACATTATTGTCTACAACTTTGAAGATGGATATATTTTGATGATTCGGCTGTCTGAATTGCCAAATTGGCTATGAAATTGGAGGGACAGATTGGGAATGCAAACAGTCCACTCCTTGGGCTATAAATACTCTCTCCTTCTCTCCTTGAGGGGGGTTGGAATTTCAGAAGAGAGGAGATCATATTGGAAAGACCAAAGCTTTTCCAAAGTCTTGGGAGGACCTGCCATACTCACGTTTTTTACTTGATATACCTTTCCTCCTCTCTTTGTTTTCACTTACTTTTGTGTTCTTTATTTTTGTAATCTTGTAATTCTCTTTCTTTGTAATTCTATTTTAATGCAAGTTACTTCTTCAATATCTCTTATTCTCATCCACCTTCTATAGTTTAATATTTATTTTCTTAAAATAGTTTAAATTCAGTTGAATCCCATTCCCTTCTTTTGCTTCCTCATTCAATAGAAAATCCATTTTTAATTATCATCATCGTTCGTGTGTGTGTGTGTCAATGTACCACTCTTTTCTAATCCCTTTCTTTTTATTCTATTCTTAATTTATCATCATAATTATTTTAACCAGAATATTAAACATCCAAATGGATGAGTAAATCTCTCATTGGGGTGAGTTATAATTCGGGGATGTTAAGTGATTGAGAGTTTTGCTTGATGAGTATTCTTTAAATTAATATTGTGTATGTTAAACATAATATGTCATTGATTAATGATATGTTTTGTTTAACGAGTGGTTTCCATGGAATATTGGAACCATAAATACACTACCATAAATAAGTTTTGATTGATATTAGAACCCTAAGTTAGGTTAAGGCTTGGATTAAAGCCTTCACACTTAGGAATTCCAATCAACATCAACTTATGACATGGGTGTTAATTTAATGCAATACAAAGTAAGGCTCAAGGATATCACATGCTTAACTCCCCAGTAATGAACTCACCCCAATCTTTATCAATTTAGTAAATCAAATATCATCCATAAATCATTTCAATTAAGCTCTGAAAACAAACCCCCCTAATCAAAATACAATCAACTAAAAACAAACGACTATCACAAAGTGTCATCGTCGAGGATTCGACCCGAGTGCTGCTATACACATTAGCAGAGCATCGAAACTTTGACCGGTCGATAGGCGACAATCGGCCATGCGTTTCAAATGGTGCCATTGCTGGGGATGGTGCTTTAAGTAGTCATTAGTTTCTGGTTATTGTAAAAAAAACCAAAAAAACAAAATTTAAAAAAAAATTGAAAAAAAAACACAAAGAAAAAATCGTCTTCCTCTTTCTTCCAAAATCTCTCTGAATTCCCCGTAGTCTTCCAAACAATCCCTCAGATTTGTTAGACCCTGAAATTGATAGAACTCTTCGTCGAATTAGGAGGACCATTAGGTATAACCAAATCACCCAAGAACCAATCATTGCCCTACCAATTGAATTAGATATGGCCAATCCTAGGGAACATACATTGAAAGAACTTGCTTCCCCTAATATGAATTACCAACCTCTTGGTATTCAATATCCAAACATTGAAGCTGACTTCGAACTCAAATCAGGTTTGATTCATCTTCTCCCTCATTTTCACGGGCTAGCTGGTGAGTATCCACATCTCCACCTTAAAGAGTTCCAAGTGGTCTACTCAACCATGAAACCTCAAGGGGTTTCTGAAGAACAAATCAAACTTTGAGCATTCCCTTTCTCCCTAGCCGACTCTGCCAAGTCATGGATCTACTACCTCCCTCCTAGTTCTATAACTACATGGAATGACATGAAGCGTCTCTTTCTAGAGAAATTCATTCCTTCTTCTCGAACAACTTCTATCCGAAAGGAAATAAGCGGCATCCGTCAATTCCCTAATGAATCACTCCATGAGTATTGGGAGAGGTTCAAAAAGCTTGTGGAAACTTGTCCACACCATCAAATCCCTGACCAACTCCTGATCCAATACTTCTATGAGGGGTTATTGGCTATGGAGCGAACTCTCATTGATGCCGCAAGTGGCGGTGCTCTTGTTGACAAAACTCCTGCAGCTGCACGAGAACTCATAAGAAACATGGCAGCAAACATGCAACAATTCCATACTCGAGCACATGCTCAAGTGAAACAAGCCCAAGATAATCAATCCATAGAGCCCAACAAGATGACTGAGTGGATGAGTGAACTTACAGGTCTTGTGCGTCAACTAGCGGTGGCTAATAAATCCCCAACCTCATCTTCTCCACAGTCACTATTCCCAGGACCTATCAAGAATTGTGGAATCTGCAACTCTCCATATCATCCGAATGACACATGTCCACAACTTCAAGATGATCCATCTGATTCATCTAGTCCAATGGAGCTCAATGCGGCATATGCTCAGTGAAACTTCAACCCTCAACAATCAGGTCAGTTTGTTAGAAACGTCAACCAACCCCACTCTAATCCCTTCTCTTCTACCTTTAACCCACCTCTGAGGTATGGTAATCCCATTTCTCATCCTCCTCAGTTCCCTCATCAAAACCCAAACCAGTTCCAATATGGTCAAGGTGGTGGTAACTTCCATCAACCTTATCCTTTTTCTCCTCAACCTCAAAGGAACAATCCTCCTCCTGGATTCCATTATCCTAGTGAGTCTTCCCAATTCCAAAACCAATACAACCGATTTCCCAAGAACCAAAATCAAGGAAATCCAGACCAGGGACAATCCTCTTCTTCCAAGAAACCATGGGAAAGTGCAGTGGAAGATCTTGCCTCCTTCACCCGTTCTATCCTTAAAAACATTGAAACTCAAATAGGTCAACTTGCATCCCACCTGAGCCAGCAACAACAATCAAATTTTTCCCAACTCCCAACTCAACCATTACCCAACCCTAAGGGTAATGTAAGTGCAATTTCACTTAGATCGGGAAAGCAAATTGATATGCCCCATGCTGATTGCTCTACCTCCCCTTTCGATGTTGATCTAGAAAATGAAAAGAACAAAAAGCTGGAAAAGGAACTTGAATCCACTCCTTCACCTCCTTCCATTCCTCTAAGGAACCCAATTCATTTTCCTCAAGCCATATCCAAGCCTAAGAAGTCCTTTCAACCTGATCCTGAAATGCTTGACATGTTTAGACGTGTTGAAGTGAACATCCCCCTCTTAGATGCCATCAAACAAATCCCTAAGTATGCCATGATTCTTAAGGAATTGTGAACCCATAAGAGGCAACATAGGAACATTGAAAATGTTTCAACCCAACAATCCATTCCCATGAAGTGCAATGATCCAGGGACCTTCATGGTTCCATGTCAAATAGGGAGTTCCAACATTGATGATGCACTCATAGACCTTGGAGCCTCAATAAATGTCATGCCCAAATCCATTTTCTCCAACCTTGGTCTAGGTCCCTTGCACCCAACGGGTGCTGTCATTCAATTATCCAATCGAAGCATAGCCAGTCCTGAGGGGATAATTGAGGATGTCCTTGTCCGAGTCAACGATCTTATCTTCCCTGCTGATTTCTATGTCCTTGACATGGAAGGTGAGACAACTTCTTGAAAATCTCCACTAATTCTAGTAAGACCATTCCTCATGACTGCGAGAACCAAGATTGATGTCCATTCAGGCATCTTATCCATGGAATTCGGTGACCAACTGGTCAAGTTCAATATTTTTCAATCCATGCGATACCCATTAGAGAATCAATCTGTATTCTCTATCCATGTTTCTGAAACTCCCTCTGAGAGTGTGTTGAATCTTAATCCATCATGTTCTTCATGTTCTACTAATAGAGGAGTTTGTGAATATTGTATCCTCATTAACCAAGTGATTAATGGTGAAATTGATGTTGACATTACAAATGCAAACTCCATTGATCTAAAGGATCTTGAAAACACTTTGGAATCCCATCTCAACTCGGACCTCCAATGCTCCAACATGGATGGTATTGAGAAAAATGAACTAGAATGCTCATTTGTTGATTCAGATCAGATTATCCCACATTCATCCTTTCCTATCCATGATTCTGAAAATTCTATTATATGTGAAGTGAACCTTGAACCAATGTGTTTATATTGTCCTGATGGTAGTGATGTTTGTGTTATTTGTACCCTAATTAATAAAGTGATCACTGGTGAGGTTGAAATTGACCATTCTTTGGCGAACAACATTGAAGTAAAGGATATTGAAAATTTTATTCAGTCTTATGACTCCACTAATACTCATTACTCTACATCGGTAAGTGATGAAATAAATGAGTCAAAAACAATTGGGATCTCATACTCTAATTTTGTGTTATCCGAACCTTACATAAATGAACCATCAGAATTGAGACATCTTCTTGAATTTCCAAGAATAGAAAATCATCACTTTGTGGATAAAATAATTCCTCACATTGAAGACTAAAGGGAGGATAGTCATATTCTCTTTCCACCCCCATTGAATTGCAAGCACACCAACAAGGATGGGAAAAATTATCCAATGAATCATCAGGACTATCGAAGAATTTTTTTTTCTGGAAGCACACTAGAGTTTTGAAAATACGATGGCCACCGTCAGACTATGGGGAGTCCACTGCAATTGTCCAGCTGTAGACAAATAAATGCAGCGCTTCTTAGGAGGCAACCCATGTATTCTTTTACTTTTATGAAATTTCAATTTCATTTTAGATTTTCATTAGATGAATAATGAATTTTATTTTTCAGGTAACTTCCCACTGTCCTGGAACCACCTCGACATCCTCTAATCCCCAAATTCTCTAGCCGACCCACCACTAGATGGAGATGGCAACCCACCAAATCCAAACCAGGGGGCACCGCTTTCCCTTTAACTCTCTCTCTCCTCAATCTCTCTTCCCTCTATTCTACTCTCTATTTCTTCTTCTTCCTCTCTCCATCTCATTTTTTTTACAACATTCTTCCACAACCTTTTTTCTATTTTCTCTTTTGTGTTGATGTGTCATTAAAAATAAAAAAATTTAAAAAAAATTAATTAAAAAAATGAAAATTGAAAAAAAGGGGTGTCATAATTACTCATCATCCAATATTGAAATTCTGTCCAACCATTTTGGGGAGTCAAAAGGTTTTTTTTAAACTCAAATATATTGAATTTTTATCTTAAACTTGGGTAAACAATTTTGTGTCAATAACAAACATTTTGAATGAACAATTTTTGGTGGAAAATGATTCTCCCCTACCGTGAGGAATGACATTAGCCTTCATGACAAGGTCATCTATGGCCATCTTTTTCATTGTGTGTCTTCACCACTGATTGTGAGTCTTGAGTTTGTAGACCTTCGAGCTGAATTTCCATCTTTTGTGTGCATTAATATTATAGAGGCATTTTCTAAGCCACATGAGAATCAGAATAGCCAACTAGCCTCCCGTTACCCTTACATTGATCCTAATTTTGAAAGCCCCTTTGAGCCTATGAAAACCTTTCTTTTGATAGCCACATTACAAGCCTAATACCTTGTCCCACCCAACATCTTCATGGATTTTCATTGTCCAATTTATTGAAATTTATGTGTGGGGGGAATGGACTTAATTTTTTTGGCGTACTTTCATTGATTTATAATGTGTCATCATATTCTTGAGGGAAAGAATCCATTCAACAGTGGGGGAGAGGTTGTAATTCTGTGAGCTTTGGGGTGTATATGTGTAATTTTCATTTGTACAAAAGTCATTGAAAAGTGTTCAAAAAATTGAAAAAAAAATATATATAAAAAATGAAAAAAATAAAAAAAAGGAATGGGTTGTGTATTGGGTGGGTCAAAAATCATTCATCATCAACCTTTGTTCGTGTTATAAATTAGTTCCATGTGGAGATCAATCATGGGTTGGGAGATGACTGTGAGACTTGTTTCAAGCACAACTTTCGAAAAAAAAGCAAAAAAAGAAAAAAAAGAACACTTGAATCATCTTGTATTGTGTCATTATTGGAAGTCTTCCATGTTGTACATATTCCATCATCTCACCCTATTACATTTTCTATCTCCCTCACTTTTCATTCATCACACATTCATTCCCTTGTAAATATGTGTTTCTATTTCCTTTCAAATCAAATTTCAAAAAATGTGCATTGATTTTTCCATGTTGGTGTTTTTAACCCCTCTTTTCCTTTGGACATTATATACCTACCGTCCCATAGCCACTGAAAAACCCCTTAAAAGACCTCTTGATTCTTGTACACATTAGATTTGGGAATGGAAGCTGAGAGCTCTTAAAAAATCTTGATTTTCACTTTTTTTGGTGAATGAGTGAACCTCCTAAAATACATTTTTATCATCTTGAGAGGAGTATGTTTTGAGTGACTACATTTTAGAATTCAAACCTTGAACATGAAAAAATGAATTGTTTCTGATGCATTATTGTGAACCAAATTTGTGATGGAATTCAATATGGATGAGTGCAATATTCTAAACCTCCCCTGATTGGAGAAAATAAAATTTTAATATTTGTTGGTGAGTGAAAATTATTTTGTCATGTTTTTATATTTGTTGCACATGAGGACACGCGCAAATCTAAGTGTGGGGGAGTTGATTTTATTTTTATTTTCATGACTTATTATATTCCCCCTTTACTTATTTTATATGAAATATGCGTAATTTGTGTGAAATATTAATGTTTTAATATTAAGTATAATATTTGAGCATTTTTAGAAGTAGTCAAATTGAGTCAGTTTAATATTTTAATTATAACTATCACTATACTGATCCAAATTGTGTGGTTATTCTTTTGTAGGATTCTAATTTCAATATAAAACATTTTATTATAAGGAACCATGATCCAATTATGTCATTTGAAGGGTCATATGGTCCTCACAAACAAGACCAAAGAATCTGTGAACAAACTGGACAAGCCTTGAATATTGATTTACTGGGATCAATACAGAAGTCCAAAAACATTAATTCTCCACCATAATTCGGGGAACACTACAGGTCATCTTGGATAAAAATTTCAAGGCCCAAATCCAAGTACAAGGTTCCCAAATAAATCTTTGATGTCCAGCCCACCATTCTGGACGAGAATTAAAATCAGTATAATATGCATGACATATCTTCTTATGTAAGCATCAACTAGAGCTGATATTTTTCAGTGTTAAATAGGAGATATAGGCGGCCGACTTTGTTGAAGAAACCATTCGTATTTGAAGGTATCTTCATATTCAAAAACCCTTTCACATTATGGACTTCAAAAAGACTGGATTGAAATGGACAGTTTACGTTTGTTTATTCAACTGGCCATACAATTTTATCCTTACGTCAAAATGACTCCAAATATTTAGAGTAGTCGGCCAACATTATTTTCTACAACTTTGAAGAAGGAGATATTTGAAGATTCGGCTGTCTGTATTGCCAAATTGGCTATGAAATTGGAGGTACAGATTGGGAATGCAAACAGTCCACTCCTTGGGCTATAAATACTCTCTCCTTCTCTCCTTGAGGGGGGTTGGCATTTCAGAAGAGAGGAGATCATATTGGCACGACCAAAGCTTTTCCAAAGGCTTGGTAGGACCTTACATACTCAAGTTTTCACTTGAGATACCTTTCCTCCTCTCTTTGTTTTCACTTACTTTTGTGTTCTTTATTTTTGTAATCTTGTAATTCTCTTTCTTTGTAATTCTATTTTAATGCAAGTTACTTCTTAAATATCTCTTATTATCATCCAACTTATGTAGTTTAATATTTATGTTCTTAAAATAGTTTAAATTCGGTTGAATCCCCTTCCCTTATTTTTCTTCCTCATTCAATCGAAAATCCATTTTTAATTATCATCATCGTTCGTGTGTGTGTGTGTCAACGTACCACTCTTTTCTAATACCTTTCTTTTTATTCTATTCTTAATTTATCATCATAATTATATTAACCAGAATATTAAACATCCAAATGGATGATTAAATCTCTCATTGGGGTGAGTTATAATTCGGGGATGTTATGTGATTGAGAGTTTTGCTCGATGAGTATTCTTTAAATTAATATTGTGTATGTTAAACATAATATGTCATGGATTAATGATATGTTTTGTTTAACGAGTGGTTTCCATGGATTATTGAAACCATAAATACACTACCATAAATAAGTTTTGATTGATATTAGAACCCTAAGTTAAGTTAAGGCTTGGATTAAATCCTTCACACTTAGGAATTCCAATCAACGTCAACTTATGACATGGGTGTTAATTTAATGCAATACAAAGTAAGGCTCAAGGATATCACATGCTTAACTACCCAATAATGAACTCACCCCAATCTTTATCAATTTGTTAAATCAAACATCATCCATAAATCATTTCAATTAAGCTCTGAAAACAAACCCCCCTAATCAAAATACAATCAACTAAAAACAAACGACTATCACAAAGTGTCATCGCCGAGGATTCGACCCGAGTGCTGCTATACACATTAGTAGAGCATCGGAACTTTGACCGGTCGATAGACGACAATCGGCCGTGTGTTTCAATCATGTGTCGAGGAAACATGATATCGAGTAATTAAAAATTTACCTCATTTAGTTTTAGTTATTATTCATCCAAGAGATATAGTGTCGATATATCTATTGATACAATTATTTTTTATTTCATTGATTAAATTTCATTTGTCTTAGTTTATTAAAATTTCATATTTATTTTCCTTCATCATGTTATTTGAATGGCATGTTTTTGTGGTAATTACCTTACCATATTCATTACGCACATCAATTCATTTTATTGATTACCTAACATGTGTGTTCAGTTTTTACCATTCCATGCAGATTTATTCCTATTGATTAACTATTAATTCCATAATACTTTGACCTTAATGAGTATTCGAGATCAACCTAACTATGTTTCATTATCTAGGAATCCAAGAAGCGTACTATGGAATATATGTTGGGATTTAATAGATGTATTGGAGTTATCCTCAATGTTATTTATTTAGAAGGAATAAAATAATTATGTTGTAATTAGTGTATTATTTTGTAATAAAAGAATCATGTATGTATCTGGTTTACCATGCCTACTACGTCTTGTCCCTTTAGGGCTTGATTACTTGTAACCATGTCAATGTAATTAGAGTAATATACCAAATCTGTGCTTCTGGGGTCAGGGAACTATAGTTGGTATCAAAGTAGTGTTCATAGAAACCATTGGAACTAGATTTTGGAAAACATAGATTAAAAAAATAACCCTATCTTATAATTTGATGATATGTATATAATAACATTCTATAATTTGGTAAGGTAGATATTATTTAGTTATTACTATAAATACAACCTTTTCTAGATTCTAAAAGAGGACATTGTTCTACAGAGATGTACCTAGGATTAATAACTTTGACATGGTGTTCTGAGACTGACTTGGGGTAACCTGGTACATGAAAACAGGCCTTACTGCACACTTGGCTTGACAATCTCAGGGGATTTTCTTATAATAGTGCATTTTTTCTTTAAAAACCATTATAAATAATTTTAATGGATAATCAGAATGAATAATAATAGTTAAACCTAAGTTGTTTTAGATTTAAAAATAAGGTATCATGATTTAGAAATCATATAAATGATATTATAGATAAACCCTATAACAAGGAAGGGCCTTTGTGGGGGAATAAATGGATGAATTATTTATGTATTAAGGTTGTATAAAAAACATTAGTTAAAATTATTTTTAGTTATTATACTTATTTCAAGGATGTCCAACATATTTTCGAAATTATATTATCATGGTTTTAGAAAAGGACAACCTATACTCTGGGAGACACCTAATCGTATCGTGAAATGTTGTTGATCATGAAATCATAGCCGAAGGATGTTAAGGGTTTCAATCCAACCACAAACCTACACAATGTCTTGGTTAATTTTTCCTTGTGTTTAGTTAAACAATTTTATGAATAAATGTTAATGATGAACCAGTAGTATCACTTTTTATGATTATTGATTAATATGTCGACCATATAGGTTTTGGAAGATAGTTAAAGGAAACTAGTTAGAACTGTGACTGTTTTATAGGCCTTACAAAAATTTTAATATTTCTATTAGTGCTTGAGGAATAAAAAACCATTATTGGTAATTACTTTTTCGTATTAAATTAATGGATTATAATTTGATTGAAGCATAATCAAAAGTTAGGATTATTCATATGAATTGAAAACTATAAAGTATGAATATTTCCTTATATTATTAAGTAGTAAAATAATTACCCAAAGTTATGAGAATTACTTTTAAATAAAATGTTGTCCAAATACCTTAATTTTTGTAGAACTGATGGTTTTCTAAATCATACTAGATTTATGGATTCGACTCCCTCAACATTTTATTGACCATTCATGTGTTTGTGACTGATGACCTCATTCACACAATATAAATATTTAATAATTTATTCTATATACGTATTTTCACTTGGAACTAATGTTATTCTAATTAGAGACCTAATTACATGGTAGTCCTTGTAACCATTTTACATTCCATTCTCTCTTTTGTAGATAATGACTTATGAAAACTTCTCATGATGTGGGATTTCAAACATAATAGGTACCAAATAATATATAACCTTTGTGGTGTATAAATTGAGAGGATATTGTTAAAATGCAGTGGGGGAATGTGACACCCTGAAAATATCAGGTAAGAACCTTGTATTTGTGAGCGTGTACGACATGAAACACCTAGCGTGTAAGGTAATATAATATTTCAATACATTATAACATATTAAATATGTAAAATATATTCTACATATTTAAATTTATGAAAAACAATGTTAGTGTGCATTAAACGTAAGAGAAAACTTCATCAATAGCTTGTGTTACTTGCAAGAGTGGCCCTCTTCGATGGCTTGAGTTACACCTAAGAATGTGTTTCTCCAAATAATAATGTATTATTAAAATATTATTATTTAATATTATATGATATAACCATGTTGTTATGCATGTGGTTATAAATATTAATGACTAAATTATGAAAATTTATGGTTTATGTAAAAATAAAATTTATTTATTGTTTACCAACTAATGATAAATGAAAATAAGAACCAATTGGATTTAAAAAGAAATATTATTATTTATACCCTTCAAAAGGATTTTTGTATTAATAAATATAGTAAATTATAATTGTTTAATGATTTTAATGTAATATATATATATATTTATTTAATAATTTTTTTATATTCAACAATCAGGTTTTATATGAATAATATAAGAACAAACTTTAATTCACACATTAAAACCTGTATTTTTATTATGGAAATTCTACGACATTTTAATAGAGAACCCATTTTAAAAATAATTTTTAACACTTTAATTTATTTAATATGTCAAAATAAAATTTATTTTTTAATTCAAATCATAATATCTAGGTTGGGGTGAATTTTCAATATTTTTCTAAAACATTTCAATTTTTAATGAATAATTAAAAATACTGAATTGTGGTGAAAAAAAAAATTCATCTGATTTATTTATAAGGATAAATTGTAAGTTTAATTGGTTTTAAAGTTTAATTATATAATATTTATATCAATTAATAAAATTTATGTCATCAGAATCAATTTCACTTTTCAATTGATTATAAAAACATAGCAAACATTCAGATATTTTTACTTTAAAAACCTACATTGTCATCCCATCTTTGGGATTAAATTATAATTAATTTATACGACTTCTATTATTATAATTTTTTAAAATGGATTCCATAATTGTAATTATAATAATTTATAATCTATAATAATACAAACTTTGTGCTTGACCAAATTATTATTGACAGTAATTAAAATTAATTACAATTTTTAAGGTAAAATTAAGCTTAATAGAGGACCAAACCATTAATTTAAGGGCCTAAATGACTTATCCACTAATAAAACCCCCATTTTTTGTCCATATATCAATCATAAAACTTCCATTATTTGGTTTTGTTGGTTTTTTTTTGACTTCTTTTAGGTAAGAATATGTATATACCTAACTTGATTCCAAATATTCACAGTGAGTCCTCTTCCTTCCCTATAAATGGAAAACACCTCTCCCCATTCATAACACCTAACAAACCACTTAGGTTCTACAAATATATACCCATATTGCTTCCAAAAATTCCTTCAATTGAACTTGAATCCTCTCATTCTGTATAAAAACTTCCAAGGAATCTTTTTAGTACATACCAAACATAGTTACTTGATTAAGATGTAATATCTTCTCTCAAGAATTTTAATTTTATTTCCATTATCCAACATATAAACTATTCTCATTCCATTATTATGTATCAAAAAAATTATACTTAATGTACTAGGATATTTTTATGTAATCTGTCAGACCTACACTTACACACACTGCCATCTAATGGGTAATAAATATGCAATTTCTACGTATGAAGAACTGTTTCCTCACTAAAAGATGATTGTTAAATTTTCCATTACCACTTATCATGGTGAAAATTACAAGTGAAAATCTATTTATATATGACATATATGATATTTATTATGTATTTATACTTCTGTGATCCTTTTATTACACAAACCTTTAATGTTTTCATTTCTATGTTAATATGTTAACATCATTTGAGGAAGTGTGGAATATCCCCATCTCAAAGTGATGTGATTCATAAACACTAAACATGTAATTTATAAAGTATGGTTTTAATTAAACATATGTTGTAACACCATGATATTCTTCTATACAAGATTATATTCTGTAGTGGGTATGACATGCATCACCAAGTGCGTAAGTGAATATAATATCCAAAGACTCTACTATATATATACTATTTTAAATATATTTAAAACATTATATATCTTATAACAAATGTAACACTAAGTAATCTTGTGTTTCTCGCAAGAGCGATCTTTCTTGATATCTTTCATTATACGCAAGACCGTGTATCTACAAAAAAAATGTATTATTAAAATATTGTTATTTAATATAATATAATATATCACAACCCTTATGTTATATGTTATTAATATTATTAACTAACTTGTGAATATTTATGTTTTATATTAATATAAAATTAATTCACTGGTTCCAAACTAGTTAGAAACAAAAAATTAAACCTGATTGAATAGAAAAGAATATATTATTTTTCCGAAACTATTATACCGTAAGAGATTTAATTAATAACATTTAGTGAGTGATAGTATTGTAATATATATATATATATATATCATATAACCAATATAATATTTTGTAAGTTCATATAATATATTTTATAATCATAATATAATACAAAACCAAATATTACACTTAAAAACATATATTTCTATAAAGAAAATTTTTCCACATTTTAATTGAGAACCCATATTAAATATGAATTTTGACACTTTAATTGATTTAATATTTCAAAATAAACTTATTTTATGAATTTTAAACATAGAAATTAGGTTAGGGTGATTTTTAATATTTTTCAGAAATATATCATTTTTAATGAATAGTTAAAAATATTGTATTTTAGTTCAAAACTATTTTTTCATATGATTACTTTATTTATTAATATTTATATTTATATTTATTTAAAATATTAATTTGATAATATTTTTATAAAAAAATAAATTTTGGGTTATTAAAATCAATTTCACATTGATATTTACTATAAAAACATAGCAATCCTTTGGACGTTCTTACTTTAAAAACCTACGTTGTTGTCTCGTTTACGAGATGAATTTCAAATTAATTTCTATCACTTATGTGATTTATGTTTTAAAAAATGGATTCCATATTTATAATTATCCTAATTTATAATTTCTAATTAGATCAAAATTCTTGTTTACCAAAAATACTAGTTAAATTAATTCCAATTAAATACAATTATTAAGGAAAACTATGTTTAGTAAAGGATTAAACCTTTAACTTAAGGGACCAAATGACATATACACTTGTAAAACAAAAATTTAATTGAAATATATCATCTATAAAACATAAAATATTGAGTTTTTTATGACTTTGTTTAGGTATTAACATGTGTACACTAAACTGGTTTCTAAAAATTCTAAGTGAGACTTTTTCCTTCCCTGTAAAAAGTTACCACCACTCCCACTTATTCAAATATATAAAAACTAATAGATTCAAAACATATATAACCAAATAGCTTCCAAAAAACCCTACCCTTTTCCTATAATCCTCACTTTGGGCATACATCCTCAAAAGGATTCATTTTGTTATAAACCAACAGAAGTTACTAGATTAAGAGGTAATGTCTTCTCTCGAATTATTTTCATTTTTATCCGATATACACCCACTAAAATATATTTATTCCATTATTATGTAACAAAAACAATATCCTAAATATACTAATATGTTTTTATTTAAATATTTTGACCTATAATTACACAAAACACCAACTAATGGGTAACGATCATATTTTTTCTTTGTACGGAAAACTACTACCTCACGAAATGATGATTGTTCAATTTTTCTTTACTACCTATCATGGTGGAAATTATTGTGGAATATATATTTCAATATGTTATATATGATATTTATAATTTATTTATTATTATTTAATTTTTATTAAGAACATACCTTAATTCTTTCAATCTTGTGTAAATACAATAATTTCATTAGAGTAAGTTTGGACAACCACCCCTTCAAAGAGACATGACTCAATCTAACCATACATTAAAGATTTAAAGGATGGTTTTAATAAACCAATGTAACATATATAACATATATATTATTATTTAATGATCATATACATATGTATCATTTATTTACCATTATTTTAGTACAATAATAAAATGAAAGTAGTGTTCGTGCGTACGTACGGCCTACCGTCTACATGATTGTAGCACTTCATTTATTATATCCAAAAATAATTGAATATTATAAATACATATATACAGATTATATATGATAATTAATCCATTTTATACATTTTTAGATGAGTAAACCATGAAATAATTAATGATAACAAAAAATAACAAGTTAAAACTTAAAAAAACAAGGCAACTATAACCAAAAATAGTGAAATTAATGAAAGTGTGTTCACAAATGGATAATAAAATATTTTAAGGAATTAATATATGATATTATAAAAATTATTACGGTTCTGGTATAAGTCATTAATATATTTTAAACCACAATAAATGAGTATAAATTCCATAAAATAAAAGGAAGGTTATGGTAAGGGAATTTTGTCTCAATATACATTCTATTGAGACTTATTTGTTATTATGAACCAATTCAATTTTAATTTTTGTATATACTACCTTCGGGCGAACCCTAGCTTCTCGTGGCGTCGACGGCCTTCATGGTAGTCCCTCCCCCATCATCGGGGGAGGGACCTTCACCGCCCTCCTTGGGTGTTCCTCCCCCCTTTGTTCCCTTCTCAAACCCTGATGTGTTGCCTCCTTTCCCCCATATTTCTCTGGGCCCGAAGGTTCCAGAGCTCCTTTATGGCTTCCCTAACCTGAAGATTTTGCTTGCGGAGTTTTCAGCCTCATCGGACTTATTGAAGCACACCATGGTTGAGAGGTTCTGTGGGCGTCGTCCTTCAGTTGATTGGTTCGATAGGCACATTTTCGGAGCTTGGGGTCTTCAAGATCGGGCGATAGTGGGGCTTCTTGACAAGTGGAAAATCATGGTTCATTTTTCGTCGGAATCTGGTCTCATTAAGTCCTGGTCAAGTGCACCTTGTTCCATTTGAGGCTTCAAATTTTTGCTACTCCGGTGGTCCTTTGATTTACACATGAAGAGGGATCCCCCGACGATGGAGATTTGGGTATGTCTTCCCAATTTTCCTTTGCCTTTTCTAAATCCTGCTATGTTGTGTATGTTAGGGAACCTAATTGGCCTGTATCTATACTCAGACAGTTGCACAAAGGCGCTGTGTCATCCCATTAACCCATGTATTTGTGTTGAAATGGATATATCGAGGGATCCTTTTGAGTATGTTTGGATTACGGTGGGTAATGAATGCATATGTAAACAACATGTGGTGTATGAATCATGGACTGACTTTTGCATATGATGCAACCTGATGGGGCATTCTCTGGATTTTTGTCGCAAAAGGAATAGGTAGAAGGCTCCCGAGGCAGTGGAGAATATTCCCCATGTGTTGAGTAACAAAGGGATGGATGGGGTCTTGGGAGTGGCTGTTGGGTCCAATAGAAAGGATGAGGGACTAATTGAGTTAGAAAGTGCGGGTTAGAGGCCTCTTAAACTGGTTGATATTGGAGGGGAAGAGGCTTTACCTAGTAGGGAGATTATTGGGGGGATGGAAATTCGACTTCAGTAGGAGGTGTCACTTATGGGAAGTCTGGTGGTAGGGTGTAGTGAAGCGGCTGAGGGAATGCCTGAAATTCTTGTGCAGGGCCTGGATGAAGATGGAACTGCTAACGGTCCAGTGGCTCTCCACCCATCTCTTGACAATTTTGAGAATGATGAAGGTATGGAACAATGTGATGGTAATTCTTGTGAAGAAACCAAGGGCTTGGAAGCAGCCAATTACAATTAATCCAGTGAAAAGTAAGGAGAATCCACCACTTGAGGGTGTTGGTCAGGACAGTGGTGAGAAAGGGAAGCTGCATGAACTGGTTTTTTTACATGACTTTCAGGAAGGCCGGAGTCTGTCCTCAATTCTTCTGAACAACCGGTTCGAAGGTTTGGATGAGGTTGATTTAGGTGCTGTCCAAAATTTTCCTGATGATTCAGAGGAGCCTGAACCCATTCTTCTGGAAATTGAAATTGTGATTCCTAATAGGTATAGTGATGGTTTGATAAGGAAGGGAAAGAAGGACTATTCTATCCTACCACCCCCTATGTAAACTCCATCTGCTAAGAATGAAAGTGACAATAAGGACTCCCTAGAAGAGGTGGTCTTTTAGCCTTTAAATGTTCAGGGTGAGAAACTCTTTTAACATTTATTGAGAAATGAAGAGGAAGTAAGTGAGAAAGTGTTGTGGCTAAATGCTTCAGAAGGGGAGGCAACTAAATTGATGGGGAGGACATTAAAAATGACACTTACTGAGGAGTAATATTCATGGGTGGACAAGAAGGACCTTATCCTTGTCGGGGGATTTAACAAAGGGAAGATTAGCATTGTGGAGTATATTCAAACATGGGATCAGATGGCTTCGGAGCTGGAAAAGTTGTGGTTGGAGTCTCCAAACATTCAGGTATCCTCCTTCTCTTGGATATTATTCAGGGAGACGCAGTCTGGTAAGCTCAAACTATACTTTAATTTTTTTAGTTAATTGTCTTTTTTTCTGGAGTTTAGGAGATTTTGTCCAGGTTTTTAGGACCCGGTTGGTGGGTTTGGTGTGTTTTTTGGTTATCGTTCACCTGTAATTTTGATAGGACCGGCTCGGATGGGCTAGAGCACACTGTTATCCCCTCTAAAGGTAATTTGGGATTTGGTTGACTGAGAGGGATGGGTTTTCCATCGGGAGGGACCATGCTTGCATGGGATCACTGAGTGGTCTTTCATTGGAGATGGCGGTTGCTGCTTATGCTTGGAAGAGGCAGATTCTGTTTTTCTACTTGGGGTTGTTTGGTGATTCGTTGAACTTTATGGGTTCCCACTTTTACCACAAAAGTGTTTTTCTTAATAAAAAATATTTTTCAATCATTATATTATATTTTTCATTTAATTCATTGGGAAATATTTATTTTACATTCAATAAATTTTGAGTGATTTCATAATACTGTTAACAATTAATGTTTTCTAGACTTATGCTTATTGTATAAGATTTAAATTTATGTTTGATTTATTTTTTTCATTAATTATCTTAAGAATTTAATTGATGAATAATTTATGAATTAGGATACTAAATTTCAAATATTGTATGGGTGCAATTGTTTAAAATAAATAGAAATTAATTTGATGAAATTGTGGTCAATTATTGAGTTATTTGGATATATTGATAATGTTTTCAAGAATTTTTCTATTATTTATATTAATATAGTGATAGAAATTTGGAATGAGATGAATTGTTTATAATAATTTGTTATGTAATTTTCTGAAATTTAAATTTACTTATTTTTAAACAAAAGTGTGCTGTAATTTATTATTCAATATATTTGTAATGGTCATGTTATGCTAGTCTTAATATACTATTTATTATAATTAGTGATAAATATAATAAATATATTTTTATATCATGAAATCATATAAAAAATCTAGTACATTATAAATTATTGTTTTGATAATTTTATATAAATTAATATGTTGAATTATTGTTGTATTTGAGTGAAATTGAAACCTTGGAAAGTAATATGTTTTTATTAGCTATAATATTTCTTAATTATTTACTTTATTTATTGTAATTGAGATTTATTATGAATGTAATTGTTAAATATCATGGTCTTGAAACATGATTTTAATTTATTGATTATTATTGGAAAATTCCTTTGAGACGGTGTCCTGGAGTGTGAATTTGCTGCCAATATGATGTGAATATTTCATTTTTGATATACATGGACTGCATAAGCCTTGTGGAGGGATATATAGTGTTATCTCATGAAATTTCACTAGGTGTATATAAACAATTATATAGTAAATTCCCTCAACTCGTGATATTTCTACAATTCCTATGAGATGATGTGCAAGATTTAGTAAAAGTGGACCCAAACTTGTGACATTCCATCCATTGTAAATTTGAATTATTTTCATTATTTTATGGATTGGGATGCATATAATAATCCATCATACTATTTCTAGTATTTAAAAAAGTATGTATTTTATTTTTAGGGTAGTATGGTTAACACATAACCATATCATTATCTTCTTGTTTGGATTACATTTATTTATTACATTTCATTGTATGACATGTCATATATCACACAAATAAACTAGTATAATATAATGTCAAGTCTGGAGTTTTGATAAATAAATTGATATTAGTTTATCACCATTAGTATGTTCACATATTTTCATGACACAACCCAATCCACCAACCCAAGCAAGATACGCAAGCCATCTCATGGTGTGGCCCGAATGGAGTTCTTGTTCCATGAAAGTTGATAAATAGTACACAAGAATCAACTGTTGATGATGATAATGATTTTCCCCAAAAAATAACAATTAAATGGAACAAAAAATAATTAAATGGAACCGGGTGTCCAATAAAAAAACTAATAGATGAAATGGCGCATCAATGTGAATCCAAAGACTACACTAATTATTTAATGGTTACATGACCAAACATGAATAAAATGAAAAACCACTACTAACTCGACAAGACACATTAATTTCATTATATGACACGACCTTCTTTATCTGAAATCTAAGTAAATAGAGAAATTCCTTTAAAAGGAATGACTTTTATCCACACCTATAAATTAAATAAAGAAAAATGAAATCATTACACACTCAAATGGATGATTATGGGGTGTATTAATAATAATCCTAGTAGAATCCAAAAATATACACTATATAAAACCCATATAAATAAACCATAATCCACTTGTTTGAAAAATAGATATATGAGTATAAACATTTAAAATTATATGAATGTTAGAAAAATGGATTAGCTAATGAAAAAAAATTAAGAGACATAATCTTGAAAGTAAACATCCTATAAATTAAAAAATATCAACAAAGAATCATAAGAAACCCTATTTTTAACTAATATCAAAGAACCATAGGAAACTCATATTATCCAAAATCATAATCCAAAGAATATCTTCTACAAAGAGGTCACATTGAAAAGTAGCATCCTAAACTAGGAGTATATCCACTATACAAGTAAACAACATCCACTGGTGGGGAACTCATAACATCTCTAATCAAATTATAATCATTAGTAGAGATGAAAACTATAGAGGAATAGGTATAGTGGTATCAATACATATAAATGAACATGTCATAGGCTCCAACCTAAGTACCTGAGGTCTCTATTGGTATTATCCATTAATAAATAACACAAATCCCATCACATTTCACATATCAATCATAGAACTCATGAATTTTGGAGGAGTTATAGGAAAAATCATTTTACACAAGATAAAAACATATCAAAACACATAAATTTTCATTAAAAAATTTGAAAATTTATTAATAATTTAAATTAACCATTTCCAAGAAACCTGATTAGTGGTTTCAATGTAAATTAATTTAGTCATTTCATTAAAATCCTTTAATGCATAATATTATTGAGTCTAGTTAAGTTCTATTTAAGGAATACTCAATACCTAAAACATTTTAAAAACTTTTAAAACAAAAATAAAATTTGTAGCACTCGTTAGAGTATTTAAAATACATTTCAATATACTAAAAATATTTTGTTTTAAAAAAATATAAAAAATCATGGGCCACTATATAAAGGAAAAATATACAATCTTATACCTTGTTAAGTCACTTAAAATAATTTAGGGGGAATTATCCTCATACTAAAAAATATGGGGACATAAAAAACCATCTATAAACAATTATAAACCAATATAAATTATAATAAAAATATTACTAATGACTTGGAAGTGAGATCAGTCATCATATATATTAATGATTAAAATAATCAAACCATGTGTAATTTACATTCATAGGGGAAATCTTACTCTAAATAAATAAAAACTTCCAATCTGCTTTGGGTGTTTTACCTTGACATTATAAAACCCCAAAAAGAATGATTCCCTAAGAATAAAACATTCCATGAAGGAGAGGATAATTACAAATAGGAATTATAAAAATGAGGTAAATATAAGTGATGAAATCCATATAAAATAATATCTTGGTAAGAATAAAAGAAGAATACCATGGGTATTGGAGGTGATCTCCTCCTACTCTCTTTTATGTGTGTTATGAGAATGAAAAGGAGGGATTTTTTGGTTCTTCCCATATTATTCATTTAAATTTTAATTAATTATAATGATAATAATAGTAATAATGTAATTATGATAGTTATTTAAATTTCATTAATTTATTTAGTAATATAATATAACCCATTATACCATAATTAAAACAAATAAAAAATAATATATATAAATTCTATTTCAAGTTACAAAACATAACAATAATCATTTATTTACAATATTAATGATCATAAGTATACATGTATTTTAAATTACTTATATTTTTAGATAAACATAAGTTATTCAATTAAATATTATTAATAAAATTGCTTGATCACTCTAAACACCCAAAATAACATAATAATGATATAAGAGTGAATTATTTAATGTATTATTAAGTTGGGACATGAAAAGATAATATTTTGGAAAACCAATTTGGGTGAACAATTTACTCACACGGTTAACCAAACCATTCCCTAATCCTGAATTACCTATTATCCAACAAAATAAATAGTTCATCATTGACTCATTGTGTAACTACTAACCATGCCTAAATTGGGTGATAGCTATGAGGATTTCACCCCACATGTGATTAGTCTTCAAAATTATTCATAAAAATTTTCTAACTCTATAAAATGACTAAATGGGATATACACTATATTAGCTAATTTAGTATGAATACTATTTATCAGGGGGTATCCATTATAAAACTATGAAACTTGGAAAAAATTTAAAAAAAAATATCAACTTTTTAAACACCATTAATTATTTTAATAATTATGTAGTACAGATTATGAGAGAAAATATATTTTATATGTGATCTTACAGGTAACGTAAAATTAATGTTTTCACTAGTATTTGGTAATATGATTGACATCTAATTGAGTTTTTTTAGATTTATTGATTGATATTTTTTTATTTTGGTTTATCCTTTGGAAATACAATACTGTAATATAAAAACCAGTTTTTAGAAGAGTAGTTCTAACAAGATGTTTTTCATCCAAATTATATGGGGATAAAATCCTCAGTGGACTCTATTTTGTATTATTTTTTTCTTTCATGAATTAAAAAATAATTTTTCTCCTCTGTAGGAAGTTGGCATAAAAGAAGTATTGTGGTCTCACGATAAGTGCGATGTGGTTGTAAGGACAAGTAAAAAGGAGAACAAACATATCTCATGTAACATAGTTCAATTGGGGGATATAAAGGAACCAGTTTGTAAACTCTTACCTCATCCACTGGTATTTTTTATGTGGGAATCAAGAGGCAAGTTGACAACACATATTGGGTGCACATGGCTTATGATGTGAAAAAAATAAAAAATTCCCAGAAAATCAGGTATCACATGAGGGTGATTACCTCAAAATGTGGATCGACTTTAACTTTTACAATATATATATAATATATAATTTTCATAACATTTATACCTTCAAAAATAAAATTATTACACCGATATATTGTCCTATAATAATATACATCTGACTATATAATAAATGGTATAGGTTCTAGATTTATTTTGGATATTATTATATGTTGTTTAGATGGTGATAGAGATAACATTTTAATTTTTTTATATTATTTAAAATAATTTAATCTCATAAAATTGGTTATTTTGTGGTTATTTTCATGATTTTAATATTTTTTTCTGGTTTGGGAAAAAAATGGGGTGTTGCTTAAATCTGTATTTTTTACATATTTTCACATCAGGGGTATTTTTTCCGTTTCATTAAAAATATAATTCTCAATTGAATTATTATTATTTTTATAATCCCTGATTTATTTCCTTCATCTTTCACTTTTTGACCATGAGCTTATTCAAGAATCTAAAGGCCTTATAACTCAATGATGTTGAAGATTTTTCAAGGCAAACTACGTGGACCCTTGCATAGTAACAGAAGTACATCTCAGCCTACACACATCCAATTGAAGTTCTTCCACATGGAAATTAAATTGGATTGAAAGGAACATTCCCAAATTACATTTTATGGATTTTTTAATCCATTAAGGTGGATTTTTATTGAACTCAAATTAAGGAAGCTTCTGAGAAATTTTTTTCGGAAAAAGAAACCACCAATAAAAAATTCATAACTCATATATGAGGAAGGCAGTTTCACTAAAATTAGGAGTTTGTCCTCCCAAGAAAATGGTAAAAAAAACATTCATGAATGATATAATGCATCAAGAAGCCATTTTTATGGTCATTAATTCCTAATATTTTAAATGTGGATAGTATGTCTGCATAGAATAAATGCTTTGAGTAAAAAGGCAATAACGCCCTCACCAAGCGTCCAGATACTGTGCAGTTTTTAGGGTGGAAGGCTGAGGAAATTTTTAAGAACATTCATGTATGGATCAATGTGTTATTTTATCATTAATCAGGGATGAAACATGCAAAACTGTGGAGGAATGATTCATCCTATAAAAGTATATGAGCTCCCACCTCTCAAGTCATTCTATTTCATCCACACTTCTTTCGATTGACCGGTGAGGGAAGCATTTGATAAGTTATTTCATTATATTTATTTCTTTTAATTATTTTTATTTTGTATTAATTACTCTCCTCTCCTAAATCAGCAATACTTTCCCATCCATAGAGAGGTTGTTTCATTGACTGGTCGGGAAAGGGGGATGCTGGATCGACATGCTTTCTTGAGTTCATATGCTTTAATTTAATAAGATCCCTTCTTCTTTCATAATTTGGTTTCAATTATAAATTTAGTTTTAAATTATGAATGTTCTTGTGTAATTTTTTAATTATATTAATTTATATTACTTTGTTCTATGATCACATCTCCCTCCACCAAATTATAATTTGTATATGGTGGAATAGATTAGGGTATGGTGGTGAGTACTCGATAGTAGTTAGCACATGTGTATGATTACATGTACAATATTGGTATTTTAGGTAACAACAATTCCTGGTTAGGGGTTTCACTAATTAATCAAGAAAATCATCTACAATATAACACACATTGTAAGAAGGATAGACTAATATAAGGTATTGGATAAGGAAAATTCTCTTCATAGCCATTTGGCCATGGGAGAGAAAGGACTCGGTAGACGAATCCATCTCTAACCATACAAAAGAGGGAAAAGTGGGACAAATTGGGAAACCATGATAGGACATCACTGGGTATAGGAAAACCCACTATGATCACCATATTTCTCAGTCCTTTAAAAACCAATAACATATTACTTCTTCTTTTTACCACTTTGATGAAAATTTATTAAAACATATTGTTTTCATAAAACCAATAAAAACTGGAAACCTCATTTTGTGTGCACTCCTCTTCAAGATACTTCCTTGAGATAACTACAATACCATACAAGGTAAATTTAAATATTTTTTTACCATGCCCCATGATAGGAGTGGGTCAATCTTGGTTCCATTTCCAGGGATGCAGTAACTCAAAAACCAAATATTTGTTTTAAAAAACATTTTTTTGAATGACCCATAGTTCAAAAAATATTTTAATATAATTATATCTTGAAATTTTGTGCATAATAACCAAAAAGAGGGAAAAATTTTCAAATAGATTTTGAAAAAATTAGTCTCATAGATTCAACCAACAATGATCACTTTGAACTAATAATAATGGCTTGAAATCCCAACCAAACATTGTGTGATCATTGCGCACCAGAATTTTCTAACCAACACAATCAACTAGCTGTCTCGACCTTAGAAAATGATTTTTGAATTTCCCAATAACATTATTCAAATTCATCCAATATTCCATGGTCTTGCAGGTGAAGTCCCTTGAAGGAATATCCAATAATTTACAAATGTGTACTCTTGCTGCAAACCCTGAGTTATTGAATAAGAACAAGTACAGTGGAGGGAATTCCCCTTCTCACCTGAGGGAGAAACAAATGAATGGTTGTATAGTCTAAAACTCGGAGAAGTACAGGACTGGTAAGATCTTCAAAGATGTTTCATGCAAAGGTTGTTTCCCACATCCATGAGCATAGCTTTCTGAAGTGATATCTATGTCATTCACCAATCGACTAGTGAAACACTTTATGAGTACTAGGAGCGATTCAAGAAGCTTTGCGCTAGTTTTCCTCATCATACTATGGAATAACACAATTTAATTGTTCTCTTCTATTAATGATTGCTCGAAAAAAAAATAAAAAAATTTTGATGCATCATCTGGAGGAGCCTTGATTGAATAAGTCACCAGCAGATGCACAATGGCTGATTGGAAAGATTACACAAAACTCACTGCATTTTGGCACTAGAGGTATGAGAACCAGAGGCATCAATGAGGTAAGAACATCTGTTTCTTCCTCACCATTACTTGAAGCAACACTAAATGAAATGAATTTTTTTGTGACACAAATTTTTGTGAACAAAGTGAAGGAAAAACAAGGCCCAAGCCAGGTATGTGGTTTTTGCTCTTATACTTATCATTACACTGATCAACGTCCTGAAGTGTAGGAGATAGAATGTTGTGTTGCAGCCTATCAGCAAAGGAAATTCCAACCTTAGACCCAACAAGGGTATGTATTTCAACAAAATCCATCTATTACACCTTTTAAGTAGAAATATAAAAACCTATCACTATTCCAACAACCTTACATGAAGTCCTAGAAGAAACAAAAAACATTGATACTTAAACCTTTACAGTGAAAGAATTTTGAGCAACCATCCACATGTGCACCATCAAATGAAGATAAAAAATTTAAGATGAAAGATTCAGGAATAGAAGATAAAATTGAGAAGCTAACTGGTCAATTTGCAAGCCTAATTGATATTCTAACTAGGAACCACGGTAAACTCCCAACATAGACATTTCCAAATCCAATAGAGAATGCTAGTGCAATAACAACCCGAATCGGGAAGGATCTCACACCACCTAATCAATTTAAGAATATTGATTCTAAGAAACCATCAAATGCTCAACCCATCCATATATAATAAGGAAACCATAACAAAAAGCGATAAAGAACAAGGTTCGAGGAGGAAATACTAGAAACACCATTTCAAAAACAACAAAGGGATAAAAAGGATATCATGACACCATTAACATATGCATTAGTTGAATTGAAGAATGGTAAAGAATAATTAATTCAATAGGAAATATAAGAGATATTCCAGAAAGTGGATATTAACATCCCACTACTTAAGGAAATAAAAAAAATTCCTAAGAATGAAAAATTTCTAAAGGATTTTTGCACTAAAAGAAGGAGTTTGGATGGGAATGAAATAATCAACTTAGGAAGAAGCGTCTTGCCACTAATCACACCATCGATACCAAAAAAATGTCAAGATCTAGGGATATTCTTTATTCCCTGAACTATCAGTTCATTAAATTTTACTGATGTTCTATGTGATGTTGGAGCTTCAATAGATGTTATACTGCACTCAGTGTTTTCATCTTTTCATATTGGAGAACTAAAACTGACTCAGTTGGTGGTACTGTAAGAAAACATATCCACTGTTTTCCCAGCTTGAGTTGTTGAAAATGTACTTATGGGATTGAAAGGTATAATCATTCTAGCTGACTTTTATGTCCTTACCTTGGAGGAAGACCAAGAAACATCCCAATCTACCATCATCCTAGGGAGACCCTTTTTAAAAACATCAAGTAAGACCATCAATGTCCATGAACTGACACTCACCATAGATCTTGGAGACAGTACGGTACACTTCATTATTCTTGATATGATGAAACATAATTCCAACAACTAATATCTTTATGTAATTTCCCATGATGAAGGTATGGAACTAATTGAAGATTCATATATGATTCATGACTTTTTATTAGTAAGAGAAAATTTTTCTTTTGAATGTTTTGATTCCCAAGAACATAAAAATTATGATCTCATGTTAGAGAAAGTGGTAAAATCTATTTTTTTGATGATTTGTCAAAATATAGTGATGTTATACCAAATAATAAAACCTTAATAGTAGGAAACCTAAATGTAATATCATCCCTTGAACAACCCCCATGTCTGTAACTTAATCCATTTCCATGTTACTTGAAGTATTCTTACCTAATGGAAGGAGGTAAATTGCTAGTAATAATTGATAATTACTAATCCCATTCATAATAAAAACTCTTATTGGCCTTCTGAAAAGGAATGTAAAGTTATAGGATGGTGTTTAGGTGATATACCCAGAATCAACCCTAAGGTCTGTTCTCATATGATATTTTTAGATAATCATCCATGACCAGTTATAAAACCTCAAATAAGACTAAATACCACAATCATAAAGGTTGTTAAGAATGAGGTAGAGAAATTTCTAGCAATTGACATCATTTACCCCATCTTTCATTCTTAGTGGGTCATCCCAATTCATGTAGTCCCAATGAAAACTGGTATGACCACTAGTATAAATGAAATAAATTAATTTATCCCCATGATGGTACAAAACTACTGGAGAGTGTGTATAGATTATAGGATTTTAAATCAAGTTACCAGAAAAGACCACTTTCTTATTCTGTTCATTGATCAGATACTTGAAAGGTAAGCTGGAAAAACTCATTACAATTTTTTAGATGGATTCTGAGGATACTTCCAAGTACCGATCGCACAAGAAAACTAGGAGAAGACAACATTCACCTACACTTTTGGCACATTTTCCTACAAAAGGATGTCATTTGGGTTATGCAACGCCACAGGTACATTTCAACAGTGTATGGGGAGTATTTTCTCAGATCGTATTGAGGACTTCTTCAAGTTATTTCTTAATGATTTAATTTTTTTTGGAATTTCATTTGATCATTTCTTGGGGAAATTAGAAAAAAAATACATGGATTGAGAAGATCCTTGTATTATATTTAAAAAAATTCATTTCATGGTTGAAAATGGAATAGTTTTGGGCTACAAAATTTCAAAAAATGGATTGAGGTTGATAAATCAAATGTTGAAGTAATAAATATCCTACCACATCGAACATTTGTAAAACATGTTATATCCTTTTTAGTGCATGCATGATTTTAATGAATATTTATCATAGATTCTATTAAGATCTCTCTCACTCTATCAAGATTACTTTTAATCGGTGTAGGATTTAATATTGATTGTGAATCTAGGAAATCATTTGATGAATCGAATAAAAGGTTGATCACTCAACTAGTAATTCATAAACCTAATTGGGATTACCCTTTCTAGTTACTTTTCAATGCATCCTAACAAGCGGTGGTAGCCTCTCTATCACAAAGAATTGATAGCAAGCCTCAACTGATCTCATAAGCATCAAGAACCTTGAATTCCACATAAATTAATTACTCAACCACTTAGAAGGAGTTCCTTATAGTCATATTTGAAGTAGATAAATCAAATCATATCTTATTAGCACTAATGTTATAGTTTTTTATGATCATGCATCACTCAGGTTTTAGTTGAAAAATAATGATGTGAAATCACATTTGGTGAGATCTATTCTACTCTTCCTAGAGTTCAATTTGGAAATCAAAGATAAGAATGGGATTGAAAATTAAGTGGTCGATCATCTATGTCAACTACCCTACAGAACTGAGGCAGAAATTACAATCCAGAACCCTTTTAATTATGAGCTTCTTGGAGAACAAATCTACATCCTCAATGGTAATGTTACATGGTATGCCAATATTTTCAACTATTTAGATACATCTCAGGTACCTTTCCACAAAAGATCTCATCAATATCATAAGTATAAATCTGAATCAAGTTCTTATATTTGAGAAGACCCATTTTTTAGAAAATTTGTAATGATCAAGTCATAAAAAAGCTTACCAGGAAGTGAAATTGAATCGATGTTTGAATTTTGTCATAAATTGTCTTGTGGAGGCCACTTTGGACCTCATAGGATGGACCGAAAGGTTTAAGAATCTACACTCTATTTTGAAACCTTATTCAAAGATATATATGAATTTTGTAAAAGATTGTGAAAAATTAATGTTTTTGAGTAACATCTCCAAATGATAGGTAATGCCTCAAAAACCAATAACATATTTTGAAATAATTGAAGTGTAGGACATGGACATTATAAGACCATTTTCCAATGTCAATTGGAAATTCATATATTCTTTTAGATGTGTATTGTGTTTCAAAATGGGTAGAAGAAAAAGAAACCATAATTGACGATTCCAAAATAGTTTTTTATTTTGTCAGGGCTAACATATTCTCCAGGTTTGGAGTGCCACGAGTAATCTCTAGTGACCAGGGAACTCGTTTATATAAAAGGAAAATTGAAGCATTACTGAAAACGTATAGGATAAATTAAAAAATGTCAACACCATACCATTCCCAAATAAATGGCCAAGTAGAAGACTAAAATAGATAAATCAAAGGGTTCTGGAAATACCTATTAAACCTAACAGGAAGGATTGGAGACAAAGGTTAGATGATACTTTATGGACATACATAACAGCCTACAAGACTCCCACACTAGTGTATAAAACATTTTTTATATCAGTTATTTATTATTTTTACATTGGTTTTTAGATGATGTTATTAATTGGGACATTATAAATATTGGTTTTTACATCTTTTATTTTAAAACCAACATAAAACCCTAAATACAAAGTGGTTTTCACTTCGTTTCTTGACTAAATGATGTGAAAAATGCTTCAGAGGCTCAATTGATTTTTTCAGTTATTTAATAATAGATGTGGTATATAGTTTATTATGTAGTTTATTATATAACCGATGTAATATATCGTGCCTATAAAGTGTTTTTTACTTCGGTTATACAATAACTGATGTAAAATATGTTATATAACATAAGTTATTAAATAACTGATCTAAAAAATCATTCTCCAAAAATTTATTATGTCAGTTATGAAATAACCAATGTAAAAAAAATCCCCCCAGGTATTTATTACTCCAGTTTTTTTTAACTGATGTAAAAACTAGTCTGTGAAGTGTTTTTCATGTCAGTTATTGTATAACTGGCATAAAAAATGATATAAAATTTTAGTTATTTAATAAACAATGTATCAAAACATTCCCTTGGAATTTATTACGTCAGTTATTAAATAATCAACGTTAAAAACCCATTCATAAGATTTTATTACTTTAGTTATAAAATAACCGACATAAAAACCATTTTTTTAATAATACCATGATACCAATACTATGATCTTCCAAAATAGACCTAAAACAAGCAATAACCGTACCCAAAGCAGAACAAAAGTAGACCAAAATCCATATCAAAGAAGCATCAGAACTAGACCAAAACAATAAGAACCAAAGAAAAATTATACATTTTCATTTATAACAATAAAAACATACAATATCTACTAAAAAAACAAAATCCAACCAAAACAACTATGAAATACACAATTACAATTACAATATTCAAAATTAAATTTTACACTACAAAAAAACTAAAATTAAATCAAACCTCTAAAATAACTTGACCATTCCACATGTAAGTGTTTAAACTCTTGGGAACAATACGGTTCAAGGTCATAAAATAGCTAAAAATTATAATGAAAGTAGTTAACATGTATAATGAATAAATGAAATGAAATATTATAGGGAATTTTATAAGGAAATCTAACCTAGTTAAACTTATAAAGTGTTATGGTTGTAATTATTTCATACATAAATATTAACATATAATATCCACATTCTATGATGCCATGTGGTCCGTGACAATTCGTTTTAAATGATATTCAATTCAAAAATTTCATTTTTATTTAATACATCGAAAATTACAACTTTTAAATGGATATCTACCTTTACTTTTACATATTTTATCATGGAACTCTTTCTCTTTGTGTTTTTTAGAAAGTAGGCACATCCCCTATTAAAAACTAATATGAATGAGATAAATTTAAAATTCATTATAATATAAACAAATATTATGAAATTGAAACATATGTTTCCCATATATTCTTATAACTTCCCCACACAATGCCATAAAAAGAGAATACCTAATAAGGTGTTTTGTACCTTGGACAAAAAACACCTAACATCTAATGGTCACTGATATAAAATAAAATTTAAGGTTAGTGTTTATTTATGTTATAAGATAAATAACACTTTTCAAGATATATGTTTCATACCTCTCACAGAAATACATCATCCAATACTGTGTGATTATATTCTTTTCAAATATTTCAGCAATATAATGTGTTCTTTGTTCCTCATCCAATGGATGTGCTTCATGGGAAATTGTATGCGGGTCCATCAATCCATATAAATCTATTTGATCATTCTTTTCAATCGTGTTATAATAATACAAAATACAAAACAGAAATATGTATACATTTTTAATAAATATTACACAAGGAATGGTGTTTAGACTTACATGGAAAAAATATGCACCACATTGATGCCCAAATTTTCTCCAGTAACAAGCTCCATGATATCATTTTTCAAAATCCCTGCATTTATTGTACGTCCAAAAACATGAGCTTCCATTGGAAATGAATAATGATCCACCAACAAATTAGAATATCATGACAATCTGTCAAGACTATTAGAATTTCTATCTTATGTCATATTTATTTTACTTTTTTGTTTTCTATACATTATTTATTTACCTTTTAAGTATTCTTGTAAATAAATAGAAAAATATATTAGTTTTCAAATTTTAAAACAACTTTCATAAAAAAATAAAATAAAAGTTATAAGTTACATACCTCTATGGTAATAAGTCATAGAAGTCTAGATGGCCAAACTAGAAAGTGGCTAATACTATGTCAAATTATCATCACCACATCTGTAGGTAACGGTACTTGATCTAATCCATATATAATATCATGTAATGTGACCCTATGATGCTTTACCTTTAACTATTAATGACGAACTATATCTCTGATACAATATACCATCATATATGAAACTATATGTTGGTTGGGATCATAAACCTACAACTCAAAATAAGTAGAAAGTTGTGGTGGAGGAGTTTGATAAAAAAAAATGGGGACTGCAGGCTAAGGTGGGGGAGTGGGAGTAGCTGGCAGAGGTGGAGGAGTGGGAGCTGTAGTTTGAAATTATCTTTTCATGTCTGAAAACATATACTATACTGATGCTCTAATATTTTCCTCCATTGTCTCATTACTATTATGAACTTCAGCGTACATGGATATTATTTTTTATAAAAATATTAAATGGAATAATTTGAAAAATGTGGAAACACTTTTCTTACTAATACACCCATCATGGATCTGCATACGTGACTGGCGTGTTCGGGCTTTCCCAATGTTGTAGATAAAATATCTTACCTTCCAGCATCTGTAAATACCCCCTGTGTTCTCTACTCCTCAATAGAGTCTTATAGTAAATAATTGAACAATTCTATAATGATTCAAATTATATAAAGAATATAATTAACTTTAATAAATAAAATAAAAATCTTAGAATACAATCAGCTAAAATTATCGATTCTTCTGAATGATATTGCCCTTTTTCCCATCCAATCTCTCTTCAATTTTTCTTATCTAGATTGACGATATGGAGGGGCAACCTCTCCAAAGCTTGAATAATCATCTCTATGTTTTTGTAATTTTTCTACAATCATTTTTTTTCTAATAAACTACACCCTCCCTAAGATAAACTATGAGGGTATACATTTTTATATTGGATCTATTGATGACATGTCCTTTTTTGTTGTAAATTAATAATATTAAATCATTGACAAAACCTTAATAGGATCATTTATATAATAAATATTATAAAAGATTAAATTTCCCTTAATAGGAAGGATTCTTTTTTTCAACTTTCAAAAAATGGTGTTTATGTGTCTCTATCTATGAAAGGATATATATGACATAGATTGTCATGATTCCTATGACCAAAAATGAAGTCAGATGTGAGGGTTTATTTAAAACCCTGAAATCTCCTAGCAGTCGTTGATAAACATTTCCTTCTAAGTCCTCCAGTGTCATGAATATCAAATTTCATATAATAATAAAGAGGAAAAACATATTTTACCATAAAAATTTAAAGATAAGGAAAACATTATGGAAATATCTTACCAAAATTGTCTCCCACAACTGATATATTGTCACTTTTTTCACACTTCTCTAATAATTATACAAAATGCTTACTTTTCGTTTACCTAGAGTTGATAAAAAACTCTTAAAATCATTTGAATTTGGACCTCTACGAGTATCATTCTCATCAAACTCAATGAGTATCCTCTGGTCCTGGCTAAAGGCAAGTGAAAATTTTAGTAAATGTATGCAGCCACATTTACCAACTCATGAACTCTTCTAGGTCATTATGGGATTAAATGGGGAAGATTGGGGAACATCAAGAAAAGTATGTGAATGTTCATTCCCAGAGGTATGATCATTATACTCATCTTCAGAATCATGTGGTTGATCAACTGATTAATCTTCCATTATCCTTCAAACCAAAAAAGAAAACATTAGTTCAAAAATATACAAATTCCAATATTAAAATACTAATGTAAACAAATAATGAAATACTAAACTATGTTATGTAATAGTAAACATGGTAAATATGGTAAGTGGGTTAAATAATGGTAATGATGGTAAAAATTGAAAACATGGTAGTGTAATTGTCATTCATCAAAATCAATAAATATATATGTTACATAAAAGTAAACTATGTTAAACTATGGTAAACATGGTAAACATCATAATCATGGTAAACATGTTGAAGTAATTTTCATTCAAAAAATTCAATGGATAAATAAGTTATGTAATGGTAAACATTATAAACTAAACTAAAAAAATTAAAATAAACAAACATTTTTACTTATTTGTATTAATATCCATTTTAATAAAGAAAAAAATTACAATATCTAACATTGTATAAAAATAATAAATGTAAAAAAGAAATTAACATATGTTACCTGTAATATTAGAAATTCTAAAAGGGATTGATTTCCAAAATTCCTTCATCATGATTGTTCCATATGGAAAAAACCATGTGTTCAACATGATCATCCTTATTTTATGCTAATCATTCCCTGGAAGTAGGGATCTCACATTGTAACACCCCGATATTTTATGAAAAATATTCTTTTTAATTTCATTAATGTCTTGTGTTGTACGCTACACCAAAAGGAGCTTGCACAACATGCATCCTTGACTTTCCTTTCATTACACGCAATTCATTACACGCAATCACGACCTTCCTCGATAGCGTGTGTAGTACGCAATACCGAGTTTCACTAAAAGAGATATTATTATAATATTATTATGAACTAGTCGTTATGAATAGTAATACCCACTTTTTAAAATTTTATAAATTTTATCTTTCAAAATGGACTTCATTTTTCGATTCGGAATATCTAAATTAGCTTAGGGTGAAATTTTGGTACATTTCAGATAACTTTCATATTTTGATGAATAGTGAAAATTACTAAATTTTAATTAAAAACAACTCTTTTAATCGAAATAATTAATACTGATAAATTATAAATTTGAGTGGTTTTAAAGTATATTTAGAATATATTTTTACAATTTAATACAATGTTGGTCATTGGATGTAATTTCACATTTAGACCAGACATAAACAAGTGTCAATCTTTTGATAGTTATTATCTCTTAAGAACACGCTATTTGTATTGATGACGAGAATTAATTTTTAAATTAAATCAATTCAACTGATATGTTTTGAATTTGGTAAAATATACATAATTTTTGAATTCATAATATCAAATATATCTTAGGCCTAATTTTTGGTATTTTTGTGGAAACTTTCATTTTTTGATGAATAGTGAAACCACTAAGTGGTAGTTAAAAAACTGAATTTTTCATAAAAAATAATTTTACCGCTTCTGTGAGTGGAATTTCGAAACTCCGAGAGACACGGTTAATATCAAAGACTAAAATTTGGTTCAATGAGATGAAAATAATTTTTGTGAATAGTAACTTTTTGCTTTTTTTTACCACGGTTAAAAGTAAATAGGGTAATTAAGTGTAAAAATGATATTATTATTACCCTGAAACATGTCCTAATTCTATTGGATAAGTGTAATTCGGCCAAAAACAACCTTAGGAATAAAATATGTCCATTGAGGCCCACTTGGATTAGATTAGGACAGTTATTATTAATTTATTTAAAGAAGGGTTAAAATAGTTAAAATAAAAGTTTAATAATTAAATCATTTTTAATATAGGGATATACATAAGATAAATTTGACTAAAAATATTCATTATTAATATAAAAATATTTCCTACATAATGGTACTTTATTTGTAATTTTAGACTTAAAATAATTTAATTTATTAATGACACAATGATGATGCATAAATTATCTTATTAATGAAATATTGACAATATTGATGTTATAAATACCCAAATAAATGTAATTTGATACTTTTTATGAATTAAAATAATTCTTTATGTCAATATGACATGTTATTATTGATTTAATTAACTTTTTTAGAAATAATAATTCTGTTATTATTTTCTCAAAAATCAATTACCAAATAGTGTCAAAATTGATATAAAATAGTTTTTAAAACGAATATTATATTATTAATTGTTATTATATTTATAAAAATCTAAGGTTCAGCCAAGATACTTATATCATGATAGTTGTATCATTAATTGACAACTTGTGGGTCTCTTGGATGTATATGGTATGTTTATTATCTATATAATATAAAAATACAAAGTGACATGGTAAATGTCAATCTAATTTACTAAGAGTTAATACTAAAAGTTAAGGTTAGTATAATGATCTAAACTTGTCTAAATTCTATTTGATGAGATTATTTCGACCCATCCCCACCTTAGATTCGAAATAAATCAATTTGTAGCTATTAAAAACCGAATATTACTTTATAATAAAATAATATTTGTAGTTATTCCAAAGGTGCCCTCTCCTCCCTTATAAAAGGAAACATAATACCTCTCTTCCTCACACCAGTTTGAGCCTTCAAGATCAGCCAAACCCTGAAAATTTCTCTTCTCCACTTCCCTATAAACATTCTAGAGGTCCGGGTCATCTTCAAAGATCATTTTGAGTGCCCTAAGAGGAGGTCTCAAAGAGGCGCTTCAAAGAAGAGGTAATGTCCGTTACCGATTCTTTCAACATTATTTCTTCTTCCACTTATTCTTCTTAGGTTGTTTCATTATGAAGTAATAAAATCAGTATCACTCATATACTGATATGTAATTATAATTATGAAACAACCCTATTTCACCATCTTTCCATCCTACGAAAAACAAAATCACCGTGCGTGCGTACTTATGGAATACTGTCTCCACGCCGTGGTGTAATCTATTTTCCACCACCACCTAACTTGGATGGGTATAATGGTGTAAATAATAACTATATATGAATATTGTAAAGTGATATTGATTCTATAATAGTATACATACAGTCCAATAAAATTCAACTATCATTGGAAGGATATCATCGCTCGTGCGTACGTACGGAATACTGTCTCCACGACGCGATGAGATTCATTCTCAATGATTAACCATTCATAAATTATTATAAATTATATATAATAAGTAATCATGAAATATATGACATAATAATGATACTGTATTTATGTATATTTATATATATATATTTCATCCAATTAAGTCCATTCAATTCAATGAGGAAACAAAAACAAGGATCATGCGTACGTACGCCTACCGTCTCCATGAACGGTGTATTTATTTCCATTTATCGATCTATTATATATATGTATATTCTGAATATGTATTATATATAAATCATGTTCTACATTCTGGAATTAAGTAATCATTAATCATATGAATAATTACAAGTCAAAACACGGATGACAAATGAAACGATTTTACCCAAAACGCTCTTTAACATGGAATTTACAAAAGAACGGGTAATATAAATTCATAAGTGAACGATATATGATATCATAACAATGAATATGATTCTGTAATAAGTCAATGACATTATTTAAATAATTATACATGAGGTTTGGATACGTACGAAGCATATCAGGCCTAAGGTAAGGGATAAATATTCCAATCTCATTCTTATCCGAGATTGTTTATTCGTAAGTATTTACTAGGATTATTGTTATTATCCATGTACATGTTTTATAAAAATGTTTTCATTTATGTATAAAGTCCTTTTTACCCATTTTTTTGACGTTTACTACATGTTATGTATGGAATCATTCTTTTGTTTACGTTACGAGGTACTTTTCACTTTTCTGAAAAAAGTATGAGAAGAATGTTTTTTTTAACGTATACAGCATGAAAGGATTTCTACAGTTTTATAAAGCCTTATTTTCATGAAGCTTCCTCCAAAAGATTTCATGACTATTTTAAACAAAATCCTATTCTTTTAAAATTTCATGGCATTTTGTGAAAAGAAAATGATTTTGGAGAAGAAGGGATATTTTCCTCAAGAATTCATTTCAAGTGTTTTATCAAAACCATTTTTCATCTAAGATGACATTATTTCATATGTGTGTGTTTCAAGTATCATGTCTCTATGATTTACATGGTTTCAGTTTTATTATTATGAAATGATATCCATTTCTTTTATATGGGTTATGTGATTATGGGATTATGTTTATGAAACCCATTTTATTCGTTGGGTTATTATGAATGATGTATGTTTATTTTGTGGCACAAGTAAGAATGATTTCATTATGAGATTGGTGGGACCTATATCTCCCTCCAATTCATTAGGTAAAGATTTATATCTCATGAGATAGACATGGCTGGAATGGTAATTTAATCCGGATCAGTATTATAGGACTGGAACGAGGAGTGAACTTGATTCAGAAAGTGAATTTGTCCACTAAGATGGTCTTGGCAGCAATACCTAGGCTACAATGGAAATAATTACATGTGCTTAATGGATGCCACAATTATATGTTTTATTCCCATGCTATGATATCATGATTGATGTTCCATTATGATATATGCCTTACGTACTTCCACGATTTATGTCTTTGCTCAAGGTTTTAATGTTTAGATTTCATGTTTAAGTTTTTCCTTTCAAATGTTTATGGATTGTTTTATGTTCTCTATGTTTTCCCTTACTAAGCATTTGATATCACCCTTTTTATGTTTTATTTTCCCCAGGAAATAAAGAAAGGTTTTATGTAAGGAAACAAAAAGGGGAAGATCGTTATTGGAGATGTTGAAGATCATTCAACATGATTAGAAGATTACGTTCCGAGTTTCCAAATACACTAAACTATTACGATCCTTGTGTGTCTGTTTTTGTTATGTAATAATTATTCTGCAAAAGTAATGTATTTTCCATGTACATCAAGCTTCGGGTCTCTACACACATAAATCTGCATCTTCGTCAATTTGATCCTCACCAACATATTTTTTATTTTCTGGTAAAAAAATATACCACTACATATATGATTGATCAACTACATAGAAAATAAATTATTCATGTGTTTCCATTATAAAAGAATTTGAGGTGTCGTCTAATCTATTCAGATTAACAACTGTCATTCCAAATTCATCGTGTATAACACTGTTATTACCGATAAACCATTTTCAGTTAAAAATAGGAAATTTAATTTTAAAGTTATCAAGCTCCCATATTTTTTCAACGAATCCATAATATGCACTTGATGCAAAAATTGGGTTTTGGTCTTTTGAACTCGAAAAATGCATTGCTTCTGTAAACTCCAATACACTACTATTTTGAACTACATTTTTGTTGTCCTGATATTTCGTATGAAATATATCGCCAATAAGGTCATACCTGGACCATGTTATCACATTTAAAATTGTACCACCCACTAACCATCTTAATGTCTCTGATACATATGATCTAGGCAGAAAGGTCTTTTTAAATGATGGAAAAAATGTTTTTTTGTGCTCTTTCAAAATATACATTTTTTTCTACTTTAGATGACATTGTTTCAACTCATTAGTATGTAATTTGATATACAGTTGAGCATCATCTATGTTATTCAAGATGTATAAATGTATCTTCTTTATATGTTCAGTGTACACGAATTTTACTTTAAAACCACAAATCCCATTTCCCTCATTATAAACTCATTCATGGCGAGATAAAGGAAAACATATGTTCCCTAAAAACATCCATGTAGCTCATAAAAAAACATTGCAACCTCCTCAGAAATATACTTTTCAATAATTGAAGCTTCAGGACAATATGGATTCTTAATATAACCCTTTAATATTTTCATATACCTATCAAAATAATATATCCAATAAAGATATACAAGTCCACAAAGCATTATTTCTCGACCAGATGAATCATTAAATGCACTATTATATCAAAAAAGATGGAGGAAAATTCATTTCCAATTGAAAAAGTATATAAATTTCATCCTTTTCTGAAATTTTTAAAACATTAAAATGAATAACCTTATTAGAAATTGAATTAAAAATAAAAAACCTTAATTATATTCTTTCTGACATGGATGGGAAATATTCCATGCAATGCAACTGGTAGAAGTTGTTGAATAATGATGTTAAAATCATGATATTTTATACCTATCAACTTCAAATCCTTTAAAGAGAATTTTTTTTATCATTTAAAGAATAAACTTGAGGCACATTAATATGGTGAAGACATTGAAAAAAGATAATTTTCCACCTCTTTGATAATTTATAACAAGCTAGTGGAAGAAATGTTCATCTTTCAATAGGAGTGGGTGCTAACTCCAAATTTCTTTCTGTTGATAGTAAATCTAATATTTAATTCACCCCATATTTAGTCATTTTTTTAAAAGCAAAAAATGTTACAATCAAACTATCACAGATATTCTTCTATATGTACATGACATCAATATTATGTTTCACTTCATGATATCTCTAATATGGTAGCTCAAAAAATATTGACCTTCTCTTCCAAATTTTTCTATCATTACCAGATTTATGTTCCATTCCCAATATCACATCAAGGTTTTTTACCATCTCAAAATACACATCAGGGGATAGAGGTTTTGGGGAAATATCAAATTATTCTGATCCATTGAATGCCTTTTTTTAGACTTCTATAAGAGTGATCCATTGGCTGAAACATTCAATGAGCCATGTATACTGTTTTCCTCCCATGATGTAGTTTAAAATATGAAGTTTGTTGTTCAAAAATTGGATATGATTTATTCCCCTTATTACTATATCTATACTAATTTCCGAACACTAGGAAGTCATTTATAGTGAACATAAGCACTGCATACTGTTGAAAATTTTCCATTTTATAAGAATAATATACCTTAATACTAACCTCCCATAAAATTTTCAAATCATCAGCAAATGATGAAAAGAAAACATCAAAATCATTTCTAGGTTACTTCGTACTAGAGATCATTATACTCCACAAGACATATTTTCACTTCATAAAAACATCAGGAGAGAGGTTGTAAATTACTAATAAAATAGGCCATGAAATATGTGCGCTACTGAGGCTTCGATATAGATTCATTCCATCTGTGCACTACCCATGTATGAGATTTCTATTTTCATTTCCAAATGTAGGATACTGATCATTAATATTCTTACATTGTGGAAAATAAGCTAGATGATATATTTTTCCATCACATATATGCTCATAAACATTCCATCTTAACCATATTTCATCATTTGAATTAGAAAATAAATGTTTCAAATGATTAATTATAGGATGATACCAAAATACCTTGGTAGGGATCTATGTAATCTCTACATCAACCAGTGATTTTTTATTAAACTTATAATGTGATTTTGTATATTTAGGTCACTCTGACAAAAATTCATATTCTATTATATATATCATATAGTCATTTGAACATGCATGTATTTTCCTATATCCCAATCCTATTGGCCATAATATTTTCTTAGACTTATAATGTGAATCAGGAAGATCGTTTACTGTGCAAGAATTTCTTTCAATAATTGTAGCAACTCTGTAAAACTATAGTCACTAAATTTAGGTTTTCCCTTCATGTAAATCATTATTTACACAGTCGAAAAAATCATAGAATCCATACAAAAATGATACAACGGTTTTTCAGCATCACCATATATATGTGAATCTATCAGTTCTATCTCAATTTTTTCATCTATAATATCATGAATAATTTCTTCAATTCCATCAGAGTTATCGTCTTGAAAATCATCATCATATGTAGATTTTTCATTCTGTTCAGTTACACCATTCCAAATCCAATTGTTATAACATTAATTAGAACCAGGAAAAATCATATTAACTTTGATCTCTCAACTTTACTACTTCTTCATATTAAAATGTTTCAATCATGGACAAAAAATGTTGTTTTTGGAAAATTTCGTTTAGAAAATTCCAAAAAACACATCAACACCTTCCTCATATTCATTACTCATTCTATGTTCCATAATCCAAATTCAAATCATTATTAATTATAATAAATATCAAAGATATAGATCCTGTCAAGAAAAGACAATTTTAGATTTGTACAAAAAATATCATAATTTTAATGTAAGAAAATTTTGAAATATAAAACAAATATATGTGTGTTTGAAAAATATATGCAAGAAAATAATTTTTAAATGAAAATATATTTAGATATAACAGTTATAAATTTATATGAAATATTTAAATAATTAAAAAGTAAAACAATTTTGAAAAAAATTAGGAATAGATGTGTTCGTAATTATGGATTGGAGAACATTTAAAGGAAAGATTATACTTGATTTATATAGATATAGAAATGTTAAACATCTCATGGAAAAGTGTCTAATGAAATTATTTTATTATGATGACAAAAAACCCATGATAAAATTTTCAAAGGGTGTGAAAGGAAAGTGTAATTTAGAATGGAAATTCTTTTGAAAGAAAAACATGTTTTCCAAAGAAGATGTTATCTCCAAATAAGTTGAAGTGGGTGAATTTGAAAACTATAATGGCTTGTGGTTATAATTTATTACATCTATCGTAAAAAACATTCAAGAAATTAATTATGAAATCACTGATATTGATGGAAGAGAAAACCTTATTGTTAAATTATAATATTCTCTTAAATAGATCAATGTTTCGAGGGATAATATGAAAATCATTTTTGGATTACAAATCTCTATCATATGGATGATGATATAATAGTATAAATTTATCTTGGAACCTTTCTTCTTAAGGTACACAAATAATACATCCTAGTGCAACTGGACACTAAATTCACCCTTCCATAAACATGAAATATGAAGTATAAATATTAAAATATGTTTAAATTCACCATCAGGATCCAAATCCACAATTATTCAGTGGTTAACATATCTAGTGAGCTCTCGAATATCTTCCTCAATAAGAATCCTTGTATGTAAAATAAGGCAATAACCATGTAAATATTCATATACGCATTAATGAATGATCTAAAATTAATAAACCCATTAATTCAATGATATTATGAGCTCTTATACACAAAAAAATTACATTATTGATGTCTTTAATTTCTCTAAACTCATATTCAACATGTAAATAGAAGTAAAAAATAGTCTGGGATAGAATGGGATATCATTATTATAGAAAAATATACAAATCTTTATCATTGAATGACTACCCACATAAGTAGTATTTACAATCATTCACCTAAAATTTATTTTTTTCAATAACTCCTATAGATAATAATAGAGGATTTCAAAGCTCAATATGATGACTATATTCACCTTTATATCTCTTATGTCCAACCATGTTAATTTTTAAAGAGAATGGTAGAGTAAGTCAGTTTAGATTCAATCACTCAATATGGATTTTAATCTTATAAGGAAAAATAAAATATGGAATATAAAAGGAATTTTAATTTGAATATATCCCCAAAATTATTAATTAAATAATGATACAATTATTGATGGTAAAAAAATTATTGAATAACATCCTTGGTTTAAAGTATATAGGGAAGAACATGAATGATAAAGATTTACTGGTATCACACACATGGAAGTACACACACACACATGATAGAACACACATGGTAGCAAAAAATCATAGAACATGAATGATATCACTCACATGGTTTATTTTACTAGAAAAGAAAATAGCATGGTATAAAAGAACACTATGACACTAACATGAGTTTTTCAAGTCGACATAATAGATCTGGTGATAATAAAGATGATGAATGATCATATAGAAACAGGGTTAGAGGGCATGACTTCGAAGAATAATTTTTATGTTTTCCGCATCAGAGAGACGAGTTACAAGTCTCCCGATCGAAGAAAAAAGTACGAAAAATTGGGGGCCTGATAAATAATTTAAAATATTTATCACATCGGTTATTTAATAACTGACTTAATGAACTATTTTTTTTATTTTTATTACATTTGTTATTAATTAATCAACGTGATAAACTATTTTTTAATGTTTATCACCTCATTTATTTTATAACTGACGGGACAAATCACAAATATTTGATTTATCACGTCAGATATTTTATAACTGACGTGATAAATCACTGATATTTTTTATCATGATAGTTATAAAATAAAAAACATGATAAGTCACCAAGATTTATGTGCCATGTCATTTATATAATAACATATTGGATAAATCAAATCTTGGTATTTTTTACATTGGTTATAAAATAATCAGCATTATAAGTCGATTCCCTACATTAATAATGCCAGTTAAAAAATAACCAATGTGATTAACAAATTTTTACAGATTTTCATGTTAGTTATATATAACTGATGTAAACAATTCCAACAAAGTAAACATTTTCTGCACTAGTTCCATAGGAATGAGCCCCTATATATTGATTTATGAAAAGAGTTTCTACCTTCCTGAGGAATTGGAGCACAATATCTATTAGGCAGTCTGGGAGGAAAATTTAGATCTAGAGAAATTTTGGAAATAGAGAAGATTTCAGTTGTATGAGCTAAAGGAAATCAAGAGATAATCTTTCGAGAATTCAGTGATCTATAAAGTGAGAACACGTTTTGCCCATGACAATATAATTCTACCAAAAAATTCAACCCTGGAGATCAAGTGCTTCTATAAAAATATATACTTAAACTAGTTCTGGGTAATCTTTGTTCTATATGGGTAGGTCCCTTTACTATTATTCATGTATATCCCTTTAGAGTTGTCAAGATAAAAAATGAAGGAGGGGAAAACCCATTCACTGTAAATGGGTAGAGTCTGAATAACTTCCATGGGACCAAACCTCCAGAACATGTGGAGGATATTTCACTCATTCACCCTGAATACTAATAAAGACCCACCAGGCTGTATATTTCCATTACACTTGATGAAAATCAATCATTTTTACATAATTTAGTATAATGCATTGGGGAAACCACATTAGTTAATTGTGGGGCGGTATTATTTTAGTCTAGGAATTTTCAATTTATTTATAATTCTATGTCGAGCCAACAACATTAAATAAAAGCACTTCGGGGAGGAAACACGTATGTTTTTACCTTATTTCAGCCTTACCTATAGTCATATTCTAGCATGATTGAACATTCCTACATTATCATTTGTTTTCATTCTTATATTTTATGTCCATGATGGAAGGTAGAAAAATAGAGATATTTAATAGAACACATGTTGTGAAGGTGCTTCAAAAAATAACTGAAGAAACATGAAAAGAACCACCATATTGAAGCATCATTGCTAAAGAGAGGTTTCTTTTACATTTAATATCATTTTAAATCCCTGTATTTTTTCCCTCCAATTGTTATTTTTTAATTAAACTAAAATTTCATTACCATACTAGAATTCATATTTTACTCGACTTATCAAGAAAAAATGGGTTTCATTAAGAATCCAATGATGAAATGTTTTAGAAGTCAATGTTAATGAAATTGAATGAGTAAAATGGAGATTTTTAGGATGAAAATGAAGTATAGATATTGAAATAAAGACTAAATATTTGAAGTAATTAATTGATTCATGTAAATAAAAATTTCCCTACTATCTTTTATGCTTTGAATTTCTGATATTCATGTGAATTGATTTTTTATTATTAATCATTCCATGAGTGATTGTCCTAAATAATAATTCACATTACCAAGAGGATTAATAGACAAAATATATCCTATTTTATCATGATCATATTCATTGAGTGATGTTGGAACATGCCACCTACTAGAACTTGTATTAAAACTTGTCGAAGCTATGATTGTGCAAAAACACATTTAAAATGATTGAGGCACTAATTTGGATACCCACATATTTTCCTAATACCCACCCTTACATTTATCCTTCCTTATCCCCTAAAATCCATGAATTTCCTTATTGGTTTAATCCACATTTCAAGATAATTTTTCTTTACCTACCGGCACTTTTAGTATTTTTTCAGGGATATTTCATGTTTGAGTGTGGGCAAAGGGCCTTTCAGGTGCGTTCATTGGGTTTTGTATCATTTATGGGTGGTGTGATGTGTGTGTCAATATTTTGGGAAGTGGAGAATAAGATAATTAGGCATGTGTCATCATTTTATTGTGCTTTGTTTGTTTTATACAGTTCTCCTTTAAAAAATGAAGAAAATGAAGTTGATGTTGAATTCTTCATTATATGCTCTTTGATGACACATGTCCCTCTCAAAAATTAAGGTCATGATTTTACATTTTTGGCGTCTTTGGGATAAAAATGGAATGTTTCATAAATCTAGGTTATTGATAGATTTTCATATCAAGGGTATTTTGGTCATTTCATTAAAAATATAATTCAAAATTGAATAATTTTTTTGTTATAATCATTGATTTATTTCCTTAATCGTTATCTTCGGGACCAGGAGCCTTCTCAAGCATCTAGAGGCCTTAAAAATTCAATGATGTTGAAGAGTTTCCCGGGCAGACATCGTGGACCCCACCACAGTACTGGAAGCACATATCAGCCTACACACCTCCAACTGATGTTCTTCCAATTGGAGATAAAATAGGAATCAATAAAATGTTCACACATTAAATTTTGTGGTGTTTTGAATCCATTAATGTGCATTTCTAAAAAATTCAATTAAAGGAATCTTTTTTCAAATTTCGTCTGAAAAAAGAAACCTCCAATAAACAATTTATTACTCGTACATGAGGTGGCCTATTACACTAAAATTTAAAGGATGTCCACCCAAGACAATGATGAACAACTTTTATGAAGTATCAAACATGCTAATAGTCTGCTATCAAGGACATTAATGCATGATATTTTAAATGTGGAGCATCTTCCTGGACTAAATAAATACTAGGAGTAAAAAGACCATAACTCCCTCACCAAGCATCCAAATACAGTGAAATTTTGATGGTGGACGGATAAAGAAATTGTGAAGAACATTGATAAAGAAATAAATGAATTATTTGATCATTAATTATGGATAAAATGCACTAAATTGTGGAGGAAAGTATTCCTATAAAAGTAGTGGAGCTTCTACTTCACAAATAATTTCATCCCATCCACACTTTCCTCCAATATACCAGCGAGGGAAGAATTAAACGACATCCTTATTTAGATTTATTTCTTTTAATTATTTTTATTTTATTGTACTTTATCCACTCTCCTATATAATATCTACTTCCCCATCCATTTAGGGGTAGTTTCATTGAGTGATCAGGAAAGGGGGTGTTTGGACAGATGTGGTTTCTTGAGTTCTTGTGATTTAGTATAAAAAGATCTCTTCTCCTTTCACGATCTGGTTTTAATTATAAATTCAATTTTAAATTCCAATTGTTTTTGTGTAAGGTTTTAATTCTGTTAATTTATATTTCCTCAGTTGATGATCACATCTCACTCCACCCAATTCATATTTGTATATGGTGGAACAGATTAGGGTCGGGTGGTGAGTGTTCGATGATAGTCAGCACATGTGTATGCTTGTATGAAGAATATTGGTATTTTAGGGAACAAAAATTCTTGGATAAGAAGTTATCTAATTAATCAATTAAACCATATATAATCATACACACATTGGAATAACTATAGATCAACATATGTTTTTTGATAAGGAATATTCCCATCATAGCCATTTGGCCAAAGGATAGAAAGAATTCGGTAAGCGAATCTCTCTCTAACAAGACAATAGAGAAAAAGGAGAGAAATTTTGGGAAACCATGATAGCACAACACTAGGTCAAGCCAAACCCACTTGGTCACTATATTTCTCTATTTTCTTTTAAACAAATCAAATCAAACTGCACTGTTTTCTCACTTTTTTCAAAATTAATTAAAACCAATTGTTTTCATATATCAAATAAAAAAAAGACAACCTCGTTTTGTGTATACTCATATAAGGATACTTCCTTGAGTTAACAACTATACTATAGTTATACAATTTAAATATTTTTTTCCATTCCCCACAACAGCTATGTGGAAAACATGGTGTCGCTGCCTAGGAGGCAGCGCCTCAAACACCAATTATTGTTTTATAAAAAAATATATTTTTTAATGACCCATAGTTTAAAAAACATTTTAATAAAATTTTATCCATAAATTGAACGCACAATTACAAAAATAAGAAATAAAAATTCCCAAACTGAGATTTAAGAAATCAGTCTCACAAATTCAAGCGATAGTGAACACCTAAACCTATAATAATGGCTGGTAATACCAACAAAACTTTACGCGATCTTTGCACACAAAAATTCTCTAACCAATGAAATCAACTAGTTATTCCATCCATAGAAAATGATTTTTAATTACACATTAACATGATTCGAATTCTTCAAAAAAATTATGGACTTGTAGGTGAAGACCCTACCAGGAATATCTAGGAATTTAAAAATGCGTGATTCATGTGGAGACCCCGAGGTGTTGCAGAAGAACAAGTAAAGTTGAATAAATTCCCCTTCTCACTCAAGGTAGAAGCAATAGAATGGTTGTATAGTCTATAACCATGAGAAGTACAAGAATATGAATATATTAAAATATTCTTCATGAAATAGTTTTTCCACCATCTAGGAGAACAACTCTCCGAAAAGAGATCTACTTCATTCCCCAATAGACCGGTGAAACGCTTTATCAGTACTTGGAGGGATTCAAGAAGATCTGCGCTAGCTGTCCACATCAAATTGTGGAAGAACACCATTTCAATATTTTCTTCTATCAAGGACTACATAAAAATGGTTGAAAAATTCTATATGCATCATCTAGAGGAGACATGATTGGAAGGACACCAGGGGATCCCATAGGAATGATTGAAATGATTTCCCAAAACTCACAGTAGTTTGGCACTAGAGGTAAGAGCACCGGAGGCATCATTGAGGTAAGGACTTCTGAATTTCCCTCACCCTTACATAAAGAAATAATGAAGTAAATGACTAGTTTTATGAGACTAATTTTGTTAACCAATTTAAGGAACAACAAAGCCCCTGTCAGGTATGTGGATTATGGTCTTCTTAATTATCATTTCACAAGTCAATGTCTAGAAACGCATGAGATAAAATATTCCGATGGAGCCTATCAGCAAAGGAAATTCCAACCTCAGACCCAAAAAGGTTATAGATTTCAATAAAACCAAGACAAGAAACCTTTTTAGAAAAAATATCAAGAACCCATCACAATTTCAACAGCCTTACAAGATGTCCTACCAGCAACAACAAACATTCGGACCGCCATCATTCCTATAAAAGAATAATGAGAAATCGTCCCGAACTAAACTAACAAATGGAGATAAAAATTTTAAGATGAAATTTTTAGGAATGGAAGCTAAAATTGACAAGATAGTTGATTAATTTTCAATCCTAAAGGACATTCTAACCAAGAACCTAGGTAAACTCCCTGAAAAATAGTTCTGAATACAAAAGGGAATTTCCATGCAATCACTACACGAAGTGGGAATAAGCTCAAACCACATAAAAATTTAAGGATGATGATTCGATGATACTTAATAAAGCTCAAAAAATCCATCCAGAAGAAGGAAACCAATACAATAGGGGAGAAAGAACATGTTTCAGGATATAAATACTAGAAACACCTTTGCAAAGACAACAATGAGAGAAAAAGGATATCCCAACACCATTCCCATCTGCATTAGTTGAATCGAAGATGGTTGAAGAAGAACGAATTCTATGGAAAATAAAAGAAACATTCCAGAAAGTGGAGATTAACATCCCACTACTTGAGGCCATATGAAAATTCCCTAATTATTTGAATTTTTTGAAGGAGTTGGTCACTAAAAGAATGAGGCTAGATGGAAATGAAATAATAAACATAGGAAGAATCATGTCATCACTAATCATACCATAGATACCACAAAAATTTCAAGATCCAAGGAAATTCTTTATTCCATTAATTATCGGTTATTTAAATTTTACTAATGTGTTATGTGATCATAGAGCTTCCATAAATGTTATGCCACACTCAGTGATTTATTTTTTACATATCGGAGAACTAAAACCGACTCGAGTGGTGGTACAGTTAGAAAACAGATCCACCGTTTTCCCAATTGGATTTGATGAATATGTACTCATGGGAGTGAGCGGATTAATCATTCTAATTGTCTTTGATGTCCTTTACATGGAGGAAAATTGAGCACGAGCCAAATTTTTCATCATCATAGGGATACCCTTTCTGAAAAAAGCATGGATGATCATCAATTTCAATGAAGGGAAAATCACTGTAGATCTAGGAGACAGTATGGTACACTTAACCAATATTAATACGATGAAACATCCTTAAAGAAATCAATCAATTTATGTGATCTCCCATGATGAGGTTATGGATCCAATTGAAGACTCAGGTATGATTCATCACTTCTTATCAGTAAGAGAATGTTTTTAATTTGAAATCATTGATTCCCATGAACCAAAAAATTCTAATCTCATGTTAGAGAAAGAGGTAAAATATGACTTCTTTGATGATTTGTTAAAATAGAGTGAGATTGTACTAGATAATCCATTCTTATCTGAATGAAACCTAAATGAAATATCATCCCTTGAAAAAAACTCCATGTCTATAAATTAATAAATTTATAAGTGATATTATGTACCCTTACCTAATGGAAGGACATAAATTTCTGGTAATAATTACAAATATCTAATCTCATTCACAACAAAAAAACACTGATTGACCTTCTCAAAAGTAATGTTAAAGAAGTAGGATAGGGTTTAGGTGATATACCTAGAATCAACCCCAAGGTCTGTTCTCATTGGATATTTTTAGAAAGTCATTCTTAACTAGTTAGATAACTGAAAATAAGGATAAATCCCACCATCATGGAGGTTGTTAAGAAATTTATAGAGAAATTTCTAGAAACTGACATCATTTACCCCATCACTGACTCTCAGGGGGTTAGCCCAATTCATATAGTCCCAAAAAAACCGGCATGAACACTGTTATAAATGAAAGAAATAAATTGATCTCCAAGAGAGTACAAAAAATCTAGAGGGTGTATATAGATTAACGATGTTAAATCAAGTTACCAAAAAAGATAAATTTCCCATTCTGTTCATCAATCAGATGCTTGAAAGGATAGCTAGAAAAACTCATTACAGTTTTTTAGATGGATTCTCATGATACTTCTAGGAACCGATATCACCCAAAATACCAGGAGAAGATGACCATCACCTATCCATTTGACACATTTTCTTACAAAATGATTCCATTTGGGTTATGAAACACCCCAAGGTAAATTTCAATGGTGTATGGTGAGTATTTTCTCAGACCATATTTCGGAATTCTTAGAGGTATTCATTGATGATTTCAATGTTTTTGGAAATTCATTTGATCATTTCTTGGGAAAATTAGAAAATGTTTTGAAAACATGTATTGAAAAGTAATTTGTATTAAATTTCGAAAAAATGAAATTTCAATGATGAAATGAGATTTGTATTGGGGAATATAATTACACTAAAAGTTATTGATTGTGATAAATAAAAATTTGATGTAATAAATTCCTTACCATATCCAACTTCTATAAAAACATGTTATATCCTTTTTAGAGAATGAATGATTATACAGAAGATTTATCAAGGGTTTTATTAAGATCTCTCTCCCTCTCTCAAGATTAATTCAAAATTATACTGACATTAATATTGATTGTGCATGCATGAAATAATTTTACGAATTGAAGAAAATATTGATCCACCCACCTGTAATGCAGCCACCTAATTGGGATTACCCTTTTGAGTTACTTTGCGATGCATCCAACCAAGCGATGGCAGCCACTATATCACAAATAATTGAAATCAAGCCTCAAGTGATATCATATGCATCAAGGAACCTATATTCCACACAAATAAATTACACAAACATCAAGAATGAGTTCCTTGCAGTCGTATTTTAACTAGATAAATTCGGATTATTTATTCTTGGTACAAAAGATATTTCTTTTTCTTATCATGCATCACTCAGGTATTTAATGAGAAATTCTGATGCAAAACAAAGGTCGGTGAGATGAATTCTTCTCTTAAAAGAGTTCAATTAGGAAATAAAATATAATAAGGGGACTTAAAATTAGGTGGCCAATCATCTAAGTCAACTACCCGACACTGCAAAGGTAAAAATTCCAAACCAGAACTCAGTTAATGATGGGCTTCTAGGAGAAAAACTCTACATCATAAATGGTGAAGTGTTATGGTATTCCAATATTGCCAACTATTTCGTTAAATATTAGGTACCCTCTCACCTAATCTCTCATAAAAAACATAATATTAAATCTGAATCATGATTTTATATTAGGGAAGACCCGTTTTGGGGGAAATTTTGTAATGATAAAATCATAAGAAGATACGTACCAAGAAGTGAAATTGAATCAATGTTTGAATTTAGTCATAAATTATATTCTGGAAATCACTTTGGAACATAGAGGATGACTAAAAGTGTTTTATAACCAGAACTCTTTTAGACCACCTTATACAAGGATGCATATGAATTTTGTAAAAAAAATGTGAAAAATGATAGTTTTTCGGTAACATCTCCAAAGGGTAGGAAATGCCTCAAAACCCCATAACATTTTGTGGAATTTTTTATGTGTGTGGAATAGATATTATGGGAGTATTTACAATGTCATTTTGAAATTCATATATTTTTTTATTTTTGGATTATGTTTCAAAATGGGTTGAAGCAAAAGAAACACGAACAGACGATACCAAAAAAAATTGATTTTTTTCCGGGCTAAAATATTATATAAGTTTGTAGTGACATGAGCAACCATCAATGACCAAGGTACGAATTTCTGCAATTGGAAAATATAATCATTTCTGAAAAAGTATGGGGTACCTCATAAAATTTCAACAACATATCTTCCCCAAAAAATGGCCAAGAAGAAGTCTCTAATAAGGAAATCACATGCATTCTAGAAAAGACTGTTAAGCCTAATAGTAAGGACTGGAGCCAAAGGTTAGATAATAATTTATGGACGTATAGAATAGCCTATAAGTATCTCATAGGGATGATCTCATATTGAATTATTTATGGAAGGAGATTCCATCATCCTATCGAATTGAAGCACAAATCCTACTGGGCCATCAGATATGTAAATTTGGACCTAGAAAAATCTAGGAAGGAGAGAAGATTGAAGTGGTAGGAGCTATATTAAAACAAGAAAGAATATTTTAAGTATTCAATGATCTATAAAGAGAAAACACGGTTGACTCATTGTAAGATTACTCAACCATGAACCTTCATCCCTGGAGTTCAAGTGCTTTTATACAAATACATACATACTCTAATTCCAGGTAAACTTCATTCTAGATGGGAAGGTCCTTTTACTCTTATTCATTTATATCCTTTTAGTTCTATGTAGATCAAGAATGAAGGTGGAGAAAACTCATTCACTATAAATGGGTAGAGGATAAAGAAGTTCTATGGGACAATAACTCACGAACCAACGGAGGAGATTTCACTCCTTCACCCTCAATACAAATGAAGACCCACTAGGTTGTATATTTATTTTACACATGATGAAAAGTAGTCATTTTTAAATAATTTTTTTAATCCATTAGGGAAACTGTATAAATTATGTGTGGGGGATTTATTCTTTTAGTCTAGTATTTTTCAATTTAATTAATATTATGAGTCAAGCCTAACACATTAATCAAAAGTGCTTCTAAGAGGCAAACCGTGTGTTTTTTCCCTTAGTCCACCCTTCCCCTTTGTCATATTATAGCATGATTAAATATGCCAACATTATCATTTATTTTTATTCTTATATTTTAGGTCCATTATGTAAGGATGAAAATGTAGATACATAATAGAACACACATTGTGAAGGGGATTTAAAACATCACTGAAGAAATGTGAAAATAACCACCTGACTAAGGAATAATTTCTAAAGGGTGTATTCTTATACATTCATTTTCATTTTAATTCCCTATGTTTTTCCCTCCAATAGAGATTTGATAATTAAACTAAAATTTCATTCCCACACTTGAATTTATATTTTACTCGACTTTTTCTAAGAGATGTGAGTTTTTTAGGAATCCAATGATGACATGTTTTATAATTCAATTTTTATAAAATTGAATGAGTAAAATGTAAAATTGGATCATTAAAATGATGTATGAATATTGAAATAAATATAGAATATTTGAATGAATTAATTGATTCATGTATTTGAAATTTCCCAACTATCCTTTATGCTTTGAATTTCCGATATTTATGTGAAATGATTTGTTATTATTAATCATGCCATGACTGATTGTCCCAAATAATAATTCCCATTCCTGAGATGATTTCTAGACAAAATATTTCTCATTTTATCTTGGGAATATTTCTTGAGTCATCTTGGGACATGTCACATACCATAACAGATATTGAAAATTTTTGAAGCCAGAACTGTGTAAAAATACATTTAAAATGATTGAGGCATTGCTTTGGCTAGCCACATATTTCCTAATACCCACCCTTACATTTATTTCTCGTTAGCCAATAGAAACCATGAATTTCTTTATAGGGTTAAGACACAGTATAAGTTGATTTTTCATTACATATCTGTACTTTTAGTATTTTTTCATGGATATTTCAAGTCTGAGTGTGGGGATAGGGACTTACTTTTTGGTTCATTGGTATGTGAATAATCTTTGGGTGGTATGACGTATGTGTCAATATTTTGGGAAGTGGAGAATAAGATAATTTGATATGTGTCATCATTTCACTGTGCATTATTGGATTCATCCATTTCACCTTCAAAAAAATAAAGAAAATGGATATAAGATTGAATTCCTCATTGTACGCTCTTTTATAAATCATGTCCCTCTAAAAAATAAGTGCTTGAATTATCATTTTTGGCAATGTTGGGACAAAAATGGACTGTTTCTTAAATCTGCATTTTGGAAAGATTTTCACATCAAGGGTATTTTAGTAATTTAATTAAAATTATAATTTCTTTTTGAATGATTTTTTTAAAATCTTTGATATATTTCCATAATCTTTCTCTTCTAGACCAGGAGCTTCTTTGAGTATTTATAGTCCTTAAAAAACAATGAAGTTGAAGATTTTTCTCCGTGTATAATGTAGACCCCACCATAGTAACAAATTCACATATTAGACTACACTCCTTTGACTGAAGTGGTTCCACTTGGAGATGAAAGTTGTATCAAAGGTGTGTTGACATATTAAATATTATGGTGTTTTTATTTCATTGAGGTGGATTTTTAACAAACTCATTTGAAGGAATCTTCCGAGAAATTTCGTCCAGAAAAAGAAACCTCCAATAAAAAATTCATAACTCATACATGAAGTGTAAAATTACACTAAAATTTGGAGGATATCTGTCCAAGAAAATGATAAATAGATATAATTATGTATCCAATGTGTTAAAATCCATTTTCATGGCCATTAATGCATGGTATTTTAAATGGGGGGAGTCTTCCTTGATAGAATAAATGATTGGAGTAAAAAGGCCCTAACTCCCTCACCAAGTGTCCAAATACTCTAGAATATTGAGGGTGGACGTCCAAGGAAATTTTGAAGAAATTTCATGAAGGGATCAATGCATTATTTGATAATTAATTTGGGATGCAACGTGTCAACTTTTAGAGGAAACATTCTGCCTATAAAAGGAGAGAAGCTCCCACCTCTCAAGTCATTACATTCCATCCACACTTCCTCCAATCGACCGATGAGGAAAGCATTAGATGAAATAATATATTAGATTTATTTTTTTCATTACTTTTTTACTGTATTTTATCCTCTCTCCCACATCATCTTGACTTCCAAATCCATGGATGGGTAGTTTCATTGAGTGATCGAGAAAGGAGGAGGTTGGACCGATGTTCTTTCATGAATTCTTGTGCTTCAATTTAATAAGATCCCTTATTCCTTAATAATATGGTTTCAATTATAAATACTGTTTTAAATTCCAAATGCAGTTGTGTATGTTTTTAATTCTATTAATTTATATTTCTTTGGTTGATGATCACGTCTCCCTCCACCCAATTCTAATATTTATATACCGGAATAGATTAGAGTCGGGTGGTGAGTTCTCGATGGTAATCAGCATGTGTTTATTCTACATATGGAATATTTATATTTTGGGAACAATAATTCCTAGTTAGGGATGGATCTAATTAATCAAGAAAAATATCTACAATCCTACACAAATTGGAAGAAGGATCAAACAATCTATTATTTTGGATAAAGAATATTCTCATCATTTCCATATGGTCAAGGGAGAGAAAGGAATCTGTAGATGAATCACTCTCTAACCAGAAAAATGAGGAAAAAGGGGAAGAAATTGGGAAACCAAGATAGCAAAGAACTGGGTCTTTTGAAAACCACTCTGATCACCATATTTTTAATTTGTTTTAAAACCAATCAAATCAAACTGCTTCTTTTTCTTACTTTGTACAAAATTAATTAAAACCAATTGTTTTCATAAAACCAATAAAAATTGACTTCATCATTTTGTGTGAACTCCTCTTCAAGATACTTCCTTGAGTTAACTACTATAATATAATTATGAAATTTAAATATTTTCTTTCAACTCCATGTGACATGCGTGCATCAGATAGGTTTTAATTATTGTTTCATTTTTCCATTAATGGATGAATATCCCCACATGCAACTTCTATAGAAACTTGTTTCCAATATCCATCCAATCATGATCAAGGAGTGCATCAAAGGCCATGATTCATTTCACCTCATATGAATGGTCATGTAATGGCGTGATCTTGTAATCATGTTAATCAATAATAGATAAATAGTGTAAACATTTTAAATATTATAGTATTATTTTATTCATGTGGAATAATTGTAAACAAAACCCATTAATTTAAATATATATAGCATTATATAATTAATGAGACTCTAAAGTATATTATATTTTATACATAAAGAGGTATTATCCATAGATAAGATTATATGAAAAATATAAAAATTAATTAAACACAATGACACACTATGTGATCTTACTATAAATACTAATATTATTCATAGTGTTAACTCTAAACCTGAAAAAGTTGATACAACCTAATCACTAGTACTTCATATTCTCTAGGCTGTATATCAAAGATAAGCACAATGTATCTACCAAGATGCATGCTAACATTTTGGGAAATGACTTACTAGCACACCACCAAAATATTCTTTTAAAAGTACCAAAATATAAAAAATTTACTTTTGTTAATGTAAAATATTTACAACATATGACATTAAAGTTATCTAACAGGGTCATAATGTTATAACCAAGCCCCCAAAATACACAAACCCACCTAATTTATAAAAATATAATGATTTCGGTAATCCATTATGGATAAACATTAATTGGTGTTCCATCATCTATTATAGCCATTAATGGTACAAAAGGATTCCATACTGAGACATGATGTTGATACTAATGATACCATCAATGGTACAGGAACATGTCAAATGGAAACTCAGAATCAATGAAGTAAAAGATCCCAAATATGACACAAGTAATATTGGTAAACTCATACCCATTCCACTCCTCAACCTAGCCAGAGTTTGGTAACTCACCTAATCTGTCCAATCCATATAATCCATGAACCTTAATATCCATCACATAACACCCTTCATTCAACTCTAAAAATAAAACCCAATACCCAAGCTTCTATTATTTTTCAATTACCATTTATTTTATCCCTTATTGTGGAACCAAATGTAATAATTAACCTAATATTCCACTAATAAATGGAATAATCATGAAGGTGCATCACTCCTTATAAGTGTTATTCCAGTCATGAAAATTCACATTAATGTAATAATATATTTATGTGAGGTTTTGAACTACTTGTAAGACAATTGATAACTTCAGTAACTAATAAATTAATTAAAGAAATATAAACACCAAATATTGTACAAAGTGAATCCGTATTAGGAAACATGTAGTTAATCTGAATTATAAAAATTGATTTTTTATTCATCACACAATATTAGCTTTTTTGACCTTAAGAAAAAATGCCTCCAAACATTCCCAGAATCACTAAACATGGAGTAGAATATTTGTCTAAATCATATAAGACTACACCTCCTATTTTTTTGTTCAGAATAATATTGATCCCATTCAAGGTCACTCTAAACCAAACTCTAAGGTATATATACGGTTCCACACTAATAATTCACAATATAATTCTTTATATGTATAAGACAATATAAATTGTTCTTATCAGAGTTGGATCCTAGAGAATTGTTAGTTTGTTAGACAAATTTCACCAAATAATTATAAAGTCAATGAAAAAGATATTATTTATATTTTTTATAAGTATACTAATGATACAAATAAAATATTGATTAAAAATAGAGTACATTAATTAGAATCACCCATAAAAGTCCCTTATAAAATATGAATAATCAATAATCTAGTATATAGTGTTTTTGGTAGATGAATAATATAAGAGACGGAGAGACGAACAAGAGTGATGTATGCCTCAAGTTAGGGTAAATCATGTAAAGGGGTGTCTTAAATATCAGTAATAAAATTTTATATAAATTAAAAAAATTATATAGAAGAATTACCATGAACATCTAGTCACCTAATAAAATCCATCATGAACTAGTTTAGGTTACAATTCCAACATGATGGATCCCCTAGGTTTACTTCCCCCTCTAACCACCGTTGGGAATCTGGTGACACCTTACAAGAAACCAAGTGTCTACTATAACATTTTTTTTATAATGTTGAACATATATTCCATCTATCACCGAAACACTTAAAACATTTATTAAAACCTAAAACAATAACAAATATAACTCTTAAAGGTATCTCAGGCCACAAAAAAAAAGAGTAAAAAAAAATTTGAAATCATCCCATTATATTGATTCATAAAATCCAAATTTAATTTAAATTCATTTATCCATAATGATTTTCATCATTAAAAACTTTGAAATATATTAATTATTCTACGTGATAAGTATCCACAAAATAAATAATTTTATAGTTCCACTACTAGAGTTTGATACCATATATCACACTCAATTCTAGACTAAATATGACAATTCTCATAGTGGACTCTATCTAGACTGGATATGTTTTTGCTAAGAACTCCCACTCAAATGAAAAATACATACAATTAATTTCTCATTTTACATTCATAAAACCAACTCCACTTCATCATATTGAAAACATATAAATATAGTGGTAAATCCAAAAATACATTGATTTCCATGGAAAAGATAATATCTCACTTCATATAAATAATGGTGTCTTAACACATTAAACATTTAGAAATACCTTTGTACATGACCCTTAAATAATCATTGTCCCATTAAATAATTCACTTAATTTATTCTCAAATCACTATACCCAACAACATACTATTTTTTAGAGTTTCAATATATTCCCAACATGAGTCACGCTCAAATTATTTCAAAAATTATATATTCAATCTATTAATATATGGTGTGCATCTACATTAGAACATATATTAATTATAAATGGAAAATATTTTGAGGAACCAAATGAAATTAATAAAGCTATAAAATTTTATTTCAATGATACTAATACCATTAAAATTTAGGTCTTACCACAACCTATACCCTCATAGTGAAACAAAACCTTATAGATACAATTGTCATATTTTAAGTGATTTATATAATTCTCTCCACCAAAGGATTATCCATATTTCTATCTATCAAAAATAAAAAATCTAAAATATAATATATTCTATTGAATAATACTTATGAGGCTAGCTTGAGTACCTAATATATCTATTTCACATTCCATACACTTGATCAAAAATAAAATGTGGTTCTCTATGCCACCACTATATATTAAGCACATATCATCTACTATCTTCATAGACATTCCCATTAAACCAAGGCATACAATATAATTCCATTACATTACCAAGGTTTACCATTTATATACCAATCTATACCTATGAAATTTATTTCATGAACCCCCCCACTAACCAATAAAAACAAATAAATTCACAAAAGTAAAACACAACAATAATAGTAAGTGAGATATGGAAAATAATTATAACTAGTTTTAGTTAAATAAAACTCCCCAATTAGCTATTCTAAATTACATTGAAAATATATTTTCTAATTTTTTATTTAACCAACTCCCTTTTCCTATTATTTTCAATTTTTTTCTAAATTCATTTTATAATCCCAGGTTTATAAACCCATGTTTTATATCCCAATGTTCAATGTATGATTCATATGAGAATCAGCTGGTGTATTCTTTTTTGTGCCTTTTAAATTTCATATGTATAGTGGAAGCACATAATTCATCAAGACACCACCAACAGGTCCTCTATAAAATGATATAATAAACCGGATTAATTTATGATAAAGTAATGAAGTTACAGAAAACATGTAAAAAATTATATTAGGTAATTATGTAATATAAATTCTGCCACAATACCCATGCTCTACTTATTTTGTAAAAATGGGAGAATCATTTTAGTCGGTCTATATAATATTTTACGTGTAATCCAACTGTATCATATTCTTCCATCAAGGATAAAAAAGCATGTAGATGGAATTATTATCTCCATACTAGTATAAACATTATAAGTATATGAACATGTCTTATTCCACCCTGGTCTCAAATTAATTTTGATAGTTAGTAATATAGAAGATTTCAAAATAGTGACCCAAAATCCAGGATTATCAATGAATCAATCATACATAATAATGACATATGCAATCCTAGTCTCAATTATATTCTCATTTTTCAAGGTAAGTAAACATTCATGATAACATCCCATCCTTAATGAAAGTCTAACCTTTAACAGTATATTAAAACATAGTATCTTCATGCCTATATCCATCTTTATCATAAAAATGGAATATAAATTATAGTTTTGGGTAATGGATTTCTGGTTAATGATTCATGATACACCCTTTACCAAAAAAATATAACCTCAATGAAAAGATTGAAATTATTATATATGCTCCTCACACCAGTATATTCAAAATAATAAATATAATAACACCTTGAAAACACATTCTTCGTTTTTCTCTCTATACTAGTTGAGTTAAGTTGATCAAATTAGATACCCCATAAACCATAAGGGAACCACCTCACATGTTTCACAAGGTCTTAAATTGTGTCCTTACACATCAACACATTCATTCCCTTTATAATAGACTTTGTGAATTTAAATCCATAGGGATTACCCACATTTGTTTCAAAACACATACTTAATATCTATATAGTTATAACCTTTCCCATACTATAAAAATGTGATTATGATAACCCAAGGTCATTCCCAAGAACAAATCTACACTATTAACACTATAGAACCCATTTTCACACAATCCCTCTACCTGAACTGAGTTAGTGTTCCTACCAATAATCAAAATGCAAAGAAGGAATCTACTATAATGTAAATTCCTTAACACCCTTATAATTTTCTAATAAGAGAACACTAACTATTCAATTTATTTATTTTAAAAAATATTCCTTTTCAGGGGTAAGTTTAAACCCACACAATATTAACATCCAACAAAAAAAACCAATCATCATAATTAGAAATAATAAATTTAATATAGAAAAAATGGTAGGGACTAAACCATGGGTAGTGATGAAATTATCTAATGTAAAAATGCATAAATAACCCTTGTGAAAACAAATGGAAAATACCATGGGATTTACCTTGGTCTATGTGGGCCTAATATGATGTTTATATTCCAATAAATAATTACATTGAAACAATCACCAAATATTTATCTATCTATAAAAATCCCATAGATAATCATCCATAGAAGAAGATATTATCCACCAAGACAATCAAAACAAAAAAACACATTCAAAATTTATCCTACCATTAATAAAATCCAACACTATTAAAAAGATACCACTAAGCTAGTATGAGTTTCAATCCACCCATACATGAAACATAGAATAATGAAATCATAAACCAACTATTGTGATGATATATTTCCACCCAAATTTATACAATATTCATATTTTTCCCACTACTATAAAGATTTCCACTATTTTGGACCCACAAATTCCACTAGCATACACCCGTGTTTAGATATATCTAGAATACTCCATATGAGTATATCAATGATTCAAAATCAAGGAGCTTAAATTGGTAATGGGGGTTATATTTATAGATTATAAAGAATAATGAACCTAAACATACTTGGGGCTAGATATAATTGAAAGAGAATAATAAATTAGAATAATCACCACAAATAAAAATAATAAATAGACACTATAAAAAGAAAATAAGGAGAAACCAAGCCACTGGATACATCACAATCTCATCCTCCATCACTATATCATCCCAAACTAAAAACTTTTTCACCTATCTAATATGGGTTCTCATGCGATATGTTTGGTGTAATGAGCATATTTGGAGCACTATAAAATGGTATAGGAATATGAAAACTTAAAATAATTCATCTTCAAGGAAGCACCAACCAATACTGGAAGAGATTCCTAGATTCAAGAATCCATTATTGAACTCATCCACTAACATTATCCCAAAACATTTTGCAATTTATCAAAAAAGACTAAGATGGGGTCCTCCATGATAGGTTGGATAGAAAGAGAGGAGGAGAATGGTGAACAGTGAGTGATGATAGATTAAAAACTACATCATTAGTGGGGGAAGAAGGATACCCAGAGAAAAAAACTAAAAAATGATAATCCAGAAATGAAATGTAAAGTAAGAAAGGGATTATGAAATATGAGAGAATAAAGAGGGGGAAAGTAAAGTAATATAAAGAGATTACATGGAAAGGGAAGTTAATAACCACATGAGGATTTAAAACCCCACGTAAGAGTCAAGCGGTTGTAGGATTCCATGAGTGTTAGTAGTTCATAAGGATTAAGGAATTATCTACTCGAATAATAGAACACAAAAAAAACAATTCAAATATTAGTTAACATTAGACAAATACCTTAATATAGTTCAATATTCAATCATCATCCCAATACTCCAAATTTATAGGACTTACATAAATAGTTAAGTCATGCCATATAAGGTTTACACTACATAAAATAGTACCCATGACACCAATAAATCCTTTATTGTATGTTCCCTTCCACATATAAGATAAATAAGAACCTACCCAATTGACTAAAATATCTAAATCTACTAAACCCCTTATAAATTATTAACAAACATATCCTAGTATCATCTTAATATATCCCATGTCCAAAGACCCATTTTGGGTTTTTTACAAAAAATTAATTACACATACCTTTTTTGTTTTATTTTAGGCCATATGTAGAATCTATGAAATGGTTTTGAAAAGTATGACCTAGTCATAGGATAAAATATTCCACTCAACTACACTTTCACCCATTCTAGGTAACCAATGAATAAACCATCATGAACACATAAAAAATTTCATTAATAAAATTAAATATATTTCATATCATATTATTGAGAATATAAAACTTGATTATTAAATTTATCTCATCCAGCGTCATCAATTAATATTCCCCCATTTGATGGAAAGTGAGAAATCAGACAAAAATGACCTATTTTATGATTTATGATTGAAAACTAGTGATAAAATTGAACAAAAAGTGACATAAAATGAAATACTACATCCTTAACCATAGTATTACACTTTCAATAATGGATCATCTATAGACCAAGATTTGGAGTTATGAGAGGAGGATGAAGATTTTGGGGGAGAGGTAAAATAATAGTGGAGGCTACCTATTGAATGAATTGAGTAACTAATGGGGTTGGGTGTTAAAAAAATAAAATAATTTTTTAAAATAATAAATAAATAAAATACCTCAACAAATAGGGTACCCATTTGTCACCACTATGTACCCTATGGATTTCCATTCCCCTAGGGTAGTCTGCCGACAACTTGGAAGAACAATTGAGATCACTTCTCTTTATTAACAACAATGGAGAAACATTTATCCCTGACATGGTAGATTGTGGTATATATATATATATATTAATTTCTATATATTATACCAATCAATATATTTTAAAACTAAGCAACCCAAACTTTCACAAAGACCGTGAAAAATTAGTAAAATCATCATTGATTGGTATATCATTCCTCAAAGATCAATTTAGAATCTCAATTTCCAAAAAAAAACCATTCTCTGAATTAAGGATACCCAAATTTACACTCTATCTACTATCAAATAATGATGCATGTCATTATAGGACACATTTCATGTAAGTATGAAACCCCAGGGTTCTCTACAAGATCCAAGACCAATAGATTATAATTACATGAATAATAACCCACACAGAAAACCCCTAAACCAATCATAATTCACACATTTATCTACATGTAAAAGTCATCAAACATTTCAATAATAGATAAAACATGCACCATTTCTAAACTATACCCTTAATCACAGAATTGGTATCTCGTTAAATAAACCACAAAATTATTTCAAGTTATATGATCACTATGAGATTTATAACTTATTACATTGTGAGTAGAATATTCTATCTTTACCTAATAGTATTTAACCCTTAATAACACTCATTCACATTTTTTAGTGCCTACTTGATTCACTGGTAGTCACCTACATGCACTAAATAAAATATCACTCAAGAAACATATGTAATATATATTTTATAAAATATTTGGGACCACATACATAATTTTAGATGTTAACCCCTCAATTCATATCCATCCATACCCATTTAAAACTGATATCAATATCTTCAAAGCACATGAGCCCCTATATTATGCCAAAATCCCTAATTAATTAGTTATAAACATTTACAACTAATACCACCTAATAAATTTAAATAGTTATTATCTATAAAATAACATCACGATGTGTTAACTAATTGTAACCAAAACCAATGACATGAAAATGGTTTATAGTGTTCCTTGGAATCTTATATATGAAAATTACCTATGATTTAAACATAATTTATCATTAAGATTTATCTTAATTGGTTATTAAGTTTTATCTTATTTGATTAAATAACCTATAAAATTTATAAGGTGGTTCCCCATTATAAAAATAGAGCGAAACAGTATAATTTCACCTTTCTATAGTGTCATCTAACCACTACTCTCAAAAGAACCTTAATAATGAGTGGACATCATTACAATCTGGTGAAATATGCCTTCAAATAAAATGATATAATTTTGAAATATTAGTGTAAAAGCAAGGATATATGGAAATGGATAACAAGGGAAATATCCTAAATCACTCAAGCATGAAGAAACTTCCCCAAACCCTCTTGGATCATATGAGGATAAAGGTATAGAGAGGAAGGGGAAAGGATGATCTTACCTATCCCCAACACCCAAACCCTTACATGGGGTTAAAGGAATCCCATAAATTAGGTGAAAAATCCCCCTTTCTTATATAAGGGCATGTGGATACTACTAGACTCCCGGTGGAATTCCATAGGATGTTTAGTGGGACGATATGTAACATACCTGAATTTCAATATATATATATATATATATATATATATATTAAAATTTTTAATTTAAATTTTATTTATGTAAAAATAAAACTATTTTTTAAGGTTTTGAAATAAATTTTATGAATATATTTATTTATTTACTTTTTTATTTTTTTTTACTTTATTCCTTGATTCAATGAATTTTTTCCTAATCAAAATGATGTATATGATGTAAAAAATGATCGAAGTCATAAAACATTAATCACTATTTTACGTATTTAATATAGATCATAGCACGAAAAGGATAAATAAATTATATAGAATAAAAAAATTATAAAAGTAGAATATAAATAAAGTTGACTAAAATTAAGAAATCTATAAGGTTGTGGTCTTCCAAAAACAAAAAAGTCATGAACACCCCTATAATATAAAACTAATGATTAAAGATAGGGTCTATATTTTGTAAATGAAATATAAAAATCTAGATAATAAATAAAATAGAATGAAATTTATAATATTTAAGGGGAATGTGAATTAATAGGTAATAGAACAATTGTAAAAGTTAAGATAACTATAGGAAATATGGCCTTCATGTAAACAACATGACTATTTGAATAATGAATTGACAATTATAGGTAACTAATTATATAACTATATAATGGAATAAATAACAACATATTAACATAAAAATATAATAAATAAATATTTAAAAAATTAAATATGATTACTTATGTGATATAAAAAATAAAAATAAAATATTTCTAAAAATGAATTTTATTTTTATCCATTAAAATGTTTTAATTTTATATTTAATTTAAAAGTTTTATATGCATCATTTAATATTTTCCCTCTAAAATGTTTTACATAATATGAATCAAAATTTTGAAATTATATCTAAATAAAATTTATGGTATTTTTCTAAAATGATTGAATTTTTTTTGTGATTAAAAAAATCATAGTTTTTCAAATATGATATGTTTTATGATGTGATAATTAATTAATGGATTACACCATCCAAAATATATTTACTCTATGTGACCCAATACATGACTATAATGAACCAATATCATGTTATAATGATCATTACATAAAAAAAAATTTATTAATTTGAAATAATATAATTCAAAGTATAAAATTTCATTCGTTATTTCTTCCAAAAATGGTTCTTTGGAACACATAACAATATTAAGCAACACCTTAATTCTGAAATCAAGAGAAACATACTCTAAAAATATTTGGAAACAAAAAATATACTTTTTGTATAATGAAGATAAAAATAATAAAATGAATAGAAAAGGAATATTAACTAAGAGAAACAAATATATTATACTAGATGTTATAATGATGTGTATATATAAGGGGAAATAGTACTATTGGAAGGGTAAGACGACTATTGGAATAGTAAGTTCTTCATATGGAAATTATTATATTAATGTAACTATTATACATAAAGGTTCATAATAAAAAACATAAATTCATTCCATAATAATTTAATTAAAAATTATTAATAATTTATATTGATCAATGAATAGTAATATAGTTACAGACATATGTATTATAATAAAAAATATTATTATTGATTTTTTTTTTAAATTTTTGATATCAAACATAAAATATTAAAATACAGCAAGGGTATTATTTGATAAATAAATTTCTCATATATAGGAAATTATTTTAAAAAAAATAGAAATCATATTTATAATCAGTACATTGAAATTTAAAAATGATAATTTTTTCACAATTCCCTCAATAAATTTCATTTACAGTAAAGAGTATAATAGTAAAAGAATTTATGTTAATTATTTTGACATTATTATAATGTAAACCTGATTTAGTATTTTACTATGTTAATTCTATAAAATAATATATTATTTTTTAAAAAATTATGTTTTTCAACCTATAATGGACTTTTTAGTGTCTAAAATGAGAAACAAGGTTTTAGAAATAATTTTTTTTGAAAAAAAAAATTTCATTTAACAAATGTTATTTAACATCTATTTCCATTTCAAAATGAAAAAATATTAAAAAACATACATAAATGTAAAAAACATGGTTTAAAACAATGACTGATATAATGTCTCGGAATCCTCTTTTTTTAATACACATAGATTATGCTTTGTTATGTTCAATCATGTTAAATCAAGTGAAATTATATTTAATAATGTTTAATTATGTTTATATATAAACCATGTCCACTCTGTTAGTATTTTAAATCATATCAATGGTTTGAAAAATATGACTAAGTGTAAGTCAAAATTAATTTTGAGTAATCATTATGGAATACACATAGTTGGACCTCCAACTGTTGTAAGAAAATCAGATCATTTTGTCCTACCATTGATATGGACATACCATTAAGGTGTATCACTATCAACTGTCTCACAGTCATCACAGATGATGAATTTTGACAAAGTAAGAGATACCATTATTCAACCTATAGTTAGACTCAACTCAAAAAACTAACAGAGTATGAGTCACTATATCATCAAGCTACCGATAGACTCATTCCAAAATTTTAACAATCTACAAGCTACCGATAGAGAAGGTCCATGTCACGATGACCTACCTTCTACATGACTTACTAATCCTAAGTCACTAATACTTAACTCACCATTCTTTATTGAAGAATTCATAAATTATAAGACAATATTCTAAATACACCGTTTCATGATACCGATCTTGATTCATTGTTCCAACACACCGTTCCAAGCCACTGTTCCAAGTCACTGTTTAAAGACATTTTCAATTATTACTTTTTCATTTAAATTAATGTTTTTTCTAAAATTCATATTTTTGAAACTTAGTACTTATATTTATTTTATGGTCATTAATTTTTCTTTTTTAGAAAACCTTTAAATTAGTGTAAGATTGTAGTATAAGATATAAGGTACCTAAATGTGATCGAGATAATTATTCTTGTCAGTTGCAGTGCATGAAGATAATACCTGATCAAAAGGATAAAGTGTGTGTAGAATTATTACACTTGAGAAATACATGAGAAATACTAACTATGGAAAAATGAAGATACAGGTGAGAAATCAAAACTAAATAATGTTTTTCATTACCACATAAAGATAGGAGAATAACTCATCGAGAAAATATTATATCTCACTGAAAAGAGAAGTCAAAAGCTCTCACAACCCTATATTTTACTATATTTTTCTAAAATTTTACTCAATATATATTCCAATATTTATTCCTGGAGGTGAAAGATGAATTTTTTATCACACAAATCCTTATAACTCTATTCTCTTTATTATTTCTTTTCTTGTGTACTACTATTGCATTATGAGTAGTATGTGTCTATCTATTTTATAAATGCACACTATCTCTTATAAAAAATAGGAAGATACATTTTATATTTAGAAACAATCATCTACACTTGAAAGTACCAATGGATAACACTTGAAGAGGTCCCTATGTGACCTATTTGTTTTTTCCCTCCCACAAAAACTATGCAAGAGGCCTAGTTGACCTGGATAATTTTGTTTGATGTTTTTTACCGTAATCCAAGGTGTAAATACAAGTTTATTTATATATAATTCTTGGTTTCATATGATTACCATGTGGAGAGTGTTAATTCTCAGTTTGAGACTGATCATCTTGTTTTAAATTCCACTATGTTCTTTCAAGTTTTGTTTTAACTTTTTTAGTTTATTCATATTAAAAAACTTCACATTGATTTGATAGTTAATCATAGAGAGTGCTTATATTATAATTTTATTTATTAGATTGATTTAAAAATTTAAAGTAATAATTCATATTTTTTAACTAAGAACTAATCACTGTTTGATAAATCCTTCAATCAAACAAATATTCATAAACAGCTCCTTCAGATAACTGGGCTATTTTGTATTTCAAATTGGGGAACTTTTTATTAAATATTTTTTATAGAAATTTTTATTGGAACCCAATTCACCCCATCTTTGGTTTCCTACTCTAACCAACATTTGGTATAATAGGTTATTAATTTTTTGGTTTCAAGGTTTTCAAGGTTTTCCAACCATTTTAATAATGATTTTAGTTTTCTTTTAGTGATATCAAAATTTATATCAGTTACAAATTTATAGTTCTTTAAAACTATTTTTTATTACGTAACATAGATAATAGAGAGCAAGGTGTTTATGCCCACAGAACTCTCTATTTTAATCTCACAAACAATTATCAGTGGAAAATAAAAATGAAAATTCATTTATAAAGAACGTGTTTTGAAATATGGACTTCTATAGTAAATGAATATAATATTCCTGCTATTACTATAAATATAAGGTTTAACCAAAAAAGATATCCTATTATAATATTTATAAAGATATTAATTACATATATTTTTTATAGGCTTATAATAATTCAATAGGATTTCTTCATGTAAAACATCCTTTGAAATTTGAGATACTTTAGATGTTTCACATGAAGGAACCCCCAATGTGAAGGAAATTAGGCTTTAAAAATATAATATTAAATATGATAAAATCAAAATTTAGAATGAATAATGTATCTCTAAAATGTATCTCAGGTTTAATGACATCGTAAATAAAATGATCTCACTGGGAAACCCAATCACTATAAAATAGCAGATCATGTTAATCTTGATATGTCTACTAGAAAGGTTGAGAGGGAACTTAGTATCATTTAGAGAATATAGTGACATCTATGCAATACCTATTAAAGAATTAATTGGACGGCTAACGATGTATGAAGAAGAGTTTAACATTAAAATAAAAGAATATAATTAACCTAGAATAAATTGAGTGGCTTTCAAAACCACTACATCCAAATAAAATGAGAAAATTCAAGTTCCTGCTGAAAGTACCAAAAATAAAGACTCATAAAATGATATTTATGAGGAAATTGGTCAACTAATATATATATTTAATAAAATATATAGAAAAAAATTTAGAAATCCTAGATACATTGGGAAATACAACAATAAAGGTAACCGGAAAAAGGATTGGAAAATAAGTGAGAATATGAATGTGATCATCTTTTATGAATGTAAAATAAAAGGAAATGTGAAGGCTGACTATCCAAATATAAAGTACAAAAAGAAGTATGAGGGAAAATATATAAAATACAAGAAAGAAATGAAGGCCAACTGGAGTGCTTCTGGAGAAATATCTAGTGAATCTGAATAATCACATGATGAAAAGGCATACAATTCCAACATGTGTTTCATGAAAAACACATCTGAGGTAACCTTTCTATCTCCTACATAGAATTATTATTATTCTTGAGAAAAATATGAATCTGAAAATTATAATAATATTATCTATGAGTAAATGTTCGAATGTTGAAAAATTCTTAAGGATGCTTGAAATGAACTATAAGATAAATATAAATCCATCATGAATATATATTCTCTTTCTACTACTGTGAAATATGAACATTATATATAAAAAAATTTATAATCTAATTAATGAGAATGCTGATATAAAAGTTTCTAATGATCAGTTATTGAAGTATTTTTAAAACATTACAAATGGTAAAAATACCTTAATTCAAATTCGTGGAAAACAAGTTGATCCTAATTATACTACTGGAATTGGTTATCAACCTGGGCAATAAAATTTTGTTAAAAATAATTTTGCATCCTAATCATGAATACTCAGGTTTATTCTCACAGATGAAAACATTTCTTCATGTTCCATCACTATAAAATTTTTTACTTCTTCTAAATCTTTTAGACCTAATAGATTTTATTTTTCTAAAACATTAAAAAAACCTTATTGGAAACCCATAAAGAAAATTTGGGTTCCTAATGCCTTAATTACAAATATTACTATTCCCATGAAAATATATATACTAAAGTCTTTCCTTTTTCAAATTGTTTTTGTTGGGAAGATGTTTGAAGAGTTCATATAAGAACACATGGTACATGGAATGTGGGTGTTCAAGACGCTTGACTGGGGACTAATCTAGCTTCCAGAATCTCTTAAATATTTATGATGGACATGTCACCTTTGGTGATAAGGAAAATTTTTAAATTATTGGTCTTTTCTAAATCAGTAACACAAACTCAGTTTTAATTTATAAATGTCCTTTTATTTATCATATTAAATACAATCTACATAGAATTTCATAATTATTTAATGATGGGTTTCATGTAAAATTTTAAAATAATTCTTGTAATGTTTTTAGTTATATAAATGTTTTAGTGTATACTGTCATTAGAAATGAAAAAGTAATACTGTCAATCTATATTCTTTAGTTCCAATATTGTTTATTTTTTAATTACCATTCATAAAGAGTCTTGGATATGTAATAATAGACTTGATGACTATAAAATTAATTATTTTGGAAACCTTACTAGAAAAGGATTAGTCAAGGATCTACCTAAAATATAGTTTCTAAATCATAATGTATGTAATGATTTTCAAAATGGAAAACATCAATATAATTCTTCCAAACCAAATAAAGATGTTTCAACTTCTCAACCTGTTGAATTGTATTACATGGATTTCATTGGACCATCTATATTTTATGATTTAAATGGTAATGACTAGGTCTATGTTCTAGTATATGAATTTTAATGGTATACATAGACCTTATTTTTATCTCACAAATGTGAGGCTTGTTCTTATTTCATTAAGTATGTCAGATCAGAAGAATTATTAAGTGGACATAGAATCAAATCCTTGGAAAGATACCGTGGTTGTGAGTCTGAAAATTAGGAATTTAAATCTTTTTCTTCAAAAAATATCTATAGTCATAACATTTTAACTCCTATGACACCTCAGTATAATGGACTTATAGAAATAATAAACAGAACCTTACAATAGCTAGCTTGGGCTATGCATAATGAAAATGATCTACCTATTTACTTTGGGGAATAATCTATGAATACAACTTTCAATATATTTAATATATTCTTAATTAGACCTATCATAAATAAAACCCCCTATGAGTTGTGGAATAATATAAAACCCAAGTATAATTTCATTAATATTTTTTGTTAAAAAGTATTTTTATCACTAAAAAGGTAAAATTGACAAATTTTCCTCCAAGAGTGATGAAGAAATTTTATTAGGTTATTAAACCTATAGTTTATCCTATATAGTCTTCAATAAAGAACCAAATATGTGGAAGAGTCTATGTATGTCATGTTTGATAAAAGAGATTTGCATGAATCCAAAACCTCCATATAAAGTATTGTGGAAAATATGTAAAATCATAATAGAAATCCTAAATATTTTTATTATTATATTAAAAAAGATGTAGAAAATTATATTTATGGAAAATATCAAGATTCTTACTAAAATGAACCTGAACCTGTAGAAAAACCTGAAGAAACCATAATTTCTTTTTTAAACCTGTCCAAAATATTAAAATCATCCTTTATATACTGTAGTTGGAGACTTTTACAAAGAAATGAGAAATATATATTCTTTAAGGAACCAGGTTGAAAATCAAATCATTTTTTCACAACGTGAACCTAAGATCATCAATAATGAAATAAATGAAGAATTTTGGATCAGGGATATACAAGAAAAATTAAATCCATTTTAATGAAGAAATGATTGTAAACATGTTGATAGACCCAAAGAAACCTTCAAAATAGGCACTATGTAGGTGTTTAGAAACAAGGTAAATGAAGCTGGCACTATAGCAAGAAATAAATTTTAACTGGTTCCATAAGTTTGTAATAAAGACTATGGAATATACATTGAAGGAACCATTTCATATGTGGCCCAACTTGAAGCCATTAGAATACTACTAGCATATACAGCACACCTAAATTTCAAACATTACCAAATGAATGTCAAAAATCCATTCCGAAAAGGTTATATAGTTGAGGATTTTTTTGTTTAACTGCCCTATGGTTTTACAAATCCTCATTTTCCGAATCATGTTTTCAATTTAACAAAAGCTGTGTATGGTTTAAAACAACTATCATGAGCTTGGTATGATATGATCAAAACTTTTATTATTTAAAATTATTTCTATAACGGCATAGATAATCCAACACTTTTCATAAAAATATCTAAATAAGTTTTAGTTTTTCAAATATATGTTCATGATATTATTTTTGGATCTTCTAAAAATTATTTATGTTTGGATTTGTCAAAGATGATAAAAAATGAGTTTGAAATGATTTTAACGGGTGAACTCAAATTCTTTCATGGATTTAAAATTTTTCAAAATAAGGAATGTATTATTTTAAATAAAGATAAATATACTAAAGATAATTTAGATATGTTTATATTAGATATAACTAAACTAAGTGATACTGATATGTGTACCACCTATAAATTGGGTATTGATGAATATATAAAATTAGTTAATCAAAAAAATTACCGAGGGATGATTGTAATTCATCTATACATGACTATTATTCAGCCAGATATTTTGTATAGTGTATGTATGTGTTCTCATTTTCAAGAAAATCCAAATTATTCATACCTACATTCTATTAAAAGAACATTCAAATACCTCAAATATACTACCAACATAAGATTGTTTTTATCCAAGAGGGAAAACATTTGAATTAGTTTTTCTGATGCAAATTTTTGTGGGTGAAATTTTGATATAGAAAAGAAACTTTGGAACATGTCACATTTTTTTGGGAAATCACTAGTTTCATGGTGTAATAAGAATCAATATTTGGTTGCATTGTCTACTTCTAATGATGAATACATAGTATCTCGTAGTTTTTGTTCTCGGATTTTGTGGATGAAACAGACATTTGTAAACTATGGATATCAATTTAAGAATTTCTTTATAAATTGTAACAACATAAGTGCTCTTAATATTTCGATAACTCTTGTTTCTAATTAAAAAACAAAGAATATTTATGTAATACATCACTTTTTGAGGGATCATTATCAAAAATGTGATGTAACTATTGAATTTATTGGCACTGAACATCAATTGGTTGATTTTTTTTACTAAGACATTAAATTATGATAGAATGTGTTGCATCAAACATGATTTAGAGATGATAAATTTTGGGTGAATCTCCACTGATGACTCATCATTGGGACTCATCGTTGATAACTCACCGTTATGAATCATCATTGATATCTCACCATTGGGACTCACCAGTGATGACTCTCCATTAGGACTCACCATAGATGACTCACCACTGTGAATCACCATTGATGACTCATCATTTGGACTCACTATTGATGACTCACCATTTATGACTCACTATTGGGACTCACCGATGAAGACTCATCATTGTGTCTTATCAATATTACATTATTATTTTTTTGGATTGAACTGAAAATGTTTGTTTTATTTATTTTACATTATATTTGTGATTTATTATTTTGAAATCCCTAAATGATAAAAAATGAATCGATCCAAATAACTTCTCACTTACTCTACTTCCTAAACCAAACCTTTCTCTCCTGAACCTATACATCCTTCATCTATAGAACCCAAACTTTTGTATGGATCGAGTGAAGTACTTTTCCAAGAAATATCTATATGAGTATCATCGTTCGAGGAAGAAAAAGTCAGGATCGAGTGATTTTAAACTCAAACCTATTAACCCTGATCTTTCCATTATAATAGTCATTCCAGAAAAGTAAGTGCATACAAAATGGATCTTATCAAGTATGTATCTTATATTGATAGTATTGAAATAACAAGGTTGGATGGAATGGTTCTCCAAAAAAAAGTTTCATCTTTATCTAATGTTAGTTCATTAGTTTTATATGTATATAGAGTTTCTTCTTGAGGGCACAAATGTGTTTTATATTCAGTCTAGAGTAAATGGAAAACTAGTTGTTGTTTCCTCTAATTAGTGGGTTTAGTGTCTAGATGTTCCACATAAAGGTATTTTAGAGGATCACCAAGGCATTTTTCCACATGAATGTGGTATTTTAAGTTATAAAATAACCTTGATAGAGCTAGCCAATGATGGAACCACAAGAAGACCAATTGAAACTAAACTCGATGGAGAATTCCAATTTATGTTTATGTTTATTCAGTATCTACTTAGCCCAAGGAAAGTGTGAATATCTTCTATAAATTATCAATATGTTTATCTACTTTATCAGATAATTAAATGGAACAAGATTATCTTTTGTACATATCTTATGGTTTATATGAGTGATATGATCAATCCTTACTCAAATTCAACCTCTCTTTTTTATTCAAAGATTATCTCTTCCATATTAAAATCTAAAGGAGTGGTGAATATAGGTGAATAAACTTTCACAAAGTGTGATGGAATTTGATTTACACAGGTTATATGCAAAATTATGAGGATTAACTCGAATCCCTAGAAGAGATACTGGGTGGATGATAATAAGAAAATCTATAAATAATTAAATCATGTTCAACACCCAAAAGACCAAAAGATAAGGATGATCTTTCTATATATGTTTTGGAGTATTCAGATGAGGATGAAAAATAAGCTGAGGTGGATAAAGAAAATGAATCTCTTATTGATGATAGAAGTGATCTGGATATTACAGGATGCCTGGAAAGAATCACTTATGGATCACATATCCCTCCAAAAGCTCTTCCTATTAGATATTATATCCAAATAGATGAGGAGGAGGAGGAGGAAATAGAAGATACTGAGGATGTTCAGTATACCGATGTAAATGTAAGTGAAGAGGAAGAATAATATAATAATATATATAAATAAAATTATGAAGAGGAATAAAAGGAAAATCTAGAAAATGAAGAAGAAGATGAAGAATAATTTAGTGAAGAGGAAGAAAGTGATGAAAATGAAGAAGAAGAAGAAGGAAAGAAAAAAGTGGTAATGATTTTGATGAAGATGGTGGGGAATTTGATCATCATTTTAGTAATAAAGGACTTGATAGAGAATGGGAAAAACCTGATGAAGCTATTTTAGTTGAAAAGAATCTAGTTCTAGACACTAAAAAGGATGTAGAGTTGGTGTTAGTTTAAGAATAAGTTCCAATTGTTCATGTGAAAAAAAAATATTTTTAGAATAAATGACTGATTTCAGGGGATAAATAGTCTTAGAGAGTTATAATTTATACTCTTTCCCCTTTTGATGTGACAATGGTTTTAGAATGGGGGAAATATCTTGGATACCTCACATTGGCCTTGAGATATCCATATTCTAATGATTAATCAGATCCAGTAGTTGATCTTGCTTTTGGTTCTACTTCTACTCCTGCTCCTTCAATTTTATATTATCTTAATAAATATCTAAGATAGAATGATTATAATTTTTTAAAGAATAATTGTATTCTACTGTCAAATAAATCCTCTAAACTCAACCAACTCTAGTGGTAAGTCATAGTGAAAGTGATTTTGTCTGGCTGTCATAGAAATGTATCCCCTATATTCAACCTCAAATGGTTTTTGAGCTTTAAAAAGTGATAATGGAAAATAAGAGGTTGAGTGATGAGATGATTTCTTTAATTTGTGTTGTTAAGGGCTTGTATTTTGAATATAGAGAATCTTTGGCAGGTGTGGTCAAAACTCTTATAGAAACATCTTTCGAGGATGATACACATTAGCCTCCATCTCTTGACTTGCATATGTTGAGATCAATAATTAAAGAGGAATTAAATTCATCTCCATATCTACTATTACTCATATTGACTCCTTGAATGTTGAGAAAATCATATCGGTGATCATAGTTGAACAACAAACTACGATGGGTAGTTCAGTTCATGAGTGCTTAAGAAAAAATAAATAGGGCAGTAATCATGTGAATGACATCATAATGTTTTACATAAAAGGGGACTCTACTTCTCAGTAAGATATCATCATGAATGAATATTCCTACATTAAAAGGATTCATACCAAACATAAATTAGATAGTCATTTCAAATACATAGATGATAATTTGAGTTTCCTTTAGTCACACAGGCTTCATGTAACAACTTAAACTACTCAATAAGCACACTCTTTCCCTTCAGATGATCATGGAAAACCAAGATGATTTTACCAAGTGTATGGAGAAAAGTGGAGAGATAATTATGGAATTCATCAACCTTTTGAATCCATACATGCATGTTTAGAGCTCTGCTAATATAGCTCTTAAGACCCTACCTATTAGACCTGCGACTGAGAATCTTCCTTCATGTTCATTATACATATTGGATGATCCTCAATTCAGTGTTGTTGTCACTAGAAACCCTTTTTCTCCTCTTCCTTCAACCCTTCATCAATTTCCTATATATCCAACTTAGTATATTAGTCATCTGAAACCTGTTATTTATTGAGAACATATAGCCCCTCATTATTCTACTCCAGGTCTAACCTCTCCTTTACCTTTTAGAGTTGCCATGCATTAGCGTTATACATCAACAACTATTGTACCTATTATCCCTCCATACCCTTCTACTGATAAGGAAAAACTATTCATGGATCCTTCCATAGAGAAGAATTGATTTTTGATTGTTTCTTGATAGGGATGTATTTTTAACTTTTTTTCAATCAATTTAATCACTATTTATCATGAAATAATTTTTATATTTTCCTCTATTATCTGTTCTTTATCTCTTGTTATTTTCTCATTTATCATTTAATAAATTTTTTATCTTCTGGATAATCCAAAAAGAGGGAGAATGAATATGGAATTTGGAAAATCAATATGGTATTTAACCTAACAATGAGATTAAGTATGTCGTATTTATGCCATTACTTATGATCATCAAAATGGGTATATTTTTGTCCTCCTCAAGTTTTAGTTCTCAGAAATCATGATTTTTTAATTTCAATCATTATTCATCAAGTTAGTTTTTTTTACTCATGTTTAATTATGTTTACATGTAAGATTAATGTATTCTGTTAGTACTTTACTTCATAAGACGGGTTATAAAAATATGAAAAAGTATTAGTCACCATTAAGGTTGAGTTACTGTTATGGCAGACTCACTGTTGGACATCCTACTATTGGGAGAAAATCGGCTAAGTATGGGATCCAATTGATATGGACATACCATTTGGATGTCTCATTGTCAACTACCTCACCATCATCACAAATATTAAATTATAAAAAAGGATGAGACATCATTATTCAACCTACCATCAGATTCAACTCATAAAATTAGAAAAGTATGAGTCACCGTCGCGTCAAGCTATCGAAATACTCATTACAAAATTTTTGCAAAGTATGAGCTATCAATGAACTACCCTCAAAGAGACTTACCAATCCTGAGTCATTTATACTTGACTCACCATTACTTATTACATAATGCATAAAGTATAATACACCATTCTTGAGACACCATTCCAAGAAAACGATCCAAAGTCACTGTTTCCGCACACCATTCCATGTCATTGTTAAATGACACCGTTTAGAGACATTGTCACATCATACTCAGTTTATTTAATTCAAATTTATTTATAATTTTTATATTTTTAAATCATAGTACTTATATTTATTTTAATGAATTTTTCTACATTTTTTATACAACCATTAAATCGATGTCAGACTACAGTATGAGGTACGCGGTACCTAGACTTTATCGAGATCTTGATTCTTTTCGGTTACAGTGTATAAATCCAATACCTGATCAAAAATATAAAGTGTATGGAGAATTTATGTGCCAGAAAAAAAACTCAAGAGAAAATAACTATGGAAAAAAAGATAATAGTGAGAACTCAGAACCAAATAACATTTTGTAACAACACGCAAAGTGAGGAGGACTCGTCGAGTAAATATTATACCTCATTGGAAATAGAAGACATAAACTCTCATGACATTGTATTTTACATTTAGTTTCTGAATTTCAACTTGAGCTGCATTTCAATATAACATCCAGGAGCTACATGATGCATTTCTAATCAAACAAAGCCTTCTATCTATATTCTCTTTATTTGTCATTTCTTGTGTATTGACATTAAATTAAGAGTAGTGTGTGTCTATCTATTTTACAAACACATACTAACTCCTATGATAAACTAGAATATTCATAGATATCATCACAATCCATAATCTAAACTTGACAGTACCCATAGATAATAGTGGAAGTGGTCCATGCAAGGCGAGTTTGATTTTCACTCCCACAAAAACTGTGGAAGAGGTCTAGTTGACCTATACAGTTGTGTATGATGTTTTGTTACCCTGATCAAGAATGTGGATCAGTTTTTATTTATATATACTACATTGTGGAGGGTGATCACCAAGTGGATAGGATTAAGTCTCAGAATAAGAATGATCCTCTTTTTTTAGTCCTACTATGTTATTTCATGTTTGGTTTTCATTGTTTGTGTTTATTCAAATTAGAAAACTTCATATTTCTTTGATATTTATTCTTAGATAGTGTTTTTATAAGAATTTAATTTAGTAGATTGATTTAAAATTTTAAAGTAATAATTCATTTTGTTTTAACTTAGAACTAATCACTCTTTGATAAATCCTTCAAATAACCAAATCGTATATAAAATTCTCCTTTGGTTAACTGGTTTGCTTGGTATTTAAAATTGGGGAAATTTTAATTAAATATTTTTTATACAAACTTTTTTTGGAACTCAAATCACCCCCCACCCCCCCCCCCATTCTCTCTTGAGAGTCAAACTCAGACCACCAAAATGGTTGATCATTTTCTATAACATATATTTCCAAAGAATAATTCATATAATCAATATATATTTCTCCCTAATTTGACATAAATATTCAACCATAATTCCATTCCTCTTCAACTCCAAAATCTGTGATAGTGGTTCTCCACTCAAATTTCCTCATAAGAGTCCTTTAAAGGAGTTCTTAAGAATCTAAAGAGTTATTTATAATGTTCTAGGAATCTACATTGTAATTAAATGTATACTAATATATTCTATTTATTTTCATAAATTATTCTAATTCCATTTCATTCCAATATGAAATTTTGTTAAGATTAATTATTATAAATTCATTATTATAATATCAATAATAGATCATTGTGTCTTCTTATTATACCATAATCATATTTTCTATATTGTAAAATTATTTTTATTGCCTAAAACTAAATTATCCAAATACCTATGTATTCCTAGCTTTTTTTGTATTTGGGATGTATTATTTCTAAGTGGGGTTTTTTTCTAATGAAGGGTGATAGTGATATAGCTGGTGGAGACTTTATCAGATCATAAGTGGTTAAATGTCAATTTTATATGAGTTTACCTTTTCAATTAAATAATTTCATCCTAAATGTTCCTTATTAAGGAGGTTTTTTTCCTTAATGTGAATCAAATATGTGTATTATCGATGTTCCCCAAACTGGAATGACTACTAAAAGTGGGTGTGTATGTGGTCTAATTTTATAAAGTATCATGTTCAAATTCAAACCCTGGAACATGTTATTGTTCTTAATACATTCATCATTATCTCCAAATCTCAACTTGTGTAAAGAAATAATATAAAAGAGAGAATCAAAAATTTTTAACAAGTTTCATCTTAAAATAATACTTCTTTTTTCGTTTAGTTTGTCCCCCCATCACAAATTATTTAATATCAAATTGTTGATTACAACCATAGAAACTCCCAGTCCGATTAATACAAAGTTAGACTATGTTTCTCCACTTTTGAATCCCACTAGAATATAAAATTCTCTTCATCAATGAGGACTCAATAAGTAAATTCCTCATTTTTATACTCATTTTCTTCTACACCACCTAGAAATAATATCTCCTTCCATGAGCATATGGATTGAAAGGTATGCACATATACCTCAATAATATCATCCTCAACTTCTTATAATATGTTTGATGGTCTTGAAACTCCTTTTAAATATGTAATTTCCCCATCTTATTTGAATATGGTATATCTTCTTTTATTGACTTCAAGATTTATCAAACTTACTTTTTCTCCTTGATATTAGATGTACCATTATCATAAATGATCTTATGATGAGAAAAATATTTATCAAATATAAACACAATATGATCAATTCTTTTACCACGTATTTATATACACAAAATCATTATGAACATTATTCTCAAAATATCACTGTCAATTTTTCCATATTTGAATTATAGAAAATCCACAATATTAAAAATCAGGTTGATCTTATTAAAATTGGTCAAATGATTCCCAATTTATCTCTCATTTAAACTTATTTTAATTCCCATTCATATTTATATTTAAATCCTCAATCTACTCAAGATTTTATATTCTATTTGATATATAAATATTTTTTATCTTATTAATTCCAAAATATATCTCTTCTTCAAAAACATCTAAGATTTTAATGTTTTTTTGTAGTTAGTTATGTCATAGAAATTGAATATGTTGCAATAAGATACCTATTTTACTTCAACTACATCACAATTACTTACACGGTTTTGATTGGCTATATACTAATCAGTAATGTCTCAACAATCTACAATAATATTATATCCAAAATTCCTATATAGAATATGTTCAATATGATTGGCTAGGTGAATCTACACTCATCTACGTTGCATATTTGGATATGATAGAAGTTCAGATATGTGAATCATTCAGTTATGTAAATTTTAATATATTCTCAAAATAGTGACATGAATCTAGAATATTCTAGATTTCTCCCAGATTAACTCAGAACCTACTCGTCCAACTTCCATCCCTTTTTTATTATTTTAACCCTTATAAAAAAAGTTTTATATGGTGTTACTTCAACCAATAACACATGTATTTAATTCCATTGAGGACTATTACATCAATCTTCACACTTTTATTTTCAATATTGTCTTGAATTTATCCACTCATGTTCTTCAAGTTGTATAATCAAGAAAGATTTTACATAAAACATGGAAGTAAATCAAAAAACTTTTTGACATATATGTATTCTTAGTCAATCATGATATCGAATTCCATTTCCTCAAGGATCCATAAAAATTATCTAAGAATCGTCATAAAATTTGTTGAACAAATATTTAATTATTGACTAAAAATGGAATACTTACTTGGCAACAAAGATCTCCCCCTTTGAATTTTTTTATTCAATACCAATCCTGAATATTGAAATTAATACAAGGAAATATTCAATATTTTCCATCTTATTTATAATCAATTGAAAAGGTCTATGTGATGGACTTCTCAACTCTTCCTTTTCTTTTAATGTAACTTTTATATTATTCCCCCTTTTTTCTAAAAACATGATGACATTATACAATACACATAGAAAAAAACCTTTTGATATTAAACTCTAAGTCTATATGGGAAAACCCAGAGTAAAAAACAAGATAGATATAACCAAGGGTTTATTTGTTTTTCATACACTTCCATTAATGTGATATCATGATAATAATTTATTATTACACAAATAGAAGTTGTATTAAAATATATTCCTTTAAAGGAATCATATAAACTATTCACATCTCAACAAAACATCAAAGACGTTCATGTACATGTCATGTAACTCCCACTTTTTCTAATGTTAATATTATTAACATTATTCATTAATAATACCATTTAATATAATTTTAACCAAGGTTTATAGGTGTGGTTATCATACATCGACCTTTAGGTTTCAAATATTTCATTAATTTAATGATTTACTAATATTTACTATAATATCTCATTATTCTCAAACATTATCTCCCTTAATGGATACACTCATCTTATTATATTAAATTCATCAGACTCTATGAATTATAATCTCTCCATTATACATAGTAATGATAAGCTCAATATTTCTCATTTAATTCCCTATATATATTTTCCAAACATATAATATAATTGGTACAAAGGAGTTTCCTCATATTTTTGTTAGAAATAATATTCAGGCTGTGTTTTTCCTCTCAACATGGGAATTCCATTCTTATAGTCTCATCATGGGAATTTTTCAATAGAATATTGCCATTAACTTTTTATTTATGTAGAATATCTTTCTCCACCTCAGTATTCAAAACTTTTATGTTTCTAATTTTGGAAAACATCTCTTCATTATTTTCTATAACTTCTAATACCACTTTCTTTCCTCCACCTTCAACTTTTTTTAACTACATCCAATTATTTAGGCATTTTTAATTGATTTGAATAAAAATCATCATTTTTCTTAACATTCTTAATATTATCATAGTTTTTATATTATTTTAGACTAGATTTCATTAGAAAAATGTTCTCTTACACAGAATAGGGAATATCTATTTCCAAAATAGTCATACATACCTCACCATTATGACATTGTAAATTGAACCTACCACATATTTATTCCAAAATATGATATTTATTTTTTGTAGATTGTTGTGGTGATGATCAAGTTATGGTTTATTTCCTATGATATTTATCCACAAATTGTCACTAAAAACAATCATGGTTCTTTCCTATTTTTTGGTAAAGACATTCTAAACCATAAATAATATTCTTTGTTTCCTTTCTTACCATAGCACACACAAATTACATCACACTTGTTTCTTCAACATTGGTTCCAGATCATTCCAAATTTGTTTTTTGGTTTTCTTGTTACAAACCAAACCTTACGTGGCATGGGTTTCCATAACCACCTTGTCATATTTGTCCATTATTTTGATGAATAAGATTTCATATTAGTTTTATTGGCCTCTATATCCTCACTTTTTGTGTTCAAATATATGCTATTAAATAAACTATGTGTTTTTTGAAATTGATTTGATATAAATTTACATTGCTCACGTGATTTTATCTAATTATTATTCTGATTTATTCATTACATAACATTGTATCCTTAGTGAATTCATTTCTGTCCACGTTAAACTCATAATGTATTATGGGAAATATTGATTGTGTATTAACTAATTATTTTTCATTATAGTGATTACATTTTTTAGATCTACTTTAATATTTTCATGTTCGTATTCCCTAATATTATTCATCTTGATCTCATCAACATAGGTTTCTTACATATTTTTTATTTATTCCTTCTTAGAAAACAAAATTTTATTATATTTATTAGGGTTATTCTTTCTTTACTGAGGAATTATATTTATCCCATGTTGAATTCTAATGTTTATTTCATATCCCACCCAAGTTCTGTCCATTATTCTCTGTCATCACTACATATTTATGAATAAGATTTTTTCTTTACATGAGAAAAAAACTAAATTTATAATTTAAATAACAAATTGATAATGATTCTTGATTTTTCATTCTTATAAAATTACTCTTTTTTATATTGAGTTGTTTTTTATTCTACCTAAAAGATTATTGTTTGTGAGGAACCTCATCATCTGAACCAGATTCTAATTCTTCAACCTTATTCATTAGACAATTTTTAGAAAATTTTCACTATTAAAATAGTTTAAAAAATTTACTAAATATTTAATCAGTCTCTTTAACTTTACCAATTTTTAATCCTTTTGATATTAGAACAATAATTTTATTTAAGTGTTGATTATTCTCATCATTTAAATCTTTATTTTATTCATCCCTTTCATTTTATACTTTTCCATTTCCCATGGACTCAATATCCATTTCATCTTATTTATTCTTTATAAAATCAAGGGACTTTCCCATATTATAATCTAGGAGTGTGATGTATATCTGATCAATTATAAACTCTTCTCTTTCTTTTAGGGTTGATAATTTTTAATTAAATAAATCTATAATGTTCTTTATCATTTTTTTTAACAATGATTTAATCCCCATATTCTCACCAAATCCTAGGATATTTCTCACTATATCATTTAACTTTATAATTAATTTTTAGATTGTATCATCATTATATGTCTTTATATATTTAAATTATCATCTAAAAATGAATTTTTGTTACCTAACATTGAAATTACCTTCATAGATTCTTATATGTTCCTCTAATATTTCCTTTAATCTCTTGAAACACATGACCTTTTTGTAGACCTATTATGATAAAGACATAAATATATAATTTTGAGACTTTCCATATAAATATAAAATTCTCTTATCCATTTTTGTCACATAAAAAACATCAGAAGTGGGTGGAAAACCTATTTTTGTAGCTTCTCTCACATTTAGATTAACTGATAGGAGATATAGTAACATATTATTACTCCATCTATGGTAATTATTCCAATAAAATTTCGTAACACATCGGCTATTAAATGAATTAAAATTCTATAACCCTCATAATTATTCATATACATTTACAGGTTAATTTCCCATTGATAACACTTTATGTTCCCTGGGATGTATTAACCACTTAGAGGGCGGTGAATCAATGGTCTTTTTTTATGAAATCTCTTATTCTAATTGAACCTTTCAAACATTATAAGGTTAATGATTCACTCAATATTATCTCTCAATTTCATATCATGAATAATAGTAGTATGAGAGAAAGTATCACATGGTATTTATAACTTTCATCATAAATCCCTACTCTTTATTGAGTTAGTTAGTCCTCACAACACAAATGATTCACTATAAAGCAAGTTATTTCAATAATAGAATCTCAATGTATGATTAACATAGAGTCCCACTATGTTCCTACAATTTCAATACCCTCCATTAAAGAAAATTATGTTCTTCAATGAGTATCCAAAAAGGAATGAACTACTTTTTAACCTTATTTTCTTCTACACCACATAGAAATAGTATATTCATCCGTGATCTGATTGATCAATAGGTCGTCACATGAACCTATTTAGGAAATTTAGTAGCTTATTAAAACCAATAAACTAGTCTTAAAACTCCTTCCAAATCAACTTTGATTTTGATTCTCCTCAACTTCTTACAATACTTAGGTATATCTCCTTCACGGACTCCAGACTTCGGTTCACCATCTTTTTCTCCTCGAAATTGTATGTATCGGTCTCACATATGATCTTGTAATAATTACAAGAGTTATCAATTCTCCTAAAAATACTATTGATACTTATAAAATATATTTAACTACACAATATAATCATGAACATTGTTCTCAAAATATCATATTCAAGTTTTCTATATATGAACAATAAAAACCCAAAAAATATTTAGAAGTCGGACCATGTCATTCAAATTGGTCAAAAAATTCTTCATTTATCTCTCATTTGAAAATATTTTAATTATAAATTATATATTAATTTAAATCCCCTGATGAATCTTGATTCATTCAACCAGGTGACCTATAAATATTTTTGATCTCGATAACTTCCTTAAATCTCACTTATTCAAAAGCATAAAAGATTTTCATGTCATTTTGCAATCATCTACATCACAGTAATCAGATATGTAATAATTGGATACATGATTTAGATCATACATATCACAATTGAATAGATTTTTATCATTATCTACATATAAATATTATATATTGTGGTAATTATCTTTGTGATTCTATCCAAAATACCGACATAGTATATTATCATATGTGTTTTCGATATGTGGATCTACACTTGACTACATCACAGATTATTTTTTATTGGAAACAAGGATACAAGAATCATTAGGCTATATGAAATTGAGAACATGATCAATATTATTATGTGAATCTGGGATATTCTATATTTCACCCTGATTAACTCAGAGACACTTTATCCAACTTTAATCCCTTATCAATTACCTCAACACTTCTTAAAAAATATTTAGACTCTTTTTATTCATCCACCAACACTTTTACGTTATTCCTTTGCAGATCATCTCATCATCCATCACATTATACTTTTCCAAATTTTAATAATGTTTTCATCTTTATTTAATTATATTGTAGGCTCAACAATCCTTTTCCAAAGAACATTGTAGTATCTCAAAACTTTTGTGGACATATATGGTTTCTTTATCAATAATTATATCCAATTTTTTGTCCTAAATATTCCATAAAAAATTTCCAACCATCATCATCAATGTAATTAACAAATATTGAACTATTGATGATAAATTCAATATTTAATTGGGAACAACAGTTATAAACACCTAGTTTATATAGAGATGATTTTCTACCATTTCTTGTGTCTTATTTCATTTCCAAATATTGTTCCCAATGAGTAATTATTGTTGATATCCTAATATAATTAAAATATAATATACTACTAATCCATTATAATCACATTAATGAAGATAATTTCTAGTTCATTTTGAATATCCTAATGTTTGTTATTTGATTGATGAATATTCACCTAGATAGATAAATTATTCCATTGATTGAGGGAATACTTGAAATAAATATAACCATAATTTTTTATACAAATAAATATTGACTATTTAGATATGTTTATGTATCATATTGATTATGTGACATTATGTATAGACTAAACACTCTACTCATACATGTATTCATTGTACTTATTATGTGATGGGTGGGTGTTAGAGTTATATATCCCCATATTGAATCAGTAGGTCTCATGAGAAAAATTATCTTTTTTATTTTTTTTATTCCTATTTATTTATGTATAATTTATTTACTAAGACCTTGATGATATGGTCATGAAGTTAAAAATAATTCATTCTAGCACTATGAGACCAGTTATTATTATCTATGTGATTATTTATTTCCATTGTTATTTAATCTATGGATATTTATTATGTTAATGTTAACATTTATATTTAATTATTTGATTATTTATTCTTGTAATATTAAGTATTACTTGTTTATTTCATGAAGGATTTAATTTTTTGATGTTTCTTACTTAGAATTTAACATTATCCCTTTATATTGATTCCCTATTTTCGTTATAAACTATAAAGATTAATACATGTGACTTAAGGATAATAAAATAGATTTAATAAAATTTATCTGATTAAAATAATTCAATTTTAATTATTTAGGTAACGTTTTGATTTTTCACATATCATGTATCGTGATATTGCTAAACTTTTGGATACTATGTATTTTTATTTATTTATTTTTTACCATTGTTATAAGAAACTAAAAGATCTATGATAATGGATCTATGGTTGTAAAAATTATTATAATAATTTTTAAAAAAAACATTTGGAACTATATTTAGAAGAAAAATGTTATAGAATAAACCCCTATGATAAAACCTTAATATATTCAAGAAATTTATCTTTAGGGGACAGATTCATTTACCTATATTTATAAAAAAATTAATAATAATTACAGAATATGATTCATAATTCCCAGTTTTATTAATGAAAAAATTAATTATATGTAATGGTTTATGAATGAATCCTAATAGAAGGAATAAAAACATTATAAAAACATGTAATTAGTGAAGGTATTTTCTTCTTAGTCAAGTTAATAAAGCCAGTGTTGAAATTTAGAAAATTATCACTATATTAATCTAGTTGACTCATGTTATGAAAAATAAAATTTCCTATATATAAAAACATGTATCCCCCCAATAAGGTATAACGTAATTGGATCATTTGAAGAGATATAAACCTCATGTTTTCAATGGAACCTCTAACCTATTGTTGGTGAAATAATAGATCAAGTCTCTAGAGAAGCTATTACCCACTTGATGATTTAGTAAATGTAGAAGGTTACCATATTTGTGTATAATCTTAGGGAAGATACTGATAAATGATTTTCAATGATGAAAAGCATTAATAAGTATGATGAAATAGAAATCTTGAAGTGAGATGATTTTATAGAAACCTTCCTTGAGATATATTTCCCTGGGGAGTAAGGACCTGACATGGAAATACAATTTCTAAATTTATGAAAAATGGAAGAGGAATCTATAGAATATTATTAGGATAAAATAATAATGGTATAATGGTATTTTATTGATTATTTACTTAATCCTAAAATAAAAATTTATTTCTTCATATATGGATTAATGTTATGCCTTCAAAAGTAATTAGTAACCAATACATTCACATCATATAAGGATATTATAACAAGTTTTATCATGATAGAGAATAGTTTCTCCTGACTTATATTTTGAGAGGAGAAAAAAGAGAACGATATGAAGGTTAAGAACCATGAAGTGTGAAATTTGGAAGAGGATAATAAGGGAAGGGTATAATTTCAATCAGGAAATAATTATAGAAATAAATATTTTTGTCTTGTTTTAAGAGCTTATGGGATTTATTAAAATGTATAGATAAAGACCATCAAGATCTTGAGTTCAAAGGTAATATAGAAGTAAATGATTTTAAATTGTGTAATTATAAGAATATGGGGCACTAATATTTCCAATTCCCCATGAATAAATGGAAATAACCTTATAACATGCCAATAGAGAATTGTCAGGATTACATAATTACTATGATTGAAGTTAGAGTATCAAATGATTTCAAAGAAAGAACATTGATCATAAACTAAATGATAGCTAATATATTATTTTATTTTTAATATTTACAATTTTTTATATCTTGTATGTTTTACATGAACATTTTATCATCCCCATTCTATTAAAAGATTATTTTTTAATTAATAATTCTAGATAAAATTTTATTGAAAAGAAATATATAATGGGTCATTTATATTTAAATGTGTGGAATTTTTCTTGTTATAAATACTTCAATTAAACTATTTATTTAATTAATCTAATATTTTTGATGAATTGTATCTCAAAATATAATGTCAGAATCTATTTATAAGATAAGTTGAGTATAATTTTATTGATTGATATTGAATTTGTAGCAAAAAAACCTTAATATTCTTCAACCTATTGAAGATATACTTTCACATGCAATAACAAAATAAAATGAACCATGATATATATTATTGAGATAAAATATTACAATAGAAGATAAAAAGTAATATAGTATGAGAATACAATATGAAACATCACTATGAAAATTAAAATATGAATAAAATAACAGTAAAATAAAAAAATTAGGAACATGAAATCATCAACAACATCAATATCCATAAAGATCATCCCAAAAAAATAAAATTACAGAGAGGACAAAACACATTCTATTTATAATATAAATTTGGAAAGAGAAATAAAAATATTGGATGAATTAATTCTAGTGAATAATATAAGGTCATATATAGGAATATATTATGGCCATTATGTATATGACCATTGGATATATGATCATTAAATATATATATTCTAGATATATGCTCAATAGATGTGTGGTTACAAGGTATAAATCTAATTAATAAGTATTTTAATAGTTTTATAAATAGAAGTAAATATTAAGTTACACATAAAAAATTTTACATGTTATAAACAAAATGTAAATAATTATAGATCAAAATAAAAGAAGAAATAATTAAATTTTTAAAGAATTTATAATGAATTTTTTATTAAATTTATTTCTTTTAAGAATAATTTTACATTAAAAAAATATTCAAGGAATGGTTTGTAAAATAAGTTAATATCATTCAATAAATGCCTAAAGAATTTTAATTAATAAAAATTTAATGATTCATACTAAAAGAAATATATATCATTTAAAAACATTTTTTATTATATATTTTATGATTTTTAATTAAAAGATAAATTTAATTTAAGTTAATTATTAAATTTATTTAAATTTATTCTCTATATACTTAAAAAATTAATTAAAATTCTTGGTTTAATTGGTAATTGGTTATAAATAAGAATAAAATCATTTATTACTAAAAATGGTGCTTTTCTAAAATATATATATATTTTAATTTTGGAATATATCACGGTTTAAGAATGATATTATTCAAATTTTATGTTTATAAATATAAAAAAATATTTTTTCACTTATTTAATTACTTTTAAGGGATGTGAAATAAAAAAAATTAATGTTTATACATTATTTTTCTATAAAATCATTTTTCTATAAATGTTTTTTATATATTTTCATTTAAATGAAAATTTTATTATATTTTCATGGTTAATTATATTAAATGGATTTAATTTTTATAATAATTTAATTAAAATTATCTAAGTGGGACAATTTCAATTTAAGTGAAAAAATAATTTACCAAGGTAAAAAAAATAAGTTACCACATTAATGGTAAAATGAGGTAAAAGTTGTTCAATTAAGGAGAGAAAGACCAAAAATATATTTAAAATTATATATAAATTATGTGACTAATGGTATTCATGACCTATGTCCATTATGTTTCCACTTTTGACCCACGTTCAATAAAAAATTGCATTCCATGTTCATTAAGGAATTTGTATTTATGGAAATACCACTCAAAATCATTGATAAAAGGACACATACTTTGCCCACTTCAAACCACAATTTCAATTTATTTCTCTCTAAAATATCTAAAATAAATAACTCTCAAACAAATTTATTACATTTTTTTAATATTATTTGTAATTATGGTATCCTAAACCCATCATTCCAAATGAACCCATTTTGTTAAGGGGTGATTTTCTAAAAGACAGTATTTAGTTATTCAAAAAAAATTAATTATCTTATCATCTCAAAACTATATAAATATTTTTCTACAATAAAATTATTTTTAATTAAAAATAATTATAAATCTATAAACATTATATTACTATAATATTACTCTATTGTCTTATTCATTCATTAGTAAAAAAAATTCTTTTTTGGGATGGTTCATCCTCTTAAATAAGTGATGTTATACTATATTATTTGTTTACAACATGAATGAGTATCAATAGAATAATATAGGTAATATTTATTATTAAATAGTATTTTTTTTGAATATGGTTTTGGAAGAGTGATAAAAAAGATAATGGTCATTAAATGAAAAACTTTGTTATCGGTAAATTACCTAAAATATGATTGTTGTGAATGAAATTTTCATAACCCATAACCATATCTTCCTTAAAATATAAATGGTATTATATAAATAAATATTACACAATTACTCCACTTCCTTTAAAAATATAGGAGAAATGATCTTATTATCACAGAATGAGGATTGGCATCGCTGTTATGAAGCTTGTCCAAAACAATCAAAATTACTAACATCTAATGATGAAGATAATAAATAACTGACTAATATATGTATAATAGATGGTTATATATATAATTTTATGGTATTTTAAATATTTTTTTTTAATTTTATATGTGATTCCCTAAAAATATAAATTCAGAACCTTGTATTTGATAGCGTGTATGAAAAATGACACCATGAACATAAGGTAATACAATATCCAGATAATTTATAATATATTGACTATTTATATATATTTTATATATTTTAATGAAATAAACACTGATTTATAGTGTTTTATACACAGCCCCAACCTTACTTTATTTCTTTTTTCACATATAATAGATACCTTCTTTGATGGATTGTGTTACACACAAGACCCAGTTTCATCAAATAAAACTGTACTGTTAAAATATTATTATTTAATTAAATATTATTTAACATAGCCATTATGTTAGTGGTTATGAATATTATTTACTAAATTATGAAAAAAAATTAATATAAATATAAAATTAATTCATTGGAAACCAACTAATGAGAAATGAAAAAAAGAACAAATTGGATATAAAAAATGTAATTATTATCTATATGTTTCCAAAGGAGTATTTTATTAATTAACACAGTTACATACAATTATTAAATTAAATTAATTTAATATATATATATATATATATTATTCAATGAAATATTTTTTATATTCATCCATAAGGGTGTATAGGAATAAGATTAGAACAAACTCTATTTTACACATAAAAAACTAAATTTTGATAAAGGCAGTTTTAACGCCATTTAATGGAAAACCCATTATAATTATTAATTTTGAAACCTTAATTGATTTAATATGACAAAATAAACTACATAATTGAAAAATAAACATAATAACCGGGTTAGGGTGAATTTATGATATTTTTCAAAACCATTTCAATTTTATATGAATTGTTAAAAATGCTGAATTTTAGTTCAAAATAGCATTTTTGTCTAATTTATTTACATGGTAAAATTATAATTTTAAATGGTTTTAAAATTTAATTAGATAATTTTTTTTAAAATTAAATCAATTTTTCTCATTGGAATATATTTTAATTATAAATTTATTATTAAAACATAGAAAACGTAAAGATATTTTTACTTTAAAAACATGCATTGTCGTCCTGTCTGTGGGATTAAATTTAAATTAATTTCTGACACTTATATGATTTAAATTATTAAAAATTTATTCCATATTTATAATCATAACATTTAATAATTTATAATAATATAACCTTTGGTTTGGACAAAAAATATTAGTGCTAGTAATTAAAATTAATTACAATTACTAAGGAAAAATTAAGCTTTATAAATGACTAAAAACTTAAAAAAGGGACTGAATGACATATACACATGTCCATCTACTATTTTCTAGTCATATAAGGTCCCAAAACCTTCCCTTATTGAATTTTTTATTTTTTATGACTTTTTTATGTAAGAACAAGTGTTCACCTAACTTATTTCCAAAAATTCCAAGTGATTCATTTTACTTCCCTATAAAAGGCCACTACCTATCCTTATCCCTAACACCACTAAAACCACTTAGTTTTGAACAATACCTGCCCTTATAGCTTCCCTAAATCCATCCCCTAAACCTTGAATCATCCTTGTTCATAGAAAACCTTCCAATGAAGCCTTTTGGTACAAACCAAGAGTAGTTTCCTGATTAATAGGTAATATCTTTTCTCAAGATTTTTAATATTATTTCCATTTCCCAACCTCACTTATATTATTATTAAATCAATATCTAATGAAATTAGTATCTTAATGTTTTTATTATGTTTATATTTAATGTTTTATTCCAACACTTACACACACATCCATCTAATGGGTTATGAACATATGGTTTCTGTGTACGGAGAACTACTGCCTCAAGAAACGATGATTGTTCGTTTTTTCTTTAACACCACTCATGGTTTCCATTATGATTTAAAATATGTTTATATATGATATATATGATATTTATTATGTATTTATACTTTATTAACTTCATTTACACATACCATTAATAATTTTGGTTTTACGTTAATATGATAACATCATTTGAGGAAGTGTGGACTATTTCCCCCTCAAAGCGATGTGATTCATTCAGAAAAAACATGGAACATATAAAGGATGGTTTTAATTAAAAATATGTGACATAAAAAACATATATATGGTATTAATGACATAATTAACTTTATATAAAGAAATTATATATATATCATTTTATCTATTACCCTTTCACACTTATAAAAAGTGATAATGTTGTTCGTGGACAAACAGACTACTGCCTCCCAGAAATGATGTGATTCCTTTTCCATCACAATAATTAAATATATAAGTACATATGATTAAAAATATTTTATTTATTATATAATTATAATTCAATAAATATATGGGGTTACTTGGCTTATTTATGTAATGATCATTGAAAAATGAGAACGTTACTCATGTGTACGTACGGCCTACCGTCTCCCTGATCAAAAATTTGATTCATTTTTCTTAACCAATTTTAATTATTTGTATTAGAATTATAATTGATTTAAAAATATGATAATTATTTTACTATCATTATTCTTTATATGTCATGTAATGAATCCTTTGTCCATATTTTACCTACCAAATTTATTTTTGATACAGAAACTGAATTTTGTGAAAACATCTGATATAAAAATAATTTTTTAAGTAGTTTTATAAAAAATAGTAAAATGTGAAATAAATGTAATGATAAACCTGAAAAATGTTCTCAATGAAGTATAAAATTAATAAAATTTTATTATACATAAATTTAAAGGATGTTCAGCTGAAAGGAAAATCAATGTAAGGGATTCTCATCTCAATTTTTACATCCATGAGATAAATGTCATGTTCACCACATACATATTTTGTGTGGTGTGTCTACTACCTATTTTTCTTATATTATATTATTAATCCATTTCTCTTCTTTGTATATAAAAATTTCATTTAAAATTATTATTTCATGAGGTTTATGATTTAAAATGTTTCAATGTGGTATGGGACACTTTGGAATGTTTAAAGATTATTTTATACAACAAAAATATTAATTATCTCTCAATGTTATTTTCATTAAAGGATATTATATGATCACTAATTAATAAAACCTTTAATTTTATTAACATATGGTTATTTGGGACATTTTTTATTTATTAGTACCTTTTTTTCACTCATTAGTAGTCAATATATTTTAAAAAATGTTTTTCAAAAAACCTAACTTTATTCATATCTTAGTCAAAGAACCTGTTTTATTCTAAAAATCAATTTTTATCGAAATTATTTCAAAAATGATTCTAAATTTATTTTTTAAATATATTTTTACCCTTTTTTCATTTTGATAATTTTTTCAAAGTAATATTCTTTTCGTTTCTGAACAAGAAATATTTCTAACCTTTAATCATTCAAAAGCAATATTACGTATACCTCGTACGTCTTGTAAGTATTCAAATTCTATAATTTATTTGAAGATTTAATTTCATGTTTAAATGGTTACTTTTTAAATAAAATATTTTCAAAAGTGATTTTCAAAGAAAAAGTCTTTCAAATGGTTTTTCAACACAAAAAGAAATTTTCTTCAAAAATATTTTTTAAAATATCTTTTCATCATGTTTCCATTCATCAACAACGAAAACCCTTTATTTTACACCAGTTAGGTTATGTTTTATTGATACCATCCTTAATCATCTTATGGATGGACTATAATTTTTTTTAAAAGAATTGTACTCACTTTAACTTCAATGATTCCATTTGGTCCCCTTGAAATATATAATTTCCCATGATCATTTGACATTAAATTTCCCCTAAATATCAATATCATTTTTCATGGATTTAATTGTTACATGAAACATATACCATTTTTTATATGTTGTTTACTTTTAAAGTTATTTGATTGTTTGGGGAAATATTGATAAATATTTATACATTATTCAATATGAATATTTGATAATTCAAATTTTTTATTCGATATAAGGAACTTGTTGGACATGAAATTCATGATTTTGGGAGAATTTAAGGCAAGCCATATGTGTTGGGGACCGGTAAATGAAATCCCCTTTATACATCAGTAATCCCATGGGACGAATTAGTTTCACAATTAGAAAAAGTTTAAACTGTCACTTTATGTTCAAGGTATCATGTGGCTGGGAAATATGATATCGAGTAATTAAGAATTTTCTTCATTTAGTTTAGTTTATTATCCATAAATTAGATTTAGGGTCGATATCTATGGATACATTTTTTCATGTCACTGATTAAATTTCATGTGTTTTATTTTATTACCTTTCCATATTAATTTTTCTTCATCTTGTTATTTGAGTGGAATGTCTTTTTGGTAAATACATTACCAAATTCATTACTCACATCCATTCATTTTATTGATTACATAACATGTGTGTTTAGTTATTTAACATGCCATGAAAATTTATTCCTATTGAGTAACTGTTACTTTCATAATACTTTGACCTTACTGAGCATTCGAGATCACCCTTACTATGTTTCATTATCTAGGAATCTAATAAGTGTACTATGAATGATCTGTAGGGATTTACTAGATAGATTAGAGTTATCCTCAAATTTATTTATTTAGAAGGAATAATATAAATATATTGTTATTATTGTATTATTTTGTAATAAAAGAATCATATGTGTTTCTAGTTTACCAAGACTACTTTCTCTTGGCCCTTCAAACCTTTATTCCTTGTAACTATTCCACTGTAATTAGTATAATATACCAAATCTGGGCCTCTGGGGTCAGGGAACTACAGTTGGTGTCAATGTAGGTTTCGTAGAAACCTTTCGAACTAGATAATAGAAAACATAGATTAAAAAACATAAACATAAGGTATAATATGAAGGTAAGTATATAAGAACATCCAAGAATTTTTTATGGTTGATATTATGGGTGTCTTCTTAGAAATACAACCCTTTTTGGATGATACAAGTGGACATGGTTCTGAACAGATGTACCTAGGATTAATAACACTGACATGGTGTTCTAAGACTGACTTGGGGTAACCTGTTACCTGAAAATAGGCCTTACTTCACACATGGTTTGACACTGTTGGGTGATTTTCATAGAATAGTGCACTTTTTCTTTAAAACAATTATATAGAATTTGAATGGATAATCACAATGAATAATAATGGTTAAACATAAAGTGTTTTATATTTAAAAATAATGTGTCTGGATTTATAAATCCTATAAATTATATTATGGATAAACCATAGACCAAGGAAGGGCCTTTGCAGAAATAAATAGATAAAGAATTTATGTATTGAGGTTATATTTAAAACATTATTTAAAATTATATTTAGTGATTATACTTATTTCAAGGATGTCCATCTTATTTTGGAAATTATATTAATATGTTTTTAGAAAAGGACAACCTATAATCTGGGTGACAACCAATCGTATCTGGAAAGGTTGTGGTTCATAAACTCATGGCAGAAGAATGATAAGGTTTTCATACCAACCACTGACCTACTCAATGTCCTAGTTAATTTTTCCTTGTTTTTAGTTAATAAATTTTATGAATAAATGTTAATGATGAAACAATAGTATCACTTTTGAGGATTATAGATTTATATTTTCACCATATATGTTATGGAAGATAGTTAAATACAATTACTTAGAACTGTGACTCTTTTATAGGCCTTAAGATCCTTTTAATGTTTCTTTTAGTTCTTGAGGAATAAAAAAATCATTATTGGTAATTATTTTTTGGTATTAAATGAATGAAATATAAATTGATTGAAGCACAACCAAAGGATTGAATTATTCATATCAAATTTAAAACAATCAATTATAAATATTTCCTTATATTATTAGGTAGTAAAATAGTTACCCAAAATTATGAGAATGAATTTGAAACAAAATGTTGTCCAAATAGCTTAATTTTTGTAGAACCGATGGTCTTCAAAATCATCCTTGATTTATGGATTTGTGGCCCTCGACTTTCGATAGGTTGTTCACGTGTTTGTGATTGATGACCTTATTCACTCCCTATAAATTTTTTTAAAGTGTTCAGCCAAAAGAAAAGCTTCTGACTAATTATTTTTCAAAATAAGAACATAACAGTGGGGAAAGGGGTCAAACAAACAGAATTTTCCTCAATCAGAAGACTAATAATCATAATATGAGATATAATCATAATATGACATGTCATTTCCGTAGTCCAAGTCACTAGAAGACTCCCACTAAGATTGATACTTCTCCTGGTTGAACCTCTTAAGAAGATTTGCATCCATCTTTTTTGACACCATTGAAGATGATCTATTCGACTCGATCATCGGAAGATAGGAAAAAACCATGTGAGGTCTCATATTTGGTGGAACAGAGGTAAAATCATCACCATCAGTCATCCATGCCTCACCACTTAAGATAAAATCCTTGAAGGATATAGGTAGAATGTTTCCCAGAGCAGGGGTTCTGATGTTTCCTCTTTCATCATCAGATACATTCCCCCATTTCCTAGAAAGATTTGAAGACTGAAAGAGCTTAGAATTTATTGGTGACAATCAGTGTGTTGCGGTGTATCAATTTTATTAGAGACATCAGCCAGGGAATGCGCAGTAATTATTTCCTCCGTTAAGGTAACCTCCGTAGCCAAATCATCTTGAAGATTAGAAGGGCCTCTATGATCTATTTTAGGGGATGCATCAATCACCAACTCTTTTCCTTTCAAAAGAGAGAGTTGAGAATCAGGCTTCCCCAAAAGCAACTCAACAACCACACTAGAAGCTAGTTCTTTAGGAGGTTCACAGTAATTATCAAGTTTTGACAAATTTGATTCTTTCACATTTGTCTTTCTTCGAAAAAGAGTGGTAGGATGACCTTTCATCCCATACTTATCACAAGAATCCTTTTTGCGGCATAGCTCTATAGAGTGTCCAACAGCCATACATTCAGAGGAGAAGAGGGGATTTTTTTCATACTCAACATCAATTTGAATGTTATCAGATGGAGTAGATAGGATTACCATGTCAATTAGTGTAGAGCTGTGATCAACCTCCACTAGAATCCTAGTGATGTGCCCAAATCGAACATCCTCAGTCTCCTTATCAAGATGAATAAGAGTTATAATTGCCATGCCAATGTCATGCAGAATTTTTGGATGCCAAAGGACCCAGTTAAGACCATAAAGTTGAACCAAAACCTGAGAAAAAGAATTTCTTTCATGAGAGACATTGAAATAAAACGACCATTCATGTAAATGAAGAAAACCAGATTTCAGAGATAGTGAACCAATACTCCACGCACGAAGCTTCATGTCATCTGGAGGAAAAAGGCAGTGAAAAAACCCACGACCAAGAGACACACATTTCCAAGTGGAAAAATACCACAACATAGATGTTATTCTGAACAAGTCATCAAGATTCCACGGTTGTGCACCTTTGGGCAAGACAATGCGTGCAATCAATGAGTTTTTTCCATTTCCAACCTCTCAGCAAGCGCTGCAGGATTGGCCTCAGCATGCACATCCGAAAATTTATGAGTAATTCTTCCTCGATGTGAATCCTTGAGTAAAGAACCATCAAAATTCAGCCCAGATAGTGTATCTTTCATCACATCCACAAAGGATCGTACTCCAGGAAGAGGAGAAACATGTGATGTTCGTGCAACCCGCTAGGACTCCACAATCCCGAAATCAAGAGAGGACCACTTCCCTGCCACATCAAAACCCACCAGTCTTGAAGAGATCCACGTGAAATTAGAATCCGTCAAGGGAATGGATATCCTTTCACCGACTACACTGATTTTTTGAATCCCAGATCCTATAATCGGATTTGTTGCAGAGGGAAATCTGGCCTTGTTGTCCGTGTTCACGATGACAGATGGACAGCAGTGATGAACAGAGATTTGCGAATAACATGAGACCTCTTTCACTGGGGTCACCTTAGAATTGTGAGGCGCCTTCGTGGGATACTCTAATGTGACAAATCCATAATGAGGGAGGATATTAAACCCAAGAAAATGGTGGATTGCCATCACCGAGAAACCCTAGAATCGGCCATCGTGGGAGATAAAAGGGGACACCTACTCCGCCCACTCCGCCATCCCTTCAAACCCTATAAATATTTAATATTTTAATCTAAGTATTTATTTTCACTTGGCACTAATGTTATTATACTTAGATACCTAATTAAATGGTATTTAATGTGACCCTTTTACTTTACATTCCCTCTTTTGTAGAGGATGACTTTTGAAACCTTTTTAGGAAGTAGGATTTCAAACATAGGATGTATCAAATAATATATAATAATGATAGTGTTTAAATTGTGAGGATTCATTTTAAATAAAGTGGGGGAATCTGACACCCTAAAAATATCATGTAAGAACCTTGTATTTGATTGTGTCTGTGACACCCAACACCTAGCGCGTAAGGTAATATAATATTTAGATAGTTTATAATATATTTAATATGTAAAATATATTCTATATATTTAAATTTATGAAACACCTAGTTAGTGTGCATTACATTCAAGATAAACCTTCCTCGATATCTTCTGTTACACGCAAGAGAGGCATTCTTCTGTAGCTTGTGTTACACACAAGACTGAGTTTCACTAAATAACAATGTATTATTAAAATATTTATATTTAAAATAATATTATATAACCTAGCTGTTATGAAAGTGGATATGAATATTAATTAGGAACATATGAAAATTTATGGATGATATAAATATAAAATTAGTATATTATTTACCAACAAATGAGAAATGAAAATAAGAAACAATTGGATTTAAAAAGAAATTTTATTATTTATATCCTTCCAAAGGAGTTTTGTATTAATAAATATAGTTAATTAGAATTAGTGAATTATTTTAATGTAATATATAAATATATATTATATTTAATAAATTTATTTATATTCATTTATCAGGTTTTATATGAATAAGATATGAACAAACTTTATTTTACACATTAAAACCAATATTTTAATAAAGGCAATTCTACTGCCTTTTAATTGAGAGCCCATTTTAAATCTAAATTTTAACACTTTAATTGAATTAATATTTCAATATAAACTTCATTTTTGAAATATAAACATAAGAACTATTTTAGGGTGAATTATAGGCATTTTTCTAAAACATTTCAATTTTTAATTAATAGTTGAAAATAGTAAATTTTATTTCAAAATGGATTTTTCATCTTATTTATTTATAAAGATAATTTGTAAATTTAATTAGAATTAAATATTAATTAGATAATATTTTTATCAATTAATAAAAATTATGTCATTGGAATCAATTTCACATTTAAATTGATTATAAAAACATACCAAAATTTCAGACATTTTTACTTTAAAAACATGCATTATTGTCCCGTTTTTGGGATTAAATTTTCATTAATTTATAAGACTTCTTTAATAGTAATTTTTTAAAGTTGTTTTTATAATTTTAATTAGAATAATTTATAATCTCTAATAATAAAAACTTGGTGCTTGGCCAAATTATTAGTGACAGTAATTAAAATTAATTACAATTATTAAGGTAAAATTAAGCTTAATAGAGGGTCAAACCTTTAATTTAAGGACCCAAATGACTTATCAAATAATAGAACACCAATTTTTTGTTGATATATCGGTTATAAACCTTTCATTATTTAGTTTTGTTGGTTTTTTATGACTTTTATTAAGTGAGAACATTTGTATACCAAACTTGTTTCCAAATATTCACAGTGAGTCATTTTCTATCACTATAAATGAAAAACACCTCTCCCCATTCCTAAAACCTCTCAAACCACTTAGGTTCAACCTATATATACCCATTTTTCTTCCCAAAATCCTTTCAATTTACTTTGAATCCTCCCTTTGGGTATAAAAAACATGCAAGGAATCCTTTTAGTATAAACCAATTGTAGTTACTTGATTAAGAGGTAACATCTTTTGTGAAGCATTTTAATTTTATTTCCATTATCCAACATATCATCTATTCTGATTACATTATTATGTAACAATAAAAGTATCTTTAATGTACTAGAATGTTTTTATATAATTTTTTAGACCTACACTTACACACACATACATCTAATGGGTAACAAATATATTATTTCTGTGTATGGAGAACTACTGCCTCATGAAATGATGATTGTTAATTTTTTCGTTTACCACTTATCATGGTGGAAATTACAATTGAAACTCTATTTATATATGATATATATGATACTTATTATGTTTTTATACTTCTATAATCCTTTTATTACATGAACCTTTAATAGATTCATTTCTATGTTAATATGATAACATCATTTGAGGAAGTGTGGAAAACCACCACATCGAAGTGATGTAATTTTTAAACCCTAAACATGTAATTTATAAATTATGTTTTTAATTAAAAATATGTTGTAACACCACGATATTCTAATATAATACATTATATTTGGTAGTGTGCAGGAAATGAATAATCAAGTGCGTAGGTGAATATAATATCCCAAGACTCGAATATATATTTACTATTTTAAATATATTCAAAACATTATATAGCTTTTAATAAATATAACACAATGTAATCTTGCGTTTCACGCAAGGGAAAACTTCCTTGATTTCTTTCATAACACACAAGACCATGTTTCTCCAAATAAAAATGTATTATTAAAATATTATTATGTAATATATTATAATATATCCCAACCTTTATGTTAGTGGTTATGAATATTATTAACTAAAATATGAATATTTATGTTTTATATTAATATAAAATTAATTCAATGGTTCCCAACTAATTAGAAAAGAAAATGAAACCTGATTGAATATAAAAGAAAATATTATTTTCACAAAGTTGTTATACCCTAAAAGATCTAATTAATAATAGTTACTGAGTGATATTATTTTAATATATATATATATATATCATATAATAAATATAATATTTTTTTAAGTTCATCGAATATATTTTATAATCATATGATATAAAAAATCAAATATTACACTTGAAAACATATATTTTAATAAAGAATATTTTTTCTCCCTTTAATGGGGAACTCATTTTAAATTTGAATTTTGACACTTTAATGGATTTAAATATTTTAAATAAAATTCATATGTTAATTTGAAACATAAAAATCAGATTATGGTGATTTTTTAATATTTTTCAAAAACATATCATTTTTAATGAACAGTTAAAAATATTGCATTTTAGTTCAAAACTGTTTTTTCATATGACTAATTTATATGTTTAAATTAAGTTTTATATTGGTTGAAAAGTTTAATTAGATAATACTTTTATAAATTAATAAAATTTGGGTTATTATAATCAATTTCCCATGGATATTTACTATAAAAACATAGCAATCTTTTGGATATTCTTACTTTAAAACCCGCGTTTTCATCCCACTTACAGGATGAATTTTAAATTAATTTCTACCGCTTATGTGATAGAAATTTTAAAAAATTGTTTAAATATTTATAATTATCATAATTTATAAGTTATAATAAGATAAAATTTTTTTTTACCAAAAATACTAGTTAAATTAATTACAATTAATTACAATTATTAAGAAAAACTAAGTTTAATAAAGGACTAAACCATTAACTTAATGGACCAAATGACCTATACACTTGTAAAAAACCAATTGGATAGAAATATATCAGCCATAAAACTTCAATTATTGATGTTTTTATGACTTTTTTAGGTAATAACATGTGTACACTTAACTTTTTTCTAAAAATTATAAGTGAGTCATTTTCCTTCCCAATAAAAAGTCACCACCTGTCCTTCTTCTTCACATCTCTCAAACCTATTATTTTCAGAATATATCTACCCAAATAGCTTCCAAATGTCCCTAACCATGAACTTTAAGCCTCACTATGGCCATAAATCCTCAAAAGGAAGACTTTTGGTATAAACTAACAGAAGTTACCTGATTAAAAGGTAACGACTTCTCTCAATTTTTTTTAATTTTTTTTCAATGTACACCCACTCAAATATATTTATTCTATTATTTTGTAACAAAACCAGTATCTGAAATATACTAACATGTTTATATTTAAATATGTTGTCCTATAATTACAAAAACCACCAACTAATGGGTAACGATCATATTGTTTCTTTGTACGGCGAACTACTGCCTCACGAAACGATGATTGTTCAATTTTTAAGTACTTCCTATCATGGGGGAAATTATGGTGGAATATATAATTCTATATGTTATATATTATATTTATAATTTATTTATTTTTAATTAAATTTTATTTATAATATACCTTAATTATTTCCATTTTGTGTAAAAACTATTATTTCATTTTAGTATGTTTGGACTATCACCCCCTTAAAGAGATATGATGCATTCATACCATACATGAAAGGTAGAAAGGATGGATTTAATAATAAAATGTAATATATATAACATATATATTATTAATGAATGATAATATACATATGTATCATTTATTTTTCATTATTTTAGTATAATAATAAAATCGAAGTCGCATTCATGCATACGTACGACCTACCATCTCCATGAATGGTGCACTTAATTTATAATATCCAAAAATAATGGAAAAGTATAAATACATATATACTGATTATATATGATAATTAATATATTTCTTACATTCTTTAGATGATTAAAGCATTATATAATTAATGATAACAAAAAATAACAAGTTAAAACTTACTCAAAAAAATAGGCAACTAACACCCAAAATATTAAAATTAATGAAGGAGTGGTCAAAAATGGATAATAAAATATTTTAAGGAATTAATATATGATATTATAAAAATTATTATGGTTCTGGTATAAGTTATTAAATTATTCTAAACCACTGTAAATTAGTATAAATACCCCATAATAAAAGGAAGGTTATTGTATGGGAATTTCATCTCTATTTACATTCTATTGAGTCTTATTTGTTATCATGAGCCAATTCAATTTTTTTGTGTATATACTAACTTTTAATATTTTATATCAAGTATATACTAATTAACATTATATTATATGTTTTATTTTAATTCATGGGGAAATATGATTTAAATTTTCCAATGTGGTATGGGACACATTGAAATGTTTAAATATAATTTTCCCTCAATAATGATTAATATAAAAAACACTAATTGTTACTTATAATCCTTCGATGTATTACTAATAAATAGATATTATTTATTAAATATAGATATTTGATAATTCAAAGTATTTATTTTATATATTAGGAATGCTTTGGACAGGTATAGCATGGGTGGGGCTCAGTTATAGATTGTCCCTTGATGCATCAGTAGTCTCATGAGATGAAATAGTTGGCCAAATTAGATGGGTTATTACCCGATAGCTAATCAATATTGTGAAAGTTATTTACGGTATTGGTTTCATGTTCTTATGAAATATGAATTATAATAATTAAGAATTTTCATCATTTATATTCAGTTATTATTTATCCATGATATTTTTGTCGACATATCTATGTATACATTTTAATTTCAATTTATTGATTTTGATGTAATGAGTTTCAATTTCTTACCTTTCCATATTGAATTGTTTTATCTATATATTTGAATGGAATCTGGTATTAGTTATTTACCTTTCCATGTTAATTTATTCTCATTTATTCATTATTACTTCTGTTTACATTCCCTTACTAAGCATTTGATCTAACCATTATTATGTTTCATTTCTTCTAGTCATGAAGATTAAATCATTGAATAAGATTTTAAGGATGAGTTTTTTTAATTATAGTATATATTATGTTTATATTTGATATTTACAAATGTATTATGGGTATCATGTTTTTAATCTGGCATTCCAAGATTTCTAAACTGATCGATCATTCAGGATTTTATTCCTTATAATAATGACAATGTAATAAAATAATGCATTGGCTTTAGGATTATAGGGTCGGGTCTTTATAGCTGGTATCATAGTAATTTTGGCACCTACCATAGATGCTAGACATAGAAAACTTATATTAGGTTTCACAAACCTAATAAATATATTGAGGATAATTATACAACAATATCCAAGAATTTTTGTAACACCTGAGACTTTTATGAGAAGTATTTTGTTTTTTATGTAATATAAATCAGCAAAGGAATCTTTCACTACACACAACACTAGCTTGGCTTGCTTTACACACAATCATGACCTTCCTCGATAGCTTTCATCGTACGCAATACCGAGTTTCACTAAACAAAGATATGCTATTAAAATATTATTAAAACTAGCCGTTATGAATAGTAATACCCACTTTTTGAAATTTTTGAAATTTTATTTTTCAAAATTGACTTCATTTTTGGATTCGGAATATCAAAATTATCTTAGGGTGAAATTTTGGTATTTTTCTGAAAACTTTCAATTTTTGATGAATAGTGAAAACACTAGGTTACTATTTAAAAACCGACTTTTTAATTAAATAATTATTTATATTATTTGAATTTATTATTAGTAAAAATTGATACCTAATACCTATATAAGTTCAATGAAATTCATTGGAGTAATTTTATAATAATTTTAGATATATAAAAATTTTATTGAACTTTTTACCGTCTTTTACCCACCTCCTATGAGAATTTGCAAATTTACATAAAACATAATTTTACCAATTCTATGAGTGGAATTTCAAAAATCTTTGAGAAATGTTTGATGTCAGTAAGTAAAATTTGGTTCAATGAGGTGAAAATAATTTTTGGTGAATAGTAACTTTTTACTTTTATTTACCACGGTTAAAAGTAAATATGGTAATTTAGAGTAAAAATTATATTATTATTACCCTAACACATGTCCTAATTCTATTGGATAAGTTTAATTCGACCAAAAACAACCTTAGGAATAAAATATGACCATTTAGGCCCACTTGGATTATATTAGGACATTTATTATTAATTTATTTAAAGAAGGGTTAAAATAGTTAAAATCAAAGTTTAATAAGTAAAGTATTTTTAATATAGGGTTATAAATAAGATATATTAGACTATAAATATTAATTAGAAAGATAAAAATATGTCCTGAATAATGGTATTTTATTTGTAATTTTTAGACATTAAATAATTTAATTTATTTATCAAACAAATATGATGCAGTAATTATCTTATTAATGAAATATTGACATAATTGATGTTATAAATACCCAAATAAATGTAATTTGAGACTTATTATGAATTACACTAATTTTCTAGGTTAATATTACATGTTATTATTGATTTAATTAACTTTTTTCGAACTAATCATTCTGTTACTATTTAAAAAAAAATCAATTACTAAATAGTGTCAAAATTTTCATAAAATAGTTTTTTAAAAAAATATTATATTATTAATTGTTATTTTATTCCTTAAAATATAAGGTTCGGCCCAATTACTTATATAAGGTTATATATATTAATAATAAACAAATTGGGGTTCTTTTGGCTTGTTATAGTAAGATTGTTAACCTTATAGTGTAAGAACACAAAAAGACACGGTAAAAGTAAAATTATTTAACTTAAAGTTAAATCTAAATGATAAGGTTAAAATAGGACCCTAAACTTGTCTAAATTCTATTGTATGAGATTATTTCGACCCATCCCCACCTTAGCTTCGAAATAAATCAATTTGGATCTATTTAAACCCGAATATGACTTTATAATAAAATAATATTTTTAGTTTTTCCAATGGTGCCCCTCTCCTCCCTTATAAAAGGGCACCTCCTCCCTCTCTTCCTCACACCACATTAAGCCTTCAATCTCGGCCAAACCCTGCCAAATTCTATGCTAAACTTCCCTAGAAACATACTAGAGGTTCTGGTCTTCTTCAAACACTAATTTTAGTGCCCTAAAAGGAGGTCTCAAAGAGGTGCTTCAAAGAAGAGGTAATGTCTGTTACCGATTATTTCAACTTTATTTCTTCTTCAACGTCTTCTTCTTTAGTTTTTTCATTATGAAGTAATAACATCAGTATCATTAATTTAATTATATGTTATTATAAGTATTAAACAACCCTATTTCACCATTTATCCATCCTACGGAAAACGAAATCACCGCGCGTGCGTACGTACGGAATACTGTCTCCACGACGTGGTGTAATCTATTTTCCACCACCACCATACTTGGATGGGTATAATGGTGTAAATAATGACTATATATAATTATTTTAAAGTTATATTGATTATAAAATAGTATACATACACTCCAATACAATTCCATGATCATGGGAACGATATCATCACTCGTGCGTACGTACGGCCTACCGTCTCCACGATGTGATGCGACTCGTTCTACATGATCTTAATTGCATAATGATTATATAAATGAATTGAATGAATTAATATGATATATATTACACTAATACCATTCTGTAAATGATTTATCTATAACCTAAAAGAATAATAAGAATTTATTCGACAAAACACGAATAAGAACAAAAAGCAATAAACACCCGAATAACAAGTAACAATGAAATATTACTAATAAGAAGCTAATAATATGACCATATATGACATCATAACAATGACTATGATTCTAAAATAAGTCAATTAAATTTTTTAAATCATTATACAGGAGGTTGGGACACTTACGAAGCAAATCTGACCTAAGGTAAGGGAAATATCACAATCTCATTTTTATCCGAGATTGTTTATACTTTGAAATTTATTGGGGTGTATTTTATCATACAAATCTCTGTTTAATCAATATTTAATATTATTTCCATCCACCTACAATTTTTTAAATCCAATTTTACCCTTCGGTGAGTTTTTAGTAAAAGATATTAAAGGAATCTTTTGTCGTTTTTCGTACGAGGTACTTTTTAACTTTTCCGACAAAAGTACGAGAAGAATGTTTTTTTAACTTATACGGCATGAATGGATTTTTAAAACATTATTTCCAAGAATCTTCCTTTACAAGTTTTTAAGTTTATTTTTAATCAACTTATTTTAGTTTATAATTGTATGACATGTTAAGAAATGAAAAGTGTTTTTGAAGTAGAAAGGATATTTTCCTCAAGAATGGAGTTCAAGTGTTTTATCAAAATTATTTTCCATCTTCGATAATAAACGGTTCTTTTTCTATCCATATTATTACATTGATTTGTATATGTTGTGATGGAATTATTTTTATGAATTCCTTTATCTTATATGAATTGTTTTATGATGTCATGATGTTAAAGAATCCCATTTTTATTACATGGGTTATGCTATGATGTATGGTTTATGATTTTGTGGCACACATAAGAATGGTATCATTATGAGATGGGTGGGACCTATATCTCCCTCCAATGCATTGGGTAAAGATTTTATATCTCATTAGATAGACATGGCTGGAACGCAGGTTAAACCGGTTCAGTGAAACTGGACTGAAAGGAGGAATGAACTCAGTTCAGAAATGGACTTTGTCCACTAAGATAGTCTTGGAAATGAGTCTTGAAAAATAAGAAATGATTCTCTATGATTATGTGTGTTTTCCACAAAGATTCATGTTTTAAGTTATGATTATTTGGATTACATTTCACTACCATTATTTATCCCATGTTATGAAATTATGATCTCTTTTGCAGGGTAAGATTTCCAAAATGTTATGTTCTTATGAATATGATGTGATTGATATTTCTTTTGTTTACCCTTACTGAGCATTTGAGCTCACCCTTTTGTATTCTTTCTTTCCCCAGGTTATGAAGAAGATTATTAAGTAATATATTCCAAAAGTGACTATAGATATGATGAAATAAATGGGAGATAGTGTAGACGCTTTATGAACCAGTTGTTTATGTTTCCCAATTTCTAAAGACACTATACATATACGGTCCTTCCATGGTTTTGGTATATGTTGTAATAAGTGTACTTCAATTTTGAATTATTAACAATGTATGTAAAGTATGTGTCATTAAATTTGGTATCAGAGGAAAGGTATAGTCAACCATTGGAAACTAGGATGTGAAAGCCTTAGTAAGAATCCTAAGGATAAGTCTAAGCATAGAACACAATATTAGTGTTTTAGAAATGGCCATGAATAACCTAGGATAAGACCTTAAGTTTGAAATTTAATTCTTCATTATGTGGTTTTCCTATTATAATTACTATTTCTCACACTATACTTCTTGGTTTTAGTCAATGGCTGGAACCTGAAAGAACCGTGTTAATGCGGAATGTGACGGGAAATGCAATGATTGTCCCCTTGAGCAACCAAAAATTATGGGAGCTAGAATGCAAAATCTTATAGCCATGCTCACACAAATTTATCAAGATATGAATCATGCAGGACTTCCAAATGAGAAAAGGAAGGAGAAAAATTCTGTTGAATCCTTCATGAGGCAGCATCCACCATCATTCAGCGGGTCTACTGATCCATTAGTTGCTGAACAACGGATTAGTACTACTGAAAAGATATTTTCAGTTCTTCAATGTTCTGAACATGATAAAGTCATCTTAGTAGTGTATTGTTTGGAAGGTGATGCTTATCAATGGTGGAATATTATTAAGAATACGAGGAAAAGGGATGAAATTGAGTCCATGGAATGGGACAAGTTAAAGAACTTATTTTTCAATAATTACTTCCCTCGTATTCTTCGAACAAAGATGGAGAAGGATTTTCTTGAACTAAAGAAAAAGGATGATCAATCTACTGGTACCTACAGAGCATATTTTACAATACTTTCAAGGTATGCTTCTGGTATTATTATCCAACCAGAGAGTAAGATTGATCGATTCTTTAGTTGCTTAAAACCAAGCCTTCGAAGGGCGTTATCCATAAGGGACATCAATATCTACGAGGAAATCGTTCGATGTGCTATCAAAGTTGAGAATGATATTGGAGTAACCCATCAGTCATATTGGTTCGATAAAAAGAGGAAAATGGAATTCAAAGGAAAATATAAAGAGCACACTAAAAAGAAGATTATTTTTCCCTTATGCTCAAAGTGTGGAAAGAAACATGGAGGGAGTTGTCTTAAAGGGGAAATTAAATGTTTCAAATGTGGAAAAGAAGGTCATAGGTTATTTGAATGCCGCAATGATGGGAAGAAGATGTCTAGTTATGCGAACAATGAAAAGGATACACAGAGTGCACCTCCTACACTTCAATGTTACAAGTGCAAGGAAATGGGGCATTATGCCAATCAATGCCCAAATCCAAGGGTTGATGATGATGGTCGACTTCAGCAAACTCTTAAGGATAAAGACAAAGGAAAGTCACATGCAATTTCTATCAGCGATGTGGAGTACGATAACGAAGTGGTGAAAGGTACACATACCATCCACTATAAAGTAGAAAATGTTTTATTTCATTCTGGATCCACCCACTCTTTTATTTCTGAAGAATTTTCTAAGGGTATCACCGTATTACCTCAACAATTAGATGTTCAGTTAGTTGTGACAACCCCTAATGGCACAACAGTCGCATCAAAAGTTTATAATTCTTCTCCGATTGAAGTTTGTGGGAAAGTGCTTCCTGCAAATCTTGTGATCCTCCCTATAGTGTAATTTGATGTGATTCCTGGCATGGATTGGATTTCTTTATATGGAGCTTATATCAATTTCCAAAGAAGGTAAGTCACATTTCATATTCCAGATCAATCTATGATCATCTATCAATGCAAGGATGAACATAACCTTCTAGAGGAAATTTCTTCCATCTTATGGGTCTTGATTCCACTAAATAAAGGTTATTTATCTCAAATGGTTGGTGAGAAACTCACAATTAAGAATATGCCCGTTGTATGGGAGTTTGACGATGTCTTTCCGGAGGAATTGTCAGGTCTTCCACCAAATCGTGAAGTTGTGTTTTCAATAGAACTCGTACCGGGTTCTTTGCCTATTTCGAAGACACCTTATAGGATGTCCCCAATTGAGTTGCAGGAATTGAAGAATCAACTCCAAGAGAATCTTGAAAAGGGGTTCATACACCCTAGTGCATCACCATGGGGAGCACCTGTTCTATTTGTTAAGAATAAAAATGGATCAATGAGACTCTATATTGATTATCGAGAACATAACAAGATCACTATCAAGAACAAATATCCTCTCCCACGCATTGATGACTTATTTGACCAACTATGTGGAGCTCAATACTTTTCCAAGATTGATCTTAATTCAAGGTATCATCAATTAGGGGTAAAAAGGGAGGATATACCAAGGACAGATTTCTGGACAAGGTATGGACACTATGAATTTATAGTGATTCCATTTGGTCTTACTAATTCCCCTGTTATCTTCATGGATCTGATGAATAAAGTCTTTAGATACTATCTTGATCAGTTTGTGGTAGTCTTTATAGACGATATTCTTGTATATTCAAAGAGCAAGGAAGAACATGAAGATTACTTTAGAATTATATTGAAGACCCTGAGAATGGAGAAGCATTATGCCAAATTTACCATGTGTGAATTTTGGATTCAAAAAGTTTCATTTTTGGGTCACATAATCTCAAAAAAGGGGATATCTGTGAATCCATCAAAAACATAGGTTATTGAAAGATGGTCGAGACCAACAACAGTAACTGAGATCCCAGGTTTTCATGGTTTGGCTGGATATTATCGACGTTTTGTGAAAGATTTTTCACAATTATCAAATCCACTCACCAGGTTGACTCAGAAAGGAGTTAAGTTTGTTTAGACGGAGGAATGTGAAGATAATTTCAAGGAGTTGAAAAGAAGGTTATCCAGTGCACCTAGGCTCACACTGACTTGTAGTGGAGAAAGGTTTGTGATCTACAGTGATGCAACCAAGAAGGTATTGGGGTGTGTTCCTATGAAAAATGATATGGTGATAGATTATGCCTCACGACAGTTGAAAATCTATGAGCAAAATTACCCAACTAGGGATTTGGAGTTAACTACGGTAATCTTTGAATTAAAGATTTGGAGGCATTATCTTTATTGATAAAGGTGTGACATTTATACTAATCATAAAAGTTTAAAGTATATTTTCACACAAAAGGATCTGAATATGCACCAAAGAAGATGGTTGGAGCTGATTAAGGATTACAATTGCTCAATTCATTACCACCCTGGGAAAGCAAACAAGGTGGCAGATGCATTAATTCAACAAGACCATGCCAATTTATCTATGATGAGGATATCAAAAGATCCAATATTTATGGATTTACAAAGGATGGATCTTGGAATTATAATGAAATGGTAAAAATCGTATCTTTCTCAAATGAATGTTCAACCATCTATACATTTTAAGTTTAAAGAGGCACAGAAAGAAGATGTAGAGTTACAAATGAAGGTGAGAAATGTTCCTGAATTCAACCTTGATTGTGATGGGATAATAAAGTTAAATAATCGGGTTTGTGTTCCTCCCAGCCCTGAATTAATGAAGGATCTTCTAGATGAGGCTCATAGTTCTTCATTCTCTATTCATCCTGGAAGCACGAAGATGTATAGGGACCTAAAAGAGTACTTCTGGTGGGATCGTATAAAAAGAGATGTTGTTGAATATGTCTCTCGATGCTTGGTTTTTCAGCAAGTTAAAGCTGAGAGACAAAAGTCTTAGGGAATGTTACAGCCATTACCCGTACCCGAATGGAAATGGGAAAACATCACTATGGACTTTGTCACCAGACTTCCTAAAACATCCAATGGAAATAATGCTATCTGAGTCATAGTTGATCATCTTACAAAGTCTGCACAATTAATTGCTATTAGAGAGGATTTCTCTCTGGATCATCTTGTCAGGATATATATAAAGGAAGTGGTAAGATTGCATGGAGTACCTCTTTATATTATATCTGATCGGGATCTGAGGTTTACCTCAAAGTTCTGGAGAATTCTTCTGCATACTCTAAATATAGAGTTGAGTTTCAGCACTGCTTATCATCCTCAGACAGACAGTCAGTCTGAGAGGACGATTAAAACTCTAGAAGATATGTTGAGATCTTGCTCTATGGATTTCAAAGGTGGTTGGGATCAACACCTACCTTTTGTGGAATATTATTATAATAATATCTTTCACTCTATTATTCATATGGCTCCTTATGATGCTCTCTATGGAAATAAATGCAGGGCTCCAACTTACTAGGATGAATTTGGGGAAAGAAAGCTATTAGGACCTGGTCTTGTTGATGAGATGGCAGAAAAGGTCCGGTCTATTCAACAACACATAAGAGCAGCTCAGAGTCGAGAAAAAAAGTTATGCCGACAACCGAAGAAAAGACTTAGAGTATTAAGTGGGTGATAAAGTGTTCTTACAAATATCTCCTTGGAAGAGAGTAATGAGATTTGGGAAGAAGGGAAAGCTGATCCCTTGGTATATCGGTCCTTTCAAAATACTGGATCATGTTGGGAAGGTAGCTTGCTGATTGGTGCTTCCACCGAATCTCTCTCAATTTCATAATATGTTCCATGTATCTCTCCTGAGAAAGTACATACTTGATCTTTCACATGTACTCAACTCAGAAGTTGTACCGCTGGAACAAGATCTTTCTTATGAAGAACAGCCGATAAAGATTCTCGATCGTAGTGAAAAAGTCCTACGGAACAAGACCACTCGCTTGGTGAAAGTTCTATGGAGGAACCACCAATTAGAAGAAGCTACATGGGAGCTTGATGATATGATGAGGGAGAGGTATCCTCATCTGTTTGTTACAAAGTGATGAATTTCGAGAGTGAAATTCATTTTAAGGGGGGTAGAATGTAACACCCGAGAATTTTGTGGGAAATATTTTGTTTTTTATGTTATATAAATCATAAAAGGAATCTTTCACTACATACACCATTATCTTGGCTTGCTTTAAAAGCAATCGTGACCTTCCTCGATAGTTTGCGTCGTACACAATACCGAGTTTCACTAAACAATGATATGCTATTAAAATATTATTAAAACTAGCGGTTATGAATAGTAATACCCACTTCCTGAAATTTTGTAAATTTTATTTTTCAAAATTGACTTCATTTTTAGGATTCGGAATATCAAAATTAGCCTATGGTGAAATTTTGGTATTTTTCTGAAAACATTCAATTTTTGATGAATAGTGAAAACACTAGGTTACTATTTAAAAACTGACTTTTTATTTAAATAATTATTTATTTTATTTAAATTTATTTTAGGTCAAAATTGATACAGAATACCTATATAAGTTCAATGTAACTCATTGGAGTAATTTTATAATAATTTTAGATATATAAAAATTTTATTGAACTTTTCACCGACTTTTACCCACCTCCTTGGAGAATTAGCAAATTTACATAAAAATTAATTTTACCGCTAATGTGAGTGGAATTTCAAAATCCGAGAGACACGGTTAATTTCAGTAAGTAAAATTTGGTTCAATGAGATGAAAATAGTTTTTGGTGAATAGTAACTTTTTTACTTTTATTTACCACGGTTAAAAGTAAATAGGGTAATTAAGAGTAAAAATGATAGTATTATTACCCTAACACATGTCCTAATTCTATTGGATAAGTGTAATTCGACCAAAAACAACATTAGGAATAGAATATGACCATTTAAGCTCACTTGTATTAGATTAGGACATTTATTATTAATTTATTTAAAGAATGGTTAAAATAGTTAAAATCAAAGTTTAATAAGTAAATAATTTTTAATATAGGGTTATACATAAGATAAATTAGACTATAAATATTCATTAGAAAGATAAAAATATTTCCTACATAATGGTATTGTGTTTTTAATTTTTAGAAATTAAATAATTTAATTTATTTATGACACAAATATGATGTAGTAATTATCTTATTAATGAAATATTGACATAATTGATGTTATAAATACCCAAATAAATAAAATTTGAGACTTTTTATGAATTCCACTAATTTTATAGGTTAATATGACATGTTAGTATTGATTTAATTAACTGTTTTCTAACTAATCATTCTGTTATGGGTTTCAAAAAAATAAATTACTAAATAGTGTCAAAATTGACATAAAATAGTTTTTAAAAAAAATATTATATTATTAATTGTTATTTTATTACTAAAAATATAAAGTTCAGATAAATGTCTTGGATAAGGTTATATATATTAATAAAAAAAAATTGAGGTTCGTTTGGCTTGTTATAGTATGATTATTAACCTTATAGTGTAAGAACACAAAAAGACACGGTAAAAGTAAAATTATTTATCTTAAAGTTAAATCTAAATGATAAGGTTAAAATAGGAACCTAAACTTGTAAAAATTCTACTGGATGAGAGTATTTCGACCCATCCTCACCTTCTCTTCTAAATAAATCAATTTGGATCTCTTTAAAACCGAATATGACTTTATAATAAAATAATATTTTTAGTTTTTTCAAAGGTGCCCCTCTCCTCCCTTATAAAAGGGTACCTCTTCCCTCTCTTCCTCACACCACATTGAGACTTAAAGCTCGACCAACCCCTGAAAAATTCTCTTCTCCACTTCCCTAGAAACATCCTAGAGGTCCTGGTCTTATTCAAAGACCAATTTTAGTGCCCTAAAAGGAGGTCTCAATGAGGCGCTTCAAATAAGAGGTAATGTCTGTTACCGATTCATTCAACTTTATTTCTTCTTCCACTTATTATTATTTAGTTGTTTCATTATGAATTAATAACATAAGTATAATTAATATACTTATATGTTATTATAAGTATGAAACAATCCTATTTCACCATCTATCCATCCTACGGAAAACGAAATCACTGCGCGTACGTACGTACAGAATACCGTCTCTACACCGTGGTGTAATCTATTTTCCACCACCACCTTACTTGGATGTGTATAATGGTGTAAATAATGACTATATATGATTATTGTAAAGGGATATTGATTCTTAAATTGTATACATACACTCCAATACAATTCCACGATCATGGGAATGATATCATCGCTCGTACGTATGTACGGCCTACCGTCTCCACGATGTGATGCGACTCGTTCTACATGATCTTCATTGCATAATGATTATATAAATGAATTTAATTAATTAATATGATATATATTACACTAATATAATTATTTAAATGAGTTATCTATAACCTAAAAGAAGAATAAGAATTTATTCGACAAAACACGCATAAGAACAAAAATTAATAAACACCTGAATAACAGGTAATAATGAAATATTACTAATAAAAAGCTAGGAATATGACCATATATGTTATCATAACAATGAGTATGATTCTGGAATAAGTCAATGACATTATTTAAATCATTATACAGGAGGTTCGGACACTAACGAAGCAAATCAGACCTAAGGTAAGGGAAATATCACAATCTCATGTTTATCCGAGATTGTTTATACCTTCAAACTTACTAGGGTGTATTTTATCATCCACATCCATGTTTCCTGAATATTTAATTTTATTTCAATCCACCTAGAATTTTTTAAATCCAATTTTACCCTTCGGTGAGTTTTTGGTAAAAGATATGAAAGGAATCTTTTGTCGTTTTTCATACAATGTACTTTTTAACTATTCCGACAAAAGTACGAGAAGATTGTTTTTTTAAATTATATGTCATGAATGGATTTTTAAAATATTATTTCCAAGAATATTACTTTACAAGTTTTCAAATTTATTTTTAATCAACTTCTTTTAGTTTATAATTGTATGACATGTTAAGAAATGAAAAGTGTTTTTGAAGTAGAAAGGATATTTTCCTCAAGAATGGAGTTCAAGTGTTTTATCAAAATTATTTTTCATCTACGATAATAAGGGGTTCCGTTTCTATCCCTATTATTACATTGATTTGTATATGTTGTGATGGAATTATTTTTATGAATTCCTTTATCTTATATGAATTTTTTTATGATGTCATGATGTTTAAGAATCCCATTTTTATTACATGGGTTATGCTATGATGTATGGTTTATGATTTTGTGGCACACATAAGAATGGTATCATTATGAGATGGGTGGGACCTATATCTCCCTCCAATGAATTGGGTAAAGATTTTATATCTTATGATATAGACATGGCTGGAACGCAGGTTAAACCGGTTCAGTGAAACAGGACTGAAAGGAGGAATGAACTCAGTTCAGAAATGGACTTTGTCCACTAAGATAGTCTTGGAAATGAGTCTTGAAAAATAAGAAATGATTCTCTATGATTATGTGTGTTTTCCACAAAGATTCATGTTTTAAGTTATGATTATTTGGAATACATTTCACTACCAAGATTTATCCCATGTTATGAAATTATGATCTCTTTTGCAGGGTAAGATTTCCAAAAATGTTATGTTCTTATGAATATGATGTGATTGATATTTCTTTTGTTTACTCATACTGAGCATTTGAGCTCACCCTTTTGTATGTTTTCTTTCCCCATGCCAGGAAGAAGGTTATTAAGTAATATATACCAAAAGGGACTATAGATATGTTGAAATAAATGGGAGACAGTGTAGACGCTTTATGAACCAGTTGTTTATGTTTTCCAGTTTCTAAAGACACTATACCTATACGGTCTTTCCATGGTTTTGTTATATGTTGTAATAAGTGTACATCAATTTTGATGTATTAAAAATGTATGTAAAGTATGAGTCGTTAAAATTTTGGTAAGGTAGGTATTAAGTAGGTATTCCTATAAATACATCTCAATATGGATACTACAAGTGGATATGGTTCTACAATAAATGTACCTAGGAGTAACAACTCTGACATGGTGTTCTGAGCCTAACTCGGAGTACCCTGCTACATGAAAATGGGCCTTACTAAGCACCTGGTTTGACACTCATGGGGGATATTCTTAAGATAATTCACATTATCTTTACCTAACATTATGAAGGATTTGAAATTAAAGACTACCATAAAGTAACCAAATTATTTTATTCTAGGATTAATGATGCATAAATGTATGATATGTGATATACCATATTTATAGTAATTCAAAATTTTTAATTTTATGATATAATCCAGTGTATTCAATTGTTTAAAAATGACACCTGTAAGGAAAACCAATGTCAATACTCATAAAAAATATAGTGATTTCCCCACCAGGGAAACAAATGAAACTAGTATTGAAACAGATAAATTTATGGATATATTAGGATATCTTAGTCAGGTTATGAAAAATAACCTTTCCCGAATGGAGAAACCTCTTCCATGAAGAGAATAACCTATACTAGATCTCATTATGTAGTAGAATCCCCCATTCTTTAATGGGACTAATTATCCAATTGTAGATGATAAATTTATTAAGTCTCTAGAAAAGATATTTACTACCCTAGAATATAGTGAAAAGGAAAAGGATTCACTTGTGGTATATTTCATCTAAGTTGAAATTTACCGGTGGTGGTCTCTTATAAAAAATTCAAGGGAGGAAGAGGAAATTGAACTCATAAAATATAGAACTTTTAATGATGCATTCTTCAATAAATACTTCCCTCATGATTAGGAAATTAATATGAAATGAAAGTTTCTACGATTAAAGAAAAATGAAGAGGAGAGTGTTGTAGATCATGAATCTACCTTTACAAGTTTATCTAGGGTATGATACATAATATTTACAAAACATGGAGTGCAGGATTGACCACTTTGTTGAAGGAATGAAGACAAATATCATAAGGGAATTGATTTCTTATAATTTCTCATCATATGAAGAAATAGTTTTATGTGACATCAAGATGGAGAAGGAATTATCAAATTTATAAGCATTCAAAGGAAACCAATAGAATAATAGGTCTTCTGAGAACCAAGAAAATGGAATGCATAAAATAAAAATAATATTTCCAATAAATTTCTATTCAGTGAGAACTGTGGAAATAATAATATTAGCAAATACTTGAATAGAATGGGAGTTTTTTATAAGTGTAGAGAAAAGGGTCACCCAGAAAAATAATGAAAAGTGAACTATAAAAGGAATTTTTTAGGGTTATAACTTCAAGGAGATGGGTCACTACACAATTGAATTTCCTAAACGTTAATGGAATATGCATCCAAAGAAGCTAAGAGATCAGGGTTAAGCATATTTTATTGACACAACTAAAGTTGAATGACTAAAGTACTTCTGTATTTTAATATAAAGAATGTATTGTAAAATTATATTGTTTATGATGTTATCATCATAGTATCTATAAAATATATATGGATTATATTTTTTTACTATTTCATTAAGTATTTAAAATCATATTATGAATGGTACCAAGAAAATTTATTTTGTGAAATGTTAAAATTTTCAAAAAAACACATGATTGAGAGAAAGAAAAGGGTCAATATGTTCTTGATATTGAGATAATTATGAAGAAATTATTGATTTGGATAAGTGATGAATAACTTGAAACTAATTAATGACTTGTAAAAATGTTTTTTATTCTATCATTGATAGAGTTTTCAACACTCCAGGAATTATGTAACATATCCCATAACATGTTTCTTACTTAATGAATAATTAGTAATGTTTGTATACATTAACGATTTATGGTGATTCATTTTATTACCATATTTCAAGTTATTAGAAGTCTCACTTGTTGGGAATGTTAAATTTTTGAGCTGTTTCATGTTGATTCAATGCTAATGATATGTTCATTTTGGAAAATCAGTGACCTTCCTTCTAAATAATTGGATCATAAACTTTTGAAAAAGATAACCATTTATAAAATATTTTATGATGTTCATTGGATAAGACTCTAAAGGTCATTGTATGAATTCACCATATTATTCATCATGTTCTAAGAGATAAAGTAGAAATATTTAAAGTCATAATAAAACTAAAATATTATTTTTATTGAAATTTATATTTACTTATATTCTTATATTGTGAAAGAATTCTTTAATTATAGGAAAAAATTAATTTAAATAAATTTTTTATTCGTATTATCATAATTTTTGATGATATCAATGACATTTATTCATACCTATGGTTTATGGTTTTGTGGTAAAAAACCTTTAAACTAAGAATGTTATCTACAACTGTCTTTCTTAACTTCATTGTTGGACTTTTACTTCTATATACATATTTCCATTTCCCACCAATGTCATCCTTCTAGGTAACCTAGTTATGTGATAGTTCTACTTTACATTATCTATTATTATGAAAATGTGGTATTAACTCTTTTTATAATGTGGTTCCTTCAAAAATATATTATTTTAAATCCTTATATTACTGAGATTTGGTTTAAATTTCAAGGACACAATTTAATTTAGGTGGGGATAATCTAACACCCATAAATTCTAATGTACAACTTTGTTTTGAATAGCATGTATCACATGCATCACCAAGCGTGTAAGGTAATTTAAAATTCCAAGTCTCTAATATATTTAATATTTTAAATATATTCAATACATGATATAGATTTTAATTGATACACCAATGAGTTAGCTTGCATTTCTCGCAAGTGCGACCTTCTTCGATAGCTTGCGTTACAGGCAAGACCGTGTTTCTCCAAATAACAATGTGGTATTAATATATTATTATTTAATATGATTTGATATATCCTTTCCATTATGTTAGTTGTTATTAATATTATAAAATAACATAGGAAAATTTATTGTTTATATAAATAAAAAATGAATTCATTAGTTACCAACTAATGAGAAACGAAAATAAAAACCGATTGAATATGAAAGAAAATATTATTTACACAAATATTTTTTACCCTAATAGGTTAAATTAATAGTATTTAGTGGGTGATAGTAATTTAATACATATATATATATATCATATATTCAATATAATATTTTTTAAGTTCATATAATTGATTTTATAACCATATGATAAGAACAAACAATAAATTACACTAAAAAACCTATATTTTCATAAAGGAAATTTTACCACCTTTTAATGAAGAACCCATTTTAAATAATAATTTTGAAACATTAATTGATTTAATATATAAAAATAAACTTTATATTTGAAATTAAAACAGAAAAAAAATTTGGGCTAAATTATTGACATTTTTCAGAAACATGTCATTTTTTAATGCATAGTTAAAAATACTGCATTTTGGTTTAAAACTATTTTTTCATCTGATTCATTTAAAAAGATAAATTATGTTTTATATTGGATTTAAATTTTAATTAGATAATATTTTTATCAATTAATCCTATTTGGGTTATTATAATCAATTTTACATTGAAATTGAGTATAAAAACATAGCAAAGTTTTGAATATTATTACTTTAAAAAACCATGTTGTTGTCCCTCTTACAGGATGAATTTTGAATTAGTTTCTGCCACATATTTGATTGTAATTTTCAAAAAAAATATTTCATATTTTTAATAATAATAATTTATCATTTATAATAAGGTAATTTTTTTTACCAAAAATTTTATTGAAAGAAATTAAAATTACTTACAATTATTACAGGAAAATTATTACGGAAAATTTACTCTTAATAAAGGAATAAACCTTTATATTAAGAGATCAAATTACATATACACTTGTTAAAAACACATTTTATGGAAATATATTTGGCATAAAACTTCCATTATTGAGTTTTTTTTTGTTTGGTATGACTTTATTTTGGTAATAACATGTGTACACCTAACTGGTTTCCAAAAATTCCAAGTGAGTCCTTTTCCTTCTCTATAAAAGGACACCACCTCTCCCACTTATTCAAAAATATAAAACATCCTAAATTTGAAAAATATTTACCTACATATCTTTTAAATATCACTTCCCTCAACTGTGAATTCTCTTTTTGGGAAGAAATCCTCCCAAGGAATCCTTTTGGTATAGGCCAAAAGAAGTTTCCTGATTTAGAGATAACATCATCTCCAAAGTTTTTTTAATTTTATTTCCATTATTCACCCTCTAAAATCTATTTATTACAATATTATGTAGCTAACCCATTATTTAAAATATACAATTATTTTTTATATAAAGTTTGAAACCTACACATACACACACCACCATATAATTGGTAACAAACATACTATTTCTATGTACAGTGATCTACTACCTCATGAAATGATGATTATTCCATTTTCATGTAACACCTATAAATATGGGAATTTCTATAGAATATATGTTTATATATGTTATATATTATATTTATAATGTCTTTTTGATTCTTTAAATTTTATTAATAAAATATCATTAGGCTTTCCATCTAGTGTAAATACGATAATTATGTTTCAGGAAGTGTGGACTACCGCCCCCTCAAAGTGATATGACTCATTCATAATATGCATGGAAATTATAATGGATGTTTTTAATAAAAATATGTATCATATATAACATATATTTGATTCTTGAATTATAATATACATATGTATCATCTATTTTTCATTTATTTAACAGAATAATGAAATGGGAGTAGCGTTCATGCGTACGTATGGCCTACCATCTCCATTAATAGTGCACTTCATTTCTAATATCCAAATATAATGGACTTCTATAAATACATATATTCTGATTATATATGATAATTAATCAATGTTTTACATTATTGATATGAGGAAACCATGATCTCATTAATGAAAGAGTGTTTGACAATGAATAATAAAATATTATAAGTAATTATTATATGATATTATAAACATGATTATGGATTTTTTTTATAAGTTATTAAAATATTTTAAACCATTATAGAGTAGAATGAACATAAAAAACAAATGGAAAGTTATTGTAAGGGAATCTCATCCCCATTTACATTTCATTGAGACTTATTTGTTATTAAGCAACAATTCACTTTTATTTTATGTATATACTGATTTTTAATATGTTCGATCATTAATATAATTATTATCATGGTATTATAATTTTCATTTAATACATGGGTAATTATGATTTACATTTTCTAATTTGATATGAGACACATTGGAATGTTTAAATATTATTTTTCCTCAAAAATGTTTTAACATCAACAACCCTTATTATTATTTATCCTCATTTTAGGTATTATTTATAGATAAATATTATTTATATACTATGGATATTACATAATTCATATTCTTTATTTGATATATGAGGAATTATTTTGACTGGTATGAAATGGGTGGGGCCCAGTTATTGATAACCCCTCGATGCATCAGTAGTCTCTAAAGATAAAATAGTTTTGCAAATTACTTTGTTTTTACATAATAGCTAAACCATCTTGTGAATGGTCTTGATGGTACTGGTTCCATGTACCTAGGAACCATTTAATCTAATAAGTAATCATTTCACTCATTTTGATTCATTTATTATTTATCCATGATATTTTCCAATGAAGTATCTATGGATACATTTCATTTTCAGTTTATCGATTTAAATGGCATGAGTTTCAATATCTTAACTTTCTATATTGATTTTTAATTATCAAGATATTTTAATGTAATGTGGTATTAGTTGTTTAACATTTCATGTTAATTTATTATTATTTTTTCATTATTAATTCACTTTTACTTACCCTTACGAAGATTTTGAGTTCACTCTTTTTATGTTTCATTTCTCCATGCCCAGATGAATAAACCATTGAATAAGATTTAAAGGGTGATGTTTACTTAATTTAATTATCTATTATTATTTTATTTCATATTAACTAATATATTAAGTGTTTCTTGTATTTAATCTTTCTTTCCAATACTACTAAATTGATCGTTGCTTTGGGATTTGATTCCTTATAATCATGTTAATGTAATAAAATAAAGCACCAACTCTGGGATTCTAGTTTTGGGGAATTATATATGTGACATAAATAACATATTTATTATATTAACTAAATTATTTCCTTTATAGAAATATACTATATATATATCATTTTCTTCATTACCCTTTCATGCACTTAAAAATTGATAACATCATCCATGGACATGTGGACTACTGCCTGCTCGACATGATGTGATTCCTTTTTCACCACAAGAATTATATATATAAGTATATGTTATTAAAAAATAGAATTTATGATATATTTATCATTATTTAAATATATTTTGTTACTTACCTTCTTTCCAAAACAATCATTGAAATATGAGAATGTTACTCATGCATATGTACAACCTACCGTCTCTATGATCATAACATTGATTCATTTTCAATAACAAAATTTATTGATTAATATTAAAAGCATAAATGATGTATAAATAGGATAATTATTTCATTTTTATTATTTTTTAGATTTCATGTAATGAACCGTTTTACCATATTTGACCTACCAGTGTTATTTTTGTCACATGAACAGAATTTGGTCAAAACACCTAACTTAAACATAATTGTTTATGTAGTTGTATACTATATATAAATTTGTAAAATAAAATTAATTATAAACATAAAAATGGTTATCAAGAAATTAGAAAACTAACAAAAGTTTTTTTATAGAGGAGGTTAATGGACGTTAACCAGAAATAAAATGCAAGGTAAGGGATTATCATCTCACTTTTTACATCCATGAGATATATGTCTTGTTCACCACATGCATCTTCTATGTGGTGTATCTACTTACATTTTTTTATATTATATCATTAATTATTTTATCTTCATGGTATATTCAACTTTCTTTTAATATTATTTCTTCATGAGGTTAATGATTTAAAATGTTTCAACGTGGTTTGGGACACTGTGGAAGTTTTAATGGTTATTTTACTCAAAAATAACTTTAATAATCTTTCAATAGTATTTCCATTCAATGAAATTATTTGAAAATTGTTCAATAAAAACACTAAATTTTATTTTTCTGTAGTTATTCAATAAAATTTTCAGGTATTAGTACCATTTTTTCACTATTTAGTGCTAAACATGTTTTAGAATATGTTTTTCGGAAAACCCTACTTTATTACTCTCTTAGTTGGAGAACATGTTTTCTTCTAAACACCCTATTTTATTAAAATATTTTCAAATTTGTTTTTAAAATTATTTGGAAAAGTCATTTTTACCCTTTTTTATTTTACCAATGTTTTCAAAGGAATATTCTTGTCCCTTTCTAAACAATAAATATTTCTAACTTTTAACCTGGAAAAAGGAACGATTTCTTTACATCATAAAACTTGTACATATTGACCCACATTCATATATTTAAATATTCCATTTCATGTTTAGAAGTTTGATTTTTAAAGAAAATATTTTCAAATTTGATTTTAAATAGAAGTTTTTTTAAAACATTTATCAAAAAAAGGATATTTTCCTAAATAATGTTTTTCTAAAATATCTTTTTATAATGTTTGTATTCATAAATGATATAAACCCTTTATTTTACACTACTTGGGGTATGTTTTATTGATACCATCTGTAATCATCCTTTAGTTGGATTATGATTGATATTTCCAATGATAGTACTCACATTCACTTCATTCATTCCTTTTGTTCCCCTTGAAATATTAAACTTCTGTTGATCATTTGACGTTGAATTTCCCTCGAAATCCATATCCTTTTTCATGGATATAATTATTTCTTAAAAATATACTATTTTTTATAAAGTGTTTACTTTGAAATTTTTTTGATTATTTGGGAAAATATTGATAAATCTATGTACATTATTCAATATGAAAATTTGATAGGTCATATTATTTACTTGATATTAGGAAATTTATATACATGAAATACATGGGTTGGGGATGTTTAGGGCAAGACCTAAGGGTTGGGTACTAGTTAATGGAATCCACTTGATGCATCGGTAGTCTCATGGGATGAATTAGTTACACAAATTGTAAAATTTTAAACTATCTCTTGATGTTAAAGGTATCATGTTCTTGGGAAACATGATACACAATAATTAAGAATTTCCCTAATTTAGTTTTTGTTATTATTCATCAATGAGATTTTTCATCGACATATCTATAGATAAATTTCATTTTTAGTTTATTGATTAAATGAATTCTATTTTAGTTTCTTACCTTGCCAAATTTATTTTTACATATCTATTTATTTGAATGGAATTTATTTCTAGTTAGTACCTTTCCATATTTATTTTGAACATCCATCTAGTTTATTGATTACTTGGCATGTGTGTTCAGTTATTAACCTTGTTATTATAATTTATTCATATTTATTCATTATTGCTTCTTCTTTACATTGACCTTGATGAGAATTCAATCTCACCCTTACTATGTTTCTTTCTCCTATAATCCAATAAGCATAATATGAATGATATTAAGGGATTTAATAAATAGATTAGATTTATCATAAATGTTATTTATTAATAAAGATAAAAAAATTATGTTTTAAGTACTGTATTATTTTGTAATAAAAGAATAATGTATGTATTTGGTTTACCAAGAAAAATAAAATTTTAGTCCTTATGGATTTTATTATTTATAATAATTAAAATTTAATTATTAGTAGACACCAGCTCCAAGCTTCAGGGATTAGGGTGCTACATTATATTTGTTATACAAAAAGTTAAAGAACATAAATTGGAGTTAAAGAGTAATGATTACTGTTTCTCATCCAATGTTACATTCAATTAGAAGATGTTTTTGTATAAAATTTCATTGGAGAAAATTATATATTATATCTCTCTAAAAACAATCTATTTTACTCTCTTATAGTTATTTTAATGGTTTACATGTCTTCTTCCCATTTCTCATCATATTAGTTTATAGTTCACCTAGAATAATGCTTGTTTGTGAAACTATCCTTATATCTTTATTTCAGTCATAAATATGTTTCATACATTTTTCATGTTTCAAATATTTACTTATTTATTTTATTATCTATAAATAAATGGTTTCTTAAGTCCACATTTTATAGGTGTTGAATTTTTAAAAAAAAATTAAAAATTAATAGTTCAACTCTTCTATTTAATTTTTTTGCATGGTAACTTTGTTCCAACATTTTCTTTTATTATCCTAAAAACTCTTCATTTATAAGTTTGTATGGTTCTTGAAAATATAATTTTTTAATTTATCCTTAATTTATTAAATATATTATTTATAAATTATTTTCATTTAAAATCCATGTTATAAAAATGTAAATAGTCTTTCATTTTATTCTCTACAACTTTTTATAATGTCATTCTAAATTTTTATAATCTATGTCAATATTCTTTAATGAATCTAATGTATCATTGGGGAGATGTTTTAATGAAATAATCAATTTTATTCTCTATATTACTTATTTTTTCTTTGTTCAAATATTCATGAAATTTATTCAATTCTTGTGGGTAATTTGTAATATGGATTGTTTATGAATGTTATCATGATCATGTGGAACACATATAAATCATTTATCATTATATGATGGGTGGGTATGTTACACCCCTCTAATGAATTAGATAAATATTTAAATTCTATAGGATTTTATGTTATGGGAATAAAGTTGTTATCCTGGTATATTATGTTTTGGGACTAAGGTGGTTAGTCTAATCCACTTTTATAACAACCCATAAATTACATACATTTTCATTAATTCATAATTGAAGCATACTTATTACAATATATAACAAAACCATGGTAGGACCGTATAGGTATAGTGTCTTTAGAAACTGGGAAACATAAACAACTGGTTCATAAAGCATCTATATTGTCTCTTGTTTATTTCATCAAATATGGAGTCCCTTTTGGAATATCCTACTTAATAACCTTCTTCCTGGCCTGGGGAAAGAAAACATACAAAAGGGTGAGCTCAAATGCTCAGAAAGGGTAAATAAAGGAAATATCATATTCATAAAAACATAGCATTTTGAAAATCTTAACCTGCAAAAGAGATCATAATATCATAACATGGGATAAATCATAGTAGTGAAATATAATCCCAATAATCATAAAATAAAACATGAAACGTTTTTTCATACACACATAATCATAGAAAAGAATTTCTTATTAGTCAAGACTCATTTCCAAAACTATCTTAGTGGACAAAGTCTATTTCTAAACGGAGTTCACTCCTCATTCCAGTCCTGTATCACTGAACCGAATTAACTTTCCATTCCAACCATGTATATCTCATGATATAAAAATCTTTACCCAATGCATTGGATGGAGATATGGGTCCCACCCATCTCATAATTAAACCACTCTTATGTGTGCCACAAAATCAAAAATCATACATCATAGCATAACCCATGTAATAAAAATGGGATTCTTAAGCATCATGACATCATAACATAATCAATATAAGATAAAATTACATCATAAAATTAATTCCATAATAATAAAATAAATTTAAGAATAGCCATAGAAACATAACCATATATTATCTTATATGGAAAACCATTTTGATAAAATACTTGAACATCATTCTTGAGGAAAATATATTTTCTACTTCAAAAACATTTTTCCTTTATTAACATGTCATGAAATTTTAAATGAAAAAAAGTTGATTAAAAATAAACTTGAAAACATGTAAAGGAATCTTCATCGAAATAATGTTCTATAAATCCATTCAGGCCGTATAAGTTAAAAAAATCTTCTCGTACTTTGGCCTGAAAAGTCAAAAAGTTCCTCGTACTAAAAACGACAAAAGATTACTTTCATATATTTTACTAAAAACCTAAAAATGGGTAAAATTGGATTTAAACAATTTTATGTGGATGGAAATAATATTATATATTGAGGAAAAATCGATGTGGATGATAAATCTGCCCTAGTAAATTCAGAAGTAAAAAAAATCTCAGATAAAAATGAGATTGTGATATTTTCCCCTAACTTATGTCTGATATGATTTTTACGTGTCCAAACCATCTGTATAATGATTTAAATAATTACATTTACTTATTAAATAATCATATTCATTGTCATGATATCATATATGGTCATATTCTTATCTTATTATTAGTACTATTTGATTTTTACTTGTTATTCGGGTGTTCATTGCTTTAACTTCTTATGCATGTCTTGTCGAATAAATTATTATTCTTATTTTTAGGTTATAGATACTCATTTACAGAATGTTATTAGTGTAACATATATCATATTTATTCATTCAATCCATTTATATAATCATTATTCAATGAATATCACGTAGAATGAGTTGCATCACATCGTGGAGACGGTAGGCCGTACGTACGCACGAGCGATGATATCATTCCCATGATCATGGAATTGTATTTAAGTGTATATATACTACTTTAGAATCAATATAAATTGAAAATAATAATATATAGTTATTCTTTACACCATTATACCCATCCAAGTAAGGTGGTGGTGGAAAACAGATTACACCACGGCGTGGACACGGTATTCCGTACGTACGCGCGCGCGGTGATTTCGTTTTCCGTAGGATGGATAGAAGGTGAAATAGGGTTGTTTCATATTTATAATAATATATCAGTATATGAGTGTTACTGATATTATTACTTCATAATTAAACAACTAATGTAGATGAAGTAGAAGAAGAAATAAATATGAAAGAATTTGTAACGGACATTACCTCTTCTTTGAAGCGCCTCATATTATCCTTCTCTTAGGGCACTTAAGATGGTCTTTGAAGAAGAACATGACCTCTAGGATGTATATAGGGAAGTTTAAAAGAGAAATTGTCAGGTTTTAGCCAAGCTTGAAGGCTCGAAGTGGGGTGATGAGGATATGGAGGAGGTGCCATTTTATAAGGGGGGAGAGGGGAACCTTAGGAAAAACATAAAATATTATTTTATTATATAGTCATATTCGGTTTTTAATTGCTCCAAATTGATTTATTTCGAAGATAAAGTAGGTATGGGTCAAAATCATCTCAACCAATAGATTTTAGAAAAGTTTAGGTTACTATTTTAACCTTATCATTTAGATTTAACTATAAGTTAAATAATTTTACTTTTACCGTGTCTTCTTGTTTTCTTACACTATATGGTTAATAAACATAATATAACAAGCCAAAAGAACCCTAAGTTGTTAATAAATAATATATATAATCTTATCTAAGTCATTTGGCCGAACCTTAGATTTTTAGTAATAAAATAACAATTAATAATATAATATTTGTTTTAAAAACTATTTTATGTCAATTTTGGCACTATTTGGTACTTGATTTTTGTGAAACTTATAACAGCCTTATAAGTTCAAAAAAAGTTAATTAAATCAATAATAACAGGTCATATTAACCAATAAAATTATCATAATTCATAAAAAGACTAAAATTACATTTATTTGGCTATTTATAATATCAATTATGTTAATATTTCATTAATAAGGTAATTACAGCATCATCAGTGTGTCGTAAATAAATTAAATTATATAATGCCTCAAAATTATTAATAAACTACCATTATGTAGGAAATATTGTTATCCTTCTAATTAATATTTATATTCCAATTTATCTTATGTATAACCCTATATTAAAAAGGTTTTCGTTATTAAACTTTGATTTTAACTATTTTAACTCTTCTTTAAATAAAATAATAATAAATGTCCTAATCTAATCCAAGGGAACCTAAATTGTCATATTTTATTCCTAAGGTTGTTTTTGGTCGAATTAAACTTATCCAATAGAATTAGTACATTTTTTAGGGTAATAATAATATCATTTTTACCCTTAATTACATTATTTACTTTTAGTTGTTGTAAAAAAAGTAAAAAGTTAATATTCACCAAAAATTATTTTTGTCTTATTAAACCACATTTTACTCCCTAATATTAACAGTGTCTCTCGGATTTTCAAAATTAATCTCACAGAAGTGGTAAAATTAAGTTTTATATAAATTTTCAAATTCTCTTAGGAAGTGGGTAAAAGACGGTGAAAAGTTCAATAAAATTTTTATATATCTAAAATTATTATAAAATGACTCCAATTAATTACATTGAACTTATATAGGTATTAAGTATCAATTTTGACATGAAATAAATATAAATAAAATATATAATTATTTAAATAATAAATCGGTTTTCAAATAATAACCTAGTGTTTTCACTATTCATCAAAAATTGAAAGTATTCTGAAAAATACCAAAAATCCACCCTAGTCTAATTTCAATATTATGAATCCAAAAATGAAGTCCATTTAGAACGATAAAATTTATAAAATTTCAAAAATTGGGTATTACTATTCAAAACGGGTAGTTTATATAATATTTTAATAACATATCGTTATTTAGTGAAACACAGTATTAAGTACAACACACGCTATTGAGGAAGGTTTCTCTTGCGTATAACGCAATCCAAGAGAGTGTTGTGTGTAGTGAAATATTACTTTATATAACATTATACATAAAAACAAAATATTTCTCATAAAATCACGGGTGCTACACTCTACCCCCCTTAAAATGAATTTCACCCTCGAAATTCGTCACTTTGAAACAAACAGATGAGGATACCTATCCCTCATCATATCCTCAAGTTCCCATGTAGCTTCTTCTAATTTGTGGTTCCTCCATAAAACATTAACCAAGCGAGTGGTCTTGTTCCATAGGACTTTTTCGCTATGATCCAGAATCTCTATCATTTGTTCTTTGTAAGAATGATCTTGCTCCAACGGTACAACTTTTGAGCTGAGTACATGTGAAGGGTCGGGTATGTACATTCTCAGGAGAGATACAAGGAACACATCATGAACTTGAGAGAGATTTTGTGGAAGAGCCAATCGGTAAGCTACCTTACCAACATGATCTAGTATTTCAAATGGACCAATATACCTAGGGCTCATCTTTACCTTCTTTCCAAATCTCATTACTCTCTTCCAAGGAGATATTCGTAAGAACACTTTATCACCCACTTCAAACTCTAGGTCTTTTCTTCAGTTATCGGCAAAACTTTTTTGTCGACTCCGAGATTCTCTTATGTGTTGTTGAATAGATATGACCTTTTATGCCATCTCATCAACAAGATCTTGTCCTAATAGGTTTCTTTCCCCAACATCATCCCAGCAAGTTGGAGTCCTACATTTCTTTCCATAGAGAGCTTCATAAGGAGCCATCTGAATACTGGAGTGAAAGCTATTATTATAAGAAAATTCCACCAAAGGTAGGTGTTGATCCCAACCACCTTTGAAATCCATAGAGCTAGATCTTAACATATTTTCTAGAGTTTGAATTGTTCTCTCAGACTGACTGTCTGTCTGAGGATGATCAGCAGTGTTGAAACACAACTCTATATCTAGAGTACGCTGAAGACTTCGCAAGAACTTCGAGGTAAACATAGGATCCTGATCAGATATAATGGATAGTGTTACTCCATACAATCTTACCACTTCCTTCACATATATCCTGGAAAGCTGATCTAGAGAGAAATTATCTCTAATAGCAATGAAGTGTGCCGACATTGTAAGATGATCAAGTAAAACCCAGAAATCATTTTTGTCTTTGGATGTTTTATGAAGTCTAGTGTAAAAGTCCACAGTGATGTTTTCCCATTTCCATTCGGGTATGGATAATGGTTGTAACATCCCCTTTGACTTCTGTCTCTCAGCTTTATCTTGTTGACAAACCAAGCATCGAGAGACATATTCAGTAACATCTCTTTTCATGTCATCCCACCAGAAGTAATCTTTCAGGTCCCTATACATCTTCGTGCTTCCAAGATGAATAGAGAATGAATAACTATGAGCTTAATCCAATATTTCCTTCTTTAATTCTGGGATGGGAGGAACACAAACCCGATTCCTGAACCTTATTATTTAATCATAATCAATTTGAAATTCAGGAGCATTTATCACCTTCTTTTGTAACTCTACATCTTCTTTTTGTTCCAATTTAATCTTCGCATGTATAGATGGTAGAACATTCATTTCAGAAAGATAATATTTTTCCCCTTCCTTTATAATTCCAAGATCCATCCTTTGTAAATCCATTAATATTAGATCTTTTGGGATCCACATCATGGATGCGCTATCATGGTCTGGTCGACTTAATGCGTCTACCACCATGTTTTCTTTCCCAGGGTGGTAATGAATTAAGCATTCATAATCCATAATCAGATCCAACCATCTTCTTTGGCGCACATTCAAATCCTTTTATGTGAAAATATACTTTAAACTTTTATTATTAGTATAAATATCACACCTTTCACCATAAAGATAATTCCTCCAAATCTTTAATGCAATGATTACTACAGCTAACTCCAAATCATGAGTTGGGTAATTTTGCTCATATATTTTCAACTATCGTGAGGCATAAGCTATCAATATATCATTTTTCATGAGAACACACCCCAATCCCTTCTTGGATGCATCACTATAGATCACAAACCATTCTCCACTACAAGGCAGTGTGAGCACAGGTGCACCGGATAACCTTCTTTTAAACTCATTGAAATTCTCTTCACACTCCTCCATCCAAATGAACTTAACTCATTTTCGAGTCAACCTAGTGAGTGTATTAGATAATCATGAAAAATATTTCACAAAACGTTGGTAATATCCAGCCAAACCAGGAAAACTTCGGATCTCAGTTACTATTTTTGGTCTCGACCATCTTTCGATAAACTCTATTTTTCTGGATCCACAGATATCCCCTCTTTTGAGATTATATGACCCAAAAATGAAACTTTTTTAAGCCAAAATTCACACATGGTAAATTTGGAATAAATATTCTCCTTTATTAGGGTCTTTAATACAATTATCATGTGATCTTCATGTTCTTCGTTGCTCTTTGAATAGACAAGAATGTCTTCTATAAAGACTACCACAAACTGATCAAGATAGTCTCCAAAGAATCTATTCATCAGATCCATTAAGATAGTAGGGGAATTAGTAAGACCAAATGGAATCACTATAAATTCATAGTTTCCATACCTTGTACGGAAAGTATTCTTTGGTATATCCTCCCTTTTGACCCTTAATTGATGATACCCTGAACGAAGATCAATCTTGGAAAAGTATTGAGCTCTGCATAGTTGGTCAAATAAGTCATCAAGGCGTGGGAGAGGATATTTGTTCTTGATAGTGATCTTGTTAAGTTCTCGATAATCAATGCAGAATCTCATTGATCCATCTTTCTTCTTAACATATAGAACAGGTGTTCCCAAAGGTGACGCACTAGGGCGTATGAATCCCTTATCAAGATTCTCTTGGATTTTCTTCTTCAATTCCTATAACTCAATTGGGGACATTCTATAAGGTGTCTTTGAAATGGGCATAGCACCCGGTATGAGTTCAATTGAAAACTCAACTTCACGATTTGGTGGAAGACCTGGCAATTCCTCCGGAATAACATCATCAAACGCTCGTACAATGGGAATATTCTTAATCGTGATTTTCTCCCCAACCATTTGAGATAAATAACATTAATTCAATGGAATCAAGACCCATAATATGGAAAAAATTCACACTCTATGGTTATATTCATCATTGCATTGATAGATGATAGTAGATTGATTGGGAATATTAAATTTTATTTCCCTTCTTTTGAAATTGATATGACCTCCGAATAAAGAAATCCAATCCATGCCAAGAATCACCTAAAATTCCACTATTGGAAGGATCATAATATTTGTAGGAAGCACTTTCCCACAAACTTCAATCGGAGAAGAATTGTAAACTTTTTATGTGACTGTTGTTCCATTAGGGGTTGTCACAGCTAACTCTATATTTAACTATTGAGGTAATATGGTGATACCCTTAGAAAATTCTTCATAAATAAAAGACTGGGTGGATCCAGAATCAAATAAAACATTTTCTACTTTAGAGTGGATGGTAAGTGTACCTTTCACCACTTAGTTATCATACTCCACATCGTCGATAGAAATTGCATGTGACTTTCCTTTGTCTTTGGTCGTAAGTGTTTTTTGACATCGATCATCATCAACAACCCTTGGATTAGGTAATTGATTGGCATAATTCTCGACTTCCTTGCACTTTTATCATTGATGTTTAGAAGGTGCACTCTATGTAGCCTTTTCTTTTTACGCATCACTAGACATCTTCTTACCATCATTACGGAATTCAAATGCCCAATGACCTTCTTTTCCACATTTGAAACATTTACTTGTCCCTTTAAGACAACTCCCTCCATGTTTCTTTCCACACTTTGAGAATAAGGAAAAACTCATCTTTTTTTCAGTTTGCTCTTTAGATTTTCCTTTGAATTCCATTTTCCTCTTCATATCAAATGCATATGACTGTTGGGTTACTCCAATCTCCATCTCAACCTTGAGAGCACATCGAATGATTTCCTCATAGCTATTGATGTCCCTTATGGATAACGCCCTTAGAAGACTTAGTATTAAGCCACTAAAGAATCTATTGATCTTACTCTCAGGTTGGATAATAATCCCAGAAGCGTACCTTGAAAGTCTTGTAAAAGTTTCTTCATAGGTACCAACAGATTCGTCATCCTTTTTCTTCAGTTCAAGAAACTCCATCTCCATCTTTGTTCGAAGAATATGAGGGAAGTACTTGCTGAAAAATAAGTTCTAGAACTCGTCTCATTCCATGGACTCAATTTCATCTCTTGGACTCATATTATTGATAAGATTACACCATTTATCAACATCACTGTCCAAATGATAAACTACTATTATGAATTTATCATGTTCAGAACAATGAAGAACTGCAAATATCTTTTCATAGGTACCGATCTGTTGTTTATCCACGAATGGATCAGTAGACCTGCTGAATGAGGGTGGATGTTTCCTCATGAAGGATTCAACAGAATGTTTCTCCTACCTTTGCTCATTTGGAAGTCCTGCATGATTCATAGATTGAGAAAGTTGTGTGAGCATGGCTACAATATTTTGCATTCGTGTTCCCATAACGTTTGGTTGCTTAGGGGGACAATCATTGCATTTCCCGCCGCATTCAGCATTAACACGGTTCCTTCGGGTTCCATCCATTGACTAAAACCAACAAGAATAATGTGAGAAACACTAATCATAATAGTAAAACCACATAATCAAGAATTAAATTTCACTCTTTAGGTTTTATCATAGGTTATTCATTTCCATTTCTAAAACACTAATATTGTGTTCTATTTTTAGACATATCCTTAGAGTTCTTACTAAGGCTTTCACATCCTAGTTGTCAAAGGTTGACTATACCTTTCCTCTGATACCAACAATAACGACCCATACTTTACATAAATTGTCATTACTTCAGAATTGAAGCACACTTATTACAACATATAACAAAACAAAGGTAGGACCGTATAGGTATAGTGTCTTTAGAAACTGGGAAACATAAATAACTAGTTCATAAAGCATCTACATTGTCTCCTATTTATTTCATCATATCTAGAGTCCCTTTTGGCATATCCTACTTAATAACCTTCTTCATAACATGGGGAATGTAAACATACAAAAGGGTGAGCTCAAATTCTCAGTAAGGGTAAACAAAGGAAATATCATATTCATAAGAACATAGCATTTTGAAAATCGTAACCTGCAAAAGAGATCATAATATCATAACATGGGATAAATCATAGTAGTGAAATGTAATCCCAATAATCATAACATAAAACATGAAACTTTGTGTCATACACACATAATCATAGAAAATCATTTCTTATTAGTCAAGACTCATTTCCAAGACTATCTTAGTGGACAAAGTCCATTTCTGAACTGAGTTCACTCGTCGTTCCAATCTTGTATCACTGAACCAGATTAACTTGTCATTCCAACCATGTCTATCTCATGAGATATAAATCTTTACCCAATGCATTGGAGGGAGATATAGGTCCCACCCATCTCATAATGAAACCATTCTTATGTGTGCCACAAAATCATAAATCATACATCATAGCATAAACCATGTAATAAAAATGGGATTCTTAAACATCATGCCATCATAACATAATACATATAAGATAAAAGGGAATCATAAAAATAATTCCATCATAATCAAATCAATGTAATAATGGGGATAGAAACAGAACCCTATATTATCATAGATGGAAAATAATTTTTGATAAAATACTTGAACTTTATTCTTGAGGAAAATATCATTTCTACTTCAAAAAAATTTTCCTTTATTAAAATGTAATTCAATTTTAAATTAAAATATGTTGATTAAAAATAAACATGAAAACTTATAAAGTAATTTTCATGGAAATAATTTTCTAGAAATCTATTCAGGCCGTATAAGTTAAAAAAAATTATTCTCTTACTTTGGCCTGAAAAGTCAAAAAGTACCTCGTACTAAAAACGACAAAAGATTCATTTCATATATTTTACTAAAAACTCACCAATGGGTAAAATTAGATTTAAACAATTTTATTTGGATGGAAATAATATTACATATTGAGGAAACATGGATGTGGACGATAAATATGCCCCAGTAAATTCAGAAGTATGAACAATCTTGGATAAAAATGAGATTGTGATATTTTCCATTACCTTAGATCTGATATGCTTTGTACGTATCTGAACCTCATGATTAATGATTTAAATAACTTCATTGACTTATTAAATAATCATATTCATTGTTATGATATCATATATGGTTATATTCTTATCTTTTTATTAGTACTATTTGATTGCTACTTGTTATTCGGGTGTTCATTGCTTTAGGTTCTTATGCATGTCCTGTCGAATAAATTCTTATTATTATTTTTAGGTTATAGATACCTCATTTCCATAATTTTATTAGTGTAACATATATCATATTTATTCATTCAATCCATTTATATAATCATTATTCAACGAAGATCATGTAGAACAAGTCGCATCACATCGTGGAGACGGTAGGTCGTACGTACGCATGAGTGATGATATCATTCCCATGATCGTGGAATTGTATTTAAGTGTATTTATAATATTTAAGAATCAATATAAAATTACAATAATCATATATAGTTATCCTATACACCATTATACCAATCCATGTAAGGTGGTGGTGGAAAATAGATTACACCACAACGTGGAGACGGTTTTCCATACGTACGCATGCACGGTGATTTCATTTTCCATAGGATGGATAGAAGGTGAAATAGGTTTGTTTCATATTTATAATAACATATCAGTATATGAGTGATACTGATGTTATTACTTAATAATGAAAAAACTAAAGTAGAGGAAGTAGAAGAAGAAATAAATTTGAAAGAATGAGTAATGGACATTACCTCTTCTTTCAATCGCATCTTCTTATCCTCCTCTTAGGGCACAAAAGATGGTCTTTGAAGAAGAACAGGACCTCTAGGATGTTTCTAGGGAAGTAGAGAAGAGATATTTTCAGGTTTGGGCAAGCTTGATGGCTCAAAGTGGTGTGAGGAGAAGAGGGAGTAGGTGCCCTTTTATAAGGGAGGAGAGGGGGACCTTAGAAAAAACATAAAATATTATTTTATTATAAAGTAATATTCGGTTTTTAATAGCTCCAAATTGATTTATTTCGAATATAAGGTAGGTATGGGTCTAAATACTCTCAACCAATAGATTCTAGATAAGTTTAGGTTACTATTTTATCCTTATAATTTAGAATTAACTGTAAGTTAAATAATTTTACTTTTACCGTGTCTTTATGTTTTCTTACACTGTATGGTTAATAAACATACTATAACAAGCCAAACAAACCCCAAGTTGTTCATTATTAATATATACAACCTTATCTATGTCCTTTGGAAGAACCTTAGATTTTCAGGAATAAAATTACAATTAATAATATAATATTTGTTTTAAAAACTCTTGTATGTCAATTTTGACACTATTGGGTATTTTGTTTTTCATAATTTCATAACAGCATTATTACTTCGAATAAAATTTATATAAACATTGTTAATATGTAATATTAACCACTAAAATTAGTGGATTTCATTAAAAGTCTAAAATTTCCTTTATTTTGATATTTATAATATCGATTATTTTAATATTTTGCTAATATGGTAATTACTGCATCATCATTGTGTCATAAATAAATTAAATTATTTAATGTCTAAAAATTATAAATAAAATACCATTATGTAGTAAATATTATTATATTTATAATTAATATTTATCATAGAATTTATCTTATGTAAAACCCTATATTAAAAATGTTTTAGTTATTAAACTTTGATTTTAACTCTTTTAAATCTTCTTTGAATTAAATAATAATAAATGTCCTAATCTAATCCAAGTGGACCTAAATGATAATATTTTATTCCTATGGTTTTTTTTGGTCTAGATACACTTTTCCAATAGAATTATGACATGTTTTAGGGTAATATTAATATCATTTTTACCCTTAATTACCCTATTTACTTTTAACCGTGGTAAAAAAAGTAAAAAGATACTATTCACCAAAAATTATTTTTATCTTATTGAACAACATTTTACTCCCTGATATTATACTTATCTCTCGGATTTTCTAAATTCCACCCACAGAGGCGGTAAAATTATGTTTTATGTAAATTTTCGAATTTCTTGGAGGTGGGTAAAAGACGGTGAAAAGTTCAAGAAACTTTTTATATATCTAAAATTATTTTAAAATGACTCCAATGAATTACATTGAACTTATATATGTATTAATTATCAATTTTGACAAAAAATAAAATCAAATAAAATAAATAATTATTTAAATAAAATGTCAGTTTTTAAATAGTAACCCAGTGTTTTCACTATTCATCAAAAATTGAAAGTTTTCCGAAAAATACCAAAAATTCACCCTAGGATAATTTCGAGATTCTGAATCAAAAAATGAAGTCCATTTTTATAGACAAAATTTATTAAATTTCAAAAATTGGGTATTACTATTCATAACTGCTAGTTAATATAATATTTTAATAACATATTGTTGTTTAGTGAAACTCGGTATTGCGTACAACACACGCTATCGAGGAAGGTTGCTCTTGCATATAACGCAAGCCAAGACAGCGTTGTGTGTAGTGAAAGATTCCTTTATATAACATTATACATAAAAACAAAATATTTCTCATAAAATCTCGGGTGTTAAAACTGTGATATGTATGACCCTTGAAATATATTATAATTTTATATTCTTATGTTTTTTCCAATTTCATAATTTTTCATATCGTGGTTTATACTTATTTATTTAACATTTATATATTATGGATATTTATTATTCTGATATTTTCACATTTATATTTTTTATTCTTTTGTAGGCCAAGTTTCAACTATCATTATCCATGTTATTTTTTCTATATTTTATTGTGTATGGATTATAAATATTATAGTCATGTATATAGACTATGTTTTTATAACCACTTGTTCGTCTAATGATCACATGTAACATTCTTTATGTTTACATATGCTGAATCAACTGATATCACTTATGTTTATCCTTACATAGTTTTTGTACTCACCCATTTCTAATGTTTCCATTACATAAGTAATGAATAGTGTGTTATGTAAAGTATATCATAAAGGATATAATATGTGTACAATTTTATGGTATACATCAAATACTTATAAAATAATAAGTTTTTTAGCTAATATCCAAATACACTAAACCTATAGTTTCTGGGGTGTGATTTCTTTTGAGATATAATAGATATCCCGGTAAAATTTTGTGTTATATATGTATGTTATAGTTGTTTTATGTCAGTTGATATTAGGGAGGGGTTTAGTTAATTTTTTGTTCAGTTATATATAATTAGATAATAATATATAGATAAACGAAGGTTATACCAGAAGTGTTATAGTATAATCCATGAGTATTATAAGTTGAACCTAATATGATATAGGTTGAAATATATGTTACATAATTTATGACATCTTGGGGATTTTCCATATCATATTATTTTTTAATATGTATATTATTTATTAAAGACCAAACTAAAAAATTTTATTTTAGTCAATGGATAGAAATAAGAGGAACTGAGTAAACAATGATTTTGATGGAAAGTGTAATGATTGTCACATTGCAAAACCAAATGAGATGGGATATAGAATAAAAATATTATTTATATGACCATATAATGATTTGAGTTATAAAAAACAATTTAAATCATTTCAAATGATTTAGAATTCCAATGATTAAGATAAACTTCATTATTTCATTCATTAAAAAATTCCACTACACTTTAGTGGGTCTTCTAATCCATTAATTTATGAGTAATTCATGAACATAATAATAAATCTATTACATGTTCTTTAGTGACAAGAGCATTATTTTTTTCTATTTATTATTTTGATGGTGAGGTAGATAAATGGTTGAATCTCATCAATCCAATAAGAAAATAAGAAAAAATTGAATCAATGAAATGGTAGGATTTTAATAAGATGCGATTTAATAAATATTTCCTTAAAAATATTTTTATAAATCTGAAGATAAATTTTTTTTAACAAAAATTAAGTGAAGAAAATATAATTTTTTATTTTTATAGAAACTTCTTGAAACTCCCAAGGTGTGCCTCTAGTATTATCATTATCCTTAAAATAAAAAAACAATATTTTATTTAGTGGTTTAAAAAATTACTCAAAAAATGTTATCCTTAAGGGACTTTGGTAGCTATGAGAAAATTGTTAAATGTGTATTCAAAGAGAAAATAAAAAACTGAAACTCTTGTACTTGAGGTTTTCAGTATAAAAAATGGATTTTTGTGGAAAAAATGAAAAAACAATGATTCAACTTCTAACGTTTCAAAAATGTGAGAACAAGAAAGTATGAATTATATAAAAGGAATATATAAATTATTAAATTTTTGAAAAGAAAGCCATAATTTCTATGAATTCAGAATATATATAAATTGTCTAATAAATATAATAAATGTGATGTGAGTCCCACTTAATGAACCTCTACCAATTAAATTTTTAAAATTTAAATAATTTGGGAACATTATAAATAAATGCACTAACTTAGTGATTAATTAAGAAATTTTTTTTATAAAAATCCAAGTAAAATGGGTAAATTGAAATCTTATGCAGTCACTACTAGTGAGGTGGATCATGAAAACAAAGTGGTGAATGGTACCCTTATAATACACTCTAAAATTGAAAATAAATTATAAGAATTTAAATATAACCACTATTTCATAAATATAATGTTTATTAAAATAATTAATTTACCACACGAAATATTGGATATTGAATTGTTAATGAAAAAAGATAATAGAGAAATGATTTCATCGGATGAATAAAACTCGTCGTGAATTGAGGTTTATAGAATTATTATTTCTGTATATCTTGTTATTATCTCCTTGGTCAAATTTTATGGGATTCTTGGAATATATTGGATCTCTCTAAAATGATCCCATGTAATTTTCCAAGATACACACATCTCATTTCATATCCCAAATAAACACATGATCATCTGTCAATGAAATTATATTTATAAAATCTATATGGATTTTACTTCCCTGGTTTGGGTTTTGATACCTCATAATGAGGCATATTTATTCCAAACATTTTAGGAGAAACTCAATATTTATGATTTTTTTATTTTCAATAAATATTTTGATGTATTTATAGACGAACTCTGTTATCTTACCCCAAAACATGAGGTTTAGTTCTCAATTGATCTTATTCTGAGATCAATGACATTATAAAAGTGTCCCTATGTAATAGTCCCCATTATGCTATAGTAATTGAATAAGAAAAAAATAGTATTTTGAAAAGGTTTTTATGGACCTATGTGATTAACCATAGGATTAACCAGTCATATTTGTTAAGAATAATGATGAATTAATGTGTCTTTGCATTTATTATCATGATCTTAAAAAATCATGATCAAGAAAAAGTATCTTATAACTAATATTTATGGATTTTTTATCAATTTCAAGGGCCTCAATGCTTCCCAAAGATTAACCTTTGATTTAGATATCATAAATTAAGGATTAAAATGGAGGAAATACCTAAGATATTCTTCAATACAAGATATGGAAACTATTAATTCAGAGTGATTCCTTTTATACTTCAAATGACCCACCCATATTTATGGATTGGATAAATAGAGTCTTCAGAGATTACCTTAATCAATTTTTGGCCATATTTAAGGATAATATTTTAATATATTTAAAGATAAAGTTAGTGATTGGGGTTATTTTAGAATTTCTATGAAGATGTTGAGAAAAGAGAAAATATATTAAATATTTTTCAAGTTTGTATTCTTGATATAGAAACTATCATTCCTATATAATCTGATCCAATGATAGGGTGTACCTAAATATCCTTTAAATATAGAGGTGATTATAGAATCGAGTAGGACAACCATTATTACAAAGGTACTTATTTTTATTTTATTATCTTGATATTATCGATTAGTTGTGATAAATTTCCCAGGATTATCAAAATAGACTATCTATGTTAACATATAATAGTGTCAGGTTCCTTTGGGAAAAAGAATGTGATGAGAGTTCTAATGAGATTATGAAGATGTGGATCACTAAACCTATTCTCAAAGTACCATATAGTCGATAAGGGTTTTTTGATATATTCTAATGCATCAAAAAATATTTTTGGATATTTTCTTATAAAAAATTACCTAGCTGTAGAATTTTCCTAAGGAGTATTAATTATCCTTGAGAAAAATTATCCAACACCTGATTTGAACGTAGTATTGGGAACATTGCAAAACAGATATGGGGGTTATCTCTATGGTTAAATTTGTTTTATATATATATATATATATATATATATATATATATTGATAAAAATATATTATTGAATGTACTTATAACGAAATATTCCATGCTAACCTGACACGTCACCCAACCCAGCCCATTACTAAACTTTTAGGGCATTCCTTATCCCCACGGGCTGAAAACTAGTTCTTGGGTGTTATTTAAAAAACACCTGGGAATATGTCTGGCTTAAAATTAGATTAAATACCATAGAGGATATTTTTGGGGACTAAAAACAATACATCTATAAATTGTATGTTCTTATATTAAAAATAAATAGATCCAAAAAAATATTTTTATAAGTCAGAAATAATAAAAAGAATGGTCCTACCCATTTATATCATCATACAAGAATCATCATGTCACAAACTAGCCCAAGTCGACCCTGAACCGGTCACCCAGGCCAGCTCGCGACAAGTCCTGAGAGGCGTTCCAGATCCTCCCGGGATGGATACAACCAGAAGGGGAATCAATAGAGTACACAAGGGAATGATTTCGCCCATACATAAACAATCAAAAAACAACGGAAATAAACAGACAGCCCAAAATGAATTTATATAAAAATTGAATTAAACATTACTTGTACAAGAAACTAAAATTAGAACAAAACTAACAACTCACCTGAACAATCCCTATGACCAAGTGACTCCATGTGACACTTATGGTCACTATCTAACGCAATGATCAAATGTTTCCCAAGGTGATTGAACTCAAGCTGAAACCTGCACAAGGGCTAAAATAATAACAAGACTATAGGCGTGAGTATTAAAACTCAGTAGGTTAGCCCAATATTCTATTCCAAATGAAATTCCTTTAAAATAAAAGAAACATCAATTTCATGTTTTAAATACAAGATATAAATTTATGTTTTTCAAATGACGTTCCATTATATAATAGATATTAGAAAAAAAAACTTTCATGTTTTATAAACCAAAAATGCAAGTAACAATTTTTCAAAGAAGTGAAACTTCAAAATGAAAATTGTTTTAATGAGGGATGTTTTAAAGATTGTACACTTTTAAATAAATAACACACACTACTGAATTTACCAACCAAACACACCGTATGCTGATGGTGAGTAAAAAATAGCCAATGACCACAACTCACGGGAACACCCCTAGGCACTTGTTAGTTGTGAGCCTCAAGTACCTCGTATCTTGGTGAAAGTAACCATAATAAATATATGTTACCATGCACACAAGCCACTAGTAGGGAGAATACCCATAACCTATTGGTCCCCCAACATCTTCATCATCATAGTTTAGTTAGTTTTGTCATCGTCAAACTTGCTACGTGAAACAGGGGCCAAACCCCACAGAATCACTAGCATACTACTACACGTCTGCCCACCTAGATACCGGGGATTCCTTTTAGTGCTCAATAATGTTACACACATTATCAAATATGCATTTCACATCCAAATTCAATTCCCAAACCTTAAAAAACACAAACATCCCATAAACCGTCTTCACATTTCTTTCACGAATCAACAAACCACTATAAATTTTCATAAAATAATTTCCAGGAGTGTATTAAGGCTTTGCACATAAAACTCATTAAAAACACTAATTGAATTATAAACACACAACAAGACCATACTCAAACATATTTGTCATCCCTAAAGACATTTAATAAAATCATTTCACAGATTATAAAACATTCCCAATGACACAACATGGTATATACAAGTATTACACTCATTCTTCATTTTAATGAAAGGCCAAACAGGACTTTAAACATTTTCCCAAAACAATCATTTGAAAGGGTTATGAATTTCAATTTTTTTAAAGAGGTGTATACAAGCCATATATAGAATCAAACCACATCCATAAATCCCATAAAACACTCAGGTTACATATTCCAAACACAACCATTTTCATAAGAATGTGAAACACGCCATTTTCAGACAACATGGGCCAAAACATATTGTAAACCAAAATCCATTTATTTTTAAAACCAAATAAAAATTGGAAATACATAAAAGGATCACAAAATAAATTTTTTACATGCTTCCAATGTATTTATAAATCCGAAAAAATCATTTTAAATTTCACTAGAAACATAAAAGTCAACCAGACAATTTACAGAATATGTGGCATGCACTCTTAAAAAACCAACTTATGTTAAGAACTTAAAAATGGATAAAATACCATTTTAATGCCATAATGTTATTCAAGCTACTGAAACATATTCAAAATACCATAAACCATGTGCGGAAGCTCATGGAATAATTTATCAAACAAGAGGAGTGCACATTTATACCAAAATAACGATATTTTTAACAAAATAAGTCATAAAATGTAATTTTCTCATAAAAAACTTTAAAACCAAGGTTTCACAGTAGCACATATCATATAAATAATGTTATAACAGTATGATAATGATGAAACTTAAATGTAAATGTCTTGTGTAAGGGACATCCTACCTCAAATCCTTGGCGTAACGGAAACGCACACCCAAAATCACCCGTCGCGGGTTTATAAACCCTAAAACTATGAATACCAGACCTAAATGAATATAAACCCCATAAATAACCATGTTATAACAGAACCCTAGGTAGTTTGTGTCTAGGGGAGATTATAAAATCCAAAAAAATTGAAAGGAGGAAGAAGAGGGATGATAAAGGAGATGGAATCTCACCTTCTCCACTAGAAAACTCTTCGTATTCTATTAGATCTTCCCCCTAGAGAAAAGGGAATGGGATTAAACTTCTTGGACAGTCGCCTAAGGTCTGGAATAACCATTTAAAGAAGGTATTTTTTTAAAAAAAGATCATGAATTGAATGAGTTATGTATAAAACAGTTTACCTTATCAATTCTGGGGTATTTGAGGTAACCTGAGAACTTTATCCCTAATCTAAGACACAAATGAGCTCTAGAGAGGGTAAATAGACAATGGGGGTGATTATAGGGGTATTTTATTCGAGGTGGATGTGGAATCACCAAAAAAATTAAAATTTTAATTAGATATAAAAGAAAAAAATATTGTTTTTTAAAACAGGAAATGGGCCCATGGGCTGGCCCAATACCTAAATAAGTAACCTCAATTCCCCATGCTTATGATTTCATATGGGGTAAAAAAGGATATGGAAGTTTTAATATGTCAGTATAGGACAAGTGAGAAGTTTAATGGGTAAAAAATGATTAAAACCCAAAGAGTTATATAAGAAACAAATTCAGTTTTTAAAACATGAAATGGGCTCACGGTTGGCCCAAATCATGATGTAACCACCCTTTCTTAAAAAACACCTAAACAAGAAATGGGGATCCCAAATTAGGGTGGTTAGACATATATGAAACATAAAAACTCAATATTAATCTCACCAAATACCCATTAAAAGGATCGGGATTTCCAATGGACCAGATCAATACAACGACAAAAAAAATCGGGTGTGACAATTCTCCCCACCATTAATGTTTTCCGCCCCCGGAAAGCCATAACACTTTCTGGATGAAAAAATCAACACCAAAGGATTCCTTAACAACATAATCCAGCCTCTAAAGATAAGTAAATATCAATCACCAAAAATGAAACTTAATACTCTTGCCCAAACAAAACACAACTCACAACCACATCCGGAGAATCAACGGAAAGACGAAGCCACCACCTCCACAACCAAGCCAAGAACCCGATTATTGGGCCTTCTCCCAATGAACCCAACCATCACCCAAACCAAAGAGAAATCACAAAAACAAAATATTCCATGGGATTACATAATGTAATCCCCACCATTAAGAAACAACTATCACTATAATAGTTATTAGTATGAAAATCCAGGAGACCCATGGTGGGTCTCCCCACCATTAGAAACCAACTTGCAATGAACAGACAAGAATTCAACATGAGCTCGAATTGGGCCTCACTCATACAAGCCCAAAAAAACACTCCTACAAATACCTATTATACCATGTTAATAGTGTTAAAACATGAACATATAAAACACCCACTCCCGAACGGATTGGACAAGAACTTGGCCAACACATTCAGTACAGATCTATACCCCCACCACTCGGGGATGGGAGGGAAGGGGACCCAATAATTTGGCCACTTAAACCAAAAAAGAATCAAAGAAACTACCCAAAACTCTCCACATACTAATAGGTAAAAACAAGACTACACCTGATTTTAACAGATGGTCTACACATGGACATTGATTGAAAACCCACATCTATGAAGGCATAACCATAGACATTGTGTAAGGGGTAAGTCCACCATGCTTGTTGTGACAAAGGGGAATTAAAAGAAACGAGGATCCAAAACCTTGACATAGAAAATAACTTACAAAAATAGAGGCGGAATGATCCTAATAGAGCACTCCACACATCTGGTGATTTCGTGACTGTGTGAAAATCTTCACTCCGAGGACTATGGCTGGAGCCCTGATTCTTGAAGCATCTACTGCACCACAGTCAGGTGATATGGATCACACCACTAAAAAAACTCACTTTCTCACCCAAAAAACCTTTATCTAAATTGGAACATATATATATATATATATATCAAAATTATGTCTCACTCCGAACGAGGGGTAGAATGGACCAGGAATATGACGAAACACATCAACATCACCGAACACAACTGCTCTTTCCAAAAGAATTATCACGACCTATAAGCACATTTAATAGATCTCAAATAGATCTCTATTCCAAAAAAATAGGTTGAGGCATCATCAAAAGAGGTGTATTTAACATTTCAAATGAATCCTTAGGTTGATCAGTAGGAAAGATTACCAATGGAGAACTATACATGGCCACATCACAACATCAAACATATCTTTAGCAACCCAAGGAAAATTACTCCAAAACCGAGCCACAAACAATATCTCATCTCATGATACAACAAGAGCATTAATTCTAGATCACAAGGAATCTTACTTAATAACAACTCTTCTAATACATTGAAAAAAACTAGCCACATATCCATTGGTTTATAAAAAAAGGCCAAAAAATTTCAACTCAAAACCCTTTTGAAAAACAATCTAACTTGGTGGGTTTCCACATTCACAAATGGTGTTTCATCATGTCTCACCCACATGCACATTTCCATGCCACCCCAGGCACCCAACCACCATGCCATATAGTACATCTTTATAGATATCAATAAAACCATGCATGTGAGCACCCATGAAAGCACCAAAGGCTAAAACAAAACAACATCATTCCAAAAATCATTTACCTTAAAAAGGAACACCAACCACCAAGTCAAAAACCCTTTTCATATTTCACAAAAAAAAACCACAATTAATTAAGAACCATTTGCTTAAAAACCTACTCCTTTTAATTTTTAACAACTTTTAAAATAACCAAGCCAGTCCAATCAACCCCTTCCCATTTTTTTAAAATTCAGTAAGGTATATTTTCATAATCTGAGGTCCCTTGAGACCAATACCCTTTCTAGGAAAACACCAACCGATCAAAACCAATTTACAAAACTAATTTATCCGATTCAAAAACTTTTTAACATCCCAAAATACCCCATTTAAAACAATGATCTAGAATAACCTTAAAATGATTCACAATTTCAAAACATTTTATTTCAATAAACCACTAGTTTAGATTATGGATAATCCAATCCCTTTAAATCATTTCCACTTCCCTCCATTTTTTTCACACAAACAAAACCTTCCAAAACCATTATTATATTTAATTTTTTAAAAACCCCATTTCACTTTTCAAAATCTAATCCTTCCTTTAAAACCCATTTCCAAAATTCTCACACAAGGATTTTAAAAACAGAAATTCAAAATTCAAGAAAGGTTCAAGATACCCAAAAAAAGGGAACTAGTGTCGGTGAGTGACTTGACCATATGGTTGGCGATCATAGGTCAAACACAACACCATCACATAGAGACTTATTAGGACCATTCCCTCAACTCCACATAGATTTCCAAGACCTTCGAGCTCATGGAGGCCATTAGTTAGACTCCCCTTATCATATCCCAATACCAAACAATCAACTAGAACTAAGGACACTAATAAAACAGGACTTCCCATAGAAACCCGAGCATTACAATGAGAAAGAGTTTGCGATGATCTTCTTGAACTTACACCTCAAGTACCAACAATCCTACTCCATCTACCTTGACATACCCGAAATAACAAGGGCGCTATAAAAAGAATGGTTTGGTAGGATCCGACCTCCTCTGATACCATTTTGTCATGAACCAGACCGAGTCGACCCTGAACCAGTCACTCGGGCCAGCCTGCAACAAGTCCCGAGAGGCGTTCCCGAGCCTCCTGGGATGGCGAAAAGCACCAAGGGAATCAATAGAGTACACAAGGGAACGATTTCACCTATACGTAAACAATCAAACAAACATCGGAAATAAACAGACAACCCAAAATGAATTTATATTAAAATTGAAGTAAACATTATGTGTACATTAAACTAAAAGTAGAACAAAACCAACAACTCAACTGAACAATCCCGATGACCAACTAACTCCATGAGAAACTTTTGGTCACTCTTCAACACAATGATCAAATTTCTCCCAAGGCGATCGAACTCAAGATGAAATGTGCACAAGGGATGAAAAAAGAAGAAGACTATAGGCGTGAGTATTAAAACTCAGTTGGTTAGCCTGATATTCTATTCACAATGCACTTAATTTAAAATAAAAGAAAAATTAATTTAATGTTTTAAATACAAGATATAAAAGTATGTTTTTCAAATGATTTTCCATGCAATAATAGTTATCAGAAAAAAAAACTTTAATGTTTTATAATCCAAAAATGCAAGTAACAATTTTTCAAAGAGGTGCAACTACAAAATGAAAATTTATTTAATGAGGGATGCTTTAAAGATTTTAGACTTTTAAATAAATAACATACACTACTGAATTTACCAACAAAACACACTGTATGATGGATGTGAGTACAAAATATCCAATGAGCACAACTCACGAAAACACCCCGAGGCACTAGTTAGTTGTGAGCCCCAGGTACCTCGTATCTCGTTGAAAGTAACCATAATAAATATATTTTATCGTGTGCACGAGCCACTAGTAGAGATCATACCCATATCCTTGTGGTCCCCCAATGTCATCATCATCATAGTTTAGTTAGTGTTGTCGTCGTCAAAATTTCTACGTGAAATAGGGGACAAACCGAGCAGAATCACTAGCATACTAGTACATGTTTTCCCACCTAGATACTCGAGATTCCCTTTAGTGCTCAATCAAGTTACACACATTATCAAATACACATTTAACATCCAAATTAAATTCCCAAACCATAAAAACACAAACATCCCATAAACCTTCTTCACATTTCTTTCACGAATCAACAAACCACTACAAATTTTCATAAAACAATTTCCAAGAGTGTATTGAGTCTTTGCACATAAAACTCATTGAAAAACAATATTTGAATTATAAACACACAACAAGACCATACCCAACCATATTTGGAATACCTAAATACATTTAATAAAATTATTTCATGGATTATAAAACAATACCAATTGACACAACATGGTATATACAAGTAAAACACTCATTCTTCATTTTAAGGAAAGGACAAAAGGCCTTTAAACATTTTCCCAAAACAATCATTTGAAAAATTTATGATTTTAAATTTTTTTAAAGAGATGTATAAAAACTATATATAGAATCAAACCACATCCATAAGTCCCATAAAACACTCAGGTTACATATTCAAAACAAAACCATTTTCATAAGAATGTGAAACAAGCCATTTTCTGACAACATGGGCCAAAACATGTTGTAAACCAAAATCCATTTATTTTTAAAACCAAATAAAAATTGGAAAGCCATAAAAGGATCCAAAAATAAATTTTTTATATGCTTAAAATGTATTTATAAATCCAGAAAAATCATTTTAAATTGCACTAGGAACATAAAAGTCAACTGGGCAAATTAAAGAATATGTGGCATGCACATTTAAAAAATTATGTTAAGCACTTAAAAAGGGATAAAATACCATTTTCATCCCATAATGTTATTAAATATACTGAAAAATTTTCAAAATACCATAAAACAAGTGTGGAAGCTCATGGAATAATTTATCAAACAAGAGGAGTGCACATTTATACCAAAATAACTATATTTTTTACAAAATAAGTCATAAAACGTAATTTTCACACAAAAACTTTAAAACCAAGGTTTCATAGCAGAACATATCATATAAATAACATTATCACAGTATGATAATGATGAAACATAAATGGTAAAGGCTTATGCAAGGGACATCCTACCTCAAATCCTTGGTGTAACGGAAACGCACACCCAAAATCACCCTTCGTGGGTTTATAAACCCTAAAACTATGAAGACCATACCTAAATGAATATAAACTCCATAAAAACCCATGTTATAATAGATCATTAGGTCGTTAATGTCTAGGAAATATTATAATACCAAGAAAATTTGAAAGGAGGAAGAAGATGGATGATAAAGAAGATGGAATCTCTCTTTCTCCACTAGAAAACTCTTCGTATTCCATTATATCTGCACCCCTAGGGAAAAGGGAATGGAATGAAACTTCTTGGAGAGGCACCTAAGGTTTGTAAGAACCAGTGAAAGAAGTTTTTTTTAAATATCACGAATTTAATGTAACACCCCAAGCTTCTACGGTACGCTTCTCTTTGAATAATGTGATAGTGTGTGTTGTACGCAACATCGAGTTCTAACACACCACAACAAATCAAACTAGCCGTTATGAATAGTAATACCTACCTTTTGAAATTATATATATTTTATATTTCAAAATGGATATCATTTTTGGATTCGAAATATCGAAATTATCCTAAGTTGAATTTTTGGTATTTTTCTGAGAACTTCCAATTTTTATGAATAGTGAAAAATACTTAAAAACAACTTTTTTAATCAAAATAATTTATAGTGATAAATTTTACTATTGAGTGGTGTTAAAGTATAATTAGAATATATTTTTACCATTTTATCCAATGGTGTTCATTATAATTAATTTCACTTTGAAATTTTACATAAACAATTGTCAATCTTTTGATATATATTGTTTCTTAAAAACACGCTATTTGTTTTGACAGCGGGAATTAATTATAAAATTAAGTAATGCAACTTATATTTTTGGAATTTTGTAAAATAGACATCATTTTTGAATTTTGAATATCATTTATAGCGTAGGGTGAAATTTTGGCATTGTTCTGAAAAACTTCAATTTTTGATGAATAGTGAAACTACTAAGTGGTAGTTAAAAAACCTAACTTTTCATAAAACTTAATTTTAATAATTCTGTGATTGAAATTTAGAAAATACTAGAGACATGGTTAATATCAACGAGTAAAATGTGGTTCAATGAGATGAAAATGATTTTTGGTGAATAGTAACGTTTTACTTTTATTTACCACGGTTAAAAGTAAATAGGGTAATTAAGGGTAAAAATGATATTAATATTACCATAAAACATGTCCTAATTATATTGGACAAGTGTATCGCGACCAAAAACAACCTTAGGAATAAAATATTATCATTTAGATCCACATGGATTAGATTAGGACATTTATTATTGTTTAATTCAAAGAAGAGTTAAAAGAGTTAAAATCAACGTTTATTTACTAAAACATTTTTAATATATGGTTATACATAATATAAATTCAATTGTAAATATTAATTATAAAGATAAAATTATTTCCTACATAATGATATTTTATTTATAATTTTTATACATTAAATAATTTAATTTATTTATGATACAATGATGATGCTGTAATTACCATAATAGTGAAAAAATTAAAATAATTGATATTATAAATACCCAAATAAATATAATTTCAGACTTTTTATGAATTACACTAATTTTCAAGGTTAATAAGACATGTTAGGATTGACTTATGTAATGTTTTTCGAAGTAATAATTCTGTTATTATTTTCACAAAAATCAATTATTGAATAGTGTCAAAATTGACATAAAAGAGTTTTTAAAACAAATATTATATTATTAATTGATATTAAATTCCTAAAAATCTAAGGTTCGGACAAGAGACTTATATCATGATAGGTGTATCATTAATGGACCACTTGGGGGTCTCTTGGATGTATATAGTAAGTTTATTAACCATGTAATATAAAAATACAAAGAGACATTGTAAAAGTGAAACTAATTAACTTAGAGTTAATACTTAAAGATAAGGTTAATATAGTAACCCAAACCTGTCTAAATTCCATTGGATGAATAGTTTTTGACCTATACCCACCTTAAACTTTAAATAATCCACTTTGGAGCCATTATAAACCGAATATGAATTTGTTATAAAATAATATGTCTCGCTTTTCCAAAGGTGCCCCGCACCCCTCTTATAATAGGGCACTCTCCCTTCTCATTAACTCACACCTCCAGATCCTTTTGGTTCGGAAAAACTCTGCCCAAATACTCTTTCAACTTGCCTCAATTCATCCTAGAGGCCTTCCTTTTGTCAGAAATCCAACTTAAGGATCCCTTTTGATCAAATCAAAAGGATGAACCCGAAGAAGAGGTAATGATTTCACCACCCTTTTTCAAGTTCCTTTCTTCTTCCACTTCTTCTTTCTTTCTTATTACCATTATAAAATAATAACTCCAGTATATTATATATACTTTGATGTTATTATAAACATTTTACAACCATATTTCAGTATTCTATCCATTCTTTGAATAACATGTCACCATACGTGCGTACGTACGGCTTACCGTCTCCACGTCGTGGTGTAATTGTTATTCAATAAATTATTATTTGGATGGGTATAATAATGATGTGTAATTTATGTAAATAATAAATATAACATGAAAATCATTCTGTATATATGATATACCATCCAATTATATATTATTTTAATATCAAAATAATCATATTGTCGCTCGTGCATACGTACGGACTACCGTCTCCACGAACGCGATGAGATTCATTCTCCATCGTATCCATTCAAGTATAATTATCATTTTATGATTTAAAAATAATGTTTATTTACTTCATATCATTATGGATATGAATAAGACACAACATATCCATGAAAAACATTGCTTACATAACAAAACATATAAAATAAAACGAGTAAGTTAACACCCGAAACAATGATAATACTAAGATATTATTAACAAATCAATGTTAAAAGATAATATATGATATCATATTAATATATATGATTATTTTATAATTTAATAACAATTATTTCACCATTATACAGGAGGTTAACCTACCCCCAACCAAGTAACATTACAATATAAGGGTCATTTCACAATCTTTTCATTATCCGAGGTTGTTTATATGTAATTATCTATTGTGACCTCTTTAAAATCCACATCCATGTTTCATGAAAGTGTATTTCAAAACATTCTTACTATTTTACAGAATATGGGATAAAGTCATTTATACCCTTTTTTGACTTTTTATAAGATGTTTATAAAGGAATATTTCTATTTTTTTCCAAATAAAGTCATTTTTAACCTTTTCGATAGAATTAAGGTAAGAATATTTTTTTAACTTATATGGAGGGTGTGGATATTTTCCGCTGTTATAAATTTTTTAAAGATTCCCTTACAAGATTATAAGGATATTTTCAGAGTAAATGTTTTATTTTATAATTATTTTACCTTTAAATGATTTCAAAATGAATATTTTATGATTTTCTGAAAGGTACTCTTTATCAAAATCAGAATTTTAAATGTTTTAAAGATTTATTTTTCTAAATATTTTTAATTAATGTCCATGTTTTAAAAATGATTTTAAGGACTTATTTATATGGACATAAATGTTTTGAAATGATATTTCTTTTCAAAATTTTCGAAGTGTTATGGGACACTTTGATTCAAAAATATCTTTTAAATTACTTCCTTAATAAATGTGTGACTTTTAAATGATTTCAAAAAAAACAGATATTTCTCTCAAATAGTTTTGATATCATCTATGTCAACATCCTTTGATGGATTTTATGTTTATTTGAAGTTGATTTATTATGATACATTACTTCCATATTGTTTTGAAGTTTTTGTGATGTGTTTGACTGTGGATGTGTTATTTTTATACCATTAGTGTTTTATGGATGAAGTATTTACATTTTGTATGCTAGTTTTAATATGAATGTTTATGTTATGTTTAAACCTTTTCATATGGGAATGCATTGGATTTAATATGTGATGGTTGGAGCCCGCTATAGCTCCTTGATGCATTGGTAGGTCTCATGAGACAAACTAGTGTCTTGGCACGAGGCCTTGACAAAATCTTATTTGTAGTCTTGGAACGAGGCATTGGATATGTGGTTATGATAGTCCATAATTATGCATTCCATCATTATGAAAGTGGTTATTGATATTGCATGGGATTATTTGATTAGTAGAATATCCATGTGAATAAGTAAATGGCATTATTTCATTTTATTTTTGCCATACTATGTTGAAATTCAAGCTTAAAATGCTTTTGTTTTAGTTATACATTGCCTTAAATGTTTATTCTTATTTATGAAAGTTTCCGCTATATTGTTATCCTTACTGGGCATTTGAGCTCACCCCTTTTCTATGTTTTATTTTTCCAAGGATGTGAAGAAGTAATTTATGATTGTCCTACAGGGATAGTATGAGGGGATACGAGTGTAGACTATGGAGACTATGTTGTTGTAGTTTTCATTTTTATGATGTAATGTTAAACTTTATTAATGTATCTAGTTATTCCAAGGATACTAAACTAATCAGTCTTTTGAGATTTTATCTTTCTTGTGATCATGCGAATGTTATGTAATAATGCACCGACTATGGGTAACTGGGGTCAGGGAATTACATTTGGTATCATAGGATGTTTATTACAAACCTTGGAAGCTATATTTAGATAAACTCTCATTAGAGCACGTAGACCTAAGATGAACATTGAGGATTAGTATAGAATAACTTCCAAGAATTTTGGTATTGTAGAAATTTTGTGAGTTTTCTGAGCAATAAATCCTTGTCTAGATACGAGCAGGTAGAGTTGGCTCTGGGACAGATGTACCTAGGGGTAAAACCTGAAAACACCGCTTTGATCTAGACTCGAACGAGAACTGGTGCACGACAACGGGCATTGCTGCACTCTTGGTTACGACACTCCGAGGGGATATGCTTATGATAACTCTCATTTTCATTACAAATCATTATGAAGGGTTTATGAGTATATACTTCCTCAATGAAAACATTTTTATGAGTATGGATTATATCCATAAATAATTCAATTTATGTTAAGTATTTTATAAGTATGGGATTATGTATTTTGATTCATAAACTGATCTAGTTTATGCCATTGTTTAGAAATGGTGCATAGTGGAAGAAATGGAAACTGTATCAATGCACGCACTCCATATAGGGATTTCTCTCCTGCTCAAGATAATTATAGTGGAGTTGGTGATGCAACTGGTACCGATCAGCTAATCACCATAATGGGAAAACTCACTCAGGATATGAATAATAACCTTACCCGTATGGAGCACCTTGATCTGCAGCGTGGAGGATCAATGTTAGATCGATTCATGAGGCAACAACCACCAACTTTCAATGGGAGTACAAATCCCTTAGTAGCTGAGCAATGGATAAATTCCCTAGAGAAAATATTTCAGGCTTTGGGGAGTAGTAAAAGTGAAAAAGTTATCATGGCTTTTTAGCGCCTCAATGGAGATGCTGATCAATGGTGGTCATTGATTCAAAACATGAAGGAAGATGATAAAGTATCAAATATGGAATGGAGGGAGTTCAAAGATCTGTTTTTAGAAAAATACTTTCCTCGTGACCATCGAGCAGATATGGAAAGGCAATTTATGAGTCTGAGACAAAAAGAGGATGAGAATGTCGCAAAGTATGAGGCTAACTTTACAAGGTTAGAAAGGTATGTTGGAGATTATATACGTAACCCAAGAAGTAAGATTGATCATTTCTTTGATGGGTTAAAACCATTTCTCCATCGAGCATTAGTCTCACAATCCTTTTCATCGTACGGAGACATTGTCTCATGTGCTATCAAGACCGAAAAGGAATTCTCAAAGTCTTATGAATTTAAAGAAAAGAAAGAGAAGAACAGATCTTCTGATCAATCTGGGAATGGAAATAAGGGAAAGAAGGGAAAGGTTGAATATCCATCCTGTGGTAAATGTGGGAAGAAACACCCCGGTACTTACTTAAAGTGAATGGGTGTCTGTTACAAGTGTGGTGAAAAGGCCACCAAGCTCATGATTTCAAAGGGAAGAAGGAAGCTACCAATGTTGAATGCTACAATTGCATGGAGATGGGACATTATGCAAATGAATGTCCTAAGCGTCAGGGGAACTTACCTCAGAAAAGGCCAAGGGATCAAGGCCAAGCTTATGCTATCACTACTGCTGAGGTAAAAGCTCTGAAATATGTGGTGGCAGGTAATTTAATTGTTTCCTCAAGTTTAGAAAATGCATTATCTCATTCCAGATCATCGCATTGTTTCATATCTTCCCAGTTTGATAAGAAAATTAGATATTTCCAATTTTATTTAACAAGGGAGTTGTCAGTTAAAACACCTAAGGGAAGTATCATTGCAACAACGTTTTTTGAATCAGTCCCCATTAGAGCACATAAATGTTTTTTATCTGATGATCTCATCGTCATAACTATGATTCAGTTTTATATAATCCTCGGTATGGATTGTCTTTCAGACTATGATGCGAATATTTATTGTAAGAAGAAGGAGGTTACGATTTTTGATGATGATGATATGGAACACCTTATCTTTAGAGCAGAATCGTCACCACCTAATTCTTATCTAGATCCAACCCCAGTAGCTCAACTAAATTCAATTATTGGGGAGGAAGAGAATGAAATGATTATGGGTGAGGAAAGGAATGTTCAAATAGAGGATGTACCTGTTGTGAAAGAATATGTAGATGTGTTTCCAGACGATTTACCTGGACATCCTCTAGAATGAGAAGTTTAGTTTTCCATTGATTTAATTCCTGGATCAAGGCCTATATCGAAGACCCCTTATAGAATGTCCATTATAGAATTAGTTGAACTAAATAAACAACTAGAGGAATTTAGTAATAAAGGATTTATTCTCCCTAGTGTTTCTCCATTGGGATCCCCTGTTCTTTTTGTTAAAAAGAAAGATGGATCTACGAGGTTATGTATCGACTACAGGGAGATCAATGCTATAACAATAAAGAACAAGTATCCCCTACCTCGCATTGATGATTTATTTGACCAAATGCTTGTAGCTCAATACTTTTCAAATATTGACCTTCGATCCGGATACCATCAGTTGTGTGTGAAGAAGGAAGACATTCCGAAGACAACATTTCGAACTAGGTATGGGCAATACGAGTTTACAGTAATTCCTTTTGGATTGACTAATTCACCCTCTATATTCATGGATCTGATGAATAGAGTTTTCAAGGAATATCTCAATGAATTTTTGGTGGTATTTATTGATGATATCTTGGTATACTCAAAAAGCTACTAAGATAATGAAAATGACTTGCGCGTTATTCTAAAGACTCTGAGAAGACATGAATTATATAGGAAGTTTAGCAAGTGTGAATTCCGGCTTCAGAAGATTTCTTTTCTTGGTCATATTGTCTCTAAATATGGAATATCTGTTGATCCTTCTAAGACCAGGGCAATCCAAGAATGTCCAGCACCTACAAGTATAACTGAGGTATATAGTTTTATTGGTTTGGCAGGTTATTATCGACATTTCTTCCAGAATTTTGCCCGATTGGCAAACCCATTAATGAAGCTCACACGTAGAGGGGTTAAATTTGTTTGGAAAAATGGGTGTGAAGAATGTTTCGAAGAAATAAAGAGAAGATTAGTCAATGCTCCTATATTGACTCTACCATCGGGGAATGATGGGTTCATTATTTATAGTGATGCATCGAAGAAATGACATGGTTGTGTCCTTATGCAGAATGATAGGGTTATTGTCTGTGCATCACGACAGTTGAAAACTCATGAACAAAACTATGCTACTCATGATCTTGAGTTAGCAGCTGTGATCATTTCTTTGAAAATATAGAGGCACTACCTCTATGGTGAAAAATGTGAGATTTATACGGATCACAAGAGTTTGAAGTATATTTTCTCACAAAAAGAACTCAACATGAGGTAAAGTAGATTTCTTGAATTACTCAAGGATTATGATTGTACGATACACTACCACCCGGGGAAAGCTATCAAGGTGGCGGATGCTTTGAGTAGAAAAGATCATGGAGTTTTGAACAATATGAGAATTGAAAGGGATCCAATTTTCATGGATCTAGTGGAGATGGACATGGGAATAACCAGGGAAGGTGAAAAATCAATGCTTTTTCAAATGGTTGCCAAACCATCTTTACTAGAAAGGATTAAGAGTTCTCAGACTGATGATGATGAATTTCAAAAGAAGATTAAAGCTGTGAATGATGGGAAATTGAGAGACTTTGTGTATGAAGAAGGAATTTTGAAATTCGGGAAGAGACTTTGTGTTCCCGATATACCTGATCTAAAAAGAGAATTTCTGGATGATGCTCATAGTTCCAATTTCTCTATACACCCTGGGAGCACAAAAATGTATAGAGATTTGAAGGAACATTTTTGGTGGGACAACATGAAGAGGGAAATTTATGATTTTGTGTCAAGATGTGTGGTTTGTCAACAAGTGAAAGCTGGAAGGCAATAGCCTGGAGTAGTCATGCTACCTCTTCCCATACTGAAGTGGAAATGGGACAATATTACGATGAACTTTGTCATGGGGCTACCAAAGACTCCTAGAAGGAACGATGCAATATGGGTTATTGTTGATAGTCTTACCAAGTCAGCACATTTTCTTTCTATAAGAGAAGATCTACCACAGGAACGTCTAGCTAGACTATATATTAATGAAGTTTTGAGACTTCATGGAGTACCCCTATCGATTGTTTCAGATCATGATCCCCGTTTTACTTCAAGATTCTGGAAGAGTCTTCAGAAATCCTTGGATATTGAACTTCATTTGAGAATTGCCTACCACCCTCAAACAGACGGACAATCAGAACGGACTATTCAAACCTTATAAGACATGTTGAGATCTTGCTCACTTGACTTTCAGGGTATGTGGGATCAATATTTACCTTTGGTAGAATTTTCCTATAAAAATAGCTTCCATTTGAGTATTCAGATGGCACCATATGAAGCGTTATATGGAAAGAGATTTTGCACACCAACCTGTTGGGATGACAATGGTGAAAGAAAACTTGTATGTCCAGAACTGGTGGAGGAAACGATGTAAAAGGTGAAGGTAATCCAAAATCACATCAAAGCATCACAAAGTAGGCAGAAGATCTATGCCAATAATCGAAGGAAGGATTTAGAATTTCAAGTTAGTGATCATGTTTTCTTGAAGGTATCTCCATGGAAGGGAGTCATACGTTTTGGTAAGAAAGGTAAATTGAGTCCCAGGTACATCGGACCTTTCGAAATTCTATAACGAATTGGGGTTGTAGCTTACCAATTGGCAATTCCGCCAAGTCTCTCCAAAGTTCACGGTGTGTCCCACGTATCTCTATTAAGGAAATACATGCCTGACCCAACGCATGTACTCACCTTTTAAGAATTAGAACTGGAACCCGATCTGTCTTATTGTGAAGAGCCCGTTAGGATTCTTGATACGAGAGAACAAGTACTGAGAAATCGGATGACTCGTCTGCTAAAAGTCATGTGGAGAAACCATAAGATGGAAGAGGCAACGTGGAAACCTGAGGAACTTATTATGAAGAACCACCCGATTCTTTTCATGCGGTAGTATTCTATAAATTTTGATGACGAAATTATTTGATGGAGGGGAGAATGTAACACCCCAAGCTTCTATGGTACACTTTTCTTTGAATAATGTGATAGCGTGTATTGTACGCAACATCGAGTTCTAACACACCACAACAAATCAAACTATCTGTTATGAATAGTAATACCTACTTTTTGAAATTATATATATTTTATATTTCAAAATGGAATTCATTTTTGGATTCTAAATATCGAAATTATCCTAAGTTGAATTTTTGGTATTTTTCTGAGAACTTCCAATTTTCATGAATAGTGAAAAATACTTAAAAATAAATTTTTAAATCAAACTAATTTATAGTGAACAATTATAATATTGAGTGGTTTTAAAGTATAATTAGAATATATTTTTACCATTTTATCCAATGGTGTTCATTAGAATTAATTTCTCTTTGAAATTCGACAGAAACAATTGTCAATCTTTTGATATATATTGTTTCTTAAAAATACTCTATTTGCTGTTACAGCGGGAATTAATTATAAAATTATTTAATGAAACTTATATGTTTGGAATTTTTTAAAATAGACATCATTTGTGAATTCGTAATATCAATTATAGCTTAGGGTGAAATTTTGGCATTGTTCTGAAAAACTTCAATTTTTGATGAATAGTGAAACTACTAAGTGGTAGTTAAAAAACTGAATTTTTCATAAAACTTAATTTTACCGCTTCTGTGACTGGAATTTCGAAAATCCGAGAGACATGTTTAATATCGAGGAGTAAAATTTGGTTCAATGAGATGAAAATAATTTTTGATGAATAGTAACTTTTTACTTTTATTTACCACGGTTAAAAGTAAATAGGGTAATTAAGGGTAAAAATGATATTAATATTACCCTAACACATGTCCTAATTCTATTGGACAAGTTTATATCGACCAAAAACAACCTTAGGAATATAATATCATCATTTAGGTCCACTTGGATTAGATTAGGACATTTATTATTATTTAATTCAAAGAATAGTTAAAAGAGTTAAAATCAAATTTTATTTACTAAAAAAATTTTAAAATAGTTTTATACATAATATAAATTCGATTTTAAATATTCATTATAAAGATAAAATGATTTCCTACATAATTATATTTTATTTATAATTTTTAGACATTAAATAATTTAATTTATTTATGACATAATGATGTTGCGGTAATTACCGTTATAGTGAAAAAATTAAACTAATTGATATTATAAATACCCAAATAAATATAATTTGAGACTTTTTATGAATTACACTAATTTTATAGGTTAATATGACATGTTAGGATTGACGTAAGTAATTGTTTTCGAAGTAATCATTCTGTTATGATTTTCACAGAAATCAATTATTGAATAGTGTCAAAATTGACATAAAAGAGTTTTTAAAACAAATATTATATTATTAATTGATATTAAATTAATAAAAATCTAACGTTTGGAAAAGAGACTTATAAAATGATAGGTGTATAATTAATGGACCACTTGGGGGTCTCTTGGATGTATATAGTAAGTTTATTAACCATATAATATAAAAATACATAGAGACATTGTAAAAGTGAAACTAATTAACTTAGAGTTAATACTTAAAGATAAGGTTAATATAGTAACCCAAACCTGTCTAAATTATATTGGATGAATTTTTTTCGACCTATCCCCACCTAAACCTTTAAATAATCCACTTTTGAGCCATTATAATCCAAATATGAATTTATTATAAAATAATATTTCTGGCTTTTCCAAAGGTGCCCCTCACCCCTCTTATAAAAGGGCACTCTCCCTTCTCACTAACTCACACCTTCAAAGCCTTTTTGTTCGTCCAAAATCTAACCAAATACTCCCTAAACTTTCCTCACTTAATCCTAGAGTCCTTACTTTAGTCAGAAAGCCAACATAAGGAGCCCTTTTGGTCAAATCAAAAGGAAGAACCCGAAGAAGTGGTAATGATTTCACCACCCTTTATCAAGTTCCGTTCTCCTTCCACTTCTTCTTTCTTTGTTATTACCATTATAAAATAATAAATCCAGTATATTATATATAATTTGATGTTATTATAAACATTTTACAACCATATTTCAGTATTCTATCCATCCTTTGAATAACATGTCACCATACGTGCGTACGTACGACTTACCGTCTCCACGTCGTGGTGTAATTGTTATTCAATAAATTGTTATTTGGATGGGTATAATAATGATGTGTAATTCATGTAAATAATAAATATAACATGATAATGATTCTTTATATATGATATAACATCCAATTATTTATTATTTTAATATCAAAAGAGTGATATTGTCGCTCGTGCGTACGTACGGACTACCGTCTCCACGAACACGGTGAGATTCATTCTCCATCGTATCAATTCAAGTATAATTATCATTTGATGATTTAAAAATAATTTTTAAAGACTTGATATCATTGTGGATATGAATAATATACAACCTATCCATGAAAAACATGGCTTATGTAACAAAACATATAAAAGAAAATGAGTAAGTTAACACCCGAAACAACGATAATACTAAGATATTATTAACAAATAAATGTTAAAAGATCATATATGATATCATATTAATATATATGATTCTCTTATAATTTAATAACAATTATTTTACCATTATACAGGAGGTTAACCTACCCCCAACCAAGTAAAAGTACAAGGTAAGGGTTATTTCACAATCTCTTCATTATCTGAGGTTGTTTATATGTAATTATCTACTGGAACCACTTTATCATCCACATCCATGTTTCTTGAAAGTGTATTTCAAAACATTCTTACTATTTTACAGAATATGGGATAAATTCATGTATACCCTTTTTTTACTTTTCATAAGATGTTTATAAAGGAATCTTTCCATCATTTTCCAAACAAAGTCATTTTTAACCTTTTCGACAGAATTAAGGTAAGAATGTTTTTTTTAACTTATACGGTGGGTGCGGCTATTTTCAGCTATTATAAAATTTTCAAAGATTTCCTTACAATATTATAAGGATATTTTCAGATTAAATGTTTTATTTTATAATTATGTGACTTTTAAATGATTTCAAAATGAATATTTTAAGATTTTCTGAAAGGTACTCTTTATCAAAATCATAATTTTAAATGTTTTAAAGATTTATTTTTCTAAATATTTTTAATTAATGTCCATGGTTTCAAAATTATTTTAAGAATTTATTTATATGTACATGAATGTTTTGAAAGGATATTTCTTTTCAAATGTTTCTATGTGGTATGGGACACTTTAATTCAAAAATATCTTTTAAATTACATCCTTAATAATGTGTGAATTTTAAATGATTTCAAAAAAAGAGATATTTCTCTCAAATAGTTTTGATTTCATCTATGTCAACATCCTTTGATGGATTTTATGTTTATTCGAAGTTGATTTATTATGATACAAAACTTCTATATTATTTTGAAGTTTTTGTGATGTGTTTGACTGTGGATGTGTTATTTTTATACCATTCGTGGTTTATGGATGAAGTATTTACATTTCGTATGCTAGTTTTAATACGAATGATTATGTTATGATTAAATCTTTTCATATGGGAACGCATTGGACTTAATATGTGATGGGTGGAGCCAGCTATAGCTCCTTGATGCATCGGTAGGTCTCATGAGACAAACTAGTGTCCTGTCACAAGGCCTTGACAAAATCTTATTTGTAGTCTTGGCACGAGGCCTTGGCTATGTGGTTATGATAGTCTGGTATTATGAATTCCATCATTATGAAAGTGGCTATTGATATTGAATGTGATTATTCGATTAGTAGAATATCCATTTGAATAATTGAATGGCATTATTTCATTTTATTTTTTCCATACAATGTTGAAATTGAAGTTTAAAAGGATTCTGTTTTAGTTATACATTGCCTTAAATGTTTATTCTTATTTATGAAAGTTTACACTATATTGTTATCCTTACTGGTCATTTGAGCTCACCCCTTTTCTATGTTTTATTTTTCCCAGGATGTGAAGAAGTAATGTATGAATGACCTGTAGGGATAATATGAGGGGATAAGAGTGTGGACTATGGAGACTATGTTGTTGTAGTTTTCATTTTTATGATGTAATGTTAAAATTTATTAATGTATCTAGTTATTCCAAGGCTACTAAACTAATCGGTCTTTCAAGACTTGATCTTTCTTGTGATCATTCCAATGTTATGTAATAATTCACCGACTCTGGGTAACTGGGGTCGGGGCATTACATTGAATGAGTTATGTATAAAACGATTTACCTTATCAATTCTAGACGATTTGAGTTAACCTGGTAACTTTATCCCTAATCTGCGACTCATATGAGCTCTAGAGAGGGTAAATAGATAGTGGGAGTGAGTATAGGGGTATTGGATTAGAGGGTGAGGTGGAATCACTGAAAAATATTAAAAATTCAATTAGATATAAATGAAACAATTATTTATTTTAAAATAGGAAATGGGAACATGGGCTGGCCCAATACCTAAATAAGTAACCCCAATTCCCCATGCTTATGAACTTCTATTGGGTAAAAAATGCTATGGAATTTTTAATATGTTAGTATAGGACAAGTGGGAAGTTTAATGGGTGAAAAATTATTTAAAAAAGAGTTATAAAAGAAACAAATTCAGTTTTTAAAACTAGAAATGGGCTCACGGTTGGCCCAAATCAAGAAGTAACCACCCTTTCTTCAAAAACTCCAAAACAAGAAATGGGGATCCCAAATTAGGGTGGTTAGACATATATGAAACTTTAAAACTCAAGATTCATCTCCCCAAATACCCATGAAATGGATTGGGATTTCCAATGGACCGGATCAATACAAAGACAAAAAAACTGGGTGTGACACATCAAAAATGGACACACTATAAATTAAAATAAATTAATGTAAATAAAAATAAAAAAGTCATCGTGTTTGATATATATACTTCCCAAAAAGCTGACAACACTAAACTAAACCAAAATACCATATCCTTGTGACCCATGGTCACTCTCTACATCCCTACTCACCATTGGAATCCCAAAAAATATATGATTGAAATTTGAATAAAACTATAAACATGTAAAAAAATAAAATATCTGTATACACACACCAATCATGTATGTGGTTTGTGAGATAATAGACCCAGTGGGATCTAAACACGGGATATATAAAATTCGTTTCGTTAAGGGGTTTATAAATGATAGTATGAAATATATTATAAAATAGTGATTTATCATTGTAAATTCATGTCATGGTTCACAATATTTCATCATGATTCATCTATAGGGATCAAAAAAATAAAACAAAAGAAGAATAAATAATCACAAAATAAGAAGAATAATTTTAGAGTAGATATAGATAGTTACAAATCAAAATTTTGAATTCTAAAATTTTAATTAAAAAGAAATAAATAATTACTAATGAAGAATATAATTTTTTTGTCATGGGAAAACATTATTTATTTTATATATAATATTCATTAAAAATATATACATATAAATTATCAAAAAGGGATAAATAAGAAGATAAAGAATGTTTTTTTTTATTGAATCAAAAATATAAGAAGAAAAAAATTAGTAAAATAAAAAATTTATGGAAATACTGTTTAGTGGAATATTATCTGGATATTAAAAAAATCTAAAATATGATTTCTATGGAGTAAGAATATTTTATAAATTTGGAATAATTTCATGTCACAAGAGTAAAAGGATAAACCTTTATTGTTACAATCCGCAGGTTTATACAAGGGGACCATATGACCATGATTGAATCTAAATAATGCTAAAGAAATTCATTATCATTTTGATAGGTGAAACATGTAAATATATTCAACCAAATATAAAATAGTGTTGGTGTGTGTGATGGAAAGGAGAATTACCTCTTTAATATGAGTAAAAAGTTTCAAAAACAAGTAAGAAAAAAATTGGAAACACATTTTTTATTCCCCCTCTCATTAATTTCCCATTGATCATGTGATACCTTTCACATACCTCCTTATCTGTGATGCATAAAATATGTTGTGCATATAATCCAATTAAGGAGGTAAATTTATGATTTAAGGAACCCACACTATCTTTCATAGAATCTGGAGGTGACCTACAAATCCTAGAGAAATATTTGTTACCAAATAAAATATATATAAACTATGTCCTAGGGAGACCTTCAGTAACACATGGTCTACTTTATTAAACTCCAAATTCCCCTATCTTTATTCTGTAATGGACTTTTAATGGATTTAGGTTATTTATGTTTTTTTATGTGTATTAAAAAGAGAGATATATATAATATTGAATAAAATTATCAGGTATACTTCTTCATAGCCAATAGAGATGGGGTCATTGGTGTTCAACTTCTGGATAATGAAAAATGGAATTTTTCATAGAGTTTAAAATGTACTCCTCAATGAGTAAATCATATATAAATACCATAACATTAAGGGAAATTTGTTTGAGGATAATAATTCAAATTCAATTAATATTGATCTGAGTGGGATTTATATAGATAACCCCCTTTGAAATATCATTATGATATACCAATAGAAGTAGTTAATTCAAAATAACCTGGTGGAAATAGATTCTAAAAGTAAATCCATAATATTTAGTGTTACAGAACTTAAAAGAAACAATATTCTCCCCAATCAATGCACTATGTAAAAATGGATTCATCCTTATTCCCTTAATTATACACAGAACATTATTATAAAAAAATTAGAATAAATCAATAAATATATATTTTATTTTATATGGTTCAAATTGAACTTCTTATATACATGATAGAAACATTCTATAATTTCATTTCCATACAAAAATTTTACAACATATGACTAACGAGCCACACTAATTACCAAAAAAGTAATTGAAATTTCACACTCAATTTCATTTTTGTTTTCTAGAAAAGATGGAACCAAACTATTATAAATAAAGAGTTCCTATATGTTATCCAGTTTCACATACCTCTAAGATATAAGGGAGTTTATCTATTTTATTGTTACCATTATTGATCTCCAGTAACAATCCACAATGTGACATCCACCTCCAGTAAATCAGCGACTACCCAAAACCAAACTGAATGACTACAACATTTCAAATGTACCACAGGATCTTCTTGAGAAATATCATCCTATGCTGATAACATCAAATTAATACCCTATCAAATCATCCCCATTTTTGAAAATCATTCAGAAAATTCTATAGATAAAACTGTCATCGCCACTACATAAAAACAAACATATTCCAGAACAAATAATTTCAATCAATTGACATAGACCTACTGAATCATATTTCACACACACTCTACAATATTACACTAAAAGATAGATTCCTAGAAAAAATGGCATTCCTTTAACTTTGAAAAAATATTTTTCTCATTCACTTTTTATTATGCCTCTTCACCTCATTCATTCCACCAAAGACCACATGAGGATTTATATGGCATTAGTATTTATGGAACCAAACACATGGTAGACATGTATGACAGATTATTTTTTATAGATTTCATTTTAAACTCAAATTATCAATCATTTATCATCTTCAAAATGTAATGGTACTTCATATAAATGTTTTTAGTTCTTGAATGAAACACTATATTCTTATCCAAATGAGTTTCACATTAATAATCATAGTAGGGAAAATATTTCTCTTAAATTCAACCGAGTTCTTCAACTAAAATCTTGAACCAGACCATATCCTATGTAGATTCTATGATATTAACATACTATACTTATAATGTAGAAAGTTAAATCACCAGTTGTATCTTAGAAATCCAACAGATCATGGTTATACAAAATTTATAGAAAAAACCCGTTTAAATCATCTAAAAATTAGAATCACCCCCAAATTATCCATATAAAAACCCAATTAAAAGATCATAATCTAAAAAACAAATATTTATACCTTCCTTTAATTTAATATACTAAATAATACATATTATATATTCCCAATGATCTTTCCTTTGATTTTTTATGAACCTGATGATGACTACCACTACATGACCAATATCCATAGGAGTACGCATCATAGCATATATCAATCATATGACTACTGAAAAATAGGTAAATTTATCAATGTACTTCATATATTATTTAATTTATGTTTCCTATTGTTTGATAAGTTTTAATTGAAAATTTTTGGGATTGAAACTGGTTTATATCTAGTTGATTTTAATCTCTTCAAAATATTCTAGATTTATTCTTTATGTGATAAAAACCAAGATTCTAGTTACCCTATCATTTTCATTCATCATGTGCAAGGACTTCTTTACCATACCATGATCTTTAATCTCAACAGTTATAGAAAATTCAAGCTTCATCATTTTAATCATCTGAACATTCACACCTAGGAACAACATATCATCCACATATAAGATTAAGATAACTAAATCTTTTCTAATGAACCCATTTTGGTAATAGTAATGACCAGAGTTAAATGAAGTGAAAAAATTATCTTCCATGAATGAATCAAACTTATGGTTAGAGATTTTTTGTTCTTTTTTCAATCTATAATGTCTCCATTTCATTTTTCACATTAATCCCTTATTCTGTCTTTTCATTAAACTAACTTGTTTTTTCATATTGATTACTTCCTACAAATATCCATTCATAAAAGATGTATTCACACATATTTTTTCAAGTTAAAACTTCTCAAAAGAAACCATGATAAAAATAATTTATATGGTTTTATTTTTAACTATCAAAGAGAATATTTTAGATAAGTCAATAAATTCCTTTAGAAAATACACTTTCATAGCCAACCTTTTCATATACCTCTTCTTTCCATTAACTTCTTCTTTCAACTAGAATTCACACTTTTTATTAAGTGATATCTTCCCTAATTAAAATTACATTAACTCTAAATTTTGATTCATTCATAGTACATCAAACTACCTAGACATTTCTAACTCCCACTTTTCAAAATTACCCATAATAGCCAATTCTTCTAGAATTTCTAGTTTTCCCATTTTAGTTAAAAGTAAGAAACAACGATATTCTCCATACCACTTCATCGACCATATGATCCTTGATGATCTAGGAAAATTAAAACAATATTTATATTCTTCTATAATAATAAATTAGAGAGCTTCAAATTCCTGGGCTCTTGAGAAATCATCATCAGTTTTTGATCTTTTAGGTTTATATTTTACTAGTGGAACTTAAAAACATTTGGAACTACCCTCTAAAATCCCCACTAGAATATGTTATCTTCTAATATAATTAGACGCCTATGAAATTTATAGATATTGTGATATTCGATAAATCCTACTCATAACTACCAGAATATTATTAAAATAATTATTATCAATATCCACTACCTTGAAGTTCTAATATTTACACAATTTATTCTTGTTGAAGATAAAATTGTAACATCTAAAACATTTAATATTTTCTTCATCCTAAAGACAAAAAACAAATTATTCATCTCCATATCCTATAGAGAATCATTCCTAATATATTTATCCATTCTTATATCTCTCTTTCTCATATATATTCATATACTTTAAACATTTCAAAACAATGGGTTGAGAAAATTTTTAAATCTTTTAGGACTACAGTTATTCTAGTAATTGTTATCCAACTAGTCCTAATAGAGTTTTATTGATTAATTTTGTTACTTTTGTGAATAATATCCTCAAAAATATTTAGTTAAACCAAAATGTTACACTAGACATCACAGTTTCTTCATCAATGTATGATTTATTCTCTCATCAACATTATTTTTTAGGTATTCCAAAAATATTCTTTTCATAAAAGATACCTATATTCCTATATTAATTACAAAAAATTATTCCAGTTAATATACCCATAATTTCCTAACTACATTAATTTATTCTTGCCTCTACTTTCTCTTTCCACTATACCATTTCATTGAACAAAGTTTAAAAACACTTCATGTTTATTTTTAAAAAATTATACATATACTTTTCTTGTTGAATCGTCAATGAAGGTAAAAAAGTACCTTACTCTTCCATGAGAATGAACTTGGGTTGGCCCACAAAAATATATACGCACCAATTCTATATTATGGAATTCTTTTGTTCTTATAAATATATTAAAATTTTAATTCCTCTACTTTCTGATTTTAAAACTCTCATATATTTTTAAGGGTGAATGGTCTAGCTTCAGTATAACTCTATCTTCTATAATCATCACACATTTCTCACCAAGGTTCCCAAAGTGATTGTATTTTGAAATATGGTATTCCTAAAATTGTAAATCCCACTTCTCTTCCATATAGATATAAATACCAATATTTTACACCTATGGCTATGATAATATATCCTCAATTATTATTTTATACTCCTTCCATGAAACTTGTTCTAAAACCTTCCTTATCCAGATAAACAACTGAAATGATGTTTTTTAGAGACTGGTAACACAACTCACTTTCTTTAGTGTAAGAAATATTCTATTCACTGACTGAAATTTCAATTATCAATTTCCCACAGTATAAGGATCTTCATAATCAAAAATATACACTCTAAATTGTTTTTCAAATACATAATTTTACATGAATACTTTTTCTCATATAGACTGGAAATAATCTCTAGAATCTTTGATCTATTATTCCATTTGGCTAAAAACACATTAAAGTAGACTTTAACTACTTTATGATGTAATACTAAGTTCTCTAGTTGTAGTCCTTCAATTGGTGTCTTACAATCATGATATTCTTTCATGATGTGATCTTTTCTTCCACAACGTTAACAAATAGTCCTTGTTTCAAAAGAATGGCCTCTTCAACTCCCCCTTGATTTCATCACTGGTTTCTTCTAATTATTTTGATGAGGTGAGAATACACTTCATCATATATTAAATATATCACTAGAAGTGGATAAAATCTCTTTTCATTGGATATACTCTTTGATAATCATGTCATAATCATCAATGAACACAAAATTGTTCATTCTTCCGAACTAATCATAGTAGTCACAATGGATTATCTGTTGTCCACAATAGATTACAACAACAAAATCACCCAAACCTTATCTTCAAATGTAACCTTTACAGACTCCAGATAGATCCATATTTTGTTTAAATCACAGGTTATATGAGATTAATTGTTCTAGAAATTGGAAGAATTACTGTTCACCCAAATCACCTAACTAGATCGAAAATATATTCATCACTATTCACTTCAACAGAGACTGAAAATTCATAAAATGAAAGTAAATTAAATAAAAAACGAAAATATTTGGTTTTACATTATTGGGATTGGAAGTCATACATCCAAAATGTGAAACAATGCATTAATTAATTTCAATGAAATAAATATTACAACTTGTGACTAACGAGTCATGAAGATTACAAAAAATAATAATCAAAATTTCACACTTGGTGTATGTTTTTTTTTTTGAGAAATGATGAAACCAACCATGTATTTATAAATAGTGACAATTGGTTATTCAGTTTCACCCTTCTCTAAGAAATGTTTGATTCTATATGTCCCATTATTCTCACTATCGATCTCCTTTAGATACACAATGTGACCAACACCTCTGGTAAATAAACAAACTCAAAATAGGAAACCAAACAACCTCACCTTTCTGGAAGTACCATCCAACCATATAAAAAATACCATCCAATTCTCATAACATAAAAACAATCCCCTTACAACCCATATTTCTTTCAGAACATCCTTTTGTAATTTATGAAGATAAAATTGTCACTTCCATTACATCAATTAACTAAAAAACATATAAACCCACTCTTTATGGGTTAATTACATTAATAAAATAAAATATACTTCACAAAAACTCAAAATCATATTCTATTATATACCCTTAAACTACTATATCCTTAACTTCACTTACAGCATCCAGTTATGCAAAGACTCATAAATGTTTATACAGCACAAGAGTGATCTGAAAGGTCTCCCATATAGAGACTCAAAAGGTGATATCTCAATAGTGGAGTGGTATCTATTATTGTAATGAAATTATAATAAATGTATATAATAATTCTATATATAGATGAAATTAAGCAAAAAATCCCTCATAATATCCTTGAGAACTTGAATGGACCACTCGGGTTTTCCATATGACTAAGGGTGTAACTTTATACTCAACCATAACTAAGTCCTAAATGTATTAGTTAAGATCTTTTTTAAATAGAATTTTAATTAGGTATCTTGAACATAAAATATCATTGAAGGTATCCCATGAAATTGTATGATCTCATTAATATACAATTGCCTCAATCTCTTCATAAAAATTCTCAATCAAATTATTAAGAAGTGGGATAACTTGTTCAGTTGATTAATGATCACCCATATAGTATTGCGATTATTTTCTGAACATGTATATACCATCATTAAGTCCACAAATATGTCATAGAAATTCTATTTCAGTGCCTTTCATGGAAGATCTAAACCTTTTGGAACCAAATTTTCATCCTTCACCTTATAATAAGTAATACACAATTATATAAACTCAGGGACACTAATTTATACTAGGCCACCAATACTGATACCTCAGATCCTGTTATATCTTAACCACACCTAGAAAACTCACTAAGGGGTAGTGTTTAACACCCTTATAAACTCATCACATAGCATTATAGGGACTATTTTCTACCCCTGTAATAGGATTTTGTGCTTCATACCTTCATTGAATCTATCATGTGTAGTTCCTGATGATTTTTTTTCATAAAAGACCATGCTGTAAATGTATCCCAATTGAGACCCCTTCACATTATAAAGAATGAGTGGCCACCACTATTGATCAGTGGTAAAATATATCACCCTTTTAAATCTATTAAGATTGTATCAAGTCCAACTCCTTAGATTCCTCCTCAATCAACTAATCATTGGATTTCATACAATGGTAATCATCCAAAATAATGAACATTATAAAATTATATTAAATGTTAAAGTTATTGTCCTATATGATTTCTAACCGACAAATTTACCTCAGGTTTCGATATCACAAATAAAATATGTACCTAACACCCATTTAATATATAAAAATATTGAATCACTTATTGAGAAGTTAATATCTATAAGTATTCAAGGAAAAAATACCACTATTATTTCCATTTCATTGACTATGTAGTTATGCTCAGGATATCTTAGCTATCTGGATAAAAAAGTAATCAATTCCTACCACTGCATTAGTACACTTCCATTCCCAACTCAAGAGGCCTATAATAACACCATTTACTCAAATTATTCATCTGAAAATATCATAACAGGGTAATTCTCTAATATATACATCAACTCCTCAAAGTCCCTATAAAATGTATTGGTCTATATAAATGGATTACCCTTTTAGGTATTTGATATAATGGGATTTATGGTCCTAGTAATTATTCTATGAATCTTGGATAATATACAGCCAACCCAAGGAATATACACACAATGAAAACATTCCTAGGTGGATCTTGAGAAATCATTACTTATTATTTGTGGGGTACATAGATACAACTCCCTATGAAATGACATTCCCTAGAAATTGGACATCCTTAATTCAAAAGTTACACTTCAATATCATACCTGGAGTTAGTGCTGCCAAAGCAAGTCCATGAAAATAAAATGATTCTTAGTGCACTCATCCTAAAATTTTGAATTTATGAGGATATCCTCAATGAATACAACTATAGAAAAAAAATTATGAATATCTTAAGGATGAATCCTTTAAGACCCATCATCATAGTTGGGGTGTTTGTCTTGTAAAATTGTTTCACTGGAAACTCATAATTTCGATGGAAATAAATAAAAGAAGTCTTCTATATATCCTCCCCATGAACACAAAGTACATGATTGTCTGACATGAGATTGATATTCAAGAACCACCTTTCTCCATTTTTTCTGGTTTAATTGGTAATTAATCTTTAATTGAGGGTCTTTTTTACTATCACCTAATTTGGGGGCAATTATATAAAAAGACTCAAGTTCACATCCATGTTCTTGGTAAACAATAATGAATCTACTATGAGAGGTGCACTAGTTTTGATGAAACCCATCTCTATAAGGTCCTCTATCTACACCTTAATCTCCATGAGCTCAGTCATGGCCATCTAGTAAGCCAGATAAGATATTGGTGTGGTACAAGGTTGTATATCAATGAAAATTCAACATCCAAATGAAGGTATATTCTAGGAAAATCTATAGGAAAGGAAAAAATATACTCCATTGTGACTATAGGAAGTTGGTCATCTAAAAAATCAAGTCACATCGATTCAAACTCACTGACTTATGGGTGATTTTCTATAAATTCTTCCGTTCAATACCCACTCATCTCACCTAAATTTCTCACTAACCCATGAGAGAAAAAAGATCCATTTGTTTTGAAACATCCTACTCTCTATCAATGGTTGTAGATCATGGAACAGATATAGGATATTTGTTAAATTTTAAGGATGATATTGAAGGGACTCCTCAAAACCACAATGAGGTCCCATGAAAACTTCTCTCCACTAAGGGAATGTTTGTATAGTCAATAAATGTGGGTGAGAGTATGATTTCCTCAAAAATGATTCTCTAGCTGCATTGGTTAGGTTATTAAATCTATCAATATTTCTATCTCTTGAACAAGTTATACATCAAAAAATGTTAGATCATACTTATATCGGCGAGTATGGGTAATACTATTGAAATGATACAATTATACCTTGAACTATTTCTGTTACTGCCTATCCATATCCTTCTATTGCCTATATCAGACCATAGATTTGGCTTCAAGCTAATTAATCATGATATGAACTTCCATGAGGTGGTAGTGTTGGATGAGGATCACAACTATTCCCACCTCTAAATCCTCTTGGTGCACCACTAACCCCTCTACTAAAATATCCTCTTTGAGGGACACCTTGACTACCATAATGAGGACCCTAGTCATTATGATTATTATGACATGGGATTCCCATATAAAATAATACCCTCTCTACCCTATACTATATATTGGGTTAGAAATTTGATATCCTTATGAACTCATCATCTATATTTATACCAAAACCTCTCAATCTACATGTTAGATTCCCTACATGACTCCTTTATCAGTGATCCTTGTTACAAGGATCACACAATCATATTCCTCCAATTGTAATCCCAAAACCTACCATTGGAAAAACATGGATGATGGATCTTCTCTAATATATTGTTTACTATCTATAAAAAACATATTTCATTCCTCTTGTAAGATCAGGTTAACTATAAAAAACTCTAAGACTCCCATATGGGTGTCTATACATAGACGGATAACATTCGCTTAGTTCTCATTATGAAGTCTACAATTGAACTTTCTCAATGAAAGTAATCCATATTGAATAATATCAATAGAGTATCATTAGAGGCAAGTAAACCAAAATGAATTATACAGGACAAAAATTATACCCAATTGTAGGTTTAATAGCTCTATTATGTGCACTATATATAATAAATCTAGATAATAAAAATCCTTGTATATGAGGTTATCAAACTCTAAACATATAATATTTTATTTATCATGGATATAGATAGTCAAGGTACAATGATTATTCATTGTTTAGTCAAGAACATATTGGGGATTATCATTCTATTCCAAGGATAAAATCATAGGAATTCATCACATCAACTATCAGGTCCCATGAAAACCACTCTCTCTTAAGGTAAAACTCACATCATCGATAAATGTGGTTAAGTATGTGATCAACTACAGTAGAAGTATCTAGATAAAAGGTTCATCCTAGGGGTTCAATAAAAACTTATATCTCTTTAATAAGATATTAATAAATAAAATAATGTATCATGTAGATATAAATGGGAATGTGTTACAATGTGGAAAATATAAAATTGTACCTCAAACCATACATGTCATTGCCTAGTCAGAGACCTCTATCACCTACATCAGACCACATAATTGGTTACAATATCCTCAATCCTAAGGTAAACTAATTTGAGGTGGAATTGTTATAATAGGATCACACCAATTATTTTATCTATCTCAACTTGTTGTACCACCAACCCCTCTATTAAAATCACCTGCCTAAGGGCCTCCATGTCTTCCACAATGTAGCTCATGATCATTACCTTCCACTAAAATTGGTGTTTTGTCAAATATACCACAGTAAATACCTTATACTTCAGGTCATTATAGGTAGTCATGATCCATATTAACTCATCCTCTGAAATTACATCATACCATCTCACCATACTAGTTGGATCCCCTACATGACTCCTTTGTTACTGATCCTTATGATTGGGATCATGAATGAATATGACTCCAATGTCATGATCCCAACACCTACCATCATCCAACCGTGGATGAGGGATATTCTCATAGAAAATTTTTAATAGTTACAAAAATTGGGATCTATTTATCTAAGATGATATTAATCATTATTTACCACTCTAGGTCTCCAACATAGGTATCCATGAAAAGAGTGATAAAAACAACTCAGATATTATTATGAAGTTTATGATTGAACATTCAAAAAAGAAGGAATTCATTATAAACAATATCAAGATAATACAATTTAATTTCATGAAACCTTCACATATAATTTGAGACAAACATTCTTGTTATTTTAGGTCTGATAGATCTAGGATAAAAACCATCTACAATGTATCTAGATAATAATTCTCAAAGATGACGTGATTAAATATGAACAAGGAATACTTTCCTTGTCATGGGTCTAGATAGTCATGTTCCACCATTTAATTATTATTCGATTAAGAATAATGGACACATAAACTATTATATGATCTGTAGATATTTGTGCAATGAAGAACATAGGATTCACCACCTCAAGCTAGCCCTATACTTCTGAAGGTTTAATCTCTCTTCAGAACCTAAGTGTTCACTATCACTAAAACTCATGAAGTATTCTCACCCATCATAAATACTTAACCATACCCACTAGAATAAACTATTTCTTAGTAAGTGGATAAATTTCTACCTACTCTGAGTGGAGGTTTGAATTATTATACAAATAGTTGAATATAAACTCCTCACATGTTCGGTGGGGAAAAATCATTGCCAATTCCTTTGATGGAAACCTTATCACATAACTGGTTTATATCCATAACATCACATACCAACATGGTAATATCATGAACGTGACTTGGGACACTTGTTGGATATTGATATCATGTCATCCATTATTCAACAAGATAACCCCATGGTCATTAAATAATATTAGAAGAGATGGTTCAAAAAATAATTTCTAAAACAACATCTTACCAGTATATGATGCATGTACCATCCTTTCAATTTCCTACAGATGATGCTTCAAAGTTATGAGTTGAATAATAAGATATCAAAGTAATGGTGAATGGATTCATTGGATTGCACACAAACATTGTGTTCTACATCCTTAAATATGAACTTAAGACCCTTAAAGATCACTTATCTAAAATTCCCAATCTTATCCCAATATTACTCCTAAGTGAAAAAAAAATTCCTAATATAAACCCACAATGATAGCACTCTAACATTACCCAACTCACTAAGACCCCACCTTGGCTAGAAAATAAGCTCAATATTCCACCATAATCATAGCTTCAATAGGCCAGTTCATGATGAATGACACTAATTAGGAATATCCCACACTATAAGAGGATTTATCCTAAAGATAGTATCATGTTACACATGTATTCACATGGTATAGAATTAAATATCAAGATAAATGACAAAACCAATGATAATATATAAATGTACATTACACAAAATAAACATACACATAATATGAAAAATTATTTTCCTCTATAAAAGGGATAAAATAATAAAACTAACATCCTTAAAATTAAACTAACCGAGATACGTTTTATAGGGAGTAGAATCCTCAATGTATAGCTCCCAACAATAACACTCTCACATATCGTTCACCTCTAATAACCATTAATATTTTTCTCCATATAAACCATGTCTATAGTATTAACAATCAAACCACCATTTATCACTATAAGAAATGACATTTTATTTAAAAATCACATATGGGGGTGAGTATATACATACCCAATAGGACACCTAGAAAACCAAAGAATATGAATAAAAAGACTAGCCAACTTAAAACCACAATATTAAATATAACCCAGATATGCCTTTAAGATAGATAACCCAAGATATAGGAGAATATAATTATTTATATACATCTATATAATAATTTCATACTTCATAAAACCAAAAAAACTATGCTACCAAACTCTACCAAACCTATGTCACCTCTTATAATATTTAATGAGGTACTCACACCTCATTAAGATATAAGAGTGTTGGTTGAGGGAGTACAAGCCCAATTTGAGTTCTTGTTCCTCATTGTGAAAATCACATTGTATTAGAAAGAATTTAACTCTATAAATATATGAATTTCACCTTGGTAGTGGGGGAGCCCCTAATTTTATTGGTCATATAGGAGACCTACACCTTGTAAAACATAAGGGAGTACTAAAATCATACCTAAATTTGGTGGAACTACACCTAAGTATATGTTCAAGTACTATAGTTTGTAAAGAATTTTTTGAAACTGCATCCTATCATTTTTACAAACCCAAGGGAGTATGAAACCTCATGTCTTATCTGATTATCAAGTTTGTACACTATCATTGGTAATATGGAGCTAAAAACTAAATCTATCCAAAATCATCATAAAAGTTTCCCTATATTTATAAATAGGCCACACCATTGTTTTCATTATGGAAAAAAATCTTAATACACTATCCACTCACATAAATATGATATAAGTACAAAAAAATTGGAAAATTATATGAAGGGCTCATACCGAGCTACGCCCCTCTAGGGATTCCTCTCAATTTCCTAAAAAATTGTATTATTTCACAGAAATGTTTAACCTATAAATATCATAGAATAATTACATATTTATTCTATAATTAATAAAATCACATTAATTTTCTTCATTCTACAAACATAAATTTCTTGTCTGGACCCAATCTCTTGTCACTATCATCAGACTCAAAAGACACATCACAACTCATATTTAAAATGATATTCACTAAAATAATAGTATGTATCATCAGTATGGGGTAATCTCGGTGTATCCTAATGTGTTATGGTGTGATTATATCTATCAAAAACTAAAAAATTCATGAGGTAATGAGTGGCATCATAACATGCCCAACTACCACAAAACGTGACTCTATACAGAAAAATATTTCCACTATAATCATCACTATCTGAAGCCATAAACACAATGTTGTGCTTACTCTATCACGAAATTTCTTGATTTTCCCTAATAATTAGGAAATTTGGATTTCATTTTATTAAACGAAAAGTATTAAAAAGGAGGAATTGAAAGGAAATCTGAGAAATATGGTTCATTACCCAATATATAAATACGTTGTAAATGATCTATTTTAAAAACAAGATATTTTTATAGAAATTGATTGTGATTCATGGTGGTGAAATTATAAGGTAAAAAGAGTAAAGATATAGAAAAAAAGATGTTATAAAAAACACAATAATATCATGAAATAATAGAGCATAAAGTAAGAAAAATTTCAAACATGATATTTTTCAGTTGGTTTTTCCTAAATATGTACTTTGAATTCATTAGGATATCACTACATGATTAATGATGGTTGAAGTGCCATTTTCATCATCCATGAATCCTAACTCACACCACCAAAGGTGAAGAAGTCATGAAATAAAAAATAAATCCATATGAAAATGATTTTAAATAATATTTATAATGAAAATATGGGTTATCATAATAAAAAAACACTCCATTTCACTAAAATTCCCCTATGCCAAACCAAAATAATGGCACAATATAGACTATCATTCCACAATGGCCATTTTTAAACTGATTTTCTAATAACACAGTGAGATAAAACACCTTATAAATCATTTTTAAACTTGATAAACACCCATTAACTTCAAAAATCTTAACCAAGTTTTGGTGCTATAAAAGATTTCATTGAGCAACGAGATTTTACCACGGACCCCTAAATATGATCGACCTTTGTTACACATAATATAAACTAAATATTATTATGTAAGAAGTGTTGTTTCCATGATAAAACACTTCAACCTCATATTAAAATAATGTAACCCCCATGCCTCCTCATTCAACCCCTAAAAAAGCCATGGTAAAGTGGCTACCATCATGAAATAATGCCTCCTGTATAAAATTTACCCAAAGGCAACAAGAATCTTCATGAAATAAATTATAAAACCATATCAAAACTAATTCCATCATGATTTAACTTCACATATTAAAAAAAATATACCATTAACCTCAGATTATTTTAAAGGATTGAAATTAAAATGTATATGTCAACACAATATTGGAGACATTGTTTGTGGTAGACTATTGAGTTGTTTATACACAACCCAAATATAAAAATAAAGGGATTTACAGACTCTTTCTTGATATAAGAGATTTTTTTATTGATCTAGTATAGGTGGAAGATCTAAAGGTAGATATATGGGGATATGGAATCACTTCTAAGGAGGAAAAAAGGTCATTTAATGTAATGTATTCATTAATTTCATTCTTTTCCATTAGTTTCATATGTTATCCTTCCATTTAATGCACTTGATTTTAGGTAGGATTATATTTCATTTATTATGTTTCATGTGTGTTTATAGCGTACTACTGGGTTTATAGTAAGATTAAAACAATAATTATTTATGTTTATACTATGATTGTATATCTACTTTCTAGATTATTTTATTTACCGATTACTATTATGATGATAATGAGGGTATAGAATACCCATGAGCTTATATCCATCCCTTTTGAATATTTTACAGCCTCTAGAATATGAAGAGGCATGACTTATCTCTATAAGACTTCAGATCCAGTTGCATGGGTAGTCTCCAAGACAAAGTCATTGCACCACAAATCCTTACTTGATAATAGCCTCTAACCTACTAATACTTTTTGATCCATATAACTGATTCATGTATCTGATTTAAAGTTTTCATATGGGATAATCTATTAATTAATTATGAAAAACTATTTAAATATATAAACCTACCATACTTATGAAAATATTTGTCTTTAATATGGAATACCAACATTATATGTCTCAGGACCCCACACTAACAACACCTCCATTAGCTTTATCCTTAATAATAAAATCATCAAACAAATTTCTTCTATAAAATTATTTATTCAGGACATTTGACATACTATTTTTTCTACTCAAAGAATTATTAACCCCCCCCCCCCCACACACACACATCTATTTATTGAATAAATACACGTACACTTATAGCTTACAACATGTTCATTCCTTCCATAAGAACTTTATAAAATACAAGATCAAGGGTAAAAAATAAAATAAATGAACATCATCCCAATCTATTATAAAATCCTTATCCAGAATCTCCAAGCCCTATAATTATCATTTTTTATCATCCCCATTAAAAAATAAACTAACTATACAGAAATATATTAATTCTCAAGAAATTTAATAGTCCCTATTTTTAAATTTTAGAAATTTGAATACTAATTCTTCTTTAATGCCTCTGGGTAAATTTTATGAATAAAAAACATATCAAATTTATATTTGAAGATATATTTATGAATCATTTTATTAATAATTGTTTCCCACTAATTAATTGGAAGTATATTTGTAATGTAAGTAATAAATAAAAATTTGAGGACTTAAGAGTATTAATAAAAAAATATTTGATAACAACATAATCTTCAGCTTCTGGAAATTCAAAATTGCCTCAAAACATGCATGGTATTCATCTCTGAATCATTAAGGATAAATCTAATTATCTTAATATATATTTTTCTATAACCCTTCAAGCTTCATAGATGAAATAAACCATGGATTTTAAATTCTAAAAAATATCTACCATGATCCCAGATATATTCTTAAGAACAATGTTTCTTCATAGAGTAAAATCTCTAATTAAAACTAAAGAATCACCACATAAATAAACACAATATATTATTTTTATGGTTTTCGGTTGAATAAAAAACACAAGACTTAAATTAACTCAAAACACATGTTATCATCACATTAAAATTTCAATTATTTATATATATGGACCTATCCATATACATTTATTCCTTTTCCTAAATTCTATTTTTTAAAATAGTAACCTCAAAATAATTTCAAACAATTTTTTCACAAACACTATTAAAATAAATATTTAATTGAAACCAATTTCAAACAAAATCCTAGTAAAAAAATCATTTCAGAAGTATATGAACTTATATTTAATCATTACCCATTTTTATAATGATATATTAAAAACAATTTATCAACAAATCTTAGCTATAAAAATCTATTTATAACAATAATTAGACACCTTGAAGGATATTTTACAGTCTATTTTTATACGTGAGCCTCATGATGATTATATTTATTTATAAATAATTTTGCTATGATTTTTAATGGGTACCTCCCTATAATGTTTTTTATGGGACATAAATTTTCATTCAAAATATAAATTAACAACAAAAACTATTCCATTGGATCTGTCCCTGAGTAGTTATAAATAGAACAGGAAATATAAACATGATGAACAAGCCTTTTACGATTTCGGGAAACTGAAAATTTTTATATGGTATAGTTTTGGTAGATCCATAAGTGTAATCTAATGGAATAATAACTTAATGGTATACACAATAAATTAATTCAGAAAAAAAAATTTAGTATTGTCATTTCAAAAATCACTATAGTATACCATAGCCTCAATTAGAGGAGAAGGAATAAATAATGTTCTTTTTTGAGAGTTTAAAACCAGCTAAAATACACATAAATATATAAAATATTGGACAATAGATTAATCCACTATTTTTTGGATAAAAATAAATTAAACTAAAGAAACATAATTTCACAAATATTTTTATAAATTATCTTTTTAAAACCTATGTGGAATATACTATGAAATGTCTCGTCTAACCCATGAATTAATTTTTTAACATTTAAATAATTCACATGACCATTGTAATCTTATATAATGTATCATAAAATTATTTAAAACTATTTTATTATATTATAAAATCAATAAAGTGGAATAATAATATACAATAATATATATTCTAATCCATTCTAATAATTGAGACACACTCATATCATTGGTCACACCACATACATTATGGGGGCGTCAATCAGACCTTAATTTTTTCCATGTTATATGGTTTATTATATAACTCCATAAATATCCCAATTTCGATAAATTATATAATAATTTATATAAAATTTACTCAATTACACCTCATATTAAATATATTTTTTCTTCTATTTCTATTTTTTATTTACTATTAAATTTTTTTAGGGAAGAAATCATTGAGCTCTGAATGTTTTGAATAAATTTTTTTACGAAAATATATCTTATTTCACACAAACATTATGTATAACCCTATTATAATTTTTATTATTTTAAAAAACTATTAATTATTAATACATAATTGAAATTAATATTGGGTCTCTATAAAAGTGCTAGTGGTACCTAATATACAAAGGGATCTGACGTGAAATCTATGCAACATATGTACCTCTATACATTTTTCTACCAAATTTATATCATAAATAATGAATAATCACATAATCTATTTTAAAAGAAATTTTGTATGAATACAAAATAGATAAAATATCAATATCAAATAGTAAAAATATGAAAATGATAATTATATTAGTTAATACTAAATAAGATAATTTAACACATATCACATTATTAACCCAAACATTTTAACACATCACATGTCTCTCACCTATGTTGATAAGTGCATCACATATAATATATCTACATATATCCATATTTACTTATTTATCCATATCTAATTGGATTCCTATATTTAATACCCATCACACAAGAAGATATATCACTTTTTGTATTAAGAGTTCCCATTATATGATCAACATCATGCCCAACTACTCTCAATTATTTTAGCCTCAAGGTTGATGTAATAAATGTATCAATGTGTGAGAATTCACATATGAGGTAATATATTACTCTAATATAATTGGTATTACTATACACCCCTAGTATACTAGTGATATACTGAATGAAATTTCATGTGGTATAATTTTTGGGTCATTTGGAACCGAGAAAAACTTTGGTGCCTCATCTGTGGTCTTTATATATCTACATGCGACCCTTCCCATAGTGATATTTATAGTTTTCCATAAATAATTTTTTATAATTATGATTCAAATTCAATGAATACTTAGTGGTTTAACTCTTAGTAATAAATTATTATCATACACTCATGAAATATCTAAAACATATCAATGAATGAAAATTTAAAAATGATTATATATACATGATACTTTCTAATAATCATAAAAAAAATTAATAAAATATTTTAAAAAATAATAAATAATAAGTTTTAGTCTCACCACATCCTAATAGGTAAATATACTAATGAAAATATGTGTAGTTAACAATGGAATCCTAAAAACACACATCAGAGAGGTGTTTAATCATGTGGGACCAAGTTTTTCCTAACCCAATTTCTTATTGTAAATATTTTTCACCCCTTTGTCTTAGAATAGATACGGTCATTTAAGACTCAAAAATATCATTATTTTTTAACATTATCTGTATCCACCATAGGTTGTAAAACAGAATAATAAAGTAAATAACATGTAGGTTTTAAAAGGTTTGGCCTGATTGTTGGAAATGTATGCCTTTCCTTGGTTAAATCTCATTGATACATGGCTTCTCCTGTAAAATATTGATATCAATTATAATTATAGTGTTCAATATTTTTATCATATCCCACTTTAACCATCTATAATAAATGATTTGTTTACAATATTATACATTTGAATAAATCCTCCACTATATTACACAACTAAATGTATCTTTATACTACACCCCAGAGTACTCACACTACCATCACAACTGATGGAACTTTGATTCCTTCCATCATTCTTAATTATATCAATATTATAATAATGGGATGTCTCTATAACCTCAAAATATAATATGATTCCTTGACTCATAGCTTTCAAATATATGTTTATCCTCAAAAATGAACACTTGTAACTTAGTCTCTAGTACTACAAAACTTCCAGATCCATTATAGAAAACTTTTTTCTAACTCTCTTAATGAAATACTCAAGAATGTAGCCAAGAATTTATTTATCCTTCATTTAAAAAATTAATTCTATATTTACCTAGAATACTTCTAGGTGACATAACTATCAACACTTGGTTACACTCTTTCTTACTTATTTTATTCTACATCATAACCAACTCAGGATCTTTTCTGGATCTCTCGCTTCTTATTATTTTCTTATTTGACACCCTGATAATCTTACCTAGCTCAAAAAATATCAAATTATTTTCCTAAAAGACACTTGGTCTACTATAATTCTTTCCTTCACCTTCTTCTAGATATTTATTTCTCTAGGATACTGAAAAGTTTCTTCTTCTTCCTTCAAGAGTCTCTTTACCACCTTTTCATGCTCTATCTATCATACCACAGTAATGTATTATTATATTTTATTGTGTTATTTATCCTCAATGTTCTCCCCTTATAAAATCAAAGGGTAACTAAATTAAATTGTTTCTTTCAATTATAATATCCATAAATGGGATACTCAAATAATTTTTTCTTTCCATTATAAATGATGAATTATAAAATACCCACTTTTATTCTCCATGTTATTTCATACATTCCTTTTAAAAATCCAAGTATATTCCAAAAACTAACCTTGATAAATAAACCTCAAACAGTAAAAAATATTCCATTTTCAAAGACATATAAACATTCTCTTCTTTATAAAAATATTCCACAAAAAAATCTTTCCTGATATATAAAATATAAATAGAATATTCTCAAGAGGTAGAGAATCCTCATTTTCATCTTGAGTAACTACAATAAGAAACCTTTACATGTTCAAGTTGAATGTATACCCTACCTTACCATCTCAACCAATCCTATTATTCCTTAAACAATTAAACTTTAATAAAAACCGTTTTATGATATTTACACATTGATAACATATTAAAAGATACAACATTTCAATTTTTTCATTTTTAGATTTAGAAAATCTGGATGATTATCATTTCATGATTGGGAAAATTATCATTATTCCAACTCAACTTAACCTCCTTACTCTCTATAAATATTAGTATCTCACTCAATAATAATTAATTTCAATGATTTAATCTCTTATAGATAATAGGAACATTGATGTAACTACATCTAAATTATTCTTGAAAATCCATGAAGATTATTTTTTTATCAGGAAACTCATATAAATGATCTTCTCAACCACATTATTGAATCACATATAACCAAGAATAGTGATTATTTCACCTTGAATCATAGATCTGGTTACATCATATGTAATTTTTATTAGAAATATATAATTATAGAAACACATTTTTAGACTTTATAAAGTGTATCAAAATTATCATTATTTCTTTGATCATTCCTTTTAAAAATTAAAATATTATCATCTCAGCATTTCAGTTCATGTATCACATTTTATTGGTGATGTTTTCTTCAATAAATAATAGTCCAAGAATATTAAAAATTAAAATTCTAATTTAGACATTCAATTTAGAATCTCTATATTTTATTCTATAAATTAAGGGTTATGTGGATAAACATGATTCTTACGCATAAAAAAAGTTGATTTCACTGAAAAAAATCATTCTTGCATAGAAAAAAACATTCCTTATGTTGACTTGTATCATTTTTATAAAGACATACTGGTGTTTACACTAGCTTGTATGATACTTATGCTTCTCTATTTTATGGTTACATAGGATAGACTTCATGCATAAAAAATTAAATAATCCTGATACAGTCATATAATGATTCCAATATAAAGGTGGAATAATGTTTATATATCCAAAAAAATTTCATTTATCTACTTTCTAATGGATATAATAATGTTTTTTCATCACAGGAAGATGATTATTATGTACCCTAGACATGAACTCACAATTCCATATTTATTAAAATCTAATCTAATACACTTCAAATCAACTCCAACCATCTCCATCCATATCAAGACTTCATCCAAGAGTTACTATAAACTAAAAAATGAATCCAACATTTTATGTACTCTAAGGATGGATACTCCTATACTAAAAATTTCTTTTCCTTTTTGGAGCACACATCTTCAATCAAAAAAAATTTTTGAAATCACTCAAATCACTTACAAATTATTATAGACACTATTCCACAACCGTGGTACTTTTCTTTGACATTAGGCTCAGCTCAAAAATCTTCATAGGTAAGGTGTTTCTCTACAAGCACCCAAATTTAATCTTGTTTACCAAAATAAATGGACATAATCCAACATAAATTTCCAATATACATTGACTCTCACTAATTGAAAACAAACTTAATTTCAACTTCTCTAAGTCTAAGGAAACATCATTCTCCACCTTTGGATATATTTTCAATTCCAAATTTTATAAAAATTCAATGGGATCCTTATACCTTAATTGATAATAAATGAAAATGTTAAAATATTTTACCCTTAATGACATTATAGGGTAGATTATTCTTATAACACACAAACACTTCTAATTTTATTAACCCATATTCTCTCGATGTTTTTATATAATTTCCTTGTGCTTAATAAATCCCTTTAACGGATTAATGCACCATATTTTCATAGAAATATTACACTAACTTATCAACTCTAAATATACATGGGATAAACCTCTATTTAATTTTGGATTGAAAAATTTAGAAAATAAATATATCCACATAATAACATCAATGTGTAACCAACTTCTTCCTTTTTTTCTAAAAAGTTTATCAAAACATATTTTCATGAAATATTCATAAACCTTCATTCACATTAACACACACAAAAAACATTTCAAGTGAACAATTTTATTCACCTATTTTATAAGATAATCACACCTAAATGATATACATAATGAATATGTGTTAAAATAATTATTTGAGAATGAAAATCATACCTCAACTATCACCTTAATAAAAAAATATCTAGAAATTATAGACTCATGTAAGGTGATTAATATGTAACAGATTATCCACCTTAATAGATCTCCCTTAAGGGATTATTTCCTAATTTAATCACCTTCAATTCCCAATATTATAGAACATCCAAAATGGTCTTGGGAATAAGATGGGTATTCTACCGGAACCTTAATTTGAGTAGTAGATATGAGATTGATTTCTTAACCAGGAATATACTTTTTGTGTCTAAAATGTATAGACCTTTACATGTGTTCTTCATCATTGTCTTGAAAAATATATACTTGACATGGAATCATTGAATTTATATTTTCATAAAAATTCTCCTTAGTTTAAATAAGATTAATGAATTTAGAAATTAGAGTACTTTATCAACCATTATATTTTAATCCTTTTCTAACTGATCAGTATATATGGATAGACTCTCTTTCCTTAGATGATAAAATTTCTTTTTCTGTGGAAACTCCTTTTTCAAATTATCATTCATGGAACTTTTAGTCATTTTTTATTCTCCCTTGTTTTTGCATGGATCACTTTGACCTAAAAGAACATTATTAAACATAATAGCCACAAGTCCTACCCTGTTGAACCATACACACACACAATATTAACTTTTTTACATTCCCTTAATAGTAATCTTATCAATCCCATCCAAAGTAGTTTCAACCACTAATCTAATTTAATGATAAACCTCTTATAAGTATTTTATTTTTTATTTACTTTTTCCCTAATTAACATTGAAATTCATTGACATATTATAATGTCCCATGATGAAGACTATATTTTCACAATAGAAGCTCATTTTCCAAATATTTTTAACATCCTTTTGTGAATTATTCACAGACATATTAATTGGATTTGATTCAATAGCCTTATTCATTGATTTATATCCCTAGGATGAAACACTTTCTATATTTACCTATTTTCTAGTTTCAGTTTTTCCTCTCTTCCCATTAGTATAAGAATGATACCTCGAATTGTTTTAACAACATTCATCATATTAGTTACTATAAATTTTAAATATGACAAACAAATTTTTAATGCATTCGAATATTTTCTTATAAGATTTATTTATTTAATTCTCTAAGATATGATTCCTTCTAGTAGGTTTCCATCAAAAATCAATTTTCCCCCCTTACATTAGGTAATATCTAATATTCACATTCTAAAATATTTTTTTGATAATAAATAGCCATTTTGCCAAACCTATAGAGAAAAATGAAGACGTTGAATTGATTTTCTTTTTAATGTAGGTGTAGTCTGTCCAGATTTTATCCCGTGATAAATTTATTCTAGAGGACCTCTCTATTGGGATATCTTTGGACTGATTTTCATATAAATTATCACCTCCACCCTAGATGTTGTGGTGGAGGTTTCAAAAAATTTACTCTTTTAAATTTATAAATTTTTTTACTATTTTCCTATATTTAAGAAAATTGATTCAGCATTAACTGATTTAACTATAACGTCGGAAATATTTATCAATGACATAGAGGATGATGCTTCCCTATATGATCTTGTGATCATACTTACACCATTTTTCGTCTTCATTGATGAAGAAAAACCCATTTCAAAAATTTTTGGAACAACACACATTTTTATCAATTATTTGGAAAGACATAGATTTTATAGAATTGAATTATATCAGTTTTACATCTAACTTATGACACTTAAAACTAAGAGGATTATTTTTATTCATTACTGAGATAAACCTTTATTCCTAATACTCTTTAATCATTTGAAATTTATCCTCGTGCATTTTTTTGACTAATTAGTAATTTATCTTAATTTTTAACTGTTTTTTTTTATCTTAAAACTAGGAATACATGAAATACAAAGAGACTTGATGAAGATTCTCTAATGAATCATTTTCCTCTTTAACTACATCATTAAACACATATTTTTGAAAAAATACAATTTCAATTGATAATTCAAAAAACAAATTTTTTTCATTGAAAAGTGAGATAAATTCTTCCTTGGACTTTACAAGTCTTGTGAGAGTGTAGCATTTACTCCTGTTTTTGACCAATCCATCGTACAGTACCTCATTATCTTCTTATAGATATTATTTTTAATTCGTAATCCACTTTATATGTGAGAATAAATATACAAAAACTTCTTTATTAACTATTTTTATATAATCCTTAATTTTTAAATAAAATTCACAAAGTGAATCATCAAATTCATTTTCTCAATAGGTTTTACTTTGTTCATTCGAGGAATAATAACCAATAGATTTTTTATATAATATATCACTATGAAAAATATCATCTAATAGATGTTCCTTTACTTTTAATAAAATATTTCTATGTTTATTTTTTATTTTTTATTATTTTTTTGTAAGGAATTTTCTGATAAATCCAAATATTTATTGACAAGGAAATAACTACATTATTCCATCTGAGAAACATCCAAAAGCTCTTCCAATTTGAACATTATATATTTAAATAAAAAATGGGGAAATAAAATTGGTAGAAAAAATTATAAATAAACATAATTTTATATAAACTGTAATAAGTAGGAAAAATATAACAAAAGGGAAACTAGTCTCTAATACCAATTTTATGTCCCAATGGGATCGTGTAGACCCGCCTGAAATATGGGTGAATCAGGTGTGAAATTTTTTTAACTAAACCAATTAAATATTTTAAATATTTTACACAGGTTTAGTCATAAAACATTTTTGGATGATTAAGAATCTATAGGATTTTATTTTTTTCAAACAACCCACATCCACTACATGTAAACGAATAATGTAGGAAAGTAAATCGCATGGTGTTTTTACTAGGTTCATACCAAATGTGGAAAAACTACTCATTATCATGTTCCAATGGCATTAATATATATATTATCTACTAAAATATTATTATCAATTAAAAGTGAAGTTTGGGTTACTTTTATCCTAACCCAAAATAACTATATTACATAGGTTGGGGGTTGAAAATATTACAAATTTGAACAAAGGATCATCTATATTATAAAAGTGAAGGGATCCTTACACTACATTTCAAAATTTTCACACTGGAATCATACCATCTAGAACTTACTTTCTTCCTTCCATCTAAAGTATATTAAAAAATATATCTTAGGATGTCTCTCCATCCTAAAAATAGGATCTGTTTCCACAAATTTGTGTCTTTTACTATCAACTATTCTTAAATAATGAACACACACAACATAATCTCTAGTACTGCACAGCTTCAGGATTATTTAAAAAAATCCTCTTTCTTAATCACTAAACTCATTACTCAAGATATAACTCTAAACACAAGGATATACTATTTCTTACTCATTCTCTTCTTCGGTGAAATTATCTCAATATCCTCACAGGATCTCTCACTAATTATCCTTTTATTCTTTGAATAACAGATAATATTACCTATCTAAAATAGTATCATATTAGTTTAGTGGATCCTTAGTATATTAACCAACATTTCCTCACCATATTTGAGATAAATATTTATCTTGAAAACTCAGGGTCTTAATTTTATTTATTTGAGTGTCTTGTTTTTCTCTTAAAATACTATAACTATGACACCCTAGCATTGGATTACTAAACTATATTAATTTTTTGATACATGGAATTATCACCTTATCACATACATGGGATTCCAAATTAAAATTCTTTATTCAACTCAAATATCTATAAATGGGACTCTCTAAGTCATTTTATTTTCCAACTAAAAATGAAAATTTTAAAATAACCACTTTTGATCTCCATGATAATTCATAGATTCATTTTAAACACAAATTATAATCCAAATATAAAATTATTAAATGCACCCCACATGGAAAATATGTCTTCTATTTTGTATAAAAGTATATGTATTCACTTATTCAATAAAATAATAAATAAAACATATACCAATCAATATAATTTTTTTACCATATTCTTAGCAGGTGGATATTGGTCATTTTTTTGGAGAAATTTCAATAACAAATGTAGGGATTCCAGTTCCGTCTTATCAAAATTTAAGATACTAAATCTATTATTTATTTCATTAAATAATTCTTTTTTTAATAAAATCATTTTTTGATATTTAATCTATTAGAATATAGCAGAATCATTCTCATGTCTATTTTTATATTTTCATATTTTTGAAGTATGGAAGACTATAATTTTGTGCATTGAAAAATTATCATCCTTCCATATCATTATGATATATTTAATCAATTTAATGAATATTAGCATATCATTTAATCAGTTTATGTTTCAATGATTTAATCCTTTATGGAAAACCTAATCTTTGGTGTAACTAAATCTGTATTATTCCTAAAAAATTAAAAAGGTTTATTTGGATTTATTATGAAACTCATCTACATAATCAAATAAACTTCATGATTTAATTATGGATAACCAAGAATCATGTTTATTTAAACATTAATCAGAGGTCTATAATCGTCAAATTTAATTTTCATTGGAATTATAATATTTTGAAAACAAATTTTTTGAATTTAGAAAGTCTCTCAAAATTCTCATTCTTTCATTGATATTATATTTTCAGAGTTTAATAATTATAATATCATAAATTAAATTCCTTCATAACATTTTATTTGTTATTTTTTAACCCACAAATAATAGCCCAAAAATATCTACAATCAAATTCATCTTTAGAAATTCAATCTAGAAAATCTATATATTAGTCTATGTAATGATGGTTACATAGAAAAACATGATTCTTACATTAAAATGGATAGTGTTTAAATAGATATAATTATTCTTAAATTGAAAAATCAATCCCTATATAGACCTATATAATGTTAAAATTTATAGGATGATGATTATGAAAGATTGAATGATACATATGCATCTCCTTTTGATGGTTAAGAAAGGCACACTTCATGGATACATGACATTAGATAATGTTCGTGCAATAGTGGTATGATACATCTGTAGAGACATAATAATACATATGCGCCTAGGAATTTTTCATTTTTCAAATTTTTTCTATACTAGACAATGGTTATGCAACATAGGGATATAATGATTGTGAACCATAAAGATGAACCCTCAATTCTAGACTTATTCAAATCCAATATGAGCCACTTCAAATACACTATATTCAACTCAAGACTTTTTCCTATAGTGAATGAACATTAAATATAGTATTTATCATTCTATGTACACAAAGGCTGGATATTCTACTACTTTTTCTATATTTTCCTTTTATAATGTTATTTCTTCAATCCACCCACTAGTTAGCTACACTCAAATCTCATAAAAACTTGTATATATTGTACTACCTATCCTTGGTACCTGTATTTTACATATGGATCATCTTGAAAAACATCACATGTAATGGGTTTCTCACAAAGAAACCAACTTTAATATCCTTTAACAAAATACATGGTTGGCTTCCAATATAAATTTCTACCATAAATTGACACTCATTAATTGAAAACATGTAAAATTTCACTTCTCATATCCAAGGGAACATAATTATGTTCTACATATTTTTTGGATTTTATCATAACATGTTACTTATCCATTTATCACCTATACATCACTACTTAGTATCCTTTATATTACTATAAATCCATGTCAAAAATTCTCCCACTAAACCATTTAGTGATATAACATCTACAAAAAAATATTTGGATAATGGATATATTATTATTCACAATACTTGTGCTAAACATTATAAAAATTATTCTAAAAAACTATACATAATAATATCAATTATTATAATATATCTAGCTTTTTATTAATATTGATTCCATTTAAAATTACTACTAAAAATAAAAAAATACAAAAGAAACACTATTTATAAGTAAAAATGTAACTCTTTACATTAAATTTTATTTTACCAATCATATTGCAAACACTTATTGAGGAATTAATATTATATTTTATTGAATTTCACATTGGATTAAATTTACAAACTATAAATCATAATTATTATAACACTTCGTTTATTATTTTAATTATTATAATTCCATATACTCAATATTATATATAATTGGCCTCCTTATAAAAATAAATTTCTGTAAATTAAATATATTTACCACACATAAAAACATTTTATAATAGAATATCATCTCATAAGAATTCATTCTCAAATAAATCAAATTAAAAACTATTACTTATACGATTTTAATATATTATATATAATTTTTAAATTGATAAAAAACAAAAACAGAAGAATAAATATTTGACATTTTCTCATTTAGAACTTGGATAATGTATTTTACTCCAATCCCATTGAAATTTCATTCATCCACTTATTATTTCTCATAATATTTTATTGAGTGCATATGAAATTGAGCTAGTTTGTTCTATTCAAACATTATTTTAATATAAAAACCTTTGTTATTATATCAAATGATCTAATATTATCAAAAACATATATTATTAAATATAAATATCATAATTAAATTGAACAATATACAATAATCTAAATCAATGTCACTTATCTTGATTTAGAAACCCTTTCTTACTCAATTATAATTAACTCCTTGATTCCTATAAAAAAATTCATCATTTTGAACTCTTGAACATACCCAAAAAAAATTTAATATACAATATCTATAAAATACCTTTACAAATAAGAAAATTGTTATATAATCTAAATAACTAATGTAGAATCATCATTTTGTTTCATATAATACTTCTATAATCCATGAAATTTCACCTAAAATGTTTATTTTTAAAAAATGGAAACATTTTTCTTCCCACTTAACACCTCCCACGGGATTCAATTACTCAGGAATACTATTAAAACATCCAATATATTTCTTATTCCAAATGAGTTTTCACTATTTATATTTAATTTACATCCTAAACCATAATCTTAGAAATCCCATTTCCTTCTCAACTACCCTCAACACAATGAGGATTTTGGGTAAGGATTTTTCAAAATCACTCATATTATAGTTCACAATATATTTTTTAATCCTTCCTAAAAATGATTAAAAGATGATATATATATATATACAATTATTGATGATATGGAGATCTCATACTCTCAAAATCATTTATATACCATATTAAGAACATTTATTTTTATTGAACTTCCATTGTCATGTGTAATCAAAATAATTCACTTTGAATATCATTCATCCCATATCACATTATTTCCTTATAAAAAATTTTATATTTATCTTTCTTTTTATTGGAATCCATATTCACAAGCTTCCTTTCCAATAGTGTTTACATAAAAACTATAATTTTTGTGAAAATATCCATTCAATAAATCTTATTCATATAAAAAATAATCAAAATCTAATTGTTCGAAAATATCAACAGTTGTTTTTTTAAGAAAGCTTTCTCTAACATATAAAACTTTAGTTATTTCTTTATAATAATAATCATGTATATGTATGAGGCTAAGAATTTTTTTCATTATTATTGTAAATTTATTAAACTAGTTTTAAAAACAAGTTTGTTGATAATTCCATTTTTTATAATAAAATATTTTTATCAAATGAGTGTCTTAATTTACAAGTATTGGATAAGAACATTTATTAAATATAATACCAATAAATGATAACCCATTTTATTATAAAATATAATTGTGATCCCATAACCATATTAACCTTAATATATGAGTCCACATTATTTTATATTTCATCACTTATCTATTTTCATATATTTTCTGGTTAATTATGTCATATTTAACTTCATGATATTTTAGTGAATCCTCCTTTTTCCTAATGAATCTTATAGATTATCTCAACATCATTCCCTTAGGAATATAATATTATCTGGTTCGCCAAGATAGTTATAACCCAAATATCACATCAGATACAAACATACAAATCTATAATTGTCTTCTACATTAGGTTTTCCATACATAATATAATATATGGGATCCCAAATATGAAAATAAATGACTATTTTATTGAACTATGTATAGAAAACTATTCACTTTAGAAGGAATCAAAAAAAGTATTTAAGTGGTCTTTTTTCATATCCATGTCTTATCACATGTATTCCTTGAATGTATGAATACTCTTAAGGAATTTATTTTAAACCATATAACTCTAACCAAATTAATATATTATAAATTAATTAATTTATAGAACTTTATATACCTTATATTTTGTATTAGTCATACAAAATAAATATTATTATATTCACACATATCGAAATATATCTCAATTATATGATATATAAACCCCTTTAATGTATGTATTTGGAATCATTTCATCCCAAAATATCACTTTAGATAAAGTATGGTACAATGGGTAGTTATCTAGTAACATTTCTGATAGTACTAAATCCCCCTAGATAGTGTATCCCGACCTAATGTCCTTTTATTTATAGATTAATACTCTAAATGGATCTGTGCTAAAAAAACCCGAATTCTAATATATAGAAATTATAGTTAGACTCTCCTACTAAATTTTTGAGCAAAGAAAATCTTATTATTGGTTTAATGTAATTAAATATTATTTCATGCCTATCACATAACTCTTTATAAGAGTTGTAGGTAATTTATTAGAACCATTTTGGCTAATTTATCAAAAATAATACTAAAATTAAAAATATAAATATTTTAAATTATTTAATATCTAATTAATATGGGATAAATTTAACTAAAAAATAATAGGGCATAAATAAATAAATATTATTTTATATTTTTGAAAATAGAAAACTTTTTATGAACATTTTATAAAAAATTATGTTATAAAAAATTATTTTATGTAAACTAAATAAAATATAAATATGAACACTTCACATTTATTTTCAAATATAAAATATTATTATTAAATATAACAAGATATTTTAATAAATCCATCAAGATTATAAATGTATAAAATTATTTTCTAAATCTAATCTTTTCATGTTTCCTAATATATAGAAGTATCATATTTATCATATTTATATTTTAAATAATTTTATACCTCAATACCATTTAAAAATGATTTAAATGTATATCACATCCACATAACAAATTTTATGGTTTTAAGTTCACATCATATTCAGCTCTGGGTCATACAGATTACATGACTGAATATCTTAAAGAAATTTAATATTAATAGTTAATATTAAAATATTTATTTTGATTAAAAAATTATAATTGTTATACATATTGGTCAACAGTATCCTCAATATTATTTTATTCCTATAGAATTAATCTACGACACTAACCCCTAGAATAATGTTATCCCATTATGGGTATTTATAATATATATATTTTTATAGCATAATTATGTTTTTTTATGTTACCCATATCACTATATCTATAAAATTTCACATTGTATTTCAAAATCATTTGATTTTCATTGTGACATGGAAAAAATTATCAACAAAATTTTTAACTATCATGTTCTTAAATTTTTAAAAAAATGTAAACCAGACCGGTTATGAGTATAATTTTAACATAATACTATCAAGGATTTCATTATTTACATCCAATATTTTTCTACATCAGTTTCCTATTTAAAATTTCCATCCATATATCTATAATATTATTGAAGTAAATCATGTAATGTATAATTTTATTAAATTCTTCCTTCAAACACAAACATCATGGAAATAGAATTGATATTGTATTTGGGTTTTGGAGAGGAAAACAATTTCCCTTTGAAATAGAAAACAATTAAAAATTCCATGTCACAATATCCATCCATGAGATGATTTAAATAAAAAAATATATATAAACACAAAACACATACCTTTTACAATTTGACTAAATGAAACCTAGTCTTATCAATTGGTTAAGGGATATACCTTTATAAAAAACAATGGTCTCCCACATCCAAAATTATCCATGGCATGTTAAACAAAAAATATCACTTCTATGTTTGATTCTTCGCAATCGTCATGGACTTATAGAACCTATATTAAGGGAAAGGAATAAGAAAATATAGATCATATTCTTAGTGTTTAACATTATATCAATTAATAATAGGCATTTCTCCCATTCATCAATAAAATAAGACTATTTATAAGATTGAATAAGACTACTGAAAATCTTTATCCAACACTATACATTTCATAAATTTTCAAGTTATGAATTATGCTACAAATGACTTATAATTTTTTTTCTTGCCCAAAAAAGAATAATTAGACATTTAAATGATTAACATGATCATTATAAACTCATATAAATAATTATAAAATTATTTTTAACTTATTTATCATATTTTAAATTGGATGAAAAGGAATAAAACTCTAAAATATCACATATTTCAATACATTCTATAGATAATGACAGACCCACATAACTAGCCACACAAAAGTAATTTCATGGGATGACATTGGCCAGTGATACTAGATTTTTTATGATATTTAGTGCATAACATCAAAATATTTGAGTCTCAACCATCCTATACTATATAAGTATAAAATAAATTCCAATATTCAATATAAAACAATCCTTTTATACCATTTTTTAATTCTAAAGTGTATATAACTATCTCAATACCCTACACTAGGTATTCCATAATACCTCATGTATAATCCCCAATTATCAAAGGATGAAAAATGGTGACACATAATTAAACATGGTCATTGAGTAATGATTTAACTTAAAAAATAAATAATCAAATCAATTATAAAAATGGAATAAAATTTTTTGTAAAAAATGAAACTAAAGTTTAAAACATTTTTAATGTGAAATACGATGCACTAGAAAAACCCATGAAAATGGATAAGAAAAAAAATTCTTACACATATCCTCCATATATAGGAAAAATTTACTTAATTATATATATCTAATTGTTTATACATCACTTCTATATAAATTCTATGGTATCTCATCATTGATATATATGGAATACTATATTTTTTCTACAATAATGTAATAGACCCTAGAATATTTTATATGGCATAGAATAATTTTTTTAGATTTTAATTAATATTTTATTTTTTATTAAAATTATTTTTGTAATTACTAGGTATTAGGTGAGGATTAATGACATTTTGCATGTTCCCTACTATTAAAATGTAGAAGCATGATCTATTAGGTACCCAATTCTTGGTAATCAGTAGACCTATGTATATTACAGAGCCAGTATCCCCTGGATTCCCATTGGATAGTCAGTAGACTAATATAAGGTGACCGATTATGTTTTAGGTACCCTATATAAGTTGATCATATTCTTATTAGTCCATGTATTATAATACCTAATTAATTTTTTAAATTTTGTTAAAAACAATTTTTACCTACCATTACTCCTTCAATCAACCTAACCATGATCCATACATCATCCAATCCCCATACCTACACTTTATAAGTTCTATAACCCTCATGTTAAGTCAAAATAATGTTTTATTGGTTATGTTATTTATATTTTAACAAGATTCTCACTCTGTGATCCCTAGTCAGGGTTTTCTCTCAATTCTACCTTTTTATCTATCTTAAATTTGTTTTTTAAAATTTACTCCTATAATATTGATTTTTGATTATATTAATAATAAATTATTATATTACATTTAATGATATAGCATATTTAGATTCATGTTAGGTGGTTTTAAATACTGTCCATAATTTATATGGGTGTAGATAAATAGTTATGTAAGTGGAAAATGAAAATGTTCATGTGTTCTTTCTAACTAATTATTTAGGGATTTTGGGTTGATCTCTTTTATCAAATTGGAACTTATTATATAGTTTTAGAGTGATCTAGATTTTTTGGGACTATCCTTTTGTGAATAATATTAGTTTTGTTTGGGCTTCCAACAATTCTTAGTTAGGTTAAATTGAATAATATAAGCTTTGTTTTGGTGTTGGGATGTGCTAGTTTTGGCTTTTGGGTATAGGAAATAACCCTCTATATTTTAGAAGGGGTGAGTATGGAGGATTAGTTTTCTATATTGAGTTGATATATGATTATAAATAATAGTTAACTAAGGTAATTGGTCTATTTTTAATAGTGAGTTGGTATATAACCTCTTGAAATGATTCATAGGATCCTCTATAGGCTTGGTAGATATAGGGTTACGTTAGGGAATAGGATGTGTTAATATTCATGGTTAGGGATGGAGTTAGTACATGGGTATTTATCATGATATTTATGATATATTTAACTTTATAGGTTGATTTCTATGTGTTTTTTATCTAGGAGTTCATCAATGTTACACCTTCAATAGTATCTAGTTCATATCAAAGTGGTTGTCTATAATATTTATTCCTAAGTATTTTCTTCCAATCTAAGAGGCTATATATTTAAATACCTCTTAAATATCAGTTCTTTTAATGGAATATATCTATGTTACACCTTCCTAAATATCTTTTACCTCTAGAAGATGTCAGGCATTTCAAACCCCTCTCAGTATCAGTTACTGTAAGGGAAGTTATTAATATTACACCTTCCATAGTAAATATTTCAAATGTGGTAGTTTAGTTATGTTAAATCCCTTCGTATTTTCTTCCTCATTATGTAATAGGTTTGTTACTCCTATATTTTTTGATCACTTTTTGTAATATTATTGACTGAGAAGGTGAGGCCAGGGTTCATAATATCCTGGTTGTTATATGAGGAATTTACTTGGTTTCATGCTCGTTATTATTTATTAATTATTCAAGAAAAAAATTATTTTTTGTTATATTTATATTAAGATCATGTTAGTGGTTTCCAACAGAACATTCCATGTTTGTGTACCCTGGTGGATATGAAAATTTCATAGTTAAAGATCCAGGTAAGGTGAATGCACCATTATTTGGTTGATAATCCTAGAATGTATGTCTTTGACATAGATGATATACCAATATATCTTTGGACCCTTTTTATATAAAAATCACTATAATTGTTTTATTATTTTTTATTTTCCATGTATATGATTAAATACTTGTAGGGATCTATTTTTCCTACAAATATATTACTATTGTGAGTTCAATTTATTATTACAATGTATTTTATTGATATTGTTTTCAAGTAGATATTATTACTTATTATACAGTTATTTTTTATGTACATTATCCAATTATTAATTAATTGGGATTGATATTGATAGAATAGTCACTCCATTGTATGGACATATCCCTCATTATTGGTTGGTAACATCTAGTTTATAGGGATACATGAGTGAGGTAATGTAGTTCTCTAGATTAGACTCAAAAACCTAGGACATGAAATTACAAAAATCAATTAGATATCTGGTTTTCTTAACTTATGATTTTGGGGAATTGTAGATTGGTAATAGGATTTTTGGGACATAATTTGGTTTTTTTTCATATATATTCTTTGTTCCTATATTTTAAACACCCAAGTCACTAGAATTGTGGGTTCCATATTATTGATTTTGACTATTATAGTTTTATAGTTTTCCAAAAGTGATGTTTTGATATATGGTTAATTGATTTTATATTTTCATAGAATTGAAATAGGACATTATTTCATACATCATATTCAATACATAGTTTCACAAGAAATTTTTTTACCTATGTGTGAATGTAAACTCGTTTTATTAAAAGTGTGTAAATTAATTAATTTCAAAAAATGATTTATTTGATTTTTTTAAAATAAATTTTTGTTGTCATTTAAATTAATTAAAATATATGGTGATGGATTTACTAGGAGTATATCTTTTCAATAATTATGATATGTTTATGTTTATGTTGTGTAAACTCAAACCTTAGGTATATCGTTATGTTTATTTTCTTATATGTCTAATAAAGTGTGTTTTATAAATTTATCTAAGGGTACGGTAGAATTTTAAAAGATGTTATGTTAGGGAATGGTTATGATTTTTATATAAGCGTATGGATATTATTTCTTAAATTTTATCAATTCTAACCCATGTAAGAGTTATTCTAAATTATTGATCTAGAATTTATGAAAAATAAAAATCTATAGTATATTGTAGTGAAGTAGAGGTATAGTGTTGTGGGAACACCCATTATGCCTCATGTTAATTAGAAGGGGAGAATAGATTATGATATTAGGAATATCTCTACAAATCATCTAGATGAGTATGTTTAATTATGGGTGTTTATTCTAGTTCTAGTTGGAAGAGTAGGTGTACACCAAGGTGAGGACATTATTGTAAATTTTAACCAAAAAATCCATATATAACATCCACCTACATACTAAGGAATGGTATTCCCTCATTGTGTTTATTATTAAATTAATATGATCCAGAGAATATTTTATATGATTGAGATACCCATGGATAAGTGTATAAATATGGTCTCTTTTAGGATCAAGGGTCATGTCTAGTGATGGTGGGGTGTCAATATTAAATGTTGGAGGCATGAGGTTCAAACATTGGATTCTTTTATTGACCTATTCTTTGAGGTGAAATTTCTAGATACACATATATTTGATTAAAATTATTATTTTATATAGGTCCATTAAGGATGTATTTTGGTGACCAATTATGATATCTTCTTCTTATAGTTACTTTGGTTCTCACAATTGTTAGTTGGGAATGATGAATAAAATTATAATATTCCTATGATTGGAATTTTCTAGATATTATGTATTATATGATATTTTTTAACTTATCATAAAATCTATATCTTGTTTGTAAGTATATAAAAATGATAAGGGACTTATAGATCGGGGTACACTAATAATGTATCTCTTTTTATTAGATTAAATAGTATATCTTATATTGGTAGCAAAATGATATTCAATGAGATTATACATGGTTGAAAGTTATAGGTGGGTTGAGGTAGAGTCACTATACAACATCCTTTTAGGTGACATCCTATTGTATGTTATCAATGTGGATGAAATTTTAAGTTTCATTCTATATTTTTTTACCCTCTAAGAGAGTGTAATTAATGTGGGGGAATGGGTAAAATTCAGAATTATTATTCAATTCTATTTTAAAAGTCTTTATAACAAGGCTCAGGCCATACATATGCTTCACTAGCATGGTTTGGGGGACTATATAAGATGAATACTAGGGATTCATCAGGAGGACTAGGGAAAATGCATAGGATAATCTCATGGTCCATAGAATTAGGTGCCTTAGTGTCTAGTACCTTATGGTAATCAATGATCTCAATATAATAGTTTTAGATCAAGAACAGACTGACTTCTTGTATTGTATCATTTTCTTGTTGATACGGGTGATGGACCCTTGAGAGTGGTAGGTATATTTCTAGTTTATTATATATTTTATGTTTCCTTGATTGATATGTGGGTGACCCATTCCTTCATATTTGAATATATAATAGTTTTTTCAGTACATTTATTAAATTACTCTTCAAGGTCATTTGTATTGGACACACGCTTGGGAAGGAGATTTGATTGAGTACATAGGAGGACTTTTTGATAAATTGTTATTGAGGGCTATGATCACTTAATAGATTTATTAACAATGGATATATCAATATTTAAAATTATATTTAGAATGGATTACATGATTCACTTTTAGTATCACTTCAATTTATTCCAAATGTGTGCACTATTTAATTTCATCATTGGATATGATAATACATTCACATATAAAAAGTAAGTAGTTATAATTGGACCAGAACTAAGGAAATTTTGATAAATCATGCCATAGATAGACACTATGGTCACCACATCTGGATAATTAATGGTTACACCTACTTTCTCTCCATTAGTTAACCATTTTTGGGATGTGTTCCCTAATAACTTCTCATGTTTTACATGTAAGATAGAAACTATGTTCACCATTGAACTCTTATCATATGTTGAGACCATATTGATACCCTAATATTATATAAAATTAGTTTAATTAAGAAAGTTTAAGATTCTATTTGAGTAAATTGAGAAGAAGTTTGTATTTTATTTGTATATAATTAGTTATGATTTAGGATATATGATATACCACAAATGGAATTTTTAAGCAAATACTGTTCATGTAATTTTTTAGTAATTCTATTGGTCTTGATGAATACACCAATGGCTTTTATGGATATAATGAACTTGATATTCTATCCCTACCAATACTCCATATTTGTGGTGTTTGTTAATGATATTATACTATATTCTCATACCTAAGAGTTACATAAGGATCATTCAGATAATGTATTGAGTATGCTTTAAGCACATTGACTCTCTATCAATCTATCAAAGTTCCATTTCTTATTTTTTAAGTCAATGTTCTTGTCCATGTCTTATTTGAGGATGGGATTTTAGTTTTTATAGAAAAAGTGTTGGGGTAATAAATATTCGGGTTATCCTAATGATGTACTTGAGTTCAATAATCCCCTTGGTGTGATATGTTACTTTAAATGGATTATTTCAGATTTATCTTTTTATAGAATAGATGAAGAATTTCCTAAACAAAAAAGAGATTAAATTTAAGTGGACTAATCAATGTGAGGTTATATTTTAGATGATAATTGGCATTCTCAAATGTATTCTTATTCTCATTTTTTGATATAGGAATGTGGCATACTATCTTTTTTATGGTGTTGAGGTTTTCTTGGGATATACATTAAGAGGATAGTAACTTATGGATTTCATCATATGTGACCTCATGAGATAAAATAACCAACCAATTATTCGGAGATGGCCTCTATATTACATTATTAAAATAGTTTTGAACCATTCTCATCATATAGGGAGATTTATTGTCTATAGAGACTAAAAAAATTTATATATATTTTCAATGTGATAATTGAACCTGCTACATAGAAATTGGGTTGTGTAGCTCTAAATATTTGATTTTGAGTTGGAAAGTGACTAAGAGAAAGAGTGAATTGTGGTGAATTCACTTACCAGGAATTCCCATGATAATATTATATAAAAATACAATTTAAAATAGAATTTGGACTACCATTTATTAGAATATTACAAAGATATGATTAATAAGGAAAGGATGTTGACTTTTTCTCATATTATAATAACTTCTTAATTAGTGGACCGAGTGAAGACTATCAATGAATAATATTCGTATAACTTCATGATATAGAATAAGATCTTTCTTGTAGATCCTGTTATATGGTGGACATAGGATGAAAATGGTGTACTCTATGTACATAATACGGTGGTAGTCCAAACTTATATAATATAGTATTTTGTGAGGTACTCTTATTTCAATAAATTGGTATTGAAACCTGGATTGAAATGAAGGTTTTATGATATCAGTAATATCTTATGGTATCTTAACATGAGTTGGGGCATTTTAGGCTATGTATCTCAACACCTTACATGTTATTAGGTGAAGGAAGAGAATATTGGTTGATGCTATGAACTAAGTAATTTACATTTATCACTTGAAAGTGGGATGAAGTGACCATAGAATTCATCGCAAGACAACTGATATCACTAGAGGTCCATAATGCGTTATGGATAATAGTAGAAAAAATTATGAAACTATCATAATTCTTGATTTTGTAGACACCTATTTAGTAGATGAGATATGAATGATTTATATGTGATATTTATTCAATCTGAATAGAATCCCACATAGATATTTATTTGATATAGATACTTTTCCATTTTCTAATTTTGGAAGGGGTTGTAGAATGCAAAGGGGACTTAGATACACCCGACTCTAGATATCACCCACACACCCATAGGTTTAAAAGGGGAACTACTATGATATTTTAGGATATGATTCAATATTCTATGTTGTATTTTAGTGTAGTATAGGAGGATCATCTTTCTTTACCAGAGTTTTCATACAAAAATAACTATCATCATTTTAAATAGATGGTTCCTTATGAAAATTTATATAATAAAAAACATTTCTCACCTTTGTGTTAGTTAATTATGGTTTATTTGGAGATCATTTGGTAGATATTGTTAATAGAGACATCTAAGTGGGTGTAATTGATCAAGAAGTGCATAGTTCGTTCTCATAGATGGAATCTCATATATACTTACTGGTGGTCATGACCCTTGGAGATCTGTTTGGGTGATTGGGTGTTCTTCCATGTGTTTCCTGTTAGAGTTGGTTCCCTAGAATCAAAAACATTGAACATTTGATTACCTGTATATTCATGTTATTGAATATTAATAAATATTTTACAACATGATGAGTGTTATTCTATATAAAATTAATTTGATAATGTCCTTAATGTATATACTGCATTGAATGGTCATAAAAGATCCCTACTAAGATGTGAATATAGAGTGTAATGATGATATTTTTAAATATATTTCAATGTTCAGATGACATCATATAACTGGACCGAAATCATATAGATTACCATGGGTAGGGGCTCATAATACACTGATACTTCTTCTTATAAATTTCTCCCTTGGGAATCTCCAAAAGATAAGGTTATGAGAACATATCTTCCCATAAGAATTCCATATGTTATAAGTGTACCTGGATATTCCTTTTTTTAGACATGTATAGTATTATTTAGACTTGAGCTTATTATTATTTAATTTCAAGAGTCATGAAATTCAATGTATTTTAAAAATGCATGATGACATATTCTCATTGTGAAGTAGGATATATTAGGTGTGTAAAAAGTGACATTAAATTAATTAATAATTAAAGGAAGTATTTTTTCCCTTTCGTTAATGGAATTAGACTTATTATACCTTTTTTGGTGTGGAGTGTTCTAATTAGTTCTATTCACTTGGATATTTTATTAAAAACATCACTTTAGGAAAGTAAAATAAACTATATCAATGTAATAGGTTAATAACACATGAGATGAAACCAGATATATGAGATAATGAGGTAGAGATTATAATATAGATTGAGTGTTAATATGTTGTTGTTGGAATTATTACATTAACTTTTTATCAATGGGTTCCTATACATTTTTCCTAATTCTAATATATAACTTTAGGTGAGTTATCCTAATACCACTAAAAAAGTGTCCTAGAGGGTTGCACACTAATTATATACCAAATATCTATTAAATAATATTTTACTTTAATATTATAGAAAAAATATTATTATCATGTTTCAATGAATAATAATTATTGAAGTTATATAGACCAAAAATATTCAATCACTAGTTATTTTAAATAATATGTATATATGTGTGTGTGTGTGTGAGACAAATAGTAAGTAAATATTTATTCACCAGTATAGTCAATATAATATTTATTTAATTAAAAAATAAATAATTAAATGTTTTTTATTTATTTAAATAAGTATTCATTACTAATGGTTTGATAAATGTCGAGGAGGATTAGTGGACAGAGTCGAAGGTTTGGAGGGAATGATGATATTAAATATAATTTAAATAAATGTTAATTTATTTATGAAAATAAATTTACCATATCCATGAGTGATGTACACATCAAGGAAATAATAATAATATTTTTATTATTTGATGTGGTTTTTTCAAATGATTAATAAAATGTCTAAATCCCTATGTGTAATTAAAAAATCTTTAACCTATCAATATAAACCCAGTTATTTCATTACCAATTTGAAGATGATTTTTATGCACAACATTATCTCAATATAATACTCTCAAACCTAGAGAGTATTTTATCTATAACACTATCAAGAATAGATAGAATTAATCCACCTCCACTCTCTCTATATTCCTTGAGAAGAAATGAAGAATCCATCAATATTAAAAGATATTATTGTTTCAATCAAAATTGAATGTTTCATGATGTGAGAATCATTTATTCTAGAACCCAACGATTATATGAATTCATTATGAGGTTTTTGAAACATGTGTAGATACTACTATATGGATTAAATACTTGAATCCTTCGACACAATGATTGTATGACAAAAATATGTCAACTGAATCAGCAACAAATAAATAATTACAAGTCAACATAATTATTATTTATATATAATTTAATTTTAATTTATATGTGAAAATATTATATCTTTAAATATTTCAAGGTTTCATTCATCAATTTATAAGGATTTATAAAAAAATCAGATAAAAAATTTTGGCATGGGCCTTTCCACTTCTGATGTGCATTAGAATATTCAAATGGTATCACAGTGGTCACATACTAATTTATATTTATTTTTTGATCGATGATGGAATAACATATTTATCATTATATTTTCATATATTTTTTAATTATTTATTTCAAAATAAGAGATATCATGTTGTTTCAAATTCATATGACCATGAACAGCTCACAATAAGATAACTATAATTCAAAAACCTTATTTGTAGGTTTCATAGATTCTAGAAAAATTACAAGAGACTACACTGTGTGTACCTAAAAAGTATAATCCATGTATCTAAATTCAACACACCAGAACAAGTAGTTCAATTCACAATAAAATGTTTCAATGAGTACACATCAACATTATATGTTTTTTGTTTAATTTTCAGATATAGCATAGTTTTAGGGGTTACATGTGGTGTATATGGTTTACACGTCAATAACCTCACACGGTTTGGCCCCATGGGAAATTCAAAATTCATGTCATAAAAGTATGCGAAATTTATTTAATACAAACTATATAGTGACTTAAAATCCAATAAAATGGCCATTTATGACAATATGATGTTTAGTTGTCATATATCATGTATCACATAAATTTTCTCCAGGTATACATGATGATTCCCTTAACATGTATAGTAACACCTCGAAAAATCTAAAATAATAACCTTTATCTAAAAGTGTGTATGACATGTAAAACCATGTGTAGAAGGGAATATAACATTATTAGACATTAATAAATATTTAATCTATTAAATAGCTTTAAATTCACACAACACTGAGTTATTTTGTATCGCATGCAACAACGAGTTTCTTCGATAGCTTGTGTTACATGCAAGACTAGGTTTTACCAAAAACTATATTATTAAAATATTATTATAATGAGATATAACCTAGTAGTTAAACTAGATGTTTGGAATATTATTAAATAATATATAAATATATATGATTAAATTCATTATTTACAAGTTAATTATAAATAAATATAAGAACCAAGTGAACATAAAGGGGATGTTTTTATAAAAACTATTATTATGTTCCAAATGGGTTTTTTAATAATAAATTATATTTATTACTGTTATTGAATGATGTTAATAAAATATATATATTATATATTAAATATAATATTTTTTATAATCACCCCATATATTTAATAGGTATAAGATATGAATAAATCTAGTTTTATGCTTAAATATTATATTTTTTAAGGTAATTTTGCAGCCTTTTAATAGAGACTCTATTTTAAAAATAGATTTCTACACTGTTATAAGTATTATATGTTAAAATACACTAAACTTTATAATAATAATGTAAAATTATCTTTGGGTTAATTTTTAGTAATTTTCTGTGAAGTTTCATTTTTTGATGAATAGTGAAAATATTGAATTTTAATTGAAAACTAAATTTTCATCTAAATATTTATAAGGTCAAATTATATTTTTACTTTTTTAAAAGTAAAATTAAATCAATTTTATATAAATTAATCAAATATAGGTCATTGGGATCAATTTTATATTTAATTTTTATATAAAAACTTCTCAAGCTTTTGGACATTTTTACTTTTAAAAACATACTTTCTTGTCCCACCTGTGGGATTAAATTTAAATTAATATCCTCCAATTAATTGATTGTAATTTATAAAAATTATTCCATATATGGAATAATAATAATTTATATTTTATAATAAGTTCACATTATTTTTTTAACAAAAAACTTAGTGAATTAAATTAAATTTAATTACAACAATTAAGGTCAAATTAAGTTTAACAAGGGACTAAACCATTAACTTAAGGTAAAAATGACTAAAAAACATGTTAAAATTCCATTATATGGCCATAATTTTACCATATACTCCATTTTTTGAATTTTTTTAATTATTGGAGGATCATTATGTAAGGAATACCTCTCAATAGTGTTTACCTTTTTATATTTATAAGAATGTAACTCATCCTCCACTATAAAAAGGCACTCAACCATAACACTTATTAACACATTGGAAGCACTTTTTATCATCCAAAATATACCCAAATAATCTCAAAACATCTCTATCCTCACACTATTATCCTCACTTTCTGTAAAAAACTAACCATATAAGTCTTGTGGTATAAACCAAAAGGAGTTACCTAAGTAAGGTGTAACATTCTTCATTCATTACTTTTGTTTAATTTACATCTCCACCCATTAAAATTTTTTTATACAATTATTATATAATAAATTAATTATCAAAAATATAATGGGATGGTTTTATGATAATATTTATACCTACACCTTCACACAAACCCATAAAATATGATACACAATAATTATTCGTATGTACGACGGACTACTGCCTCATGAACTGATGTCGTTCATTCATCCATCACCACCTTTTAAATGATAGAAAAAATATGTATTTAATGTTTATATATTATATATATATATATAATTAAAAAGTATTTATTATTTTTTAATTTTTATATAACACAAAAGTACATGCTATCCATTTGTGGAAATATGATAACATCATTTATGGACATGTGGAATACCGCCTCCTCAAAGTGATGTGGTGCATTCACACATTACATGGAACTTATAAAGGATGGTTTTAATAAACATATTTTATATATAACATGAATATGATACTATCAGGGAGGTGTTAAATTCTCAGACCTCTAACCTTCCTGAAAATAATATTCATGTCCTTGATAATTATCCCAATTCCAACTAAGATGACTTGTTTATTTAGGAACCTTCTCATAATTTTTCTCTTGACTCTATGGAGTTTTACAATCACCAATTTGAAAATTCCGATTAAAATTATATTTAGTTATTTTTTTGATAATACATAGATTAATCCCTTGAGGTTTAATCTTGTTTGGTGTATTGTGCACAACAGAGTCCCCACGGATGTTTTTCTTCAATATTTTGGGGTTAAACATTGATCCAAATATAAAATTTTTATCAAACATATAGAAGATACTAACCATATTTTCATGTATTTTGATATATCTTCTGTTATTTGGAAATATATTGTTGAAATTTTTTATTGCAGATGGATTCTTCTTGACTCTCTCAGCCTGCAACTAAAGCGTTATGTGGAAATTGGAACCTCTCAGAAAAAAAAAATCTTTTATTAGCTATTATTTATATTATTATTTATGTGTTCTAGTAATATATAAATTCTCTCACTCATAAAAATTCTTCATTTAGACTAAATTCATGTTAGACGCGGATCCTCATTTCCATTTGAGAACTTTTCTTGATTCAAAAGGATTGTTGTGATAACTCTATCAAATACATTGAGATTTTTAAACATATTTGGATTGAAGGAATCTATCTTCAACCAAGTAATACTTTATAAGTGTTCTGGAAATATCTATTCCCAAACTGGATTAAAGTGAATATGGACGGTTCCTCTAATGGAAATTCGCTCCCCTAAGGTTGTGGTGTTATCTTCATAGACCACCTTGGGAAATGCATTAGTTGTTTCTATAAAATCTGTGGATATCTTTCTCCATATAAGATGAAATGATGAGTGTGATCTACATGTTATCCTTTATTAATCTATAGGGTTGGAACAAAATTTGTATTGAGAGTGATTTGACCACTATTATGAAATCCATTTGGAATATAGTGGTACATCTTTCTTGGCCTCTTACAACTATATGGATAAACTATCTTCATTCTCTCCTATAGTTCAATTAAATAACCACTCATACCTTCCATGAGGCCAATATGGTGGTAGATTGTCTTGCTAAAAAGGAGTTAACCAGGACATAACCTGGATGGTTGACCTTCTTGATGATATTCTTCTGAATTGTGATAATGATTGTAAAATAATTCCATTGTTTAGACTTTTTTAATCCCCTTTTTTTAATATAATAATTTTTTTCTTGTACATTTACCAAGGAATCATCTCTAAAAAAAATAAAATGGAATCATTGTTCAGGCGTACGTACGACCTGTCATCTCTATGAACAATGCCTTCTATTTTGTATCTCCAGATTTAATATATTACTATAAATAAATATATAGTGAATATATATGATATTTAAATATTTTTTTACATTCTGTAGATGATGAAATCATGATATATTTAAGAAGAACCAAAATAAAAATGTCAAAATGTACTATAAAAAACTAGGTAATTAACACCAGAAATAGTGAAAATAGTGATATATTATCAACAAAAATGTAATAATAAATTATAAGAAGTTAATATATGATATTATAAATATTATTATGGGTTTTTAATAAGTTAATAACATTATTAAAACAATTATAAAATATTTTAAAGTACATTCACCCAAAATGAAGCGCAAGGTAAGAGATTTTGTCAAAATTTCATTTCTTTGAGCCATATTGTAATGTTTTGCACCTAGTATCTTTTATATGGTGTATATACTACCTATTTTACATTTTTTATCATGAATAATATATTCTTCATGGTATTTTGAGTTTCAATTTTAGTTATTTCATCAAAGGATATTTCAACTTAAAGTTACCAAGTGGTAAAGAGATTTCATAACTCAATTCCATTTCATTGGTTTATATTACATTCTCATTGTTGTTAATATTAAAATATTATGTGTGTAATTACTTTTACTATATATTTTTGTATTTACAATAATTATATGTGTATTTATATTTGATACACATAATAAACTCATTTCATAATTCACACTTCCACTTTATGACCATTTTAAGGATTTATTTCACAAACTCATTTTAATCAAGATTTCTCATTGTTTAAATTAAATTGAAGAATCAATATGATGTTATTTTTATAAACCCTTTAATATTCTTATCCTATGTTTATTTATGGAATTTTTTAAGTGATAATATTTTTTCCACACATTGGTACTCAACACTTTTTAGAAAATGGTTTTTAGAAAAACCAAGTTCATTTCTCTCCTTAGTCAGGGAACTTTTTTTCTTCTAAAAACCCATTTTATAAAAATGTTTTCAAAAAAATTTATCCTTTCAAAACTGATTTATTAAGGAATGTTCTACACTTTTTTCTTTTAATTATTTGTTCAAATAAATATTCTTTTTCCATTCTAAACAAATAACTTCTATAACCTTTTTAACTTATAAAAGGAATATTTTTTTCCCTTGTATGGCATGTACGGAATTACCCATCATAGTTTGTTTAAAGATTTAGTTGATAGTATAAAAGGTAAATTTTAAAGGGAATTTTTTAAAGTGAATTTTTAAGAGAATGATTTTCAAAATAAAAATTATATTTTTGTTTCTTTTTACAGTATTTACATTTGTCAATGACAAAAACCCTTTAACCTTAAACCACTTAGGATATATTGTATTGATACCATACTTATTATTACTCTGGATGATTTATGATTTCTTTTTACCAAATATAGTATTGAAACTCACTAACCTAATTCCTTTTAGGCCCCTTGAAATATTCAATTTCCTAAGATCATTATACATTAAATACCTCCTTAATATCCATATTATTTATCATGAATATCATTATTTTCTAAACTATATACCACTTTTACATATGGTATTTACATCGATAGTTATTTGATTATCTATGTTAATATTTATAAATATTTTTTCATTACATAATATAGATATTAGATATGTTATATTGTATTTTAATTAAATTGGTCACTCTATATATGAGAAATTATTAGACTGGAAGTGGTGTGTGGGACCCATACTTTATATATCCCCTTGATGAATCCATAGGTTCTCATGAGAAAAATCAGTTTTATAAATTAAATAGGCTTCTACCTATAGTTTTAAACAATCTTGATAAAGGTATTGACAGTTTAGGTTTCCATGTGTCTCAAACATGACGTCCAATAATTAAGAATTCCCTTCATTCATTATTCAGTTATTATTATTATTATTATTATTTATTCATGATATTTTTACTTTTACATTATCTATGGATTCATTTAATTCTCATATTATTGGTTAAATGGAATGTGTTTTAGTTATTTACCTTTTCATATTGATTATGTATTTTCTAGATATTTGAATGGCATGTGTTCTCAGTTATTTATCTTGTCATGTTGATTTATTCTCATTGATTCATTATTGTTTCTGTTGTACAAAACCCTTACTAGGTATTTGATCTCACCCATATTTCTTTACCTTTCACCAGGATTCCATGAAGTATAGTAAGAAATATATTCACGAATATTCTATGTGGGAATAAGGTTATCCTTGAAACAAATATGTTATAATTAGTGTATTCATTTGTAGTGAAACATTCATGTCTGTATTGAATTTACCAATACTACTAAACTCATTGGTCCTTTAAGATATAATTCCTTATAATCAGGACAATGTAATGGTAGTAGACATTGACTCTAGGAATCTGGTTTTGTGGGGATACAGTTGGTTTCATATCAATTTTAGTAAAAAACATGGGAACTGGATTTAAGAAAACATATATTAGAGAACATAACCATAAGGTATAATTTAAGTATAAGTATATAACCACATCCAAAAGTTTTGGTTAGATATAAATTATGTGGTTTTACTATAGATACATCCTTATCTGGGTTAAACAAGTGGATATGGTTATAACACATATATAACCAGGGGTAATAAATCTAAAAAGGTGTGTTGGGCCTGACTCGAGCATAACCTAATACAAAAAATTGGTCCTTACTATGCACCTAGTTTAACACTCCCTAGGGATATTCTTAGGATAATTTATATTTTCCTTATAACCCATTATGAAGGATTTCAATAGAAAATGAAAATTAATGACCTAGATAAAACCTGATGTGTCTTAGATAAAAAAATAATTTTTCAATATTTATACAACATAAAAATTATTATATGGTTTTTCCACTATGATATGTATTGCTCACACTATGCCTTTTGATTTTAGTAAATCACTATAACCCAAAGATATCATGATAACATTGATCATGAAGAATACGTTGGTGGCAATAAGCAATAAAATGGGATGTTTATAGTAGTGAATCATATAATGTTCATTCCTAATCAGTTTTCCAAAAATATTATTAATGACATATACCTTAACCAACTCTCAAACTCACCAAATAAGAGACGGATTGATTAATCTAAAATCATGAGTGGTGGAGACCATAGATTAAAAATGGCCTGATTTCCATTATGAAATAAGTATGGAAGTGGACACCTAGTAAAGTGTCTCAATGGAATGGGTAAATTCTATAAGTGGGTAAATAAGTTCATAAATCAAATAATTATCGAGGAAAAATGAAGATTATGATGGAAGGAAATAAAACCCATCATAAGGATAAATTTATATATTTTTCCCTTAGATGTGGGGAACCTATGAATTACCTGAGTCAATGCCTTATTCTAAAGGATAATCTATAGACCAAGGAAGAAACTATGTTAAAATAAATGAATTAAGTATTTATGTATTGGGGTTGTATTTAAAACCTCAGTTAAAAGTGTATTTAATGATTAAATTTCAAGAATTTCCATCATATTTATTTTAGAAATCATATTAATATGGTCTAGGAAAAGGTAAAAATATATTTCGGGTGACAATACATTAGTCTTCGAAAGGCCTTAGGACCTGAACCCATGAATGAAGTATGGTAAGGTTTTAACTTCAACTAATGGCATATGCAATGTCTAGTGAACATGTCATTTTTTAGTTAAAAATTTAAAAGAATAAATATAAATGATAAAAAAAAGTAGTGTTAATTTTTAGTTCTAGAGATTAATATATGAACCATATTGAATTTCGAGAATATTTAGAGACAAATGGAAATGCTTTTAACTCTTTTATGGGCCTTAAAATTTGTTAAAGTAAATTTTAGTGCTTTAGGAATCAAAGGAAATTTTTGGTTACCCATTTCCTGATGTAATTTATTAATTGAAAATCAATAAAATAATAAATAATGGATGAAAATTGTTTTTATTAAATTAAAAAAATTTCATGTAAGTATGTTTTCTTGCATTCTTATGAAATAAAATAATTACTCAATATTTGGAAAATTATCAAAAAAATGTTGTCCTAATAGGTTAATTATTTATGAAATAATCATCTTTTAAATCACCATAGATTTATTGATTTCAGACCCTCAAATTTCTATTGACCATTCATTTGTTTTTGACCTATTACCTCAGTCACCCTCAATAATTATTTATGCTTTTCCTCTATGTCTATTTTTTCACTTGCTACTAATATTCTCCTACGTAGAAACCTAGTTATATGTTATTACATATGGTTTTTGTACTTTCATTTCTCTCTTATTAATAGGATATTTTATGTAACCTTTTATGATGTGGGTATTTAAAAAAATTAATTTCCACATATCTAATCTTTTTCTACTAATATTGAGTTTAAATTGTGAGGATGCAATTTATTTAAGGTGGGGAGAATGTAACACCCCAAAAATTCTAAGAGAGTAACTTTTATCCAATTTTATGAATGAAATGAAACAACAATAATAGAAGGTAATATATCATCTTAATTAATTAATATTTATTTAATCTATTATATGGCTTTCAATTCATAGAATACTGAGTTATCTTTCAACACTCCCAATGATGAGTTTCTTCAATAGCTTGTGTTACATACAAGACTGTGTTTTACCAAAAAACAATATATCATTAAAATATTATTATAATAAGATATAAACTAGTCGTTAAATTATAAATTATGAATATTATTAACTAACTTATTATATATTTTATTTAATTCATTGGTTACCAATTTATTATAAATAATATAATAATTAGTTGAATATAAATGAGATTTTTTTATAAAAACTAATATTATGTACCAAATATGTTTTATAATAATAAATTAAATTAATTAATGTTATTGAATGATATTAATAAAATATATATATCATATATTCAATAAAATATTTTTTACATTCACCTAATATATTTTATATGCATAATATATGAATAAATCCACTTTTATGCTTAAATTTTTTATTTTCTTAAAGGAAATCTTTCCACCTTTAATTATTTCACCTATTTTAAAAAACATTTAAAACTATAAAAAAATTTATATATAGAAATAAACATCATTTTTGAAATTTAAATTTATAAATTATATTAGGGTGAATGTTTTGAATTTTTCTATGAAGTTTCATTTTTTGGATAATAGTGAAAAATAATTAATTTTAATTGAAACCTGAATTTTTATCCAAACAATTTATATCATTAAATTATATTTGGTTTCAAAGTAAAATGAGATATATTTTAATTCAATTAATCCAATTGTCTCATTAGGATCAATTTTATATTGAATTTTCATATAAAAACATCTCAAACCTTGAACATTTTTACTTTAAAAACCAACATTCTCATCATGTCAGTAAGATTAAATTTAAATATATTTATTACACTTATATAATTGAAATTTTGGAAAATTTATTCCACAATTTTAATTATAAAAATTTATAATTTATAATAATTTTAAATTTTTTTCACCAAAATTATTAGTGAATGAAATTAAAATTAATTACAGTTATTAAGGACAAATTAAGCTTAACAAGGGACTAAACCTTAAACATAAGAGCCAAAATAACATATAAACTTGTCCAAATTCCATTTTATATCCATATTTAGAAAAAATCCTCCATTTTTATAATTTTATTATTATTTTAGTCACATTATGTAAGGGAGACCTCTCAATATTGTTTACCTTTTTATATTTACTGGAATGTCACTCCACTATAAAAAGTGACTCACCCCTCCCACTTCTTTACACCTTTCAAACCACTTGGATCGTCTGAAATCTGACCAGATAATCTTCTAAAATCCCCACCCCCCTCGTACAAAAAGGCTCATGTTTTTAATAAATCCAACCAAGGATGTATTTTTTGTATAAACCAAAAGGAGTTAACAGAATAATAGGTAACCTTTTTTAATGATCACTTATGTTTCATTTACTTATTCACCCGATAAATTATTTTTACTCCATGATTATATAATGACCTCAGTATTTTAAGTATACTTTTATTTTTTATGCTTATATTTATACCTACACTTTCACACACATCCATCAAATGGGATATGCAATCATCGTTCGTGTGTATGACAGACTGCCAACTTGCGAACTAATATCATTTATTCTTCTGTTACCTCCTTTAAAGGATGGAAATATTGATGGATTTGTAGTTTAAATATGATATATATTTTTTTATAATTTATTTTTTATTATTTAATTTTTATATAATAAATAACATCATGGTTTCTATTTTTTTGTAATACTATAACATCGTTTTTGGACGTGTGGAATATCACCTACTCAAAACAATGTGGTTCATTCACACATTACATAGAACATGTAAACGATGGTCTTAATAAAAATATTTGATATATAACCTGAATATGATATTGTAATGAATATATATATATATATATATCACTTTATTTTTAAACATGAAAATACAATGGAAGGAGTGTTCGTCCGTACTTACAACCTACTGTCTCCAAGAATAATGCAATCCATTTCTTATCTCCAAATTTCATGGATTACACTAAAAACATATATACGGAATATATATGATATTTATAGCATTTTATACATTACAAGTATGATTAAATCAGGATATTTGAAGTTAATATATTATATTACAAATATTATTGTTGTACTCATATAAGTTAATAACATTCTTAAAACAATTATAAATGAGGTTAAAAGAAACTCACCCAAAGGGAAACACAATGTAATGGATTTCATCTAAATTTCATTTCATTGAGGCATATTAAAATGTTATGTTCCTAGTTTATTTTATATGGTATATATACTTCCCCATTTATATTTAATTTCATGAATACCTAATTATTTATGGTTTTTTTAGTTTAAATTTTAATTATTTCATCTATGTTTATTTGAACTTAAAGACAAAAAATGGTAAAAATATTTCATTACCCAATTCCATTTCATTGGGTTATATTACCTCCTCGATGTCTTTAATATTCTATAATAATATTTATAATGAATTTGACTATATTCGTATGTATTTCCACTTCTTATATGTGGATTTATAGTTGATTTATATAATCAATTCGTTGATTAATTATCACTTCAATGTTATGATAATTTTAAGGGTTTATTTCAAATTATCATTCTAATTGAGATTGATCAATCTTGAAATACCTTTAAAATAATTTTTATGATCGTTTGTCAGTAAAACCATTCATTGTATTCTAATCTGGTTATTAAGGACCTTTTTTATATTACAGAACCACTTTCCCACACTTTGGTACCCAAAATGTTTTATAATATATTTTTATGAAAATTCAAATTCATTTCTCTATCTAGTAAGAGAACTTTTTTCTTATAAAAACCCTGTTATTTTTAATTTTTTTCAAAAATAATTAACCTTTCCAAAAGGATTTATTAAAAAAATTACCCTTTTTCCTTTCAAAATTTTTTTCGAATGAATCTTCTTGTTTCTTTGTAAACAAGTCACTTTCTAACATTTTTAACATGAAAAGGGAATGTTCATTATATCTTGTATGACATTTATGGAATTACCTACAGTAATTTCTTAAAAGCTTTCTTTTCAAGATTAAAATGTAGATTTTCAATGAAAATTTTATGAAGATTTATTTCTGATGAAATTTATTTTTAAAAAAACTAAAAAAGGATGATATTTTAGTTTCTTTTTATGGTATTTCTATTCATGAACAACAACAACCATTTTTCCTTACACAACTAGGGATATGTTATACTGATACCATCAATATTATTCCTCTAGATGGTTTCTGATTTATTTAACCAAGGATAGTATTGAAATTCACTACCATGATTTCTTTTAGTCCCCCGAAAATATCCAATTTCCTATGATCATTAGACATTAAATTCCCCTTAATATTCATATTATTTATCAAGGATATGTTTATTGCCTAAACCATATACCATTTTTACATATGATATTTATATTAATAGTTATTTGATTATATGGTAAAATATTGATAAATATGAATTCTCTTACTCAATATGGATATTTGATAAGGAATATTGTTTATTAATTAAATTGATTACTTGAAATAAGAGGAATTCATGGAATGGAAGTGATAGGTGGGGCCTGAAATTTATATATAGCCTTGATTGATCAACATGTTCTCCTATGAAAAATCAGTTGTACAAATTAAATGGGTTTCTACATATAGTTATTAATTATTTTATGAAATGTATTGATGGTATATGTTTTCATGTACCTCAAACATTAATTCTAATAAGTAATAATTTTCTTTCATTCATAATTCATTTTTTATTACTATTATTTACCCATGATATTTTCACGTTGTCTTTATCTATTTATTCATTTCATTCTCATTTTATGGATTAAATGTTATGCGTTTCAATTATTTAGCTTTTCATATTGATTATTCCTTATATAGTTATTTTAATGTATTGTCTTATTAGTTATTAACCTTTCGATGTTGATTTATTTCCATTGAATCATTATTGGTTCTATTGTACATGATTGTTACTAATCATTAGAGCTCGCTCTTATTTTATTTCATTTTCCACAGATTCCATAAAGTGTACCATGAAAAATATTCAAGGATAAGATATGTGGGAATATATTTATCCTAAAAAACATATATTGTAATTAGTGTATTAATTTTTAATGAAAGACTCAAGTAAGTATCTATTTCACCAATACCTCTAAACACTTACATTAATTTGGGATTTGATTCTTTATAATCAGGCCAATGTAATGCTAGTAGACACCGGTATAGAGATTCTAGGGTTGGGGCACTACATGTATCATGGATATCCAAAAAAATAGAGTACACTTCATGTAGTTGGGTTTATAGACTGTGTAACACATACCCAGTCATGGGTTATTTAAGTAGATCAATGAAATCCACATGTTGATTAATTACATGGAATAAATATTTATTACAGCATTAAACCAAACAATATCATTTTTACCGATAATACAAGCCATGTGATAGGGTCTTTATAATATTTAAATGATGAATTAATTTTCACTTTAATTTTGGAACTACATGCCACTTAGGGTCAGAATACACACCATATACTACACTAGTAATTAAATAATTACACCTTGAATATATTAATTCAAGTCATGTTTCATAAATGTTGAGGTAACTACTATTCTCGACACACATAACTACACATTTTTTATTCTATATGTCATGTAAGTTCACAATATAATAAAATGAATATACAAGAGTTTTGGTTGTATATAGTGGAATGAATTATTTTGACTCCATGTACACACCATGTATTTTCTTATGTATAAATGAAATGAAATTAGTTATTTTAATATGATTAAAAATGATGGGAATATTTAAAATTATTCTAATGGAAAATTGAGATAAATATCTTAATTAATTAATAAGATATTTAATTTAATAATTTGATGATTTGATCTCAATAAATGATGAATTAAAATGTATTCTGATATGATTTATAAATTTGTAATCATTGTATATGTGTATGATCATGATTATGGACAACTTATGTATGTGGTGGATTTTATTTCACTTTATTATTATATTATTGGTTTTTTGTGATAATTATTATTGAATTAAAAAATATTATTTATGTATCATCCTACCCAAATTATTATATATGTTCATATGTGTCCATGGTTTCTTTTATGTAACCCCATACCCATGGTTCCCCTCACCTACATGTGAGTAAATCATATGTAAAGGATAATTCTCTTAGGAATGTGGAGTTGGTTTAAGTATGTAGTTAAGGTGAAATAAACCAAGGATATACATATGAGTACATGTGGACTATTTTAACATTAACCAAGATCAGTTAACAGAGTTATTAAAGAAGGGTCAAGGGTTAATTTTTCATCTTCTAGATAGACTGACCATTTTAAATTCTCATTATCATCCCACGTATATTTATTTTATTTATCTAAAGTAAATGATTGATTATTTATTTTTATAGGATGATTTATCCTGATCAAATAAATGAAATAATATAAAAATGATTAAACTTTCAATAAAATAAATAGATTGTGTGAAAATTATTTTATCAATACTTGTTCAATCACTTACGTATAACACACATAATATTAACAAGAAAGCAAATTAATAAAATAAGGAATATTTATGAATAAATATAAAATTACCTCAAATTTAATTTAATGTTAGATGTTACCTTTCATTATTTATTAAATATGTACTCATAGTAAAAGTGTTGGTTAAGTCATAGTTGGGGACACTTTAATTTATTAGAGAGTCTTAAAAAGCATAATGGGTCTAAAAAACCAAATTTTTATTGAGTGTAATGGATATATTATATTCAATAAAATTTGGTGGAATGTGTTATACAAACCCATGTACATTATTTTTAGATTGGGTATTCCACTTGATGGATTAAAGAGTGGTTGGTTAATTCAATTGGATTAATATTCCAACCTAAATACCTTTGATTAATTTCCATGGCCATAATCTAGGTCATTAAAAGGTAAATATGGATCCATTCCAATAGAATATCCCCACAAAAGTATATTATGAATCCAATAGTAAGAAATACTAGGATTAAGAAAAATGGGCAGAATCTAATGGATAAAATGTACTACATAACATATTTTTGTAATCATGGTAATATACTAAAATCTGGTTTTCTGGTGTAGAAAATTATAATTGATTGAACATTAACATTATCAATGTGATCCATACTGGAGAAAGATAATATCCTCACATATATGAATTTATAAGAGTGGTATAGCTATTTGTTCATTATATTATATCTTCAGAAGAAAAATTATGTGTTGAAGTCCTTTATTCCAATTAAAGGGCCTTATAAGATGGTCAGTTAAGAAGATCACATTGTCTTTTTGAAGCATGTATATGATGCATTGGATATCTTGTGTGTGGTGTTATATTCCATGTCCAATGAGCTCTGAAGTCATCCTGAGAACCTCGATGCATACATTTTTTTTATCCCATCTTCTTGATTGTAATTAGTATTATACAAGATAAGAGAATTATAAGATCTCCAAGTAACTTTTCACATGGAATCTTATAAAAATTATCCCAGTCATTCCCCATGTATTCAAGATGATTGGATATATTGGTTATTTAGATATCTTGGGTTTCAATATACCTAATTACTTGCATATTTATCCCATTATTTCCTTAAAAACTAATAGATTTTACAGATTTATTATTAATTATAATATTAACAATATTAAAGGTAATGATTGAACTCTGTACATTAATTTGTGAAACTAATTGAGATATGGGGTGTGAAACAAAATTGAGCCCTTATAGTGAAAATGATGAGGATCAAGGATAAAGGACCGAAAACAACTTCTAAATCTAAGACATCTTCACACAACCATTCTAAGAAGATTAAGATCTAGATGTATGAAATGGAACAATATTTCATATGGTAATAACAGTCACTAAGATAATAACTACACCACTATAAGAAAGAAAGAGGAACCTTTGGGTGTACTTGTAATCGAGTGTAATCTTTCCATATCTACAAGTTAGGTATTATATATAGATTCTAGTGCTCATATTTGTATCCAAATAAATGAATCAAGTAGATTCATGAATTTTTATAATGTTGTGGTGGATATTCAATCTACCAATGGAGAAAAATAGTTTTCATTGGTTATATAATACTACCACCATTAATTTTAGATAAGGATAATTCTATTATTGATATTTTTTATTATGTTACTAGTGTTTCTTGAATTAATATATCTACATAATTATTAGGCATGGTAGGATTTTTATTCATGTATGGGAATGAAAGATTATAATTTTATAAATATATCATTTTTTAAGATGTTGTACACCTTAATAATGGTATTTATTTACTATATTGTGAAAACCAAGTGAAGAAAATCAATAATGAATGAAGTTCACATGACTCTAATCACACACATTTTGGGAATGACTAAATTTTCATGTAAATGTGAATAAATAAAGAAATATCAATCAATATGGGTGTTTAGATTGTTTCAAACTAGGAAAACATGAAATATTCCATGCTTCTTTACTAGGTAAGATAAATAGACCTCAATTTGATAGAAACTGTAAAAGGGTCATAGAGATTCAATAAGATTTCAACACTAATGTTTTTGGACAATTTATAGTTAAATCTAGAAGTGTATACTTATACATCCTAACTGTTACTGATAACCTGAGTAGATATGAATATGCCTACTTAATGAGGTATTAGTATGAATCCTTTGAAAAAAATATGGGGTTCAAGAATTAATTTCATAGTAATATTGGTAATAAGATGAAGAAACATTGAATAGATTAAGGTATTGAATAGATTAACCAAGAGTTAATTAACTATCTTATAGATTTTGGGATTCTATCTCAAGTCACTCCTACTTAAGAACTACAGTGTAATGGTTTTAGTGAGAGGAGGAACGGTAACCTATTACATGTAGTTAGGTTTATGATTAGTAATACAGATCTCCCATTATCCTATTAGGTGTATTAATTATATACTATATATTATGAACTAATCCTTGTTCTAAATAAAGTGTAAAATTGTATTCTATATGGTCTTTGGTATGGGAATAAAATTTGGTTTTCTCATACTCTTTTATAGGATTATAAGGTTATTATTAAATCCAATTATGGAAAAAACTAGCACCATGGGGAATGAAGTTTATCTTTATAGTATTTCTTAAATAAAAGAAATAATATTATGTATATAACCCTCTAGATAAAGAATTTTTGTTAACCAATGTCCAACTTTTCAAAGGAGGTAACACATCCTCAAAAGAGACTGTGAGAGAAATAATGACTTCGATGGAGTTGATGATCGAGATACAAAATAGTTGGAAGAGGAAAAAATCCATAATACCCTATGCTAGCAGTTTTTCCTAAGACACCAATACTTTATAGAAGAACCATACAGGTTAGAAAAATATTTGGATAAAAAAATTAGCAATGAAGATGGTGACACATTATTAATTAATAATGATGAGTGTTTGTCTATCATGGATCCAATAAAAGAATTAGAAGTGAAAAATATAAATAATACATGAATTATAAAATGGATTCTATATATTTGTGTCATGTATGGGTTTTGTGGTATCTTCAAATAGATGTAATTATTTTTTTGTGTAATTGGGATTTTGATAGGAAAAATTAACATGAAAGATAAATTTACTATATATAATTCATGTATTCTAGATAAACAGTTTAATTAATATAATATAATTAGATATTTTATGTGTTTTATAAGTTAATTTAGACATAAATTCATGATTTTTTTGAACTATAAATTGATTGGTCAGAGTTTTTGGGGATTTTGGTTGGTTTTGGAGAGTTTTTAAGACGTTTTTAAATGTACATAGTTGGATAATGGTTTTCCCAAACCATGTTGGTCCTCATGGAAACTATGTAGATAAAATAATAGAACGTGGGGTCGTTTGAGGTTATGTTTCAAAACTTATCAGACCATGTTTCCCCTCCTAACAAACCATATGGATTTCCTTATTGGTCAACAGAAAAGTTGGTGCATGCTTTGGAAAACCATGTAGGTTCCTAAGATTGGAAGTAATCCCCTCATTGTTGGAACATGTTTTGTAAAACCATGCAACTAAACCATATACACATGATTTTAAGATCTAGGAATCCCATTTAAAGGCTATTAATAGCCCATTTTGTCTCTTTCTTCTTTTTATTGATATTCCTCTCAAACCTTGCTACCCCAAAAACCTTCCATGATAATTTCCTCCCATTCCAAGATGAAATATGGTGGACCTATGGGTATTTATGATTGGGAATTAAGGAATGTGATCCTTGAACTTCCATTATTTTGGTTTATTTTAGATATAACCATTTTCCCCTAAGATAAATCATAGATCTGGCATGGAATTTCCAGCATTGTGGATTTTGATTCTACCTAATGATGAATTCTTGGATCATTGGTTTAACAATGGAAGATAATGAGGGTTGTTGATATTCCCTTCACCAAAATTATATCCTTCATGAATGGTGAATGATTCCGGGTAAGTTATCAAATTTTATCATCATGAGACCTTCCTCTTTATAAATATCATCTTGGATAACTATTTTGATTATGTATTTATGGTGTATCAATGTTCATATAATGGATATATGGTAATTTTTTTAATTATAATAGGAATTCATGATATGTTCTTTAATTAATATTATATATGGTAAATTTTCATTCTCTTCTTTGAAATATATCAGAACTATTTTTGTTAACAGACTCCAAGAGGTATGTGATTCAATAACTAACCTTATTAGTATGAAATCTTTTCATGCATCTATTTTTAAACAACTTCTTTGATTATCTAGAACCTTTTATGTGAATCATTGACTTACGAAGTAGTTTTTTGGGTGGTGCTCAATGTGATTAATTATTCTATCCCTAAAAAATATTGTTATACTTCATTACATTTACTAAGGTAGGAAGTTCCTTATAATTTGGTTCCCTGGTATACTGTTTTTTCTTTGGTATGATTATTTTGTTGTAATAGCTTTTTTGACCATGATTTATTTTGATCACATGTGTGTGTGTAACCCTCAAGTCCCATATACAAAGTTTAAATCCATGAATATTTATAAGTATTTGGTTATCCATGTTTGATTTGGATAATATGTATTTTTATGATTCTAATGATTCTCATGATGAAATGTTATGTCCTTATTTTACATGATCTACAATGTTATATGTGATCACCATGCTTTTAGAGGATTTTATTTGGTCTTCAAAATGGGTAGACCTTCATGTTATGGTTATCCCTTAGAGGGGAGTGCACATGACTTATGATGATGGTGAAAATGAGCCGAAACATGGGGTAATGGAATGATATCCCTCAGTCCAAACCCATGGAAGTGTAATTGGGGGTACAACAACCTTGTGGCTTGACCTAAATCATGGAATGGATGTGACAGTCATGAGACCCAACTTGTGATGGAGGTAGAATGTGATGACCATGTGGCCTGATCTGAATGAGTACTATAAGAAAACCAACATATATGTTCACTAACCATGTGGCTCACTCTTGGTTACTTATAACATCCTTATGATTAATTATCCACCTGACATGGAGATAAGGTAGGTACCTTTTGGACTTGTGGTAACTTGGTTAGAACATTATTTCTTGTTATATTATTGTTTAATATAACATGTACATTTACTTGTATCATGGTATACACTATTTATACTATTGAATGCATGTTAGGGATGCCTTGGTGGTGTCCTACTATGTTTCATTACTAAATATCTATATGGTAATCATGATGTGTGTATAGAATTTATGATTTAAGATATAGGTAAGGGAAACGGGTCCATGGTAGATAGTTGATCAGTGGACCATGGAGCTAGTAGAGAAAAATTGACCAACTCTAGGGTATTTCTGTAGTCTTTTATTTATTTATTGCTTATCCTTTTTCACTCTAGTTTTTCATTCCATATTTTGATCCCAATTTATTTATTTTTAATACATGAGTTCCATTTGTTATTATATTATGGTACTTAGTCTTCTTCCTGATATTTTGATTGTTATATTTTATTTATGTATATGTTGAATGTATATGATTTACAATGGAATAATCTACCCATAGATAGTGTTCAAACCCTCACTTCTAGTCATAACGCACTTGAAAACTGGGATGTGTGGATGAGTTCTATTGGATCTCTAGCTTAGAACCATTGGTCTAGCATTGGAATTAAGTAGGAAATAAAATCTAGGGATTTGATTATTTTTTTTAGTTTTCATGGGACATGGAAAATTATATTGGATATGTGATATTTGGGTAAGGGAGTTTTCATGTTTCATGTTAGCTCATGTGTAATGTCACAAACCAAGTCGGGTCTCCATCTGACCCTACACCTGAACAAGTCTGCAGCATGGACTGAAGGCCATTCCCAATCCCCACAGGCTGGAATAAGTTCCCAAGTATCAAGTAAGACAAGAGAGAACAATTTACCCAAATTTAATAATATTAAAAAGAACTAAAAAATTAAAAATTCAGATATAAAAAAATATACCAAACGTGCCCTTAACAACCATCATAAATAAAGATTTACAACATTAGACAAAACCCCAAAAGTACTATAACAGAAGGAAAAAAACTCTATACCAAAACTCTATGCGATGAGAGGAACCACATCCTAAAGCCGATGCCACCAAGATCCATACTAAACCTTATAACCCTTACTCCACTCCTTGGCTGGAGCTAACATCCATCACCCTCTCTAGTGAGGCCATACCCTGACACCCTAGCAAAGCACCCTCGCACCACCCAAGCACCCTCGTGTCGACCTACATCACGCTACATAGCATCACCTCACACAAAATAGCACTACATAGTACATCCACTTCATGTTGTGTCTACATGGCCTCCTCTCTATACAATGTTAGTCAGCACCTTGCCCTCCAACATCTGGAATCCTCCCCTTCCTGGTTCTACCCTGCCAACCGTGACCTCCCCTCCCTGTGCGCAAACCTCCGATGCACCCCCCATTACTGGATGGTCCATCTCTAACGATTGGACCCCTCTTGGTCAAGACCCCATAGTTCCACCGTGCCCTCTCTGCCTCGGCTTGACCCACCTTTGTCTTTTCTAGGGTTTTGATACTTTTTATTTTGGGGTTTCTATTTTTCTAGTTTTTAGGGTTTCAATTAGGGTCTTAATCATGGTTATTTTTGTTCGATCTTATGGACTATAGTTCTATTTAGTTATCTTGTGGTTTTTATTAGGTGTGGATGAATATTCACACAAGATTTCGGAATTTCTTCGCCCAAGGTACGTGGTTCTATCTATAAACACTCATTGATGAATTAATTTTCTTACTTAAATTATTTATCATGTTCCTTGATTCTTATATTTTGGGCTAATTTAGGTTTTAAAAGTGATTAACTTGTGTTTTATTTTTATTTGTAATGTTTATGTGAAACGGTGTGTGTTCTGATGTAAACCCATTTGGCATCGCTTGGTTGTCTTTTATGATATGTGCATTTGGTTTATTAGATCATGCAAAGGACGTGAAATATATTTTTTTATGGTATTAGTGTGCATTTGATTTTAAAATGGGATTTTGGGTGTGTTTTTTGTGTAAGTCCATGTGGTACTTCATGGGTTTGTTTTTATAAATTTTCAAAATGGTTTATTGATTGATATCAGAGATACAAATCATTTTGGTAACCTATTTTTGTCGGAACATTTTTTTTAAATGGTTCTCTTTAAAGTTAAAGTTTGTTTTGTGATATAGACCATTTGGTTAATTTCTTATGAAATTGTTAAAATGATTTAGTGAAGTGTGAAAGATATTTGAATCATGTTTATATGTTATTTTTTGTGTGTATGGTGTTTAAATGACATCGAGTGTTTTTCATGTGTGTTACATGTTGTATCATTTGGGGTTGGTTTATGATTTATAAAAAAAATGATCTATCAAATGGGGATAGGGTTTCCACTTTTGGTTTTTATGGTATTGTCAAGCGTTTGTCATTAAAATTAAAACTTTAAATGGATTTGGCATGAAAAGTTTTATTTTAATTCTTAAAATATTTTAATGAAAATTTAAATTGTTTATTGAGTTTCCCAAAGGGTGAAAAGACATGTTGGGAACTATTTGACGCATGTGTGAATTTGGAATGGTTTTTTCAAGTGAAAATGGTATTTTATAACATGTGGAACTTTTTTGATAACAAAGAGGGAAGATCGGGTGTCTAGGTGGGTGGGCTAGGAGAGGTATACTAGTGATACAGAAGTGGATTTTTCCTCATTTCACTTATAAAGATTGTTGATGACAAAACTAACTAAATATTGATGATGGATTTGACACTACTAGGTTACATGTGTGTTTCCTACTGGTGGATCGTGTATGAGAACCTCGATCATTGTGGTTCCTATTCCACATTTTATCGAGATATAAAGTACCTAGTGTCTGAGGCTTATCTAGTGTCTAGGGGTGTTCTCGGGACTAGTTCTTAAGGATTATTTCTCATTTACTATCAGTATATGGTAGTTAGGGTTGAAAATTTTAAAATAAAGTGTGTTTTCTTCAATGTGGAATTATTTGAAACTATTTTATTTGAAATTTAATTCTTTTAAACTTCTTTATACTTTATGTTTTACTCATCCAAAGTTGTTCTTCTTTAAAAACAATCGTTAAAATTTTCCTATAATTTATTTAATTATAAATCTTTTAATTTTAATTATCATTTAATGTTTAATGCATTGAATATTTTATCAGGGTGGCATCCTACTGGGATTTAGATCACACCCTGTATACACCTTGGGTGTATGCAGACTTTGTTGTCTTTTGTTTCAGGTTAAGGCAAGACGTCAGTGTTGGCAGTTTGAGTATCTTGTGGATTTCAGTGTGGATGTTGGTGTTTGTGTCTTGAGGTTGTGGATCCTCTTTTCGCATGGATTTTTGGTGTGGATTTTTGTTTCCCTTGTGTTATAGTTGTTTTGGGGTTTTTTCTAAATTTGTAAATCTTAATTTATAGTGGTTCCTAAGGTCATTTTTGATGAATTTTTCATATTTGAATTTTTTGTTTTCTGGTTTTTTAATGTTATTAAATTTAGTTAAATCATTACCTCTTGTCTTATTTGATACTCAGGTACTTGTTCCAGCCTAGGGGATCAAGAACTCCATTTGGGCATTGTCGCAAACTGGTTCAGGAACTAGGTCGGATGGCAACTCAGCTTTTTTTGTGAAAAAATGGTATCAGAGCATGTTTTCTTTGTTGGGTCTTGTTTCTTGGGAATGGTTCATGGTAGAATGGAGCTAGGATCATCTGATCTCTATGTTCTAGTTATGAGTTAGGTTTTTTTCCATCACACCTCATAGCAAGGATTTTTTTACCAGGAAAATTCAGTTTCAAGTGAGTCTTTTAGTCCTTGTAGTTCATTAATGTTTGGGAAATGAAAGGAGAATTAAGTAAATGGTCTTCAGAAGATTGCAAGGCCTAGAAATTCATGTGGGTCTGGGGAAATTGTCCTAGAACACTCTTTTTAATGGTGGTGTGACTGGAGTATGGCCACCAACCATATGTCTAAGTCACCCATCGACGCTAGTTTCCACTTGAATCATCTTGTGACTTCTTCAGTTTAGAAAATTGTTTTGAAAACCCTTGTTTGAAAAGTGTTGGAAATGAATTTTAAAACATAACAGGGTTGATTTTCAATATATATAAAAAAATATTTCATGTTTTTCTAGTAATGTTTCTGATTTTTGTTTCATCGGTAGCTTGTTTTGAGGTACTAGTTAGTGATATTTTTCAGTGAGTGTTTCAGGGAGCCTAGTGGTGTCTTCCTTTGTGTGTTCTAGTGATAGTTTGTGGAATTATTGGCTAATGGACTTATTTAATTGGGTTATTGGGTCTCCTTGTCATCCAGGGTATGCCTCCATAAAGGTTTTGTGCATCTCTAAGTGCATCCATGGTTGTTTCTGTAGGTTTCGGGCATAGCGGAAGCGCGTTGGTGGGTTTTTCCAACTTTAATTTTAACGTTAAACAAAGTTCAATCCGAGATCCATCATGATATAAAATGTCGAATCTTCGGAATAGAACGAAGAATGAAAAGAAAAGAAGAGTCCTGGAACCCTTGAGGAGGATCATCACATGTTGATTATAATTAATTTAATTAATGCATAAGAATTACCTCGTTGGAATTCTTTCTTAGTTGATGTGTCCGGTCACGATTCATTGATCCGTCATTGCGTCGTAGAATCCAGGTGTAGGATTCCTCTAGTGGTGATCCACACGTGTGTCACGTATCTTCGGATGTCACCGAAGGGATCTCTGGGTGCTAGCATGGAAGAACCTTCGCTTGCGATGTCCGCCTCCAACCGCCTTGATCCGGTGGAGGATCTTGCTCTCATAACTTTAGGGTGTTCTTGGTGGAAAGGGAGTTCTCTCTTTGTCTTGAGAGTATTTCCAAATCCATTGTGCACAACAATGGCTCTATAAAATGTTGGGGTTGCGAGGATATTTATAATCGGGTTTGAGGTTAATAGAGTTATGACAATAAATAAACGTGTTATGTATTTTATTTATTTCATTAACTCTTATTGAAAACCCCCATGTCGAATTATTAATTCCTTGACATGCGCCCACGCTGATTATAATAAATATCATTTATTAAAAAAATATTAAATCCTCAAAATCCCAACTAGAAAAACTACACGGTATGTAATAATTAATACACGGCGTGTACTTGTCTTCCATAAAACTACACGGCGTGTATATTTAATATACACGGTGTGTACTTTTATTTTCCATTTTTCTCCACCACATTTATTAGACCTTGAGTAATGACTATTTATTTCTTAAATAAATGTAACTGCATTACTCGATAATAAATATATTATTTTGTCCACAATATATTCTCTTGAATAACTATTTTCAAAATAAATGCGATCAGACATCCTTAAATAATTATTAAACCACAATCAGGAATAATATTTATTTAACTTGTTAAATTAATATTTAACTGAGATACATGGACACACTTAGTGTGTGACCCTCTAGGCCTCTTTCTCAGTGGAATTAGGCTGAGCCTGCCTAAAGTCCAAGGTTAGCGTCTAGCAACACGCCAAGGCAGCCATAGAGAAAGAAGTTAAAGCCACAATGACGTGTCACCTCCTACGAATGCTTACCATGTAATATAATCCCATTGTCTCGATATCTCCAATAAAGTGGGTTGCATGCTTGTTCCATCAACCCATGTGCCTGATTATTATTTCTTTGACTTTCCAGAATTGAACTTTACCATACCTTACCATGGCCATGGATTTATTTAGGCTGTATCAATTCCATAAAAGGGCCTGAGATATCTGCTTACATTATGGAACGAAAGGGACAAATCCTTTCTCGCATTATCTATTAATGCGATATTACTCGTGACGCACCCAACGTATCCTACCTCACTACGAACAGTGTGTCATCATATTTTTCGTCAATACATCTAAGTGCGCAATTTGTAATACCCATTAATAATAATCTTAATGTCTAAGGAACAATACACACGTCCGCAGATAGGAACATCCAATGACACTATGAAATGTGGATTTCCTACTGGCGGGTCTCGTTCTCATAATATCCTCCTAGATATTACCAAGGGCGCACACAATGAGACGGTGCCTCAAAGTTATATGAGTCCTCACCCCTAATGACCTATATTATTTGTTTCCCTCAAATAATATCATCTGGCTATAGAACATACATTCAAGAACAGTGTTATGGCACTTCCGGGTTCTCATCATAGCAGGGATCCGCTACGACCCTTTAATGCAACAGATGTCCTTAGGACATTATCACATGACATGTCACGCACAAGAACAATCAATATGTGCTAAGTATTTTATTTAATGAATAAACTACAAAGTAGTTGGTTCTAGACCACCAACTACAACAAACTCCCACTTGGACTAGAGCCAACTGATAACAACCTTTAACCTACTATCTCTCAAATGATATTCATGCTTCTTCTGAGATAGGACTTTAGTCATGGGGTCCACCACGTTCTCTTCCGTGGACACTTTACTCACTGCAACTTCAGCCCTTTGATAGAAATCCCTTAAGAGGTGATACTTCCGAAGTATGTGCTTTGTCCGTTGATGTGACCTTGGTTCTTTTGCAAGATCCACCGCTGCAGTATTATCACAATACAATGTATTGGGATATTTACTGTTAGGCACCACATCAAGCTCCTGGACAATGTTCTGAATCCAGAAGGCTTCCTTGGATGCATCAGAAGCCGCTATATACTTGGATTCCGCTATAGAATCGGTGACAACTGGCTACTTTGAACTCTTCCAGCTCACAGCTCCTCCATTGAGACGGAAAACATATCCAGATTGCGACTTGAGATCATTCTGAACTGTTTGAAAACCAGCATCAGCATACCCTCTGATGACAAGCTCCTCGTCTCCTCCATACACCAGGAACATATCCTTAGTTCTTCTCAGATACTTAAGTATAGTCTTAACAGCAGTCCAATGCTATTCTCCTAGATCTGCTTGATATCTGCCTACCATTCTCAGTTCATAGGCAACATCAAGCCTGGTACATAACATGGCATACATGTTGGATCCTATAGCCAAAGCGTATGGGATCTTTCTCATCCTATCTTTCTCCTGTTGTGTCTGGGGACACATTTTCTTAGAAAGATGTGAGCCATGTGACACTGGAACCAATCCCCTCTTGGATTTTTCCATACTAAATCTCTTTAGTATCTGGTCAATGTATGTACCGTGACTTAGTCCAAGCAGTCTCTTGGATCTGTAATGAATGATCTTGATCCCTAGAATGTAGGCTGCTTCTCCTAAGTCCTTCATGGAGAAACACTTGTTCAACCAGTCCTTAACTGACTGTAAGGCTGGTACATCGTTTCCAATAAGCAATATGTCATCAACATATACCACTAGGACGACGACCACATTACCATTAAACAACTTATAAACACATGGTTCACATTTGTTCTTAATGAAACCAAATTCCTTTATGGATTCATCAAATTGAATGTTCCATGACCTGGATGCTTGCTTTAATCCATAAATGGATTTCTGCAACTTGCAAACCCATTTGGCTTCACCTGGTGTCACAAACCCTTCTGGTTGTATCATATAGACATCTTCCTGAAGGTTCACGTTAAGGAATGTTGTTTTGACATCCATCTGCCAAATCTCGTAGTCATGGTAAGCTGCTATGGAAAGTATGATTCTTATGGATTTAAACATGGCAACTGGCGAGAAGGTTCCATCATAGTCAATTCCTTGACGTTGTCTAAATCCTTTAGCCACTGTCCTTGCTTTATAGGTTCTAACTTGACCTTCCATGTCTATCTTTCTTTTGAATACCCATTTTCATCCAACAGGATTTACATCAACTGGCTCATCGACCAGAACCCAAACTTGGTTTTGATACATGGAATCCATCTTAGAATTCATAGCTTCTAGCCATCTTGCAGCTTCTGAGCTTTCTACTACTTCCTTATAGGAGAGAGGTTCATCAATGTCCAACAATAATGATTCACCACCCTCAGTGACTAGGAAACCAAATCACTCTGGTTCCCTTACCTCTCTTGAGCTCCTACGTAGTACTTGTGTTTCTAGAACCTCTTCCACGGGGACCTGTGGAACTTGTTCCCGTACCAACTCCTTTGTATCTTGAGAATCAACTTCGTCGAAGTCAATCTTGCTCCCACTATCCTTCTTGAGGATTTGTTCCCTCTCAAGAAAGACGGCTTGTCTGGCGATAGTAACTTTCTTGTCTTGAGGGTTATGTAGGTAATATCCTTTCGTTTCCTTGGGGTATCCTATAAATATACACTTCATGCCCCGGGGTGCTAGTTTGTTTCCTGATAAGGACTTAACAAATGCCTCACATCCCCATACACGTGTGTGCGACAAAGTGGGTTTCCTTCCATTCCATAACTCGGATGGAATTTCATTTGCCCCCTTAGTTGGTACTCGGTTTAATGTGTATGCTGTAGTTTGTAATGCATATCCCCAATAGGATAATGGAAGATCCGCATGACTCATCATTTACTTCACCATGTCCAACAAGGTGCGGTTCCTCCTTTCACTAACACCATTCCACTATGGTGTATAAGGAGGAGTGAGTTGAGATAGAATCCCAGACTCCCGTAGAAGATCGATGAACTCATGGTTCAGATATTCTCCGCCTCAATCCGATCGAAGCTTCTTTATCTTCTCACCAAGATGATTCTCTACTTCATTCTTGAATTCATTAAATTTCTCTAAGGACTCTGACTTATACATCATTAAGTAGATATATCCATATCTACTCAAATCATCAGCAAAAGTAATGAAGTAAGAATATCCACCAATAGCTTCTACTGGAAATGGTCCACACACATCCATGTGTACCAATCCTAGAATCTCTGTGGCACATTCACCTTGTCCACCAAAAGGCGGCTTGGTCATTTTTCCGTGTAAACAAGCATGACATCTATCAAGTGGTTTAGCTCAGTAGAGTCTAAATAGCCATCTTGGCAGAGCTTTGTCAAACGCTTCTCGTTCACATGAACAAGGTTGTGATGCCATAACTGGGTGATGTATGAGTCATGTGAGTTTGTTTCATTGTCGATTCCCAACCATTGGTTTTCATAATTCAATACATACAAACCATTATTTAAATGTTACATACCATAACATACGTTGTTCTTATAAAAGAGACAACCTTTATTTCCAAATTTGAAAACAAATCCATCCATATCCAAACAAGATACAGAAATTATGTTCTTGGTAACACTAGGCACATAATAACAGTTATGTAAAACCAAAATCATCCCAGTCGGCAATGAGAGGTGGTAGTCGCCAATAGACAACGCAGCCATCCTTGCACCATTGGAAGCTCGAAGATCCACCTCTCCTCAGGAGATCTTTCTAAATCTACTTGCTTCCTGCATTTGAATACAGATGTGAGACCCACAAGCTGTATCTAATACCTAATGTGTAGAAATATAAATATTGCACTCGATAAAAAATGCACCTTTAGAGTCCCCACGCTTCTGGGTACAGTTCCTCTTCCAGTGGCCCTGCTTGCCACATGAAAAACACACTGCCTCCCGTTCCTTGCCCTACCTTTGGATCTTCCCCTTCTTGGACAGACGGTGCTCGGGGGCTTCAGACCATTTATAAGTCTTTGGCCCCTTTGCCTTGCCCTTCCTATTCTTGTTCACCATACGGACCGCGGGTTTTTCATGCCCCATGTCCTTATCTACCTAGATAATCAAGGTCAGAAGCTCCGATAGACTCTTCTCATTGCCGCTTATGTTATAGTTGACAATGAAGCTAGATAAGGTCTTGGCTAGTGATGATAGGATGAGATCTGTACACAACTCATCCGGGAATTTAATCCCTAAGAGGTACAGGCATTCAATGTAGCCAATAAGCTTGACTACATGAGGCCCAGCTGGCGCAGACTCTCCAAGATTCGTCGTAAACAAAGCATTGGAGATCTCATACCTCTCCTGTCTTCCCTTCTCTTGGTAGAGATCTTTAAGGTGAGACATAATGCTATTCGCATCCATGTTTTCATGTTGCTTCAAGAGCTCATTAGACATGGTCGATAGCATGAAACACTGGACATTTGTGGCATCATCCATGTGTTTAATGTAGAGAGATAATTCCTCATCACTAGCCTCTTTCCCAGGCGCAACTGGAATAGGCTCTTCTAGCACATATAATTTCCTTTCGTGGCGAAGGACGACGCGTAAACGCCTCTTCCACTCTTGGAAATTGGTGCCGGTGAGAAGGTTTTCTTTTTTGAGTATGGTGTGCAATGATATGTTTGAAGTCATTTTCTTGTCGTTTCTACAAATTAGGATGAGCAAAGTTTTAGTAATTTATTACAAAAATTGAGACAAATAAATAATTAATACATATTAGTCTCCCACTATTTTATCGAAATCCAATAGCCCTAACCATTGACTTTGGAATATTCTGTTGTGTGAATATTCTAGTGTCAAGGATCCATATTTCCCTTCGCATTACCCCAACTAGGGTTTTTCAAGAAACTTGAAGGGTTTTAGGTAGGCATTCCAAATGCCAACTACATTAACTTGCAGCTCCTTGATCCGCTGAGTGAACTCCCCAATCCTGAAATCCTTTTTGGATTTCCTCAACCTTTGCCTCTAGGTCACACCATGTCCTGTTGTGGCAGTCAACCCTTGATGCGAACAAAGTCAAGTCAACCCTAATCCTTGAATTAGAATTCCCCAATAATTGAAAGCACCCCAACTTGGGTTGGTCAAGCAATTTGAACTATGGTTCAATTCTAACCATGATTATGGAAGGCTATGCCAACTTAATGTTTATTTTGTGGGATTTTATCCTTATACATAAATTTCCATTTTATTATCTTTGATTAGATGCTTGTTAATATTAAGTGGGATATACTTAAGTGATTAACCATGTCTAAGATAATATTTACGTATAATCCAATTTTATTTTAGTTCCATCTTTCATGCTCATTTAATTCATTAATTGTGTGATTGTGACAACACACCCACAATAAATAAACCATGAAACTAACAGAAATAAAATAAATGGTATGATCATGAGCTTTTCTATTGGTTATTTTATCTAGCGGTTGATAAACTAACCCAAGACCTAGGGGAGAAACACCTTGAACCTTTCGGGTTCATGTTTACAGCTTTCCACCTGTCCACCTTTGTATATCCTTGGATTGGTTTCACCATGGCTCCTGACTTGAGCCGCCTCTACTAGCTTGGGATCTCCATCAATTACATATGCATTTATCTCACACGCGGGTATGGGGTAAAAGGGGGGTTTACATAAAATAATCCTTGGGTGCACAGGCCCTACATATTAATGAGGAGATGGCTCGCAGGCCAACAAATTTAATTTAAATAAATAAATTAAAAGAAACCATTCACATACAAAGGTCTCAGTCTATCTCATGATCATCCATACATGCAACGATATTTACGCATAAATAAAACTAGCATTCAATTATTTAATCGTTCTAGTTTAAGATAAATCATGCTCGAATCAATTAATTATCTTTAATTAATCAATTCTTTTATCTAAAATCCATTTTCTGAATTTCCTTGAGATTCTCATCCATCCGAATTTTAAACAAATAAATTCATTTAAAATTATCCTTGTACGTAACTTGTACCTTGGTGGACACCTGGTGAATTCCCATTTATTACGCAGATGTTAAATTAAACACATATATATAAAACACCTATCACGTGTTGTGCCTCAACTTTACGCCTGCACCATGGTACACGTCTCAAGGGTTTGTATAATATAATAATAAATTTTAATAAATCTGCGTAATTTGGGTGAGTACACGGCGTGTAGTTCTGACTACACAGTGTGTACTATTCTTCACCGTTCATCCGAAGTACACACCCGGGACATGGTGTGTTAATGTACTTCGGAAATTTTCAGAGTACACGGTGTGTACAGTGGGACACACACCGTGTAGTTTCCACGTTACATGGTTTCCAACCGGGCAGGCCGTGTACGGAGTACACGACCCAACCCTAACCCGAAGGGACTACATGCCATGTTCATTGGACCACACGGTGTGTATTCCGGAAACCGTGTGCCACCCATTTCTTTTCAACACACGGTGTCTTAAATTCTTAGAAAAAATCCAATACACGGCCTGATTTGGCGGATCAGTCAATGCATTGAACCTAGACTACACGGTGTGTACTTCCAAAAACATGTCGTGTATTCTGGTGTTAAATGACCAGAAACATTTGGCTCCTCCGGAGAGTTCCTCTGTTTTATTTTAATCAAAATTTAAAGAAAAATTCGTTTTTGTGAGGTGAATGAGAAACGAGGGAGGAGGAATAGATCTCAATATTCATATTTCCAGAACGATTAAACTTGAATTGAAATAACTAAATTATTAAATGCGTAAATTACCAACGAAAAACAAAATAATTATAATCAACGATATGATCCGCTCTGATACCACTTGTAGGTTCTGGGTGCAGTGGAAGCACATTGGTGGGTTTGCCCAACATTAATTTTAATGTTAAACAATGTTCAATCCGAGATCTGCCACGATATAAAACACCGAATCTCCAGAATAGAATGAAGAATGAAAAGAAAAGAAGGGTCCCGGAACCCTTGAGGAGGATCATCATATGTTGATTATAGTTAGTTTAATTAATTCATAAGAATTACCTCGTTGGAATTCTTTCTTCGTTGATGTGTCCGGTCACGATTCGGTGATCCATCGTTGCATCGTAGAATCCATGTGTAGGATTCCTCTAGCGGTGATCCACACGTGTGTCACGTATCTCCGGACGTCTCCGAAGGGATCTCTGTGTGCTAGCGTGGAAGAACCTTCGTTTGCGATGTCCGCCTTCGACCTCCTTGATCCGGTGGAGGACCTTGCTCTCGTAACTAGAGGGCATTCTTGGTGGAAAGGGAATTCTCTCTTTGGCTTGAGAGTATTTCCAAGTCTGTTGTGCACAACAATGGCTCTCTAAAATGTTGGGGTTGCGAGGATATTTATAATCGGGTTTGAGGTTAATAGAGTTATGAAAATAAATAAACGTGTTACGTGTTTTATTTATTTCATTAACTCTTATTGAAAACCCCCATGTCGAATTATTAGTTCCTTGACATGCGCCCACACTGATTATAATAAATATCATTTATTAAAAAAATATTAAATCCTCAAAATCCCAACTGGAAAAACAACACGACGTGTAATAATTAATATATGGTGTGTACTTTTTTTCCATAAAACTACATGGCGTGTATATTTAATATACACGGAATGTACTTTTATTTTCCATTTTTCTCCACCACATTTATTAGACCATGAGTAATGACTATTTATTTCTTAAATAAATATAACTTCATTACTCGCTAATAAATATATTATTTTGTACACAATATATTCTCTCGAATAACTAGTATCAAAATAAATGTGATCAGACATCCTTAAATAATTATTAAACCACAGTCGGGAATAATATTTATTTAACTTGTTAAATTAATATTTAACTAAGATACATGGACAAACTTAGAGTGTGACCCTCTAGGCCTCTTTCTCAGTGGCATTAGGCTGAGTCTGCCTAAAGTCCAAGGTTAGCGTCTAGCAACACACCAAGGCACCCATAGAGAAGGAAGTTAACGCTGCAATGACGTGTCACCTCCTACGAATGCTTACCGTGTAATATAATCCCTTTGTCTTAATATCTCCAATCAAGAGGGTTTCATGCTAGTGCCATCAACCCATGTGCTTGATTATTCATTCTTTGACTTCCCGGAATTAAACTTGCCCATACCTTACCATGTCCATGGATTTATTTAGGCTGTATCAATTCCATCAAAGGGCCTGAGATATCTACTTCCGTTATGGAACGGAAGGGAAAAATAATTTCTCGCATTATCTATTAATGTGATATTACTCGTGACGCACCCAACGTATCCTACCTCGCTGTGAATAGTGTGTCATCACAGTTTTTGTCAATACATCTAAGTGCACGAGTTGTAATACCCATTAATAATAATATTAAAGTCTAAGGACCAATACACACGTCCGCAGATAGAAACATCCAATGACACTATGAAATGTGGATTTCCTACTGGCAGGTCTCATTCTCATAATATCCTCCTGGATATTACCAAGGGCTCACACCATGAGAAGGTGCCTCAACGTTTTATGAGTCCTCACCCCTAATGACCTGTATTATTTGTGTCCCTAAAATAATATTATCCGGACATAGAACATACATTCAAGAACCGTATTATGGCACTTCCGAGTTCTCATCATAGCAGGGATCCGCTACGACCCTTTAATTAAACAGTTGTCCTTAGGACATTATCACATGACATGTCACGCAGAAGAACAATCAAGATGTGATAAGGCTTTTATTTAACGAATAAAGTACAAAGTAGTTGGTTCTAGACCACCAACTCCAATAGAATCCCACTTGGACTAGAGCCAACTGCTAACAACCTTTAACCTGCTAGCTCTCACATGATATTCATGCTTCTGCTGAGATAGGCCTTTAGTCATGGGGTCCGCCACGTTCTCTTCTGTGGACACTCTGCTCACTACAACTTCACCCCCTTGATAGAAATACCTCAAGAGGTGATACTTCCAGAGTATGTGCTTTGTCCGTTGTTGTGACCTTGGTTATTTTGCAAGAGCCACCGCTGTATTATTATCACAATACAATGTAATGGGATCTTTACTACTAGGCCCCACATCAAGCTCCTGGACAATGTTCTGAATCCAGATAGCTTCCTTGGCTGCATCAGAAGCCTCTATATACTCGGACTCCGCTATAGAATCGGCGACAACTGGCTGCTTTGAACTCTTCCTTCTCACAGCTCCTCCATTGAGACAGAAAACACATCCAGATTGCGACTTTAGATCATTCTGATCTTTTTGAAAACCAGCATTAGCATACCCTCTGATGACAAGCTCCTCATCTCCTCCATACACCAGGAACATATCCTTAGTTCTTCTAAGATACTTAAGGATAGTCTTAACAGCAGTCCAATGTTGTTCTCCTGGATCTTCTTGATATCTGCCTACCTTGCTCAGTGCATAGGCAACATCAAGCCTGGTACATAACATGGCATACATGATGGATCCTATAGCCGAAGCGTATGGGATATTTCTCATCCTATCTTTCTCCTATTGTGTCTGGGGACACATTTTCTTAGAAAGATGTAAGCCATGTGACACTGGAACCAATCCCCTCTTGGATTTTTTTCATACTAAATCTCTTTAGTATCTGTTCAATGTATGTACCCTGACTTAGTCCAAGAAGCCTCTTGGATCTGTCACGAATGATCTTGATCCCTAGAATGTAGGCTGCTTCTCCTAAGGCCTTCATGGAGAAACACTTGTTCAACTAGTACTTAACTGACTGTAAGGCTGGTGCGTCGTTTCCAATAAGCAATATGTCATCCACATATACCACTAGGATGATGACCTCATTCCCATTAAACCGCTTATAAACACATGGCTCATATTCGTTCTTAATAAAACAAAATTCATTTATGGCTTCATCAAATCGAATGTTCCATGACCTGTATGCTTTCTTCAATCCATAAATGGATTTCTACAACTTGCAAACCCGTTTTCCTTCACCTAGTGTCACAAACCCTTCTCGTTGTTTCATATAGACATCTTCTTGAAGGTTCACGTTACGAAATGTTGTTTTGGCATCCATCTGCCAAATCTCGTAGTCATGGTAAGCTGCTATGGAAAGTATGATTCTTATGGATTTAAACATGGAAACTGGTGAGAAGGTTTCATCATAGTAAATTCCTTGACGTTATCTGAATCCTTTAGCCACTAGCCTTTATTTATAGGTTCTAACTTGACCTTCCATGTCCAGCTTTCTTTTGAATACCCATTTTCATCCAATAGGCTTTACATCAACTTGCTCATCGACTAGAACCCAAACATGGTTCTGATACATGGAATCCATCTTATAATTCATAGCCTCTAGCCATCTTGCAGCTTGTGAGATTTCTTCTGGTTTCTTGTAGGAGAGAGGTTCATCATTTTCCAACAATAATAATTCACCATCCTTGGTGACTTGGAAACCAAATCTCTCTATTTCCCTTACCTCTCTTGAGCTCCTACGTAGTAATTGTGTTTCTGGAACCTCTTCCACGGGGACCTGTGGAACTTGTTCCTGTACCAACTCCTATGTATCTTGAGCATCAACTTCGTCGAATTCAATCTTGCTCCCACTATCCTTCTTGAGGATGTGTTCCCTCTCAAGAAAGACGTCTTGTCTGGCGACAGTCACTTTCTTGTCTTGAGGGTTATATAGGTAATATCCTTTCGTTTCCTTGGGATATCCTATAAAGATACACTTTGTGCCCCGGGGTGCTAGTTTGTTGCCTGAGAAGACCTTAAAAAATACCTTGCATCCCCATACACGTGTGTGCGACAAAGTGTGTTTCCTTCCATTCCATAACTCGAATGGAATTCCATTTCTCCTTAGTTGGTACTCGGTTTAATGTGTATGCTGCAGTTTGCAATGCATATCCCCAAAAGGATAATGAAAGATCTGCATGACTCATCATTGACCTCACCATGTCCAACAAGGTGTGGTTCCTCCTTTCACTAACACCATTCCACTGTGCTGTATAAGGAGGACTGAGCTAAGATAGAATCCCAGACTCCCGTAGAAGATCGATGAACTCATGGTTCAGATATTATCCACCTCGATCCGATTGAAGCTTCTTTATCTTCTTACCAAGATGATTCTCTACTTCATTCTTGAAATCATTATATTTCTCTAAGGACTCTGACTTATACCTCATTAAGTAGACATAGCCATATCTACTCAAATCATCAGTAAAATTAATGAAGTAAGAATATCCACCAATAGCTTCTACTGGATATGGTCCACACACATCCGTGTGTACCAATCCTAGAAGCTCTGTGGCCCTTTCACCTTGTCCACCAAAAGGCAGCTTGGTCATTTTTCCTTGTAAACAAGCGTGACATCTATCAAGTGGTTTAGCTCAGTAGAGTCTAAATATAAATCTTGGAAGAGCATTGTCAAACGCTTCTCGTTCACATGACCAAGTTTGTGATTCCATAACTGGGTGATGTATGAGTCATGTGAGTTTGTTTCGTTATCGATTCCCAACACTTGGTTTTCATAATTCAATACATAAAAACCATTATTTAAATATTCCATACCGTAACATACATTGTTCTTATAAAAGAGACAACCTTTATTTCCAAATTTGAAAACAAATCCATCCATATCAAAACAAGATACAGAAATTATGTTCTAGGTAACACTAGGCACATAATAACAGTTATGTAAAACCAAAATCATCCCAGTCGGCAATAAGAGGTGGTAGTCTCCAATAGCCAACGTAGCCAGCCTTGCGCCATTGGCAGCTCAAAGATCCACCTCTCCTCTGGTGATCTTTCTAAATCTACTTGGTTCCTACATTTGAATATAGATGTGAGCCCCACAAGATATATCTAATACCCAATGTGTAGAAATATAAACATTGCACTTGATAAAAAATGCACCTTTAGCGTCCCCACGCTTCTGGGTGCAGTTCCTCTTCCGGTGTCCCTGCTTGCCACATGAAAAATACACCACCTCCCATTCCTTTCCCTGCCTCTGGATCTTCCCCTTCTTGGAGGGACGATGCTCGGGGGCTTCATATCGTTTATAAGTCTTTGGCCCCTTTTCCTTCTTCTTCCTTTTCTTGTTCACCATAAGGATCGCGGGTTTGTCACTCCCCATGTCCTTATCTACCTGTAGAATCAAGGTCAGAAGCTCGGATAGACTCTTCTCATTTCCTCTCATGTTATAGATGGCAATGAAGCTAGAGAAGGTATTGGGCAGTGATGATAGGATGAGATCTGTACGCAACTCATCCGGGAATTTAATCCCTAAGATGTCCAGGCGTTCAATGTAGCCAATAATATTGACTACATGAGGCCCATCTGGCACAGACTCTACAAGCTTCATGGTAAACAAAGAATTGGAGATCTCATACCTCTCTTGTCTTGCCTTATCTTGGTAGAGATATTTAAGGTGATACATCATGTTATACGCGTCCATGTTTTCATGATGCTTCAAGAGCTCATTAGACATAGCCGATAGCATGAAACACTGGACATCTGTGGAATCATCAATGTGTTTCATGTAGAGAGATAATTCCTCATCACTAGCCTCTTTCCCAGGTGCAACTGGAATAGGCTCTTCCAGCACATATAATTTCCTTTCACGATGAAGGACAACGCGTAAACGCCTCTGCCACTCTTGGAAATTGGTGCCGGTGAGAAGGGTTTATTTTTCGATTATGGTGCGTAATGATATGTTTGAAGTCATTTTATTGTCGTTTATACAAATTATGATGAGAAAAGGTTTAGTACTTTATTACAAAAATTGAGACAAATAAATAATTAATACTTATTAGTCTCCCACTATTTTCTCAAAATCCAATAGCCCTCACCATTGACTTTGGAATATTCTGTTGCATGAATATTCTAGTAGAAAGGATCTATATTGCCCTTCGCATTACCCCAACTAGGGTTGGTCAAGTAACTTGAATGTTTTTAGGTAGGCATTCCAAATGCCAAGTGCATTAACTCGCAGCTCCTTGATCCGCTAAGTGGACTCCCCAATCCTGAAATCCTTTTTGTATTTCCTCAGCCTTTGCCTCTTGGTCACACCAAGTCCTGTTGTGGCAGTCAACCCTTGATGCAAACCATGTCAATTCAACCCAAAACCTTGAATTATAATTCCCCGATAATTGAAATCACTCCAACTAGGGTTGGTCAAGCAATTTGAACTATGGTTCGATTCTATCCAAGATTATGGAAGGCTATGCTAACTTAATATTTATTTTGAGGGATTTTATCCTTATATGTAAATTTCCATTTTATTATCTTTGATTACATGCTTGTTAATATTAAGTGGGATACACTTAAGTGATTAACCATGTCTAAGATAATATTTACGTAAAAGCCGGTTTTATTTTAGTTCTATCTTGCATGCTCGTTTAATTCATTAATTGTGTGATCATGACAACACACCCACAATAAATAAACCATGAAACTGATAGAAATAAAATAAATGGTATGATCATGAGCTTTTCTATTGGTTAGTTTATCTAGCAGTTGATAAACTAACCCAAGACCTAGGGGAGAAACACCTTGAACCTTTCGGGTTCGTGTTTACAGCTTTCCACATGTCCACCTTTGTATCTCCTTGGATTGGTTTCATCATGGCTCCTGAATTGAGGCGCCTCCACTATATTGGGAGCTCCATCCATTACATATGCATTTATCTCACATGCAAGTGAGGGGTAAAAGGGATTTTTACATAAATGAATCCTTGGGTGCGCAGGCCCATACATATTAATGAGGAGATGGCTCGCAGGCCAACAAATTTAATTTAAATAAATAAATTAAAAGAAACCATTCACATACAAAGGTCTTGGTCTATCTCATGATCATCTGTAAATGCAACGATATTTACGCATAAATAAAACTAGCATTCAATTCTTTAATCGTTCTTGTTTAAGACTAATCACGCTCGAATCAATTAATTATCTTTAATTAATCAATCCTTTTATCTTAAACCCCTTTTCTGAATTTCCTTGAGATTGTCATCCATCATAAGTTTAAACAAATAAATTCATTTAAAATTATCCTTGTACGTAACTTGTACCTTGGAGGCAACCCGGTGAATTCCCATTTATTACACAGATGTTAAATTAAACACATATATATAAAACACCTATCACGTTTTGTGCCTAAACTTTACGCTTGCACGATGGTACAATTCTCAAGGGTTTGTATAATATAATAATCAATTTTAATAAATCTGTCTAATTTGGGTGAGTACACGGCGTGTAGTTCCAACTACATGGCATGTAATTTTCTTCACCGTTCATCCGAAGTACATGCCCGGGGACAGGGCATGTTAATGTACTTCGGAAATTTTCGGAGTACACGGCGTGTGTAGTGGGACACACACCGTGTAGTTTCCGCGTTACATGGTTTCCAGCCGGGCAGGCCGTGTACGGAGTACACGACCCAACCCTAACCCGAAGGGACTACACGCCATGTTCATTGGACCACACGACGTGTATTCCGGAAACAGTGTGCCACCTGTTTCTGTTCAACACACGGTGTCTTAAATTCTTAGAAAAAATCCAATACACGGCCTGATTTGGCGGATCAGTCAATGCATTGAACATAGACTACATGACATGTACTTCTGAATAAACGCTGTGTATTCTGGTGTTATATGTCCAGAAACGTTTGGCTCCTTCGGATGAGTTCCCTTATTTTATATTAATCAAAATTAAAATAAAAATTCGTTTCTGTGAGGTGAACAAGAAACGAGGGAGGAGGAATAGATCTCGATATTCAGATTTCCAGAATGATTAAACTTGAATTGAAATAACTAAATTATTAAATTCATAAATTACCAATGAAAAACTAAATAATTATAATCAACGATATGACCCGCTCTGATACCTCTTGTAGGTTCCGGGCGTAGCGGAAGCGCATTGGCGGGTTTACCCAACTTTAATTTTAACGTTAAACAACGTTCAATCCGAGATCTGTCACGATATAAAACTCCGAATCATCAGAATAGAATGAAGAAAGAAAAGAAAAGAAAAGTCCCGGAACCCTTGAGGAGGATCATCATATGTGTATTATAATTAATTTAATTAATGCATAAGAATTACCTCGTTGGAATTCTATCTTCGTTGATGTGTCCGGTCACGATTCGGTGATCCGTCGTTGCGTCGTAGAATCCATGTGTAGGATTCCTCTAGCGGTGGTCCACACATCTGTCACGTATCTCCGGACATCGCCAAAGGGATCTCCGGGTGCTAGCGTGGAAGAACCTTTGCTTGCGATGTCCGCCTTTGACCACCATGATCCGGTGGAGGATCTTGCTCTTGTAACTTGAGGGCGTTCTCGGTGGAAAGGGAATTCTCTCTTTGGCTTGAGAGTATTTCCAAATCCATTTTTCACAACAATGGCTCTCTAATGTGTTGGGGTTGTGAGGATATTTATAATCGGGTTTGATGTTAATAGGGTTATGACAATAAATAAATGCATTACGCATTTTATTTATTTCATTAACTCTTATTGAAAACCCCCATGTCTAATTATTAATTTATTGACATGCACCCATGCTGATTATAATAAATATCATTTATTAGAACAATATTAATTCCTCAAAATCCCAACTGGAAAAACTACACGGCGTGTAATAATTAATACACGGCGTTTACATGTTTTACATAAAACTACATGGCGTGTATATTTAATATAAAGGGCGTATACTTTTATTGTCCATTTTTCTCCACCACATTTATTAGACCTTGAGTAATGACTATTTATTTCTTAAATAAATATATCTGTATTACTCGCTAATAAATATATTATTTTGTCCACAATATATTATCTCGAATAACTAGTGTCAAAATAAATGTGATCAGACATCCTTAAATAATTATTAAACCACAGTCGGGAATAATATTTATTTAACTTGTTAAATTAATATTTAACTGAGATACATGGACACACTTAGTGTGTGACCCCCTAGGCCTCTTTATCAGTGGCATTAGGTTGAGCCTGCCTAAATTCCATGGTTAGCATCTAGCAACACGCCAAGGAACCCATAGAGAAAGAATTTAACGCCGCAATGACGTGTCACCTCCTACAAACGCTTACCGTGTAATATAATCCCTTTGTCTTGATATATCAAATCAAGCGGGTTGCATGCTAGTGCCATCAACCCATGTGCTTGATTATTCTTTCTTTGACTTCCCGGAGTTGAACTTTCATATACCTTACCATGGCCATGGATTTATTTAGGCTGTATCAATTCCATAAAAGGGCCTGAGATATCTACTTATGATATGGAACGGAAGGGACAAATCCTTTCTCGCATTATCTATTAATGCGATATTACTCGTGACGCACCCAACGTATCCTACCTCACTGCGAACAGTGCGTCATCACATTTTTCGTCAAATACATCTAAGTGCGTGAGTTGTAATACCCATTAATAATAATCTTAAAGTCTAAGGACCAATACACACGTCCGCATATAGGAACATCCAATGACACTATGAAATGTGGATTTCCTACTGGCGGGTCTCGTTCTCATAATATCCTTCTGGATATTACCAAGGGCGCACACCATGAGAATCTGACTCAACATTTTATGATTCCTCACCTCTAATGAGCTGTATTATTTGTGTCCCTCAAATAATATCGTCTGGCCATAGAACATACATTCAAGAACAGTGTTATGGAACTTCTGGGTTCTTATCATAGCAAGGATCTGCTATGACCCTTTAATGCAATAGCTATCCTTAGGACATTATCACATGACATGTCACGCATAAGAACAATAAAGATGTGATAAGGCTTTTATTTAATGAATAAATTTCAAAGTAGTTGGTTCTAGACCACCAAATCCAATAGTTTCATCATGGACGGATCCTCCAGTTGATTAGTGTAAGAACCAAATTCTTCTTGAACATCAGAATATGAATCCACCCCTCTTTTGTTGTTCTAGTGGATCCTCTCACAGGATTAGAGAGAATGTGAGAAGAGATGGAAGAAACATTAGTCTCTTGGGTTTCAAAGGTTTTTGATTTCCGAGTTTGACAAAGTTAGGTCTGTAAGCCCTGTTCGGAAGTGTTGAAAGAAATTCTAGTGGGGAAAAGTAGTAGCAGTCTAGAGTTGTCAGTGCGGGCTACTATTTTAAAAAATTTCTTTGGGTTTTTCATTGGTTTATTCTAGGTAAGACATAATGTTAAGATAAAAATTTTGTGAATCAAGTTATAAGAGGTAGTTATGGATGCTTTCATAAATCATATATGGTTAGGGACTCAGGTTAAGGTCCCTCTCTTTGAAATACCTCTATCGGTTTTGAGGGTCCTGTTTGGTTACATATTGCGGTGTTGTTTTCTTATTCAATAGTAGAGGTGAAGGTTACACACCCTTACATTATCCTAAGATCTGATTAAAGTTAATTCCCTTCGGGAAATATTGAACTTCTTTTTTATAAAGGAATTTTTCTTCTGTGGGTCCTTCCTCTTGATGTTTCTTATTCAATGTAAAAAAGGGGTGATTCTAGTGCATCTTTTAGGCCCTTATTTCGGTAAAGGGATTTTGAAAGAGAATCTTAATTTGAGGGGCTTCTAAAGCCTGACAACCAGGAAATAAATGCTTCAACCATCTGATATCCAGCAATAGGTCTTGGAGTGAAGCTGGAATATAGTCAGGAGAACCTCAATGGTGGGAATGGTTTGGATTTGAGTTTAATTCTTGGTGTGGGAGATGGATATATTTTAAACCTCTAGTGAAGTTGTTTTGTTTTAATTGTTCATGTTTGGTGGAAGGAGGTGGGAGGACCTCATTCCATCATTATTCCCAATTTTGGTGTAAGAGTTTCTCATTGGTTATAATAATGTATAGTCATTTTGTTTCGTTAAAATTCTAGTGGTTGTGTTCTACTAAATGTGGGTCTTCTCTTTGTGTCCCAATCACGTCTCATGCTTTCAAATTGAGATTACTTGGATTTTTGTTCCTTTAGGGGAAATAAATTATTGGGATGTGTTAGTGGTGGTGTTGTTGGTCCAGTGGATAGGTCCCTACGCTCCCTTCCCCTCATGTTGAGCGTTCTTTGTCCATATGGATAAGTAGTCGAGTTCGAACAATATGGGTAGTTTTTATAGTGGAAAGACCCATCATGAGTCACACTAGAATTCACCCAGAGTAAATCTGTGTTATCCTAATTCTTATAGTGGGATTCTGTTCAGGCCTCCCCATGTTAGTGTCCTGGTTCTACCTCGAGTGTAGGTTATTTATCATGGTGGGGAGTCTTCTCAGGCATCCCCATGTCAGAAATCTAGTTTAATTCTTGGTATTAGTTTGATGGTTAGTAGTCTCATTCGGTGTTATCAACCCAAAGCCCCCTTCTTGAGTATGCTTCATGTTTCTAGTAATGTTTGTGAGACTTTTGGGAATTATTAAGGTGTTTTTTCTTGAAATGTTAAAATAGTACATTGTGAGAGTTTCCTTCTTTCAATTATCAACTAGAGAAGTTTTGACTTTTCTGGGTGGGTGTCTCTTTGAGGGGATTCCATTTTGGTTCTCACTAGTTTATTTTTCAAGTCCTTTCTCCTTGTTAATAGTGTATTTACTACTCTATCATTTTATGTTTGTTGGAAACCTCTTTTAGCTAAGATGGTGTATTGGTTATGTCCTCTAAACAATCATGGGATAGATTTCCAGGTGTAGAATGCTTTATGGTGGGGAAAATTTTCACACCCAGACTTTTGAAATAATTTTCATTTTATTATTTTATCTAACTTTGAAATATTCTATTGAGTTGTGGGCTAATATCGATTAAAATCTTTGCATGTTTGAAAATGAATGAGCACTTTTGGGATTGATAGTGTACGGTGCATAGGAAGGGCTTGGCTAAAGCCGTCTGGAATCAAACAGTCACTGTGTAGCCTTCCTGGTGCACAATTGATTAATTAATAAATGAAATAAAGTATGAAAAAATATATAATAATAAAATGAGCTAAGGATTGTTTTATTATTATTACTATTATTATTTAAGAGTAATATTATTATTATTATTGTTAATATTTTGTATTAAGTCATTATTATTTATATTATTAAGATTATTATTATTATGGTTAATATTTAATTAAATTATTATTGTTATTATAATAATATTATTATTATTAGTATTGTGTTTATGCGATATAGTTTTTTTAGAGATTTTTCTTTTCTTTTTACTTTTTCTTTTTTTCTTTTTCCCTCTTCATCTCGCCCTCCCCCTCCCTCCCTCACATCACACACCTCCTATTACACCCCCGGTTTTGAGGTATGTATCATTTGTTTATTCTTTTTTATGTGTTTAAAGTACATGGGATGAGTTGAGAAGAGGTTGGGAGATTTTGGAATGGTTTTGGATGAGTTTGGAGGCTTTTAAAGGGGTGCACGGTTTGAGCACAGTTAGTGTAAACCGTGTGGTTGCTCTAGGAACCGTGTTGGGGGAGACAGTACACTCCGCACAACCAGCACACTGTTTTCCAAATGGTGTGAGTAAATGGTGTGGACCCTGTCTCTCGAGGTAGTAGAGTGCACACGGTTTTCTAAACCGTGCGGGCTAAACCGTGCGGCCACTTAAAAATAGGGTTTTAAAACCCGAGATCCCTCGAGCTTGCCTCTTTTGACTCCAAATTTCTTCCCACTCAAGCCTCACTCGGTATTTTTGGTTCTCTAGGGTTGTAGGGGCTCTCCCACTCGTTTTGGAAGTGATTCAAAGGGGTTTCAAGTTGGATTCAAGCTGATTTCTCTCGGTTAAGTCCCTCCTCTTGTTTCTCTTGTGTTTTCCTCTAGATCTACATCCCTCCTTTTCTTGGTTTTCTTGATCTACACCTGTGCTGTGTAGATCTAGGGTTGGGGTTTCCTTGGATGTTAATATTAAGGCTTGGGGATGTTAGGGAAGGCGATCTAGAGAGGTTTCGGTGGTGCATTCCCCGGATTGGAGGTGTGGTTAGTTGTGGGTCAAGTTCGCCGGAACCCTAAAGGTAGGTGGCTTCGCTCTCGACTCCTCTTGGTTAGAACTAGTGGTTATTTGTTACAATTAATTTCTTTGTGATTTAAATTAATTTTTTTTTGTGCAAAAAAATTGGTTGGAAATCCCTTTGGTATTGTTTTGGAGATTTTTGGGAAAAAGGGGGTTTTATGGTAAAATGCTATTATTGTGGATTTTAAAATGGGGATTTTAAAATGGGATGCTATGGTTGATTTTTGAAAATGGTTGATGGAAATGGTTTTCAATAAAGAGGTTTTTTTTTTTGAAATGTGGTTTGACATAGAAAACGGTTTTCAATAAATGAGTGATTTATTGAAGTGGATTTATATGCAATGGGATTTGGTTAATTTCATGATGTTTTATTCTTTGTTGTGATTATTTAGAAATTGTGTGGATATGGATGGAATGTTGTATTGGCATGTTTTGTGATGTTGTGGAGTGGTCGAGAAAGTGCCACTATAATCAAAGAGAAGGATGGATAATGGTCGGAAGTGCCACCATCAAGGCTAGTGGTCGAGAATGTGCCACTATAATCAGGGAGAAGGATGGATAATGGTCGTAAGTGCCACCATCAAGGCTAGTGGTCGAGAAAGTACCACTATAATCAGGGAGAAGGATGGATAATGGTCGGAAGTGACACCATCAAGGCTAGTGGTCGAGAAAGTGCCACCATAATCAGGGAGGTGATGGGTAGTGGTTGGAAGAGCCACTATTGGGGTAGTGGTCAGAAGTGATACTACTCATTAATGGGTGAACGAGTTGGGTGGAAGTCCCACCGGTTTTTTGATTTGTTGTGAATGGGTGAACGGGTTGGGTGGAAATCCCACCATTTTTGTTGTGGTTGTTGTGAATTGATTTGCAAGATGGAATTATTGTGAAAATGTGAATGTTGAAATGGCTTGTGGAAGGTTCATTAGCTTTCCCTTGTTTTCTTGGGTTGGGTGTTATGGCTTGGTAAAGGAATGGTTGGATTATGAAAATGGTTGCATTGGTGATTTATTTTATATAAACTTTTTTATATAAATGTGTTAACGGTTTTATCCTAGTGAAGTGTGTAGAGAAGTCATTTGGGGAAAACCTACTGTGTTTTAGTACTCACCCCCTGCTTTGGCACGTTGGTGTCTTTGCAGATGTCATGTACCGTGACGTGAGCAAAGGTAAGGCATCTCCCTCCTTTAGTGGATCTTTGTGATGTCTTGGTGGAGCATGGAGCTTGGGGATTGGTGTGGATCCATGGTGGTGTCTTGGATTGTGGTGTTCCTTGTTGAGTCTTCTGAATTGTATTCTGATGTTGTTTTGGGTGTGTTGGCATGGATGATTATGGATTATTTGGTTGTACTTGTGATGTATGGGTTTGGTTTTGTTGACATGCATCATGTATTTGTGGTGGTTTGGTTGGTTTTGTATCAAGGTAAAATCATTCCCCAATTGTTCTCGGAGCCCTCGGCATTTATTTCTAGCCTTTGGTGCCTTGGGAACGTCGATTAAGGCCAAGTAACCCTCATTGACTCCTCAAGACAATGAGGTAGGGGCGGGGTGTTACACCACCCCTACCCCCCGAACCATAAGACCCTTCTTCCCCTCTTTTGCTGGATCTCCCCTCCATCTCTTTCTCCAGCAAAGCCTCACCCCGGAACCCTGGTAAAGCACCCTCGCAATACCCGAGCACCTTCATGTCAACTTGCATCATGCCGCACAATAGTTCCCCGCACGGAACCAAACCACATATCCCTTCCCCTTCACATCACGCCTACTTGGCCTCCTCCATACGCGTTGTTGGCCAATGCCCTGCCATACCAAATCTGGCAGCATCCCCTTCCTCATGCTACCCCACAAGTTGAGACATCCCCTCCATGCACGCACGTGTCTGGTGAACCCCCTACAAGCTGGTCCATCTTTAGGGACCATCCCCTCCTAGCTGAGCCCCACTTAGAGCCACCACACCCTCTCCACCTCAGTTAGACCCACCTTCATCTTTTCTAGGGTTTTGATCCTTGTTATTTTTGGGTTTCAATTTTTTCAGATTTTAGGGTGTCAATTAGGGTCTTAATATTGGGTATTTTTTATCAATCTTATAGATTAGGGTTCTGTTCAGTTTTCTTGTGGTGCATATTAGGTGCAGTTAAATATTCACACAAAATTTGAGAATTTATTCACACAAGATAGGTGGTTCCATATATAAACATTATTTTATATATTAATTTTCTTGATTCAATTATTTAGAATGTTCCTTCATTCATATATTTGGCATGAAAGTATATTTTCAAAGTGATTAAATTTTGTTTTCTCTTTATGTGGAATGTTTTAGTGAAATGGGGTGTGTTTTGATGTAAACCCATTTGGTATTGCTTGGTCGTGTTTTATGATTTCTGCCCTTCGTTTATTATATCATGAAAGGGCTGTTAATTATATTTTGGTATGTTATTAGTGTGTTTTTTATTCTAAAAATGGGATATTGGGTGTGTGTTTTGTGTACGACCATTTGGTGCATCATGGGTTTTTTTTTATAAATTGTAAAAATGGTTTATTGAATGATATAAGATATGTGAATCTTGTTTGGAAACAATTCTGGTAGGTGAATGTTTTTAAAAAGGTTCTATTTAATGTTCAATGAATTTTCTATGATGTGTACCATTTTGGTAATGTCTTATGAAATTGTTAAAATGATTTAGTGAAGTTTGAAATATATGTGAAACTTGTTTTCTGGTTCTTTAGTTTGTGAATGGTGTTTAAATGGGATTGAGTTTTTTCATGTGTATTTCATGTTGTATCATTTGGGTTTGTATTATGATTCATAAAAACATGATTTTTCAAATATGGATAGGGATTACACTTTTGGTTTGTTATGGTATTATTGGTCATTTGGCCTTAAAAGAGAGACTTTAAATGAATTTTTTGTACAATGTCTTGTTTTACATCTCAAAATTGATTTATGAAAATTTTAAATGGTTTATTGAGTTACAAAAATAGTGAAAAGATGTTTTTGGAATTATTTGATGCATGTGTGATTTAATAATGGTGTTTTTATGTGAAAATGATATTTATTAACATGTGTAAATTATTTGATCTGAAAGAGGGAAGCCCAAGTATCACAGTAGGTAGACTAGGACTAGTATGATAGTGATACAAAATTCTCTTTGTCCTAGTTTCACTATGAAAGATTGATGATGAAAAAACTTACTAAATAATAATGGTGGATTAGAGACCACTAGGTTATGGGTGTGTTCCCTACTAGTGGATCATGCACAAGAACATTGATCATTTTAGTTCATATGTGACATTTCACCGAGATATGATGCACCTAGTGTCCCAGAGTTAGCTAGAGCCTAGGGTTATTCTTGTGACTAGTTCGTAATGTGTATTTCAAACTTACCATTGGAATATGGTAGGTTGGATTGTAAAAATTAAAATCAAGTTTTTTTTCTTAAAAGTGGAATTCTTTGAAACTATTTTATTTAAAATTTAATTCTTTATAACTGCTTTACAGTTTAAGTTTCACTCATCCAAAGTTGTTCTGCTTTAATGTTATTTTCCTTAAAATTTTCCTGTCATTTTTTTAATTATAAATACTGAATGTTTATTTGTTATTTAATGTTTAATGCGTGGAATATTGTATTTGGGTGGAATCTTATTGGTTTTTGACTCACACCCTATATACTCCTTTGGGTGTATACAGACTATGTTGTATTTTTTCATGTTAAGGAAAGATGTCAATGTAGGAAGTTTGTGTTTCTTGGATATTTTAGTGTGGATCTTGGTGGTGGAGGCATTATAATTTGGTTATTTGTGTCATAATGAGTTTTCATATATATTTTTTCTTCCCTTATATCGTATTACTTTTTCAGTTTTTTTCTAAAGTTGTAAATCATTATTTATTAAAGGTGTTAAGGGTGTGTTTGGATGAATTTCTCAGATATGAATTTTTAGTTTTTTGGCCTTTTAATATGATTAAATTAGGGTAAATCCTTCCTTCTTATCTTATTTGATACTTAGGAACTTGTGCCAGCCCGTGGGGTTCAGGAACGCCCGTCGGGCCTTACTGCGAATCGAGTTGGATTCTAGGTTGGATGGCAACCCATCTTGGATCATGACATGTAAAAAACTAAAGAGTTACTACTAGTGGGATTATTATTATATTTTAATTATATTTTTATGAGTTCATGCATCACGATATGGCACGTAGGATCACATGCTATATATATACCTTTTGTGTGCTTCAAAGTATTTCATTAATTTAATATCTTTATTTGTGCTCTCTATTTGCGATAGACATATATTCTCAATTGGTTGATATGGTTGTATTCCTTTTTATATGATATATCTATTTTCATATTAATTAGTTAAACATGAGGATGATTTTATTTATATATATATATTATTACAACTAACATTCATGTATGGAGAACCTGGTGTAGTGCTAGTAAGGATATACCCTAGGTTATGGACAAAATACTAGGAGAAAAAAAATTTCAAACCACAGGAAAATTAGGATCAAGTTTCATGGCTTCATCACTTTAAATATTCTATTCAAACTTTACAAAAAATTGCCTCATAGAATATTGAATGATCCCACTAGTGATGACATACCAGTTCTAGTACGGGATATGTATGAGGATGCACCATAGAAAAATCCAACATCTTATTAATTATTTTAGAATTGTGAAAACACCTTCCCATAGTCTTTCAAATTATACCTTCCCATGGAAATGGAGTAAATAGTAACATGGTTGATTATGCTAGTGACAAGCAACTCTAGCATCCGCTAACCTTGTAGGGAATTGAAGAAACATGGTATTTCAAGGAATTGTTATAAATGGTTGAATGAATATTGGACTTGGTTGAAACATCAGAGGACCGAAGGGTCAATCTGGTTATGTTTATGCTTCAGGGACCCACCAGGTGATATCGGAGTGCCATGGTACAAGAAGGTAGATGTGGGGGTCCTTCATGGGATTCATTCAAGAACAATTTAATCTGGGCATTATTTCCCAACACACTACATATGAATCATGTTTAGGAATTCATTGAGCTTTAATATGGATCCATGATGGTTTCTATGTACTATGATAGTTTCACTGAACTAATTCTTTCTACTATCTTGGATTGAAATGAGGAACTGAAGGCTAGTAAATTCAACATTGGTATATATCCTAATATCAGATGAAAGCTTGAAATTTTAGACCTAAAAAAATACTTAGAGGTTTTATACATGGACTTTACTATTGAGAAGTTCCTAGAGGAGGATAAAGTTGTTTTTCTTCTTCTACCCTTCAGTAGTTGGTCAGTTAGTCCTATTACTACTATTATGTGTGTATATTTTATAAAAATGAAGAGTAATACTGAGAATTTACAATGGGGTGGTGGTGAGTAGGTTGAGTGTAGTATAGCTACTTTATCTCCCTTAGGATTGGTTATATAGGGTATAAACTATGAGATGTTATGAAATTATCAAAATATCTATAGTGAACCTTAGATAAAGTGTTGGAATTGTTGAATTATAGGACATCTCTAGTAGTTACTTCTCTATATCATTGAGGTTAGGATTTTACATGGGTGTAGGAAAGACATGACCTGTAACCCAAGAATCTAATTGGGGTCCTCAGAAATAGGATCAAGTAATAATGACTCCAGTGAGTCATGCACCCCAAGGTCAGATCCCTGGAGATAAGGCAAACTAAGTGTGTGTAATGGATTAGGGTCTATTAGATGTTGAAGAGGGGCGATATACTATTCTAGGTATATTATTTATCAAATATACATTGTAAACTACATTTTATACTAGTTCTCTCAATTCCATTATAATTTCATAGCTTATTTAATGATCAAGTAATCTTCTAAGTTACTTTTCCTTGATACACCATTGGGAAATAAAATGTACTATAATTAGTGATGAAAAGAGTGTTCTTTCATCATTTTTGGTTTTGGAAATATCTAGAACTTCATCATTCTAGAGATGATGATCTTCTATTTGATTCTTATCATGGTATTTCTGGAAATTCATAGAGCCCACATTGATTTCTTTTAAAGATAGGAATAATTTAAATCTCCCAAGGTATAAAAGTACATGATAACTGTGAAATGGCCAACCAAGATTAATGTAATCACTAAGTGGGGAGAGGCTGAATCTGTGATATCTTCTTTATTTATGTTATCATTATTATATAAGAACTTTTTCTTCCTATTAAATATTTTTTCACTATTATGAAAACAAAACATTCACACATCCATAAAAAAATATTTACAAGGTACACAACTCAATAAGAGTATCTAGTCTTTATCATTGTTTGTAAAAACTCCAATACCACACAATCTAATAGTAAACAACACTTTTGTTTGTATAAAACAAGTAGGAAATACCCTAAAACTTGTTTATAAAAATGATAAATAAAATATTTAATGTGATCCTTATAGAATGAATGATGTAAATAAGTTATTGTAACATTTTTAGAATCATTCACCATTTGGTTTTGAACATGTCATTGTTTTGCTTCAAAAAGTTCCAATTTTTTTATTCTTTAGAAAAAAATCTTCACTTTATTAACTAGAAATTGGTAGGAATAATTTCTTTGGACATATTACAAAAACATAATCTGATTCTGTAGCTCAATTCTCCAATTTTATTCTTCTGTCAAGAAATAAGTTGGATTCTCCTATTTATTTTTCTAAATCTTTCAATCTGATTAATGAGCTCAATCCAGAAAATTCTGACCACAACTTCATATAAACACTCCTTCTATCCAAAAAAACACTTCTCAAGAAAATATATCTTGAAAAAAACCTCTGGTGCACTTCTTCTTGAACATGTAAACAGTGTCATAGTACGTTGTACATTAATTTATATTTATAGTATCCCTAGAAGATAAAAAGGGTGGGAAACAAATTTCATTTTCCCATGAAAAAAAATTCAAGAGTCTAAAATTTCACATTCATTTGAACTTTATTTTGAACATTTATCAATTATTCTCAACATTTTTATAATCTTCTTGAATCTTTTTGATTTCACCAGAACATCTTACATCATAATGAGAACATCTAAAGGGATTTGTATAGAAATTGATACTTTGGAAACCTTCATTATGAAACAATTTTTCACTCAAATTACCATGATATGATTCAAATCATATAAAAACAAAAGACTTCCCATCTTTTTTCTCCTAACTAATTGAAAAAAATTCTACCGTAAAAATCATTGAAACTAATATAGACATAAAACCCAACAATAACAGTTTAGCAGTAATAATATGTTTTCATTATTTAAAAAACTTTATTTATTTGAACAACTTGTCCTCAAACCAATGAAACTACTTCCGATGAAACTCATCCTTTTATAACTTATCAGTGTCACACCATGTTCAATGGGTCTTGATCCAATTGAAAAAAAAACAAACTGAGACCTTAATTTTATTTTTAAGATCATATGAAAATGGTTGCCTAAATTTTTACATTTCATCTTATTGATTAGTCTCTAACACCCATATGATGGATCAATATCTGAAGCTCATCTAATTCATCAGTTTCAATAAATTATCTGATGGATCGGTGTCTTAACCTTTCTGATAGATTGGTTTCTTCACCCATCTAATGAATTAGTTCATATAAAGGATTGGTTCATCTGATGGATTAGCACATCTGATGGATCGATAGATCATTATTATTTCAAACCCTCTAACTTAATAAAATTAAAACTCCATTTTCCAAATAACTTCTTCATCTATTGCACCTAGATCCAATGATCTACACCCATAAAACATAAACTTTGTAAAACACTAGAAATTTTTATTTCGTTTATTCTTTGCTTATACACATTTTTCTCTCGCTTTCTTTCACAAATCAGGGATCATAATTTTTTAATAAACTTATGATGTTGAGAACTTTTTCACATAAAATAATCATCATATTTATTATCTAAATACTCTAAATACATTATATATCCGATTACCTTCCCCCACTATTCTAAAAAACTCATTCTAGAAAGTCATTTCGGAAAACAACATCTCCTAGAAAACATCTCCAGAACCAAAAACATCACATGATATACTTTCTTAAGAAATATTTGTTTGATAAATATAGTCTAATACTCCATTAATATAATAATAAAAACATAAAAATTGTGGTTATTTCTCATAATGACAATTATATAAAAAACATTTAGCAGACAACTTTTTTCGTCATCTGAAAACCATCTCCATCCAACTTGGTCCACAAAATATCCCCCTTTAGATATTGTTATCAACCAAGATTCATAAATTACTATAACTTTGTAAAGTCAAGTTATTGACCAATAATTAACAATTAGTAACATGCATGAGTGACCTTATTATAGGAAACATGAATCATTGATAGCAAAAAAATTTTGTCCATAAGTAGTGACTTACAAAGCCTCTATAAGAACATCCAACATTCAAACTTTCCACCTCATAAAAACTTATTTTTTCAAATAAAAACATGTTTCCTACAAGATCTTAAAAAAACTATAAGAATATTGTACATAGTCACACACTATGTTCATTGATTACCCCTTTTAAAAAATCCCCCAAAATATATTTTTCTTAAAAAAGATTAACACATACGAATGGACAGATTTATTAAATATCATTTTTATCCCACATGTCAACTCTATACAAATAAAATATGAGAGAGGGGATAGAAAAACATAACTCAACCATAGAGGGAAAGCTATTGGTACCCATGTTCAACCTTAGTTTGTAAAAAGATTCATTCGGTAAAGATATTGTGAATATGTCAGTAACTAGTTCCTTTGGAGGAACATATTTAAACATGAGTTCATTCCTCTCCACATACTATTTGATGAAGTGATATTTCATATCAATATTATTGGAATGATAATGTTTCACTGGATTTTTAGGGATATTGATAGTACTTTTATTATAAAAACCCACAATATGGGGTAACATAATTTCAATAATAAAATATTCCAACTAATAATTCATCAAAAACAGTTTCTTTTCATCTTGAGCTGTCGTAACATATTCAGCTCCATCCAGGATAAGTGTTATATAGTTCTTATAATTATTGTTCATAAAACATAACCTTCTCCAATAAATAAAACTCCACTATATGTAGATCTTATATCATCCAGACCTCCTACCTAATCCGAATATGCATACCCAAAAAAATCAATTTTTCCTTATCTATCATATTTGATACTAAAATCAGTTTTTCCTTTGTTATATATGTGATTTTTTTCCTTACAGGATATGATATTCCTTTGAATCACTTTGGAATCATTGATATAATGTAGCAGAATAAACAATATATGGTCATGAAGTAGTCAAATAGAAAAAACTTCCTATCCACTTTCTAAATTATTTGTAATCCACTTCCTTCCCTTCTCTATCTTGAGAAAACATTATTCACATTGAAGTTTTTGTGGAAATAGGTTTTTATTTTTCTATTTGAAACATATTAATATGTTCCTTAACATAATTCTATTAACATATAAAGATATATTTCTTATTTTGTGATATTTGTAATCCAAGAAGGCATTAAATTTCCCCAAGCATGTACATTTCAAAAAAAATCATCATCTCTTTAGAAAACTTATCACCAGTTCTTTCATAATTCCCCAAAAAGATAATATCATCAATTTACACAATTACAATGAGATAAATCCATATATTTTCTTAGATTTAAAGATTTTTTTCAGATCTTACTTTCATGAAATTCATCTTTCTTAATTATGAATAAAATTTGGAAAACTAATCTCTCATAGCTTTATTTAGCCCATACAAATACCTCTATAACATTCACACATAAATATAATATTTAAAAATTATAAATCCACATGATTTTCCAATATAAAAAACTTCATCAAAGTATCCATTCAAAAAAGTGGACTTAACAACCATCTGAAAAAATTTGTAACTTCTTTGTGCAAAAAAATCAGTAATGATTCTAATTATTTATAACCATTCAATTGGAGAAAAATTAGAATCAAAATAAAACCCTTAAATCTATGAGTAACCTTTAAAAACAAATCATTTATTGTATTTTATCACTTCACTATCATCATTAAACATGTTTTGAAACACCCACCTTCTACCAGTAAAAAAATTTATTTTGTTTGGGAACAAGGTTCCAAGTATCATTCGTCTCAATCTAGTCCAACTATTCATTCATATAATGAATCCAGTCCTAATGCTAGAAATATTTATTAACTGATTCTGGATAAAATTTTGAATACAAATAATTATGTGTAACCACCATTGATTTTATTCTTATTTCAAAATTTTGTTTTTTATCACCAATGATGTTTGGAATGTGAACATGTTTCCTCACCCTAGGATGAGATTTATGAAGTTCTTATTCATCACTAGAAATAGTTGAGTCTTATTCTTCCATATATATATTCCATCACCATTATTTTAATTATTTTCATTTTTCTCAACAAAAATTATTTCATCTTCTTCATCTTCCTTTTCTACATGTGTTTTTGAAACATCTTCTTTAACTTTTTCATGAACATTTATATCCACAGAATCAACTATCTTTACTATTTCTTTATTGAAAAATCTATATCATGTACCATCTGTAGAAAAGTAAAAAAAGATATCAGCTTTACCCCTTTCATCAAATTTTACAAGATTTATACTTATGTTTTTTATGATGCAGGGACTCTTGAAAACCATTAAGTGTTTCAAACATGGAATTTCATTAAAGAGAATTTCAGGAGGGTTCATATCAGAACATGGTTTATAAAATCACTAATTATTAATATAAAAAAATTTACTCATTACCTACCTCTATAAGTAGTTATGTGGACCATGTTAGATTAACATAGGACATCAGATTTTCACTAAACTTCTATTCTTCTTTTTAGCCACACCATTCTATTAAGGTCGGAACTTTTTCAATGGACTCATAAATAATTCCATTTTTTAAGATAACTTCTAAATTATTCATTCATGTATTCACCTCCATTGTTAGTTCACAACATTTTCATTGAATATTCACATTCATTTTGTTCTCTTCCCTTGAAGCACTTATTCATATTTTGAGTATCTGATTTAAGTATCAAATACACAATACAAGTAATAAATGTAAAATAATCAATGAATTAAATGAATTAAATATATTATAATTTTTTTTATCATTGGCCAAAAAATGTCATAATTCATTAGGTTCAAGGGATGAGTTGAGTATATTTCAACATTCTTGTACACCTAGTTTATAATCTTCCCTTTTTGACAAGTTGAATAACACCAATATAATCTTCTTATCATATCAAGAAAATCACAAACACTGTCTCAATTTGTTAACTTGATCATATTATTATAACACATATGCCCCAAAATTTTAGGCCACAACTTATTTTCTTCAATCATATTTAGATAAAATTAATTCTATACATCACAACCATGAAATAATTTTACCATTGTATGTTGTAATCTTATAATAACTTTTACATCTTCTACTATTTTCACAAAAAAAACCATATTTTCTGAAAAAAAATCATTGCCTTCATCCCAATTTATTGAAACACATAAAAATTTATGTTTCACCCCATCAAAGAACAAGGACTTTTGGATTTTAATTTTAATTCCGCAAAATTAGTTGATCCAACACATTGTTTCTTATGTTTCATCCCATCAAAAAACAAGGCCTTTAAGAGAATTTTCTACAACAAGAGATTTTTATTCCCCTTTATCTTCCTTCACATAAAACTTTTGATAATTGTTATAAATATGTTTTTGTGCCAATAACAAAACAATTCATCCTTTGGAATTATTTTTATGTGGTTCATATCTTTAACGAAATTATTTCTATAGGTTTGAATATATTTGTTCCTTTCAAAAAAACTTTCATAGAATTATTTACTTGAGAGGATTGATTCCCATTAATAATATGCTTCCTGTAACATGTGGAGTATTTATATTATTTTTTATTGAACCAAAATATATTTACTGAATGGATAAATCCACTAAAATACATGTAGTATTCCTAGAAAGAATATTTTCCTCTATAATTTCCATACCTCTTGGAGTTTTGAAAAATGTTTTTCGACAACTCTCTTAACATCCACATCTGAACTTTGTTGACCTCCAATATTCCTGTTATCACCAAAAATATTCTTCTTAAATTTGGATTTATTTACAAATTTAATGGAATCATAATTAGTAGATACATATGTTTCGGAAGATTAAATTTAATAAACATATAAATTTTAAAAATTGTTGGTTTTGACAATATATATGATCTTATAGAATTTCTTATTATTAGAAACATCTTCAATAATATTTTCAACCTTTTAAGATAAATTTTTTTTATCTTTATTAGGTTCACACATTCTTGAAATTTTTCCATCTTTAGAGATATATTTCATGAAACTTCTAACTCCAAACTCAAATATAGAGAACTTTTGTGGAACAAGTTCTAAATCATCATCCTTAACTTTCATCTTCATTTCAATATGTTAATTTTGGTTCATTTTTATTCAATATATTTATTTAATAAATCAGTATCTTCTATAAAATTATATTTTTCTTTAATAAAACATTCAAGATTATATATTTTAGAGCATTCATTTTTCAAATTATTAACTTCTCTTTCATGTATAGAAATATTTCTAACACATTATTTCAACTCTCTTTTTAGATAAAATTTTAACACATTCTCTTCGTCTTTAAACTACTACTTTAATCACCAACAGACACGTCACTAATTTTTTTTACAATAAATTTATTTTCTAAAAAAATTTAGTGTGTCTATCAACATCAACTTCACTTTCATCATCTTCATAATCTTTAGATAAAAAAATTCTTCTTTTGGATTTTGAGAAATTATTATACTTTCCTTTGGATTAAGATTTTTAATTATTAAAATGTTTCTTCTAACATATTATTAACATTATATCATCTATATAACATTCTTCTTCATCCTTTATTCAAGGTAAATTTGTATAAAATTTCCCAACAGATCCATATTCAAAACATTTTAGAGGTTGATTCCCTTTATAACTTCTTGTTACTCTTTTCACATTTTTCAAAATAAGGAAAATAATTCATACAAATTGTTACAAACCCTATATTTGGTGTCAGATTCACCAGCTTCTTCATCTTCAATAATATTTTTATATTTTCCTTATATTTCAGCTTTGAATTAAATTTCTCAGTCAAATTTTAATTTTATATTCACAACTTTCTATATTCCAATTTCATATGTAATGAGAGTACTATTAATGTCACCCAAAGATAGAATTTTAGGATATCAATATTCCAAAGAACAAACTTTGGCATCAAACTTTTTAGGAAGAATTTATACGATCATTTCAACAACATTTGAATTTTAAAGATTCTCACCAAGACATTTTACAGTTCTTATAATAACATTCACCCTTGTAAATAAGTTTCCAATAGATTCATACTCACCCACTGTGAGATCTTCTTACTTTAGGCACTATTTTTGAAACTTTTCCTGCTTCACCTTCATATTTACTTCACATATTTTTTCAAATTTTCCCAAATATCATAGAAGTTCCAACTCCCTTCACTCTACAAATTTCACTTTCTGAGAGTGATGAAAGTAAATCATTCTTATCCCTTCCATTATTCTCCTGTTTTTTATTATCAACTAATGTAATAGGAATACTTTCTATAGGGGGAGTAAATCCATCTGTATCATCTTCTAAAACCACATACCAAGGAGAAATAAGATACAAAAAAATTATTTTTTTGGATATGATACTTATTTCAATCAAAGACTAGAAACCCCTTACTATTTATGAAATTCTAATTCTATATAAAAACTTCTCTTATAGCCTCATAAAAGAGTAAATGAATGAACCATCGCTCTAATACCAATTTAAAAGTCCCAACCAGGATCAATGTAATTATTAATAGGGATAGAGGTGAATTAGTGATATATTTTTCTTTAATGTTATCTTTATTGTATAACAACCTTCACCTTCTGTTAAATATTTTACAATTTTCTAAAAACCAAACATTCACATATCCATAAGAACATAAGTATACATAAGGATCACTACTCAAAAAGAGTAGCTAGTACTTTGCATGGTTTGGAAATAATCCAAGACCACACAATCCACTAGAAATCAATGATTTTGTGTGGATACAATAAATTGGAAATATAATTACAATTTTATTGAATTATGATTAATACAATAGTCCATGTACTACTTATAGAAAGAATTTTTTAAATAAGTTTTTGTTACAATATTAGAAAACCTTGATAGTTGGTTTCAAACATGTCAATGTGCTGGTTAAAGCACTTATACTTTTTTAATTTCTTAGAAAAAAAATCTTCAATGTATTATCCAAAAGTGTGTATAAATAATATCTTTACACAGAGTAAAAAAATTCAATCTCATTATTCATTTAAATTCTTCATTCTAGAAATAATTCTAATTCATTTATTTCTTTTTCATGAATTTATCAGTCCAATTTGTCACTTTGATCTAGTAAATTATAACCACATATTCTTCTAAAAACATTTCCAATTCAGAAAAAAAAATCAGTAAATTATATCTAGAAACCAAACCTCTAGTTCTCTTCATCCCACATATGTGAAAAGTGTCATAGTACATCGTAATTTGACATCTATTTATAGGTTCCTCATAATAGAAAAATGTTAGGAAACCTATTTTATTTTACTACTCATAAAATATATATAATATTTAATTTCACATTTATTTGAACTTCATTTTGACTGCTTCTCAATTCTTCTCAAAATTTCTAGAATATTCTATAATCCTCTCAATTACATTCTATCATCTAACTTCGCAATAAGAACATATCAAAGGATTGGTCTAGAAATTAAAAGTCCATAAAACATCAATATGAAACTCTTGTTCACTCTTATTCCCTTGATCTAAATGAAATCATGCAAACTAGAAGATTTTCTATTAAAATTATCCAAATCAACTAGAATTGTTTATGATAAACATAGTGGAAACGTCAATATACTCTAAAACCCAACAACAATAGTTCACTAGAAATGATAATTTTTAATTCTTTTAACAAGTTTCTTTAATTGACCAACTACTACCCAAACTAATGAAACTACATGTTATGATGACTTATCGATGTCACACCTTGTCCTATGAGTCATTATCTATTTGAACAAAATATAAACTTGAGAACTCACTCTAATTCTTCTTATCACATGATAATGCTTTACTACATTGTTACATTTCATCTGATTGATTGGTCCCTGACACCCCTCTGATGGATATTTATTTGGATCTCATCTCATTCATCGATGTCAACAACATATCTAATTGATCTGTTTTTTCACCTATCTAATATATAAATTTCTGCACATGTTTGATTAATTAGTTCATCTGATGGATCGTCTAATCCTTTGGATAGACCCCTAAAAATTTTTGAAACCCATTTTCTTTCATCAAATTCAAAATCCTAGTCTCAAATCAACTTCTTCATCTGTTTTACCTCAGTATAATGGTCTGAACCAAAAAATCAACTTCATAAAATACCATAAATTCATATTTAATTTCTTCTTTTATATAAAAAAATCTAGGTTGTTCTTTCAAAAATTCTTGATCATAAGTTCTAAAGTAACTTATGATGTTCATAACTTTTGTCACAACAGATAATCATCAAATTTTAAATCATAAATAAGTAAATATATCTTTAATCTAATACAACATACCACTTCATTCTGAAAATATAAGTATAGAAAGTCAAGTCTGTATACTGGTTCTCCCAAAAATCATCTCTAAGACTGAAAAAATTACGTGATATATTTTCTTAATAAATATGCATATCATAAATAGAGTTTGATACTCCCAGTATCTTATCACCAAAACATTCAAATTTAGGGTATTTCTCGTAATGTAAAAAATACAAAACATTCAAAAAAATAACTTCTTTCAGCATCTAAAAACCATCTCTACCTGACTTGGTCCCGACAAACTAGTGAGTGGATGTCTAAAAGAGGAATATTAGGTACACACATGAGATACTTGAGATAATTACAGTGTACATTATAGGTGTGTATCATTCAGTAGGTTTATTTGTAGCCCAATAATCTTTTCTTCTAGTTGTGGATCTTTATCTTGACATCTTCTTGGATGACTTCTAAGGATTCCCCCTGATAGAGGAATTAAATTTGAGGTAAAAATAATGACATTTTCATAGCTGATTTCAATACCACTTATCATACAGAGTCAACTGAGTTGATGAAGATTAATTTATATATTGGGATCTTGTAACATAATAGTTTTCTTGAGCTGAGTACATCACCATGTGGTGTACCTATTTTTTTCTCCAAGGAGGATAGTAGTCTTCAACTTTTCATATATTACCGAAAGAATAATGGAGTGATAGTGAAGAATAGTTACCCTTAACCCAGTATTGATGATCTCTTTGATCATTTGTGGGGAGCCTAAAGGCTCTCCAAGATTGATACCTAAATGGGATATCACCAATTTTAGGTTAAAGAGGAATGCATTATGAAGATGGTTTTTAAGAGAAGGTATGGGATAAAAGAGTGCTTATTGATGTTCTTTGGACTAGTAAATACACTGGTAGTGTCCATGGATCTTATGAAAAATATATTCCACCCATAAATTTACTCATTAATTGTGGTGTTTATTGATGATATCCCCATATACTCACTGAGACCATAGTATTGTGCTAGACATTTTGAGATATCTTTGAGTTCACATTGATCACATTAGATTTATGTTATGATATCAAAGTCTCACTTTGGGATTCAGAAAGTACAATTCTTAGGGAATTACATTTCTAAAAAAAAATTATTAGTGGGCCTATATGATGTATATATGATGATATCCAAGAACCATCCTTGGAAAATATTTGATAGATAAATAATTTTGGGTTTATCAAGGTACTATAAACATTTTATCTAAGACTTATCTATTTTATTGAAACCCGTGATTATGTTTATGAATAAAGGTGTAAAGTTTTAGTGGTCACTCTAATGTAAGGAGGCATTTCTCGATCTGAATAGTAGTTTGAAGTTCATAGGAGTCTAAGAACCACCAAAAAGGGGTGTTGAATTAGTGGTTAAATTTCACAATTTCTTCACTCTTGAAATAAACCCATATATGTTGTTATAGTTTCTATCATTTTAAACATTACAAAACTCAACCTCAATTTGTATGAAATGTTAGGAATGTAATGAAAATCACACAAGGCATACTAGTTTCTCCCCCAATTTGGTTGACTATATCCTTTTCATGGAGACTCTTGTTGGTCCATGGAAATCCACTATAATATAAAGTGAATATAGTTTAATCCAATTACCATAAGAATCATTGTATCTCCAAAAAAGTAATTATAAAAACTCAAATAATTTAAAAGGTTTTATTATATTTTGATCCAAAAAAATAATATGAAACTTTGGAAAAACTCACTCAACTTTTTTCCCAAAATTATCAACATGATGACTCTATCAAGTAACACTCCATCATGTGAACTTAGACTTCATCTGGTGTATCTATGACTAGAGTCCCTAAAACTATTGTTCTTATGATCTATGATCTATCATATAAAAAACATTATTCATAGGAATCTATCCAATACCTTTGTATGATACCTTTCACTGATGCCTCAGACTAGAATCTGTGTATGCTTCATCTTCATCAACCAAATGTTTCCTTCTTTGGAAACTCATACTTCTCAAAATTATTTATCGTTTTACCTATCTCACACATGCTAATAGTTTTAGTATGTAAATTACTTTCACACCGTTATATAATCATTACCCTAGGGTAAAAATGAGATAACAGAATCATGTATCCTACTCAACCCATATTTGAATTTCAAACCTCCCGTACAAAGAAATAACATTTGGATGCCTCTCATATATTCTATAAAAATATTCAAAATTCATGAAAACTATTGCAACAATAATTTTCATCAAAATTACTTGAAATCAATGAGATAAAAAATAATATAGTATCATATTATTATCATAATTATTAATTTATTGAAAAAAATTAAAGAATCTCAGAACTCCGTCCAATAAATATTTGACTAGTGACTTTCATCCGGAACTAATGTAGCCAATTCAATTTTAACTGATTCCCTTCTGACCATTCTGAATTGATTGATAAAATCCGCTTGATGAACTCATCAATTCTTTAAATAGTTATCTTCACAAACATCTTGGTCTGATGAATTCACAAATGTTTGACCAATTGACCCAATACTCCTCTCCGTGTCTTGCTTCAACACAAATTTACTTATTTCTAGGTTCGCAAATCTCAATCTAAAAATTCTTCATAGAATATTATATCTAATGGAATCATAGTTGTTTTCTTGATTCTATTATATCAAAAAAAACATTAAAAGATCATCTAGACTTTAAAAAATCACACTATAATATATAAGGATCAACCATTATCTTCAGTTTATACACTTCTTATATGTTCTTTCAATGTAACTTGAACCTATCAATCTGATGCACTTTTTAATAATCTTTAAAAACTCATCCTCAGAGTGTGAAACTTTAACTTTGTAACACTTAAAGCTTCAACTTTTTATGCATTATATTTTTGGAAACTTAATGTTGAATGTTTTACACCAATTCTAAAAATAATAATTATCGTAGAAACTTCATCTGCCTCTAACAGATAGACTTAGCCTATCCATCGTATATGTTTGTTCGATCAATAGTGAGATTGAACTTTGAATTCTCACGCATTGTACTTATCACCCTTTATACATATCTCCCACTATATAAATATGTAAAAACTCATTAACACGGTATTATTCCCAGTATCCCACCAGTAACACCATCTCTTTTCTCTCTGGTAACATTTTACAACATTATAATTTGTATAAAATCATCTTGAATCATGATTTTATTTTTGATGTTGGTAAATTGGATATCGGTATAGCATCATCTGAATTTATAAGTAAATATTATTATCACCTATATTAAATCTTAATTGACAAAGATATAAAAACATACACAACAATATATGTTTACAAAAAATACAAATCATGTTCCAAAAATAATCCTATGGATATTCAATATCCCTTTTTGTATATGTTGGAAACTTTTGAAACAATATTCACATTATTTTCAATAACTCTTTTCTTAAAATTCAACCCAACCATAACCTTTCTCATATTAAATTTCATGATACTACACCATTGGATAAATAAATGTTTTTTTTGTAATTTCATACCTTGGTGATAATAAATTATGTATCCATGAAAAGATAAACTCCCCCATAATCTTTCTTTCCCACTATTTATGATAACACTAGTATTAAATTCACAAAATATTTAATTAAAGAATTATAATTTATCTCCCCCTTTGAAAAATTAATCTAAAGGATCATAGAGTAATTTATTTATAAACATTATAAAAGAATATATGGAGTATGAAGATGTAGTTTTGGCCCCGATTCCTCAAATAATTCCCTTGGAATAGATTTTGTGAAAACATTTGAAATTTTATATTTTTCTAAAATTTACTCAAATGAACCTTCTCTATGAGAAAACTAATCTTTTTTGAAAAGTTTACTAATAATGATGTGCTTTGATCTTGAATGATGTATAGGGTTTTAGAAAAATCAATGGTAGTTAGATTGTCACAAAGAATATTCAATGTTTTAAAAACATTAACACTCAAATATTATAACAAATATTTCATCCCCATAATTTATATACAAGATTTTGTGGAAGAAATATATTATACATTCACTGTGAATAAGGTAACAGAATATTGTTTCTTACTATGATAGGTCACACAACTTTCTCCCAAGAAGAATGTTTCTATTAATGTTGATTTTGTATTATTAAAACATATTTCCCATGCAGCATTAGTGAACTGACGAATGTTCTTTCCATTAATTGTTTTATATATCATATCATAGTTCAATGTTCCCTTAACATATCCAAGAATTATTTTAGCTTCCATAATGTGTGATTAATTTGGATCACTATGATATCATCCACATATTGTAACACCATATACAATGTATATTCTTATTGTAGAAAGATAGATTATGCTTCTTTTCAACATTCAGAAGTTTTCTCATTCATACTTTTCAATACTACATCATTAATCAAATTTATTCTAATAGAGATGGGTGTAGATACTTATTTAGAAATTTATATGATAAAATTTTATAAAAAATACTAGGAATACTTTTCTTGTGAAATAAATATGGTCTTCCCTTCTTTGAACTTTTAAGATGAGAAAAAAAACCTAACTGTAACATCCTATACTTTTTGAATGATAATTGCTTACCGAAAATGTGTGTTATATTATATTATTTACAAAAAAAATATGTAATTATTTTTAATGAAGTGAATATAAATGGGACTGTGTATATTTTTTTTTTTACTGTTATATGATTGTTGTTCAATTATGACCATTGGTCAATATGACTATTAGAAACAATACTTGATAAAAAATTTAATGTTATCATTATAGTTAATAAGTAAAATTTTGAAAAATGATAATTGATATAGAAATGATAATTGATGAACTTAACGAATATATTCATGCCATTTAAATACCATTTGTTTGATCTTGGGAGGGAGGTTTCATCTCTGGGGTTCACCCTAGACCAAGCCTAATTTGAGCTTCAATAAATGATTCTTGAATAAAATCACATATAAGAGATGTTCAAGTTAGTAGAGATTACCACTTGATGAATGTTAGCCAAGGTACCACATGAAACTGCCATCACCACGGAACTTACTCATAGGGTGTATGTGTGTGTAATAAGGGGTTATGTTTTCAGACCTCAGTGTGTAATTCCTATGTTTAAATAAAAAAATTATTCCACCATTTATGCTTTAAGAATATATTTTCTTAATAAAATTGATATAGAATTTGATAAATTAATTTTTCATATAGAAATTGTACTTTATAGAAATGATCTAAATAATTTTAATAAACTAATATATTATGAATAAACCAAATTTAAATAAAATAGTGTGATAAAACACTATTATTTAAATATAAATGATAAAATAATTTTATTTCATATCAAGTTCCAGAAATTTTACTATACATTTTCAATCCGCTGTTATTTTTTATAAATAAGGATTTTTATATTTACAAGTTGAAATTATTATATTTAGAGAAATATTATGACAAAATAATTATCATTTTTTAAATCAACATATCTAAATTATATTAAGGTGAATTTTTGAGAATTTTAAAAAAACATTATGTTTTCATGAATAATAAAAATAAATTTTGAGTTTTTCGGTATGTTTAATGACTTCGTAAATATGTCATAATGATGTAATAACTAATTAACCACAATCCATGACATAAAATATGTTATTTTATAAATATAATTTTTTAATATATTTTAATCAATTTAAAAATATATATATTTTACGTTCTTGATTCTAAAATTGAAAATTTAACTTGAAAAATGTTATTTTGTGAAAAAAGTTTTTTTTCCAAAATAAGTAATATAAAATGACTATCGACTCTTGTAGATTAAAATAACATTAAATTTTTTCCAAGAGACTGATAATATGGAAAAGTACTATGGGTGATCCCGTGGATTTCCATTTACCACTTCCTTGGTGTCCAATGCCTAAATTTAGAAATTAATAAACAATTCCCCTATTTTTTCTATAAATAACCACCCATTTATCCATTAACTTTCACTCACAATTATTCCTCCTTCAATATATAATATATATACCTCCCAAAGAGTCCTCCCAAGGATTCCTTAATCTTCTAAGGTCTCATTCCCCAACTTTTAGGAACTACTCTTCAAGGTAAGAGAAATCTCCACTTCTCTTTTCCATTCAAGTTTCCACTTTATATGGTATGTCTTTCAAATTTCCAAACTAATTTCTTATACCCAATTTATTTTATCCCTATACTTTATTATGATTATTTTATTAATTTTGATACCCATTTTCTCTCTCTTTTTACCCTTTTCTAAAACCTTTTTTTTTACCAATTATGCTAACTATTTTACTTCTCAAAATTTCTCTCTTCTCCTCAAGAAATTGCTTTTTATTTATTTATGTGAATACCCAAAACACTTTTTTTATTAGGGTATTTACAATTATGTAAAAATTATGTATTTTATTCTTTTATTGAAATATATAAAACCCTTATTCCTTTTTTATGGGTTATAAATGACAAAAATATCTTGTCTTTAAGCACTTTTTTTAAAATGCCATGATTTTATATGAAACCCATTTCTTTTATTCTCCACAGGTTATTTATAAAATGTTTTGTTATGATATATGTGTCTAAAAATAATTAATAAATATTAAGGGTTCACCCTTATAGTTCTCTAATGCATTGTGTAATGAAATTAATCTCTTGAGATGACATGTTTTAAGATACCTTGGTGAATAACCTTGGTAATTTTTATAGAACCTCGGTGACTAAACTTGGTTAAATAATTCTGAATGTCTCATTTAAATGTTGTATAAAAATTTATATGTTATGATTCATGTTGTTATTATTATTATTGTATGCCTCTCTCATGCCTTTGTGATAATCCTCATGTTCTTATTGATATTTCTCAGGATCACATGAAATCTTTTTCACTTTTTTTCCCTTATCAGACCTTATGCTCACCATTTACTATGATGTATGTTTCCATGTTATTTTATATAGTAAATTTAATTATTATTTACATTTTAATAAACCTTTTCAGTGTATTGGAATAATTTCTTATGTTTTCAGGTATTATTTACCACTTTTTTTAAGAATGTAAACTTTAAAAGATCCTTTATTTGTATAATTTAATGAAATTTTTTGTAATAAAAATGTGGAATTCCATAGTTGGTATAAAAGGTTAGTTTAGTTATTTGTGGAAATTATGATTTTAAAAATTTAGGAAGAACCTTAGGGAAAAATTAAAATATTGGAAAATGTTCCGGTATTTTGGTGAAGTATTAAGTAAGTGGTTTCTGAGCAAAGAAATCCATGTCTGGATAAGAACAAGTAGATGTGGATCTAGTACAGATGAATCAAGAGGTATATAAATCCATTTTTTAATAATAACAAGTGGATTTGGATCTCACATATATTTATCTATGGGTAAAACCAAAGAATTAATTTTTAGCTATACATGTATGGGAACTGATTCACAACAACGGGCCTTGTTGTACTGTTAGTTTGACAATATTGGGGGATATTTTAGGATAATAAAAATAATTATGAACCATTATGAATGATTTATAGAAAATTTAATTATTTTTAATGATTAACATAAATAAGTATGATGTTGTAAGATATAAAATTCTATTAGAGTTGTAAGATTAATAAAATAAAAAATATTCTCACTCCGTTTTATTATTTTAGAAAATGGAGGGAAAATGAGGAACTGTGTAAATGGTGAGTGTAATATAATATCCGCTGATATCCCTCCAATAGAATCCAGAATGGAAAACATAATTATAATGATGATTTAATTGAATGGATTTAAGATCAATAACTTGAATCTGTCTAAGATATTGGATTCAACTTGAAGGTATAAACTTTTAATTGATTCTTTTATACATCAATGACCACCTTCATTTTGTGGATCTACTGACCCATTGATTTATGAATGATGGATAAGATCTATATAAGAGATCTTTTCTATACATCATAGTTCTAAGTAAGAGAAAGTCACCATGACTGTGTACTTCTTAGAGGGAGAAGTTTAGTTGTGGTGGATACTATATAAAAACATGAATCCAATAAAGGAAATTGATGTTATAGAGTGGGAAGTATTCAGGGAATCTTATTCAATAAATATTTCCCTATTTCGATGAGAATGAAAATATATATGTAATTCCAAGATTTGAATTGGAAGGAAAATGAATATGTGGGAATCTATGAGATGAACTTTACAGGGATTTACCACTATAACTCTTGATTTGTCATGGATCCTAATGGAAAGGTTGATAGATTCTTCAGTGGACTAAGACCCAATATATATAATAATTTATCCAATAAAGACTATGAATGTTATGAGAATGTACTAATAAGTACTATGAAGGTTGAACTGGAGTTCGAAGATACACAGTGGTCCCATAGATTGAATGGAAAAAAGTGCTCTTTGGATCCAAACATGGGGAGGAACATTGATCATGGAAGAGGATGAGAGCAAGTGAAACTTCTCACATCGAACTAATGTGGGAAGAATAATTTAGGTAATTTATTTTTCATGAGAGGGAAATGTTACAAGTGTGGAAGAGATGTCTATATTTTTTGGAACTATCATAGTGATGTGAATCCTTGACATCTCAATAGTGATGAAAAAGGGAAGATGGTGCAGGCCTAGCCAAAATTACAATGCTATAAGTCTTGATAGCTTGGGTACATTTCCAACCATTGTAAAAATCCAACAATAATGTAGGGGAATCACTATCAACCCTAGAATAGGCCAAGAAATTAAGTAAATAAGTTTTCTATCACAATGGATGAAGTTGAATCTCTAAATAATATGGTGGTAGGTACTCTCATAGTTCTACCAAACATAGAAATTACATTGTTTGATTCTTTTTCTACGCATTTCATTATTTATTCTATGTTTTCGAATAATATAGCCAAAATTACAAAACTTCTATAAGTAGATTTATCATTGAAGACTCTTGGAGGGATTATCCGAGCATGAACGGTGAATAGAAACTCTAGTATTCACTTTGGCGAGAATAATCTCATCGCAAATATAGTAGTCATTCCCATGCTAGAATTTGAAAATTTACTAGGGATGGGTTCAATCTCAATGTATAATTCTAAGATCAAATTAAAAATAAAGGAAATATCAATAGTATTGAATGGAAAACTTACAGTTATCTTTAAATGAGATAAACCTCGACCTGTGATTTCCCTAGAAGAACCTCACATAGTATTCGTTATGAAAATAATTAGTGAATATGAAGAAGTAAATGAATGTATATGTAAAAAACATTTCCTCATATTTCAGGAATAAATTTTCATATTTATTTAGAAGCTACATAAACCTACCCTTAAAAGATACGTAGATTTATCCATTGAACTCAATCTTGGATCCAAGAGGATATCAAATAACCCGTATAGAATGGAATATATGGAGCTAGAGGAATTAAAGAAACAACTCCGAGATATTTTCAATAAAGGGTATATCTGACCAAGGGTTTCAACTTTGATAAAAACATGTTCTCTTAGTGAAGAATGATGGATCAATGTGGCTATTCATTGATTATAGATAACTTAATGGGATCATAGTGAAGAACAAGTAACCTCTTCTAAAGATTGATGTTTTATTTTACCAAATTCTTGGGGCTCAATTATTCTCCAAGATTGATCTTCGGTCTGGTTATCATAAATTAAGGGTGAATAAAGAAGATATTCCAAATACTTCCTTTCAATCAAGATATGGCCATTATGAGTTTCTTGTTATTCCCTTCAGCTTGACTAATTAACCTTCTATATTTATGGATTTTATGAATAGAATCTTTAAGGACTCCCTTGACAACATTTTGATAGTTTTTATTGATGATTTTTTAATATATTTTATAATTTCGGAGGAGCATGAGGATCATCTAAGAGTTATATTAAAAATTATGATAAATGAGAGGCTATTTAAAAATTTTGGACAATTTCAATTTTTGGTTACAACAAGTTATTTTTTTGGGGAACAATATAACCAATGAAGGAACCTCAGTTGAGCCTATAAATATAAAGGTTGTGGAGGAGTGGCCTCATTCTACAATAGTAACTAATGTTTGTATTATCCATGGTTTAGCAAGATATTATAAGATGTTTTTGAAAAACTTTTCATGACTTTATAATCCACTAACCAAGTTAACTCAAAAATGGGTTGAGTTCACCTGGAAAAAGGAGTGTGAGGAAATTTTTTAAGAGATGAAGAATATATTAGTTACTAAACCTTTGTTATGTCTACCCTCTATCAGATAATTATTTTTTATATTTAGTGATATATCTATGAAATTTATTGGGTTTTTTATCATGAAAAAAATGATAAGTTTGTTTCTTATGCATCTTTACGGTTGAAAGTTCATGAGAAGAATTATCATATTCATGACTTGGATCTATCGGTAGTTGTATTTACTATAAATATATTTAGTTATTGTCCTCATTAGAAGAAATGAGATTTATACATAGACCACAAAATATTAAATTATAATTTCACAGAAAATGAATTAAATATGAGGCAAGAGGTGATGGTTGGAATTTCTTAATGAATTTTATTGTTCAATTCATTATTATCCTATAAGAGAAAACAAATGAGATGATGCATTAATTAGGAAAGACCATTTTGGGATATAAATGATTAGGGTTAAATGTGATCCTTTGATCAAAGACCTTTTAAAACTATAAAAAGAAATTATATTTGTAGGGACATGATCAACCCTTTCTCAAATGATTGATCAACCATCATTACTATAGAATATCAAGAAAACCAAAGATAAAATACCTTTTTACAAAATAAGATATAGGTTGTGAATAATGTGAGGATTCATTAGTTCATTATTGATCAAGAAGGTGTATGGAAATTTTATACAAGTCTATGTGTTCCATATGTTATAGAAATAAAGATTTATTTGATGGTTGAATCTCATATATCTACATTCTAAATAAATCCTGGAAGCACTAAAATGTATAGGACACCTTGTCATCATTATTGGTGGGTAACATGAAGAGGGAGATTTCAAACTACACTAAATGGTTCTTGTTGTTTCAAAAAGTGAAGGTATAGTGAAAAAATTTTAAAGGGTTATTATAACCACTACCCACACCAACATGGAAGTGGGACAATATCACTATGGACTTTTTCAATGGTCTCCCAAGAATATCCAAAGGAAAAAATGTGATATGGGTTATGGTGGACCATCTCACCAAGACTGCCCATTTTATCTCTATCTGGGAAGACATATCTCTTGATCAACTTTCCAAGATTTACTTAAATGAATTTGTGAGTTTTCATGGAGTTTCACTTTATATCATTTCAAATCGTAATCCAAAGATCACATCAAAATTATGAATAATTATTCAACATACTCTTAGTGATAAATTAAATTTTGGTGCATCATATCACCCCAAACTGATGACCAATATGAAAGGAATATTTAGAAACTTGAGGATATGCTGAAAAGATGCTCAATGAAATTTAAAGGTGGATGGGATCAACATATGCCATTAGTTGAGTTCTCATACTACAGTAGCTTTTTTTGAGTATTAAAATGGAAACATATGAAGCTCTATATCGGAAGAAATGTAGAAATCATACTTTTCAGGATGAATTTGGTGAGGGAAAGATTTATGGGCCTGATCTTGTGCAAGATATGACAGAAAATATTCATGCCATCCAACAACACATAAAGTCTATTCAGAGTCAACAGAAGAGTTATGATGAAAATAATCAAGGGTAATTGGAGTTTAGTGTTGGTTAAAAAGTGTTCCTTCAAATATCACCTTATAAAAGTGTCATGCTGTTTGGGACGAAAGGGATGCTTAGCCCGAGGTACATTGGACTCTAGGAAATACTTGATTGCATTAGATTGTTGGCCTATTGGTCTGAACTTAAACCAAATATATTTCATGTTCATAACATATTCCATTCATCTATCTTGATGAAGTACATACCTGAACCTTCACATGTACTAAATCTAGAGGTGGTACAACTGAAACATGACCTCTTTTATGAGTAGCATCTGGTGGAGATCTTGCATTGTAGATACAAGGTTATATGAAAAAATACTACCAACATGTCAAAGTGTTGTGGAGGAACCATAAATTTAAAGAAACTATGTGGGAACAAGAGGAGATAATGAGGTGGAAGTACCCACACAATTTCTAAACTGAGAGAATGAGATTTAATTTCAGGGATGAATTTTCTTTTGGGGAAGAATGTAATGACTGAGACTTTTTGAATGATAATTTTTTCACTAAAATATGTGTTATATTATAATATTCACATAAAAATGTCTTTTTTAATAAAGTGAATATAAATGGAAATTTGGCCATCAGAATTTGACTATTATATGACCATTGGTCAATTATGATCATTGGTTAATAAGAACATTATAAATAATACTCTTCATAACAATTTTAATGTTATCATTAGATTTTATATGTAAAATTTCAGCAGAGGATAATTGATATAAAAAGAAGTGTTAATGGCCTCAACCAGTAGATTTTTGTTATTTTAAGACAAATTTTCAAAGCTTGAGAGCGAGGTTTCATCACTAGGGATCACCCTTGACCAATCCCAATCTGAGCTTCAATAAGTGGTTCTTGGATGAAATCGCCTATAGTAGAAGTTCATGTTAGAGGAGATTACCACTCGGTTGAAGTTAGTCATGGCACCCCACAAAACTACCACCATCCCAAACCTTACTATTAGGGCATACATGGTTGTAATAATGGGTTAAGTGTCTCAACCTTATCATTTTATTCCTTTGTTTAAAAAAATTCTATTATTTCTATTCTATGAATAGTTTTGGTTAATAAATTTGATATAGAATTTGATAAATTGATTTTTCATAAATAATTTTTACTTTCAATAAAGGGTATAAATATTTCTAATAAACTAATATATTATTAATAATACTTATTTAAATAAAATAGTGTGATAAAAACACACTTATTTAAATATAAATGATAAATTAATTATATTTTTTAAGTTTCATAAATTGTACTACGCATTTTCAATCCAATATTATTTTTAATAAATAAGTATTTATATATTTAAAACTAAAAAAATTTATATTTAGAGAATTATTTTGAAAATTTAAATATCATTTTTGAAATCATGACTTTGAAATTAGGTTAGGGTGAATTTATAAGAATTTTATAAAATTCTTTATGTTTTAGAGAATAATAAAAATACAGTTTGAGTTTTTCAGTATGTTTAATGACTTCACAATTATGTCATAATTATGTCATAATGAAGTAATAGATAATTAACCACAATCCAAGACTTAAAATATATTATTTTATTAATATCAATTATTTTAGTATATTTTAATTAATTTCCAACTATATAATTTAAATTCCAAATCCTAAAATGGAAACTTTAACTTTAAAAATGTTATTTTCTAAAAACATTAATTTTATTTTCCAAAATAAGTAATATAAAATGATTTTAGAATCTTGTGGATAAAAATAACACACAATTTTTCCCAAGTTTCAAATACCGTGCGAAAGCTCGTGAATTTTCATTTACCACTACCTTGGTGTCCAAGGCCTAAATTTAGAAATTTTAGAAACAAACCTCCCACTTTTTCTAAAAATACCCACCCATTTCTCAATTCCCTTTCACTAAAAATTATTCATACAAAAATATATGAAAATGTTACCTCAAAATGGTTCCTTAAAAATTTTTATCAATCCCCAAAGGTCCTGATTCACACATTTTATGAACTACACTTCAAGGTAAGGGAAATGCACACGTCTCTTTTCCATTCATCTTTCTTATTTATGTTGTGTGTCTTTCAAATTTAATAACTAAGTTCTTATGTCCAATTTATTTTATCCCTTTTTACATTATTAAGAATATTGTATTAATTGGAGACCCATTCCCATATATTTTTACCCATTTATAAAACAATTTTTTATAACCATTATGCTGCTGATTTTAGTTATCAAAATTTCTCTCTTATCATCATGAGATTCCCTATTATTTTCATTATGTGAATAACAAAACCCATTTATTTTATAGGTTTATTCACCCATATTTAAAATTTATTTATTTTATTCTGGTATTTACAAACCTAAAACCCTAATTCCCTTTCTTTGGGTTATAAATTACATAAATAACTTATATTTAAGCACATTTTTTAAAACACTGTGATTTTTATATGAAACCCATTTCGTTTATTTTAAAAAGGTTTTTTATAAAATGTATTATTATGATCTATGTGTCTCAAATTAATTAATACATATGAATGGTGAACCCTTATAGCACTACAATTCATTGAGTAAAGAAATTAATCTCTAGATATTACATGTTTTATGATACATTGGTGAATAACCTTGGTAATTTTTATGAAACCTCAATGACAAACCTTGGAGATATTCTTATTAATGTCTCATTTAATTATTGTAGATAGATTTCCATGTTATGATTCATGTTCTTATTATAATTATATTTCTCTTTCTAATTATTTTATGATAATACTCATGATATTATTGATATTTCTCAAGATCACATGTGAATTATTTCCCTTACATTCCATTACTGGGTCTTATGCTCAGACCTTATTTTGATTTACATCCTCAAGTTTTGATATGTAGTAAATATAATTTTGATGAGATTTTTAAGAATGATTTCTAGTGAATTATAATAATTTTTTAATTTTTCATGTAGTATGTACCCTTTTTCCAAGAAACTAAAATATAAATGATCCTCTCCTTATACAGTGTAATGAAATGTTATGTAATAAAAAGGGGGGATTACATATTAACTCCACGTGAATTTAAATTTCAAAGTTATTCTTCATTTTATCAAAACATTATTCACAATTAATATCCCTGTATCCTGTAAAAATTATATCATCAATATACACAATGAAAACTATTGTACATGTGTTCACCTCGTTTAAATACAAGGTGCTATCAACTTTTCCTTTAAAAAAGTCCAAATGCTTCAGCTAATTGTCATGTTTTTAATAATAGGCTCGACTGGCATGTTTCATCCCATATAGATTATTATTTGGTTTATATACCATGGTACATGTTTATCAATAATTAACACATTTTTTTTCTCAATATAAACTAATTAATAAATATCCCCATTTAAGAAATTTGACTTAACATCCATCTTTTATACTTTCAAATTTCATTGTGCAGCAACTGACAAGATTATTCTTATAATTTAAAGTCTCACAACATGGGTAAATATTTATTCAAAATCATTACTATACACCTAATTTTAATATTTAAAAACAATTCGATCATTATTTATTAAAATATATCCATGTTCATTGATATTTTTTTAGAACACCCACTTTTTCCTTTAGCAATATTTAATTTAGATCATGGAACAATATCTCTGGTTTCATTTTTCTTAATTTGATCTAACTCTTCATTAATATAATTTAACAACTCCTTATGTTCAACTTCAACTAAAACTGATTGTGGTTCCACCTATGAGATACGTGATGGTTGGTTCTCTAATATTAGTTTCCTTCTTGTTTTAACTAGATATTTCTGATTTCAAATGATGTTATCATATCCAACCTATTTTTTCAAAGTATAAAACATAAGATGTTTTATTTAAGTCTCACGTTCTTTATCAAAATACTAGTCTGAATCATATTATACATTTTTGGTATTTTTTCATCTTCCCTTTAATTATCTCCATTGGAAGTCATCAATATACATTTCACAATATATTTATTATTATCATTGACATTTTTTTAAGGAAGTCTGATTTTAAATAACATTCAAATCATTGTAATCAATAAACCTTTTTAGATGTTTATTCCAACAATTTTAACTTCATCTATCAATTGAATATTCCATAAAAATTAATTCATTACATTTTTTTATAAAACCTTCCAAGATATATATTTTATATCTTAAGAAATGAAGGAATCCCAAAAAAACCTTAAAGTATTTCATCGTTGTCTTTTCCTTATAGCACATCTCATAGGAATTCAATTTTTATTCCTGCTATAAAAAAATTGTTTTTTACATTAACAACCACACTTATAGTTTCTCTTGAGAATAATTTTGAGAGTTTGTATCTAGTGATCATGATTCTTCCCTTTTATACAAAACTTATATTTTACTTTATGATACTCTATTTTTTGGGGGAGTATATGGATCACTTTATTGGTGATTTATTTCATGTTTCTTTAAGTATGACTAAAAAAAGTTACTTGTGAACTTTTATCCATTATCTTCCCTTATATTTAATATCTATACAACTAGTTATTTCCCAATATTTCATATACAACTTATGAACATATTTTATGCCTATAATTTATGTTTTATAATCATTATTTTGGTCAAATGAGTGAATTCACCAATTAAAGTAATTAATTAAAAATCACATTTTATTTATTGATGTATCATTGGACCACAGATATTTTAGTGTATGAGATCAAGAGGTATTTTTATTGAATTTAAACTTACTTATGTATGTCACTACCCATCCATCATTTTAGGAAAGTTGTAAAAATAATTCCATTTTTTATTTTTAGTTATGGTAATTCTATTATTGTAACTTAATTATAAATATTTCTCAAAATTTTCTTGAAAATATTCCCATACCTTTAACGACATAAAATATTTTCATCCTCAGCACATAGGTAACCTGAGTTAAAAAGATCTCCAATCTTAAGTAGATTCCCACTGGTTCTTTCTCCCGTAGTAAATTCTTTTCCTTATTCATAAATTATGATGATACAAGAACCTTTTCTAAAGATAACTTCCTTACCATATTCAAAAACATTTCTAACACTCTATAAGTTTTTTTAATCCCATTAACAAATAGAACTTCCTTTTATTTTTTAGGAGCTTAAAATATACTTCTTCATATTCCTTATATTTTTTAAAAGATATATTTTCAAAAATTAGATACCCCTACTTCACAATCCTAATTATATTTAAATATATTTACATAATTTTACATATTTTAAGAACAAAAAGAATCAATAATTTAATTTTTTTCCTTTTAATGGCTTTTAGAGCAGTCTCAGCAACAAATGATCTTTCCTAAACATTATTCCTCACAACCTCCTTTTATATTATATCATAATAATATTTAATTAGGAGTATTTTCATACAATATTTTTCTTAGTGGAAAAGTTGTTCACTCCATCCACAAAATTATTCTAGATAATCAAATCATTTTTTATTTGGAAACTTTTTATAATATGATTACTTTTATGTTCTTCCTTATATAAGATAAGAGAGTTTATTTATTTTATTAAATTGTTTCTCCCCGTCAATTAATTCCTTCTTCTAGAGAGATACACCTTTCCAATAATTATAAAACTTGTAACTATATATACCATGGCACTACCAATAACCACAAAACCTTTATCTTCTATTGAAAAATGATATTTCCTTATGATGATTTTATTAAGGTTCAGTGTAAAGTTTTTCACATGGTTTACCTATGTGTGGGGAAGCCTTATATTTGGAGTTATTTTCAACTTCTAAAGATGTGATTTTTTTCTCACATCCCTTATCAACACAATATTTCGAAAAATTATTTCTATAAACTATATAGTTAGTAAAATAAGATGAACTTTTATGTATACTAGGTATATATTTCACCTGATTCTTGGACTGAGTTCTTTCAAAATCTTGATATTTTTTATCCTTTTCCTCTAAAACATTTTTGAAATTTACAATATTTTTATTTAAGGTACTTTAAACCTAAATAAATCTAAATTGTGGTTTACATAACTCATATTCCTTAACAATAAGTTTTTTACCAATATATTTTTCCTTCTTCACTTGTTCTAAAAATTTAAACTTGATATTCTTAATGTATTCAATGTACATATCATACTTTTTAAGTAAATATTCACATAATATATTCTTTTTAACAATTTATTTATTTAACATTAAAAAATATTTCTTAATTATTGTGTTCTTATTAAGACAAACCACAAGTTCTGATCCTAGATAATATTCCCTAAGGTTTATTCACCTTCTTCTTCTTCTTCAATGTTTAAAGAATATTCCTTTCTATTAACATTTTAAATGAATGTTCTGAAAATTTTTGTGTTTTCATTTTATAATTAATTGTTTTTAGTATATTTTTACTCAACTTTATTACCTAACATATTTTTTTGTTCTTTTTGTTGAACATTTTTTATTTCCAATGGATTTCTTTTCTTATTGGAAGTTTTTATTAACTTATTCCACTGATTTTTTTATTCTGAATTATTATCATATTCTCTAACCTTATTCTTTTGAAATTTCATAGAAAATATTAAAATTCATCCAAACTAAAAAAAATTAAGTGTGATTTTACCTTTTTAACTTTCCTCTACATTTATAGTAATTTTTAGAGATAAGAGACAATGTTTATATCAATTACTTTATCATAAACTTCATTATATTACTATTCAATGAGTCCCACTAAATTTTGTTCTAGTTTATGAAATTTTATCTTCTATATAGACTGAAAATCCAATTCTTCTACAATATTCATTTTGAATGATGAATCTTTCCCTAACTCATCTGAAATATTAAAGTCATCAAATTAATTAAGATATAAATAATTTATCTTATAAAAAATAAATTTTAGGATCAAAACTATCTAGAATGTTTTTCATTATTTTCTTAATAATTGTAGAATATTTCAATATATCTCTAAATCCACTATTTTTTCTAAAAAGATCATAAAATTTGGTGAAGTACTCAAAAATATATTCATCACATTCCATTAAAATATCTTCAAGCTTTACTTTCCATATTTTTTAATTTTATTCCTTCAATTATATATTTACCTCAATGATACTTTTGAGTTCATCCCAACATTCCTTCAAAATTTAAAACCCATCACCATTATAAAAATATTTTTTGAAAAAAAAATAGGATTAAATTTTTATTTCTTTCATAAACCTAAAATATTTATTTATTCAGTGAATATCATAGGATTTCCTTTATCAATGGTTTGAAACCCAATTGTATCTACCTCAATTTCCGCCAAGACTAGAGCCAAAATATATGGTATCGTTTTCTTTTTCCTTCAATGATAATTTCTTCCATAAAATGTTGGAATTCCTATACTATTCACTATGTTTAGATTTTACATGATAAGAAATGTAATGATCTTGTAGATATAACTAGGATACTTTGATAATAATTCATGTTATCAATAGTTTAGGACTTCTAAAAATGAGCGGTTGAATTAGTGGTAAACATTTACAATTTCTTCACTCTTGAAATTTTCCCCTCTAACTTGATAGAGTTTCTATACATTTGAACTTTATAAAACCCAACCACAATATGTATACAATGATAGTAAAGTAAATAAAATCATACAATATATATAAGGTTCACCCTTAGTGTGGTTTATTATATCCTTGACAGAGAAACTCCATTAAGACCATGGAAGTCCACTATAATATGAACCGAATGAAATTTTAAGTAACTCTCATTAGACTCATTATTTCTCCAAAAAGATAATAATATTTAATCCTATAATTTACAAATTTTTATTATATTTTAATCCAAAAGGAATACAAAACATTATATATAGATCCCAGAACATTCAATTGGAAATTATCTATCAGATGACTTTATCTAGTAAAAATCCGTTTAGTGTGCTCATTAATTGTTTGTTATAGATCTGAATAGTCTGCCTCAAACTATTGTACCTATATTCTATGATTTTTCCAATGAAAAAACAATGCCTCTAAATCTATCAATTACTTCTATCAAGTATGTCTGACTGATTCTTCTGTCTGATGTTTCTGACAAAAATCTCTCTCTTGTGCTTCTTATTCAACCAAAGGTTTACATGGTTGGAAACTCTCTCTTCTCAAAAATTTTTACAACTTCACCTATATTTTTAATATAAATAATGTTAGTATGTATAATATTTGTATCCCTTTATATAGGAATTCCCCTGGGAGAAAAATGTGGGAAATGAAAAGTTTTTTCCACTGATCAACCCAAATTTAAATTTCAAACCTACTACTCAAGTAATCATCAATTGGAAAATTTTCATACATTATATTATAATTTTTAATCATTGTGAAAATTATAAAAATAAAAAAATTATTTCAAAATTATTAAACATGGTAAGATAAAAATTATTAAAGGATCAACTCATCGTGACATTGTAAAGGGATTTTAAAAAAATATTTATTCTAAAAAATTCTTTTGATAAATGTTTCATCAGTGAATTTCTTCCAGAACATATTTTTATAGACTTTTTATAACTGATTCCCTTATAATTATTCTTTATTTATATATTTAATAAGTATAATGAGATCATAACCTCTTCTTTTATTACTCTTAATAGCCTTACTTGTCCAATGGATTCACAAATGTTTAATTGGATGACCTTGTACTCTTCTCCTGATCATACTTCAAATCAAATTTACACATTTATATGTTTAAAAAACTCATTATAGTACTTCTTCATTGAATCTTCCATCTAATTAAATCATAATTTTTTATCATATGTTCATACATCAAATGGAACATTGATCGATCATCTAGACTTCCAAAACTCAAACAATTGGCTTGAATGAACTACCATTTTGTTTGATTGAAGAAATTATGATAAATTCATAAGATTTAATTGGAACCTCTCCACATAATGATATTTATATATATATATATAAACTATTCTTCATAGTGTCCAACATAAACTTTGTAAAAAATTTAACTTCATCTTTGTTCACCTGTTATTTTGGAAACAAAAGCATAAACTTTGTACACCTAGTCTCCAAAAATTCACCGACTTGAAAGCATCATATTCCTATTACTAGTAGAATCATTTCATTAGCCTCCATTTATATTTTTCTAAAAAAGTGAGATCAAAATTTCAAATCTCACACAAATTAATTCTCACTATTTGTACTTATCTCCCATTTTAAAGATATGTACAAACATAGCAATGCAGTCTTCTTATAATTCTTTGACCGATAACACAAGATCTTGTCTTTATAGTAACATTTTATAACTTCAAACTTCATAAAAATCATCTTAGATCATGAGTTTATGTAACACCCCAACCCCAGTTACCCAGATTCGGTGCATTATTACATAACATTGTCATTATCATAAGGAAATAATGTCTTGAAAGACCGATCAGTTTAGTATTATTGCAAACAAGATTCATACATAAGCTTAACTTTAAAACTTTAAAAGAAATACAACACAAATATATTTCATTAGAAACATCCAAGCCTCCTATATTATGCCTTCTGGTCACTCATAAATAACTTCTTCATATCCTAGGAAAATGAAACATAATAAAGGGGTGAGCTCAAACGCTCAGTAAGGGTTAGTAATACAGCGGAAAATGACATAAATATTAAGCATGGTAAATAATTGAAACCACATGCCTTTACCAATAACAAACATGAATACTTTTATGGAAATAATATGATCTGAGTAAATAATGCCATAATAAAACATAATCATGGGTATTCTACTAGTCGAATGACCACATGAACCATCAATATTATTTCCATAATGAGGGAATGTATAATGTCGGACATTCTGAAACATTTTGTCAAGGCCTCGGCCAAGACGTCTAAAAATGATTAAGGCCTCGGCCAAAACCATAAATCAAATTGGGAAAGGGCCTCAGCCAATTCCACATATAGTTGTCTCATGAGACCTAACAATGAATCGAGGAGCTATATCGGGCTCCACCCGTCACTTACTAAGTCCAATACATTCCTCATATGAAAAGGTTTAAACATATCATAAACTTTCGTATTAAAACTAGCATACGAAATGTCAATACTTTAACCATAAATCATGAATGGTATAAAAATAGAACATCCACAGTCAAACATATCACAAAACCTTCAATACAATATGGATGTTTTGTATCATAATAAATCAACTCCAAATAAACAAAAAATCCATCAAAGGATGTTGACATAGATGAAATCAAAACTCTTTTTAGAGAAATATCTATTTCTATTTTGAAATCATTTAAGAGTCACATAATTATAAAATAAAACATTTCCCTAGAAAATATTCTTATAAGCTTGTAAGGGAAGCTTTTAGGAGTTTATAATGGTAGAAAATATCCAAACCTGTTGTATAAGTTAAAAAGAGACATTCTTACCTTAATTTTGTGGAAAAGATTAAAAAGGACCCTGTTTGGAAAATGATGGAAGATTCCTTTATAAACATCATATAAAAAGTAAAAAAAGGGTATAAATTACTTTAACCCATATTCTGCAAAAATAGTAATAATGTTATGAAATACATTTTTAAGAAACCTGTATTTGGATGATAAATATGTCCCAGTAGATAAATACGTATAAACAACCTCGGATAATGAAGAGGTTGTGAAATAAACCCTTACCTTGTACTTTTCTTTGGTTGAGGGTAGGTTAACCTCCTGTATAATGGTGAAATAATTGTTACTAAATTATACAAGAATCATATACATTAATATGATATCATATATGATCTTTTATTATTTATTAGTTAATAATATCTTAGTATTATCATCGTTTCGGGTGATAACGGATTCGTCTTTATTTATATTCATTATTATGTGATCCATATTTGTTATGGATGGGATGTATATTATTCATATCCAGAATTATATCAAGTCCTTAAACATTATTTTTAATCATAAAATGAAAATTAGACTTTAATGAATACAATGGAAAATGAATCTCATCGTGTTCGTGGAGACGGTAGTCTGTACATACGCACGAGCGGAAAAATCATTATTTTGATATAAAAATAATATATAATTGGATGGTATATTATATATAAAGAATAATTATCATGTTATATTTATTATTTACATGAATTACACATCATTATTATACCCATACAAATAATAATGTTTTGAAAAACAATTACACCACGACGTGGAGACGGTAAGTCGTATGTATGCACGTATGGTGACATGTCATTCAAAGTATGGATAGAATAATGAATATGGTTGTACCATATTTATAATAACATCATAGTATATAGATAATACTGTATTTATTATTTTATAAAGGAAATAACAAATAAAGAAGAAGTTGAAGAAGAAAGGAACTTGAAAGAGGGTGGTGAAAACATTACCTCTTCTTCGGGTTCTTCCTTTTGATTTGATCAAAATGGCTACATAGATATGCTTTATGACTAAATGAAGGACTCTAGGATTAATGTAGGATAGTTTAGAGGGTATTTGGGCCGATTATGGATGAACCAAAAGGCTTTTAAGGTGTGAACAATTGGTTAGAAGTGGTGTCTATTTATAAGGGGGAGGAGGGGCTCTTTAGGAAAAACATAAAGTATTAATTTATAATAAATTCATATTCGGTTTATAGTGGCTTCAAAGTGGATTATTAAATGTATAAGGTGGGTATGGGTCTAAATCCTTTCAACCAATATATTTTAGATAGGTTTGGGTCATTATATTAACCTTATCGTTTAGTTTTAACTCTTAGTTAATTAGATTGACATTTACCATGTCACTTTGTATTTTTATATTATATTGTTAATAAACATGCTATATACATCCAAGAGACCCCCAAGTGGTCCATTAATGATACACCTATCATTATATAAGTCTTTTTTTCAAACCTTAGATTTTTAGAAATAGAATATCAATTAATAATATAATATTTGTTTTAAAAACTCTTTTCTGTCAATTTTGACACTATTTAATAATTGATTTTTTTAAGTCTTAACAACATTATTAATTCGAAAAAAAAATCATTTAAGAAATCCTAAAATTTCATATTAATCAATAAAATTCTTTTATGGCATCAAAACGTTCAAATTATATTTATTTTAATATTTATAATACCAATTACATGATTCTTTTCATTAATAAGGAAAATACTGCATCATTATTGTGTCATAAATAAATTTAATTATTCAATGTCTAAAAATTATAGATAAACTACTATTATGTAGGAAATATTTTTATATTTATAATGAATATTTATAGTTTAAAATATAATATATATAACCCTATGTAAAAATTGTTTTGCTAAAAGATATATGCTTTTGTCATTTTTGTATTTACTTTAACTTAATTAATATAAAGTGTCGTTATCACTTACAAGTGGATCCACGGGGTCCCCAAATTGACCCAAATATTCCCATGGTCGGACATGTATCAACCAATATGGTTAGGACACGTTTTTATGGTAAATTAATATTATTATAATATTATTTTTTACCCTTATTTACAGGATTTTCCCTTTAACCATGGTAAATAAAATATTTACCGAAATAATTATTGAAAATGTCTAAAAAAAAGTTACCTATTTACAAAATTTGGACCTCCTGATTCCAAATATTGAATCCATATTTCTAAATTCAAAACACAGAATTGGAAGAAATTAATTTAAAATTAATTCCCATTGTTAAAACAAAAAGCGTGTTTTTAAGAGATAATAACTATCAAAAGATTCACAGTTGTTTATGTCCGGTTTAAATGTGAAATTGAGTCCAATGTCCAAAATTTTATTAAATGGTAAAAATATATTCTAAATATACTTTAAAACAACTCAAATTCATAATTTATCACTATTAATTATTTTTATTTAAAAAGTTGTTTTTAATTAAAATTTAGTAATTTTCACTATTCATCAAAATATAAATGTTATACGAAAAGTTCCAAAATTTTTAACTAGGATAATTTTGATATTATGAATCCAAAAATGAAGTACATTTTGAGAGATAAAATATATAAAATTTCAAAAAGTTGGTATTACTATTCATAACTGCTAGTTTGATTGGTTGTGGTGTGTGCTATAACTCGAAGTTGCGTACAACACACGCTACTATATTATTCAAAGAGAAGAGAACCATGGAATCCTGGGATGTTATAGTTTCTTTATGATTTTAATATATTTAATAAAAATAAATCATCTTATTACTTCATAAAGAATCTTTTATGACATTCTTATGAAAAATTTCTTAACACCTCCATCAACTTGTTCTTTCCAGAGATACAAAAAAATACTAAATATATATATGTTTAAAAAAAATAAAAGACATTATAACAAAGTTAACCCAAAGGATATTTAATTATATATATTTCAATGCATCAGCTGTTAGTTTAGGGGTAGTTTTGATACAGATGTATTCGGTAGTTGGTGTCACATCTTCTTAGACTGTACGAGTGAAACTATCCTACCTATGAATTAGAGAAAGCAGTTTTGATCTATGATTTTAAGTTTCGATGGTACTATCTATTTAGTTAGAGGTTTATAATTTACATAGTCCATAGGACACTCTATTATATATTTCTATAATATTATCTACATGAGGTATAGTCATTTCATAAAGTACGTTCATACATTCAACTTTGAGATGATTAACCACCAAGTAAAGGTAGCATCACTGTAGATGAACATAGAAATAAAATTGTGGTAGCTCATGTGATTGGTGAATAAAATTAAAATGAAAAAATGAATTTTAATGAGATGGTTGGTTTACTAGAAGATGGATGATTTTAAGGACTAGAGATTGATGACATGTTTCTAATTTTTGATCACATATTCTTTAGTAGATCGCGTGAAGACTAATTAGTAATCTGATACATAGTGTGTTTTTATGTGGGAATATCTAGAATGTGGTGAAATGATATGTGTTTGTATGTGTGTGTTTCTTGGAGATAAAATTACATTAAAAACACATACACCACACACACAAGCTGGAAAGTCAGGCAATAGCCCCCCCATGGGGACAACCCACACATCAAGCCTTATTTATTCAATACATGGATCATAGGCCCAGTGGGAATCAACCCCATTACATGGCCCATATGTCTAGTGGGCATGAAATCCCATTACATGGCCCTGAAGGCCCAAATTTTTCTACCAAAGGCCCTCTGGTGAATAGTGCTACTACAGTACTCAGACTCTTATAGTACTGTCACCGCTACAGTACCCACTACTGCTATAGTTACCCTAATACATGGGATATTTTCAATCCATGCTTAAATTAGGTAAGATATAATGACATAATTCCATACCTCTATGTGGTTGACGAATCTTGTGGTGACAAAAATTTACCATGAATTCATGTGGTAGTTTTGGTGGCAATGTATTAAGAGTGAAATTGATATACTTGTTTCTCAATGCCTTACCAACCAAAGAATAAAGGTATATAACTAGAGTCCTTGTGGTTTTCTCAACCCTCTTATTTTTCACATGTGTAATTGTGAAGAAATAATTATGGAAATTGTGATGGGGCTACCTAGTAATCCAAGGAGTTGTGATGTTTTTTGGGTTACTGTTGATCGACTAATGAAATTTTATCATCTCTTAATCATCTGTGAGACTCACTCAATAGATGAGCTAGGAAAGTCTTTTTTTTGTGATGTTATATGATTTCATGGAGTTACCTTGAGAATTTTTTCTAATATAGATGCATGTTTTAGGCCCCAGCTTTCATAGGGATTTGAAAATTCCTTAGGTAATTAGCTAAGATTAATCACATCATACCACCCCCAAACATATGAATAGTTGAAGAAGAAAATTCACATATTTGAGGATATTCATTGGGCCTTTATATTTTATTTTTAAGAATATTTGTATGATCACCAAGTCATGTTTTAGTTTTTATAAAATAATAGTTTCTAGGATTCATTTCAGAAAGATCCTTGTGAGAATATGTATGTTATGACATGTCTTCAAATTATTTATTGGTGGGAGGTTGTTGAGGGAGCATTTGGGTGGCCCAGTATAGTACAAGATACGTCCAAGAGATTGTAGCTAATTCATAAGGTTTTGATCATAAATAAAAGTAGGAAGATGTAATATATTAACCATAAAATGATAAATTTGGAATTTTCTATATATAATTGTGTTTTTATGATAGTTAATCCTCTGTTAGGCCACCGAAATTTAAGACAGAAGGGGAATCTAGCACTATGATATGTTGGACCCCTCAAGATCACCATGCATATTATAATAGTATCATACCTTTGATACCTTTCTCCATACAACTAATGTATGAAGGATTTGTATCATGTGACTCTTAAATGGAGGTACATGGCCAGTTATATGCATGTAATCAATTGTGAGGATTTTGAGATGGAGCCTGACACATCAAACATGGAATGTCAGATGTTGATTTTTTACCAGAGTGAGAAAATGTTGCAGGGAAATACAATGCCACATTTTTGATCCTATGGTGGAATGGATGGATATAAAAGGAATATTGGGAGCAATACTATGATATTTAGGCCAACTGCACTGAGTTATTTGAGAAATATTACAAGTTATTCTTATCAGGTATGATAATTCTTTAGGGGGTGTTGTAACAACCATGGATTTTTCAGGTGCGTTATAAGTTCATTTCATTTTTTATTCATAGATTATTGAACATTTAATTTGTTAGGATAATTTAAGGTGATTTATATTTGGTCTCTTAGAGTTTTAATGGATATTTTGATGGTTATTAGTTTTATCAAGGTTTTCCAAATCTGTGTTTGTCCTCTAGAAAATTATGTTGCTAGAGGAAGTAACACTTAAGGTAGAAAACGGTTAAGGAACCTAGTTTAGAAAACAATGAAGACCCTCATGATAAACTATGTGACTTTCTATAATGGATAAAAGAATATTTTTTTAAAAGTTTGGAAAATATGAAACCAACCAATGTGGTTTCCCATGAAGATTAGTAAGCCTCACACTATTGGAACATAGTTTTAGAAAATAGTGTGAGTAAACCATGTGCATGTGATTTTAATATCAAAAAACCCAATTTAATGGATATTAATTTCCCTTATTGACTAAGTATTATTCATATTAATTTCTCACTCAAACCTAGATACTCCAAATCACTTCCATGATTATTTCCCCTGCTTCCAAGACAGAATCTGGTGGATCCAAGTGTGTTGATGACCAGAAATTATGGTATGTGATACACAAACCTCTATTCTTTAGGTCTCTTATAGATATACCTATTTTTATTTGAGATTTATCATATATACAGCATAACATTTCCTGATATATGGATTTTTATTACATATACAATGAATTATTTGATTGTTTCTAAAATGGTGGAATATCTTGGGTGTTGATGACATCCCATCGGCTAAAGCTAGATCTCTCTTGAATTGTGCAAGATTCAGAGTAAGTTATCATAGATAGATCATATTGAGACCTTTTTCAGGTGTTATATTAAAATATATCTTTATTATAATGATGGATTTAGGGTTAATCAATGTTCATTAATAAGATCTAGGTTTCTCTTCTATATTTTACATGGAATTCACTGTCTATTCCTTAATTGATAATAGATTTGGTGAATTGGGGTTATCTCCTTAAACATATCTTAGAAATAGTTCTATTGAAGGAACCTATGAGGTATGTGATTATATAAATACCCTTTTATCCTATAGTATCCCTTAATTTATTTTTATAAACCTATTATTTGATGAACCAACACCCGTTATTGGAATACATGACATGCTAACTACTTTTCTATGGGTGCGCAATGTGATTAATTATTCAATGCTTGAATAATACTGGAGGAATTTAATGAAAATATTATTGTATACGTTTTCTTATCATTTGAGGCCCATGTGTAATCTTGTTTCATTGGTATGATTATTGTGTTGGCATATCTTGTTTGACTATTCTTGATTTTGATCACATGTGTGTGCATGTGTAGTCTATGAGACCCATATAATATGTTTGAATCCATGAGTATTCTTGAGTAGTTTTTTATCCATGTTTCTTTTCAATTGAATGTATTTGTATGCTGCTACCGATTATCATGATGACATGACATGTTCTTTTTTTATATGGTCTACCCTATTATGTGTGATTACCATGAATTTGGAGGCACTTCTTTGGTACTTGGAATAGGTGGACCATCATGATATGGTTATCCTATAAAGAGGGGTGTTCATGATGTTTGATGATTATGATGATAATAGAACCAAACATAGGGTAGGGGAAAATGACCTTGAGGATAAACTCATAGAAGTAGAATTGGGGGTACAACAACCTTATGGCTTGTCCCTAAGAATAAATAGGATACGATGACCATGAGGTCTTACTTGTGATGGAGGTAGGATGTTGTAATGTCCTGACCCCAGATACCAAGATTTGGTGCATTATTACATAAAATTGGCATGATACAAGGAATCAAGTCCCGAAAGACCAATCAATTTAGTATCCTTGGAAGTACTAGATACATTCATAAGTTTTATATTACATCATGAAATAAATAAATAAACAACATTTTGTCCCATTTTGAACAAACTTATATACTTAGCCTATCCCTACAGGTCTACCATAAAATACTTCTTCACAACCTGGGAAAAATAAAACATAGAAAGGGGTGACCTCAGATGCTCATTAAGGATAACAATATAGAGGAAAATTTCATAAATAAGCATAAACATTTAAGGCAATGTATAACACAAAAATAAAATCATTTTAAACCTAAAATTCATTATAATATGGAAAAGATAAAATCAAATAATTCCACTTAATTATTCACATGGATATTCTACTAGTCAAATAATTCAATGCAATATCAATAGCCACTTTCATAATGATGGAATGCATAATGCCAGACTTCAAAACCACATAGTCAATGCCTTGTTCCAAGACCACAAATATGATTTTGCCAATGCCATGTGCTAAGACACTAGTTTTTCTCATGAGACCTATCGATGCATCAAGGAGCTATAGCAGGCTCCACCAGTCATTTACTAAGTCTAATTCATTCCTCATATAAAAATGTTTGAACATAAAATAAACATTCTTATTAAAACTAGCATATAAAATGTCAATACATTATCTGTAAACCAGGAATGGTGTAAAAATAACTCATCCATAATAAAACATATCACAAAACCTTCAATAAAATATGTAATATTTTTATCATAATAAATCAACTTCAAACAAGCTTAAAATCCATCAAAGGATGTTGACATAGATGAAATCAAAACTTTTTTAGAGAAATATCTCTTTCTATTTCTAAATCAATTAAAAATAATATAATTATAAAAGAAAACATTTATTTAGAAAATATTCTTATAATATTTTATCGAAAGCTACATTGATTATATAACGGTGGAAAATAGCCACACCCTCCATATAAGTTAAAAAAAGACATTCTTACCTTAATTTTGTGGAAAAGGTCATAAAGTACATTGTCTGGAAAAAAATGGAAATATTCCTTTTGAAAAACATATTCTCAAATAAGGGTATAAATGAATTTAAACCATAGTATAGTAAATATTAAAAAAATTGAATTACATGTTTAATAAAACATGGATGTGGATGATAAAAAGATCCCAATAGATACTAACGTAAAAACTACATCGGATAATAAAGAGATTGTGAAATTAACCCTTACCTAGATCTTTCCTTGGTCTAGGGAATGTTAACCACATTTATAATAGATAAATAATTGTTATTAAATTATACACGAACTATATACATAAATATGATATCATATATTATCCTCTAATATTTCATTGTTAATAATATTTCAGTAGTATAAGCATTTCGGGTGTTAACTGATTCATTTTTCTTTATATGATTGGTTACGTAAGCCATGTTTGTTTTGGATAGGATGTTTTTGATTCATATGAAGAATGATATTATGTTCATAAAAATTATTTTTAATTATAAAAATAAAATTATTCTTGAATGATTACAATGGGGGATGAATCTCATCGCGTTCATGGAGACGGTAATCCGTACGTATGCACAAGCGACAATATCATTATATTGATGGTGAAATAGTATCTAATTGGATTGTATATCATATAAAAATAATTATTAACATGTTATAATTATTATTTAAATTATTTATACTCATTATTATACTCATCCAAATAATGAAGTGTTTGAATAAAAAGCTACACCACGACGTGGAGACGGTAAGTCGTACGTATGCACATATGGTGACTTTGTCATTCATATGATGGATAAAATAATGAATATTGTTGTACCATTTTTATAATAACATCACATTATATATAATATACTGGAGATATTATTTTATAACGGAAAAACAAAGAAAGTGTAAATGGAAGAAGAAAAGAACATGAAAGAGGTAATGAAATATTTACCTCTTCTTCAGGTTCTTCCTTTTGATTTGATCAAAAGGGATATATAGGTTGTCTTTATGACCAACTTAATGCCTCTAGGATGAATATAGGAAAGTTGGGAGGATATTTGGTTATGTTTCGGCCGAGAAAAAAGGTATTGGAGGTGTTAAATTAATAGAAGGGGAAGTACCCTTTTATAAGAGAGGTGAGGTTCACTTTAGGAAAAGATTGAAATATTATTTTATAATAAAATCAATTTCGGTTTATAATGGCTCCCAAATGAATTATTTAGAATATAAGGTTGGTATGGGTAGAAAAACTCTCAACCAATAGGATTTAGATAGGTTTAGGTCACCATATTAACCTTATATTTTAGATTTAACTCTTTGTTAAACAGTATGTCATTTACCATGTCTCTTTGTATTTGTATATTATATGGTTAATAATACTACTATAAACTTCCAAGAGAACCCCAAGTGGTTAATTATTAATATATATAACCTTATATAAGTTATTTGGCTGAACCTTATATTTTTTCAAATTTAATTTTTATAAGTTTCAAAACAAATATTTAAAAAACTTCTCTATGAAAAGGTAGAAAAATTTCCTTTTTTGGAAAATACTTCTTTCATACATAAAATTGGATTTATTTCTCCAACATTATGTATACCAAACACGTAATATGAATGTTAAAACTTATATTTAATTTTTTATATATATATTTTATTAATATTATTCAATAAGATTTATTGTTTTATTAAACATGGTCACATTTGCATATTTTTTTCAGAAAAACAATTCTATTTATTTTCAAAAGGGTTTTATTCTCATTTATAATTAATTTTTCACCAAACAATTTTTTATAAATACATTTGTAAACAATAATTTCATAATTCAGATAACCATGTTCATACCTTCCATTATAATGGCTAGGTTAAAATGATAGTATTTAAATATTAATATTTAGTTTTTTGTTTAACTCGATGTGGCTCATCATGTATGCTATAGAATAAAGTATTTATTTTTTAAGAATTCATGATGTTACATTCCATTCCCCCATAAAAACTTTTGTCCTCACAATATGAACTCGGGACAAAAAACTAGGGGTCTTAATTTTTTAAAATACAACTACTTAAATCTCACATCGAAAGAAGGATTAATAAAACCTCCACTTTATAATAATGATAAATAAGTATGAAGGTCACTTAAGATAACACATACTAGTGTTCTATATAAGAACACATGGATATGGAATAAAAAACTAAATATATATTTATAATTTATATTGATAGATAACATGGTCATGAAAAAGTTAAAAAAACAAAAAACCATAAATCCATGATGGGTTAAATGGTCATTTATTTCTTAGAAAGAAAAGTAAAAATGATAAAAAAAATTAAGATCCTTTTCATAGGGTTTAGGAAATATTTTACTATATAGTGTAATAACAGAAGGAAATATACTTACTTTATAGGTATAAGTTCATGCTTTAATATAATTCTTTAACTTCAATAGTTATCTTATTTCTCTCATTTGAATCCTAACCCATAACTACCTAAACTTCTTAATTCATGAAGTCTTTTGTATCATAATATTTGACATTAAATCTCTATGTGATTTAATAAAACTATTATATGGATAAATAATTCCGTACCTTGATCATATTGTCCACCTAATTTCATTGTTATTTTTTCATGTACATAGAAGGTCCACATACTGCAACAATGATATAGATATTAATCATTTACCCTTTCTTCCTTAGTCTATATATACCTTGTACAACATGGTTTTTATGGGTGCTGGTGGAGAAATTGTTTTGGGAAATCATTTTTTATAACATATAATTTCAAAAAAATCTGATAAAACATGATCTTTATAAAACATTCAGACCAAGTTTATTTTGAAACATTCAGTCAAGGGCCCATTTAAAATACTGTATGTATGTTCAATAATAATATAAGTTAAAAATATATAAAAAGTTTGGTAAAGGGTCTCAATCTTTGGAATGTTTATCAAAACCATAATATTCTTCAAAATCTTTTGATAATGTAAAATATTTGAAAATCCCTTGATACTATTTACCTTTTTTATTTAACAATACTTAGAAAATGGGATTAGATTAAAAACAACCCATGAAACATGGTGGTATTGAGTTGTATAGGATGTGTTTGATATTTATACAACTATTTTCAAGAGAATTGTATGTTTTAAAAAGTTCTATAATCATAAGGGCCTAACTTTACAATAACTATTACAAGTAAGTCGACAAAAAGACAAATGAATGTTGTTTGATATCCTCCTTCCATTTGTAACTGACTTTCCCCAATCATAAAAAGTCTTATAATATGGATTTAACTAAAAAATATACATAGAACCTTAACCAATGTTTAACCAAAAGTTATAATACCTCAAGTTGTCTAAACCTTTCCTTTGATACCGACTATACAAAATCGTCCTTAAAATATTACATAATCTCCAGTTAAGTCGGGAAATTTACTTTCTTTTACATTGTGGAACTTTTCAGGTTTACAGATTTAGATAATTATGTTGTAACACATACATAACAAAACAATGGAAATATAAAGTGAACTGAACTATATCCATTTTTCCATAATCTAAAATAGTTAAAATAAAGCATGATCACTTTTATGAAAACTCTTCACAACATTTGACATGACACCTCCAAATACTTCCTCATCCTTAAGTCATGTGAACAACATTAAAAAACATGGTATTAGCATAAAAATATTGTTAAGGTATATAAAAATAAATAAACATTTATTCCATTTATAAACATTAAAACCCATGAAAAATTTATCATAAAGTAATAATTTTCATCCTTAATAAGTAATAAATTCTTTTCATTCAAAATAATCTCATTTCAAACTTTTTTTAGACACAAGATTACCATAAAAACCATAGAAAGTATAGAAAATACATAAAGGTACCTTAGGTCATATTTATACTTTTCACTCATATAATTGGAATAACCATGCAGTTGACTTACATACATGTTACTCTTATAAATGGAATATCCATGTGGCCGAATTACATACCCAATGCATTGGAGGTTATAATGTAACCACCCATCCTTGGATTATCTTTAAACCATCCATCCTTGGTTAATCATTTTACAACCCATAAAATTTTTCAAGTATCATTATATAATCACAACAATTAAAATCTTACAATGTTCAATATGTCACTCTTAAAATTTCATTTACACTCATAAGAAATAATTTCAGGTTATAGAAATAATCAATCCATTTTCAAAATCTATTTTTAATAACAAAATACACAAAAAAGGAAAATAAGAGTTTATTTTTCTTTTACAAAAATGAATACATGTAGAGGAATCAAAATATAAAACAATGTTCATGATGGTGGATAATTGTTTATCACCATATATGTTAACAAGAATATTACTTTTGACTTTTGTAAATAAAGTCAAAATGTTCCGTACAGGAAACATAAAAAGATTCCTTTTTGAGAAACCTTGAATAAAATTAAAAATAGACATAAAATTTCCCTCATAATCCTTTTATTAAATAAAAATATAAAATAATATCAAGAATATTTTCATAGATAAAAAAAATTTTAAATTAAATCTTTAAACATTTAAAAATATATTTTTAAATCAAAGTGACTCATACCACTATGAAATATTTGAATCTTAAGACCCTGAAGGAATAAAATTTACCAAAACATTAAAAATCATGAGAATAAAGAAATTCATGATAGGATTTTTAAATGGGTATGTATATATATATAATAAAAGAAGATGGGTGTATAACATCAAGATATGCCTCAATGAAAGAAAATTGAGACGAAGTCCCTTGCCTTGAGTATGATTTGTCATGTACGTTCTTTATCATTCTGAATAATAAACTTATGTTAATTATTTTATTTATTGATAATATTTTTCATTTTTATTATTCCATTTATATAAATTGATATCAAATTGTAACAATTGCTTAATTATATAAGTTCATGTTAGACATTTTGATGATATTCGATACAGGAGTCCAAAATGACTTTGGTTTGACATATATAGTCATAATGGTATTAGTCCATCATATAAAGAATAATATTTATGAAATAATAATAAATTTTATACATCAATTATAATTCTAATTTAAACCATTTTTGTGTGGTTATGAAAAATTAACAATGTTATAATCATGGAGATGATAATTTGTACGTACGCTTGAGTAACGTTTCCATTTTTCAATGATCATTAAAGAAAGAAGGTAAGAATTATTTTATCTTAGAATAATTTTTATAATATCATAAACATCATATTAATAATTTAAATATAATTATATATATCATCCATGTGATTTGGTGATGAAAAACAAATTGCATCTCTTTGTGGAGGTGATAGTTCACACTTACGCCCGAACGACATTATCATTTTTATGTGAATAGAAAGGTAAGATAATAAATGATATATTATTCTTTCATAATGATATATATGTCACAAATATAATATATAAATATTAATTCTACCATAATAACCTATCTTGAGATATGGGGATGGAAAAAGAATTATATCGGTTAGCAAGACGATAGTTCATCGTACACACGAACGATAATTATTTCCCATTTGATGGAAGTATAGGTGGATTTAAGTGATGATATTAACATAATAAAATATCATTATATTTATCATACCATATTTATTAGTTATCATGTTTGAATAATATTTTAAGTAATTTTAAGAATAAATAAAATTGAAATACTTAATTTAAGACGATACATCTTCTTCAAGTGATCTCCTTTTATTAACAACTTAAAACCTCTATGGAGGGTGTTCTGCCTAATATAAGGCCTCTATAATGTGAGTAGGGATTATAATAAGTTATTTGGGAAGATATTTTTCAGGAAAAAATAGGCTCTTATTTGTTAAGAAAAGATAAGAATTGGTGGCCTATTATAAGAGAGGGGAGGGCCACTCTTGGAGTTTTTCAAATTATTAAATTAATATAAATTAACTTTCTATTCAAAATGGATCCAAGCTAATATATTTATAATATTGTAGGATTTCGCGTCAAAATAAATTCATCCAATGAAAACTATACAAGTCTTTGTTATTTTTCTAATCCTTATTTTTTGTTTTGACCCTTATTTAACCTTTTTAACTCTTATTGTGATATCATATAATTTAATATTTAAGGGTAAATATAATTAATATAAAATTTAAAACAACTAATTAATGAGTCAGTAATAAAATTTTACAACTTATCCTAGTTAGTGGGATGAAATTTATATTTTTATAAATTTTATATCATTTAATAAAATAATATTTATTTTAAAATATCAATAATATCAATTTTGACACTATTAATTACTAAACTTTTTAAAATTATCATAAAAAAAGATAAATTCAAAAAAATACTTCTAAAACATCAATAAAATTTTAAATTCATTTAAAAAATCATTCAAGACATTAATAATCACAAATTATCTTTATTTTAGTACTTTTACTAACATTTATTTGATATTTCCATTAATTAAACAATTATTGTATCATCAATGTGAAAGCCTTTAATTTAAATATTTATTCCTTAAAATTAAAAAATAAATTATCATGATGAATATAAAAATTTTAGCTTTAATAATACAATTTTTAGTCTAATAAATCCCCTATATTACCTCATATTAAATAATTACTTATAAAAAATAGGAGTTTGACAAGTTGTGCATTTATTTGAAAAAAAAACTATAATTGTTTAAAGTCATTCCAATGGATCCAAGAGCTCGTAAAATGGGCCCAAGGATATTTTTTTTAAATTAACTCATACAAATAAATTAGGACAAGTTTTAAGGTAATTTTTTAATATTTTATAATACTATTTTTACCCTTAACTGTCTGGTTTACCCTTAACTACGGTGTTAAAAAAATTTCTAATGTTACTATTCATATTGTAAACAAATAAAAGGGATGTATATATTAAATTTTGACCTTATTATTAAAAAAAATCCATTTTTCAAAATTAAAAATATATAATTGTCTAAAATTAATTTAAAATTAATCACGTTGATAGATCAAGAAAATGGGTTTTTAAAGTAAAAACATTTGAAAGATTGAAATTTGTTTATATTATAATTAAAAATGGAATTTTTTAAAATTACCTAAATTGGATTTAATTATAAAAATATGATATAATTATAATTTAAAACCATTAAAATATATTATTTAACACTATAAATAAATTTGATGAAAAAAGTTCTCAATTAAAATATCTTATTTTTTATTATTCATAAAAACATGAAACTTATTAGAAAAATAAAAAAAATCAACCAAAGTAAATTTTAATATTATTATTTCAAAAAAATAAGTTAATTTTTATAATATAATTTTTAAAATTGTTAAAAACTATATTTGAAACAAGTTCACCATTAAAAAGCAACAAAAGTGCCCTTTTTGAAAAACACTTCTTTTATACATAAAATTGGATTTATTCTTACATAATTTCTAGAAAACACATAAGATAAATTTTAAAAATTATATTAAATATATTATATATAAACTTCATTGATATCATCCAATAGGATTGATTTTTTTTACATTTGTCCACATTTAAGTAGTTTTTCAAAAAAAATACAATTCCTTTTATTTTCAAAGGGGTTTTATTTTCATTTATAATTAATTGATCACATAAAATTAATTATATATACATGTGTAAAAAATATTTTCAGAAATAATTTAACCTTTTCATACCTTTCATTCTAATTTCAAGGTTATAATAATAACATTTAAATAATAATATTTAGATGTTTGTTTAAGATCGATGTGGCTTATCATATACGCTATCAAACATAGTATTTCTTTTTTTAAAACTATAGATGTTATAGTAAGGTTAGATAGAACCCTTATAGTAAAAAAATATCTATATATTTAGTATAGTGATTTTATTATAGAATTAAGGAATAATAATTTTTTAGGGGCAAAGAATAAAAATAAAACAAAAGTGTTTGAGGAAGGATGTTACCTCTTCTTTGGGTAACTCCTTTTGGTTTGCACCAAAGGGATTTCCTATATGGATTTATTCCCAAAGGTAGGATTTTATGATTAATTTATGGAACTTGGGAGGATATTTGGGAAGAGTTATTCTAAGAAAAATTTCTTAAAAGGTTTAAATAACTGGGAGGGCTGAGTGCCTTTTTATAATGGAGGTGGAGTGGCATACTTGTACATTCTTGAAAAGGGAATTCCACACACATTTTTCTCATGTCAAATGGCTCAAATAATTTTAAAAAATCTGATAAAAGTTATTATAGGGTCTAAATATGACCATAAAATGTATTTTTACAAGTTTCTAGATCATTTTGGGCCTTAAGTTTAAGGTTTCGTCCTTTGTTAAGCTAATTTTTATCTTAATCATTATAATAAATTTTAATCACTTTTACTAGTATTTTTGGTCACAAAACAAGTTAAAATTATTAGAAATTATAAATTATTATTATGATTGAAAATATGGAATCTATTTTTCCAAATTCTAATCAAATAAGTTATAGATATTAATTTAAAATTAATCCCATAGAAGGGTCTCAACAATGAGTTTTTTAAGAAAACAATGTCTAAATGTTTGGGATGTTTCTATATCCAATTTGAATGTAAAATTGGTTTCAATGACCTAAATTGGATTAATTGATGTGAAATTAATATAATTAAACTTTAAAACCAAATTAAAATATAATTTTACAATATAAATAAATTAAATAAAAATCATTTTGGAATTAGAATTCTGTATTTCTCATTATTCTTCCAAAAATGATATTTTTTAGAAAAATCCCAAAAATTCACCCTGAGATAATTCTGAAATTCTAAATTCAGATAATTTTTTTTCAAATAAAAATTATTAATGTTTCAAAATTTAGATTTAAAATAGGTTCTCCATTAAAAGGAGGTAAATTTACCTTTTAAAAAGTAAATCTTTTTTCCGTAAAATTGAATTTATTATTATCTTATACCTATCAATAGTATTGGATGAGTATCAAAAATATTTATTGAATATATATAATCTATATTTAAAACATTCTTCAAAATTGGTTTGTTCAATTTATTGAGATAAAATTGTATTGGTACATAGAAAATATTTTTCTTTTAAAAGTTATTTCTTTATTTTTCAAATAGTTATTATAATTATTTATAAATAATTGATAACCAAAGGATTCATTTTGTATACATGTGTAAATAAAATTTTAATAATTTTATTTAATATTATTCATAACTTTCATTCTAATGGATTGGTGGTTGCTATAATAATATTTTAATAATATTATTAATAATTTATTATAGTTTGGTTAAACTCAGCTTTGCTTGCAACAAAAGTTGTCCAAGGGAGACTGTATTGTGTGTAATACAATACGAACATTGTGTTGCATCTACCGCAAGATAGTATAAGTGTTGTGTGTAGTGAAATATTAACATGTTGGATTGTATAATTCAATCAAAACATGGTGGTGTCATATAAAAAAAGGTATAGTCAGTGTTGTGTGAAATGAAAAAAAAATATAGAAAAGATTAAATTAATTCGAAAAAAAATTCACAAGAAATCAGGGTGTTATAATAAACCTATTATACTCCTCCCTTGAGAAACTGCTATGAAGATCTCCATGTATGTGTTACACAGTCACTCCAAATGTAGTTTCCTTGGGCCACTATCATTGGAGATATTTCTTGAGTGACTTCCCATCCAGCATCACTCACTCATATAGAGATACTCTTCAGATGATCCCACCTAAATAACCAAATATATATTCAATGTTCCTCCAAAATCTATAACCAAACCTCTTGTGTCTTTAAACATGATTATCTTATAATGTAACATCATCCCAATTCTTAATGTTTCCATTCCTCACATGGATTTTTCATATTTGAGGCATAAAATCGGTTTAGTCTTATTATATGGGTCATCTTTTATTTCCAATCCCAAACCACAATTCACACCTTACACTTTACCCATTCCAAACATTCTAATTCATCTCCTATGATGCACCATTTTTTCTTTTATTTTTAACATGAACAATGGCATTATTAAACAAATACAAACACTTGGACATACACTTCTCATATATATCTCCAAATCCAAAGTATCTAATCAGGTTTCCTCAACCCAGTTCACATTCTCCTACCCAACTAGAAAAATAAAAAAATACACTCACTTTACACCATGAAAAGAGAAAACAACCAATTTATATACCTCACAAGGTATTAGAGTCTCACTACCAAACCTATTAACCAGTATAGAACCAAATTCTAACAATCATAACCATCAAAATTACCCCACTAACAACATAAATCCTATACCAAGAATCAAATTTCAGCATCCTATGGAAACATAACAAAAAAAACAACCCACTTATGGTTATCTATAAAAAACACAACTTAGTTAGCCCAGCCACTAGATGGTTCACATCCAACTCAATATCTTAAATCAACTCCTAAAAAACTCACATAATTAACTCTTAATCTCAACATAGGTAATTAACCGCCCCAAGGAAACATCACATGACATCATGACCTTATCAAGGGTACCACTCAACTAGATAATCCCATGAAAAAAAATTCCTAAAAACCTCCACTTATACCAACCATACCAATGGTATCCTATACTCAAATCTACCCACTACGAGGCTATCATCCACTATGAGCTAGTTTTTATAAAAACTAAACTGAAGAAATACATGAAAAATGTCATTGGTATTTCAATTAATTAAAGTACTAATAATAATTTATTTAAAAAACACTAAATACGTTACTTTTTATTTTTTAACAACAAAAAGATTAAACCATTTCTCAAAACATTCATTCACTAAAAATAATTTCCCAAAACCATTTTCCATACCCACTTTACTAATTGAAAACCATTTTTTCAAAATAATATATAATGAACAAGTTCATGTATCTCTATATTCCTATTATTATTTATGAACACACGTGATCTAAAAATAATGGTCATAAAGTTAAATATTAATTAACAATCTCAACCTAAGAATAGTACTTGTATAAATATCTTGATCTCAAAAATGAAAAAAAAATGAAAAAACATGTTTGAAAAAATCCATTACAGTATTTTTTGGGTTTATTTTTGGAAATTTTTGTGGGGTGAATCTTCCAAATAAGGATAAAGAATCCATACCATAGAGTTATGTAAGAATCAAGAAGAATCTATAATATTTCTATCTATAGAATAGAAATCATGATACAATATCTTAAGTCAAGCCACAAGGAATCTCACATTATATTAATGTTTTGCTGCCAATGGAATGCTCAAGTCATGTTTGAAGATTCCATTCCTAAAAGGAGCTATTTTGAGTGAATAATAGGATATTTAAGATTAATTCCTAGTAGTGGAATATTAATTTTCTAATGGATCAGAAGGTGAAGATTTAGGGAATGATGTAATAAATCTAAAGTAGAATAACTTATTCCGGGGGTAGTTTTTGAGGGGAATGGATGAATTCATGGAAATTAGTGTCACATAATGATGAATTTAGTGTGTGATTAAATAACATCCATGTAATAATTATTCAATAATTATAAAATTGTGATGATTCCACTTAAATATCGTTGTATTGTGAAGAAACAATGTATGATTTATAGTGTTTTTTCTAGGTGAAGGGTATTGTGATATTATAGAAGGCCTGAACCAAGGTGATATTGTCAAAATCGAACCCTAGGTTTTTCACCATGATGTGTTTTTTGGAGTCTAATAACTGATTCTATAAGGTGAACATATTTTTGTCATTAAGAAGGTGTTTTCACTAGGGTGGTGTCAAAATTTTTACTAGGATAGTGTTGTAGTTTTCAAGTGAACAAGGTCATTTTTGCATGATGTTAAGTGTCATGACATAAAAAAGTAGAGTTGGTAGAATTATAGAATTCAAATTTAATATCTTTTAGAATTCAAATAATATATTTTAAAGATATATTTCACATATATTTGAAAGCCTAATAGGATAAATTTTCCAGTCTTAATTAAGGTTAATTAATGATCAATAAAAGGGGAAACTTGTATGTTATCTCATGAATAGAGATATATTATTTCATATATATAGGATAAGGAATATATTAAAAATATAATGATACTAGATCTATTTTGTAATGTTAGAGAGAGAAAATAAGGTGGATCCAATATTATATCATGCTAGAGGTTTGTGGAGTTCATCATGTGGATGAGGATGGAGATGATTGATATTCCTTTTATGGTGTAATCTCATTCATGGTTAATTAAATATCAAACCAGTTTTTCTTAGATGACTAATGGGGTTTATAAGTGATTGAGATAAGTGGGTTTTATATTTTAGTGAGGTTTGTAAACCTAGAGATTCAGTAAAGTTTCTACAAATTTTTAGACATAAGAATTGTCCTTAGTGATTATGGTACATCAGCACATCTTAAATATATTCTCCTTGGATTATCCAAGTTTATTAGTACTAATTAAAACTTTCTTATATCCCACTTTACATGATTTATCACATAATATATTCCATAAGGAAGAGAGGTGTTCATACTGATAAAATAACATGATTTTTGGAAAGGTTCATTTGAAGAAATATACCTAAACCGATTATCCCCAGGGTATTTAAATTTATTGGGACCAAAAAGTGTTATAAAATAAGAATATTATTAGTGTATTTGTCTCTCTTTAAATCAATGATATTGATCATCAACAACAAGTGTATTATGATATTTGATGGTAATAATGTTCAGTTATAGAGGAATCAAATCCAAAAATATATCTTATCATTAAGAACGTATGTCTATATACATTTCATACATGATATCTTGGTTCATATAGAAAGGAGACCATTATAAGAGAAAGAATAAAGAGAGATTGATTTTCATGTGAAAGGATTCAATGTGTTAAGAGGATCTTTTTCTAGTACATTCTACATGTAGTGACTCTAGTTTTGATGTATTTTTTCTCTGAATATATATATATATATATATCTAGATTTATCCTCAGAGTCATAATAGTGTTTTGTTGTCTCGAGACCCTAGAATTAATTAATTTAAAAATATTAATATATGTTCATTCACCTTCACACATCATTTTACTATTTTGGTTTTTCTGTTTTTTGGAACCTTATATATAAAATATATGACCATGTTTGATTCTGGAATATAGGGTTTACCCTAAATGTGAACTATGTTTGGTCGGCATCATACATTTTGTGGAAATAAGTTGTTGGTTGGTATGTTTAATATAATAAATAATTTATTTTATTTATTTTCATTTAATGAACAAATATTTTACCCTCTTAATAAATATACTATTATATAAATTCTTTAGGGTTATATTCATAACCCTAGAAGATTAGATAGGAGGATTGAGACCGTTCTTCATTTCCAGAAAACATCAGAGGATAACAGAAGATCGAATCAAGGTGAATCAAGAGGAAATTAATGAAGTGGATCATATACATCGCAGTACAAGGAATTATTCAACAAGTATTTATCCTAAATTAACATAGGAATCATAAATTTTGGATTCCTTAGATTTTCTTAAAATATTGAGCATAGATTGTATGTGTTTGGTTTTTTATTAGTGATTGTATATTCTTCACAAGATCCCAATATATGAATTAAATTTTTTATAAAATTTGGTCTTAATATTCTATGATATCAACCTAGATATCCCATTTATATAATAATTCTCCAAGAACTCTTGGACAATGATGGTTTCACATTTTATTCTGTGTATTTCTCTTTGATACTCATTTTTTCATTCATCATTTGGATGTGTGTCCATATTTTGACTTGTCGAGCTGGATTTGAGCATGATCAAACCCCCATATACATGATGTCAATGTGAAAAATGGAATGATTAGCTATTTTGGTACATTTCATGTTAATTTCATTGTTTTGGGTGATGGATTCGAGTTCCAGAACCCCAAAAGGTGAAGTTTCATGTGACAAGCTTTGTAAGACTGATTAGATTCCAATTTTCATCCTTTAGAGGCCAAAAATTGATCATTGGATGAGATAAACCTTTATTTAGAGTGGTAAAATTTCCATATTTGTCGGGTCACATTCTATGTGGACCCCCATACATATCATGTATTCCATCTATAAATTTTTTATCTCATATCCCCTTCTTCATGATTCATATTTTGGCCCACAAGTAGTCTATCCTGAGTTTTTTCTGTATTGAGAATGATGGTGTCCTTCATTGTGGTATATGAGATACGATGTGAGGTGTTGTTACTGTGAATATTATTTAGTTTATGTTTAATGGTGTAAGTCACTGGGATATGATTATTATAGTGACACCATGGTTGGCACTCCCTCATCACACTAGGGAATGGGCCCCCCATACTCTTTATATGGATAGAGATGGAACACCCCTACAGTGGGAATGGATCCTCTATCTATGGATTGGTACTCCTCTATCTTCAACACATGGCATCATGCGGGACCTCCATGGGAGTGAGTGCACCCTCATATGTGGATTGGATTAGTGAGGAGTCGGAACTTCCACACAGATTCTAGTGAGCTTTCATTTGATGTCAGTCCTTGGAGATGGAATTTTAGAGCTACAGGTAGACTCATTGGTTGTTTATAGGTTTGTGAGATTGAGATCCCTTTTCTATATCTATTGGGTTTTTTAGGAAGAATTTTATATCTCAGGTTTTTGATTCTATGTAGTTATGGTTTGAGTTAACCTCTGTTCTATCTTTCTAATACATCCTTTGTGGATTTTGTGGTATCCTACAGGGTTTGTTTATAAACACCCCTACACGGGCTTTTCCCACATGTTTTGTAACATATGAAGATGAAGGATAGATCAGTGGTGAATTTGGTAAATCTTAGATATAGTTGGTTGTATTGACCACATTTGGTGGTTGGACACGGAGATCAAGAGACAGGATCTCTCAATTTTTATTTATACGATTTCTTGTTAGGTTAGGACTTCAATTCTAGTTAGGTGTGGATTTTCCCCTTTTTCTCTTTAGATTATTATTTTCTTTCTCTAATTTATTTTTTATAGGTTATTTCATGCATGGTTTTACTCTTCATTGTATTGTTTTTTATTATTCCACTACATTTTTTCATGGAGATGGTTGTGTGCATGTGTAAAATTATGTTAGGAAATAGATTTTTATTTTATTCATGTCTTCTCAATGCTTGTCACTAAACCCTATCCTATTAAAGGTGGGATTTGGGTTATGGAAGCATGACCTTCTTCCTATTAGGTGGGAATTGGAGGGTTAGGTCATTACTGAGTGCTATCAGTGGTAGTTTATCCTTGGGTCAAAGTTGGAGTTACACCCATTGTGAGGATCGGTTTGGGTACTTAGGGAAATAGTGTTGGAGTGTATCGTGTGTGTATTTCAAAATAGGTAACTTGGTGTAGGTGTGGTGGCTGACGTATCCATTCACCAGAACTATGACAACCTGATTTTCAACTCTGCATAATGAGGCATCAATTGTAGGGAACATTTTACATACATCATATATAATTGATTATGTTGACTATCATTATAGATTCATATCCCTATATATATATATATATATATTCTCATCTAACCATGGTACGACTTGATCACTTTAATTATGCCTTAATGAAGACATCCATCCAAGCTACTAATTTAGGATAGTGACAAAGATCTGATGAATGATGAAGCCTTAGTTCAGGGGAAATCTCATCTGGTTTTTCTTCTAGGTGGGCCAAGAGAATCACCCTTGCCTATCGGGTAATATATAGTACCATTTTTTTTACGATTATGATGAACACATACTTATCATGCTATATGAGTTCCAATGTTAGAAGCCATTGAGGTTCCACGAAGAGTAGGATCCTTGGGAAGTATAGGATTAGCTTGAGTCCATTATTTGAGTCGTAAGTCTTGTGAAAATCCCAACCAATAAGATGGTTTCACTAAAATATAGTATTTTTCATGGATCAAGAGGTTTCTAGTGTATTTTATTCATGTAAACTCATGATGAGATGAAACTCTCATGTTCCTACTTCCAACAGTTGTTTCGTGAGGCGTATTAGCCCTCATTCTTATGCTCAGTTTAGATCCATGAGCTTCTTGAGTTGTAGTATGGTGATATGATTGTGGATTAGTATTCCATGATTTTTAATAACCTCATGAGATACTCCTTGGGTATGGTGTGAGAAGTTTTCTTTCAGGTAATGATGTTTGGGTAGGGTCTCTGCTGATACATTCATGCCAGTGTGGTATCTGTATACCTACCCACCAATGCTCAATTGATAGAGTGGTCTCTAGTGATAGATAGATTCCTATTAGAGGGAATTCAGAAGGTTGGGGATAGAGGTGAGCATTATTTGGATGATATATCTGTAGTATAAAGTAACCATCATACATCGAGGTCTTGGCAGATGAGGAAATACCATTCTTAGATGCAGACACATGGAACTATGGATAAGGGATCGCATAGAGGATACACCTATCAAGATGAGGGTTTATGTTATGATTTTTATAGTATGGGTCTCATGTCACATGATTTCATGTCCCATAATTCCAAACATGATAGGAAAATGGTGTTTGGACCACCACCGCAGAGGCGGATCCCTAATCAATGATATCTCATGTGTGGTCAAGGAGACCCCAATAGAGGTAGTGTAGTAAGAGGAGAAGGTGGAGCTCTATAGGGAGGAATATTTGGTGAAGTACAATGCTATTATATACTCCCAACACCCACACCTGGTGGCCCAAATCAAGATTAAGCATTAGGATGTTGGGGTTGTGGATAGTTTCAATCCATGGAAGAATATAACCAGGTTGTACATGATATGACTCGATATACAATTTTTTTCTTTTCGAATCTTGTATCAGTACTAGTAGACACACGCTAAATTCATTAATTCATATCCTTATACCTTTTTTAGAGATAGATCTATCAGTTAAGGCTTTATACCAGCATCTATGGCTTGAGGTACCTATGGGGAGCAATTATTTTATATCACATATCTTCTGGTAGTATGATTTTTCACTTTGTGGATAGATTTTCTCATGGGAACTATTGGTCATCATGATGAAACATTATGATATTATATTGGTTCTGTATTGGTTTTCCATTGTTCGTGTCCAGATTTATTGTCATCACAGATGAGTAAGATTCCTCCGGACATAAGGGATGATACTATTTATTGTGGGTCAAAGATTTCTCATGGTAGTGTGATTGGGCCTTACAAGTAGGAAGCTAAAACCCATCAACCATGAGTTGGTGAGTCTTTCCCTTGGTACAAAGGACTCTTAAAGTGTCTGGATTCCTTCATACATGAAGGAATTTATTAATTTCTTCCCTAATGATATTCTGGGAATACCATTGAGGTATTATATGGAATTCAACATTAACTTTCAGCTTGGGACTGCGCCGATTTCTTATGAATAATATTATATGGTCCTTAATAATCTATTGGGGATGAGGGTGTAGTTAGATGACCTTCAAGATAAGGGTTTCATCAGACTCAGTGTGTCCCCCTAGGTAGCTCCAGTTTCTTTCATTAAAAAGGTGTATGGGATACTGAGGCTTTATTTTGATTATCATGTATTGAACTAGGTAATGATAAAGAAAAATTACCCTTTCCTAAGTATTGATGACCTATTTTAATAGTTTTTAGGTGAATCATTGTTCTCTAAGATCAATATCAAGTCTGTCTACCACCATTTCAGGTTTCACGAGGATGATGTTTGGAAGATGGCATTCTGATGACTTTGAGTTCTTGGTGATGCCTTTTAGTGTGATGAATTCACCCGTTGTGTTTAGGGATATTATGAATTGGGTCTTCTAACCATACATAGAATAACTTTTAGTTGTCTTTATTGATGACATAATTATTTACTCTATGTCAGATTAGGATCCTGAAAAGAATTTGAGGATGGTCCTAGACTTATTCCGAGAGCACCAACTTTATGGTAATCCCTCAATGTGCTAGTTTTGTATGTTCAAGGTTCACCATATAGGGTATGTCATTCCTTATCATATTTTAGCTATAGACATGGTTAATATTGATATAGTTATTTCTTGGGATCCACCCAAGTGCATGTCAAATGTGTAGAGTTTTCTTTACTTGAAAGTGTACTACAGGGGGTCTATGCCTGACTTTTCAAGATGGAAACCCCATTGACATCCCTAAGGTGGAAATTCAAGTCATTTAAAATGATTAAGTAGTGTCATAGATCCTTAGAGGATCTAAGGATAAGGTTGACTATTTCTTATATGTTGAGACTACCAAAGGGGGGTGTTGAGTGGGTAAAGTGTTGTGATTTCTATGGAGGTGGGATTTTGTGTGTGTAGATGTAGAGGGAGATAGTCATTTTAGATGGGTCAAGGAATTTTATACCCCATGAGTATAACTATTTGAATCACATCCTAGGGTGTCAAGTGGTTTTTTTTAGTCTGAAGATGTGGAGGTTATGTCTTTTATAGAGCATTTTATTATTTACTCAGACCACCAGAGTCTCAGGTACATCTTCAATCAGAGATATATTAACTAGATACATATGAATTGGTTGGAGTTTCTATAGGAATATGACATAAATATAGTCTATAAGCTTGGGAAGGGAATCGTGGTGGTATATTTACATAGTATTATGTCTCGTTTTATCTTGGTGGAGATGGCATCTAAGGAGTTGGCTTCATTTTAGCTAACCCTAGTATAAGAGATGGGTGTAACTTTTATTCAGTCGGTGGTGGTGACTCCCCTTCTTCTTTATAATTTTATATATGCTCAATTAGGAGACATTAACTATATGGTTGTACATGAAAATATATCCTCAAGAGATACACCTGATGGATGTCCCGAAGGAGGGGATCATGTCATATTTTTTTGGGGATGGATGGTGGTTATGATAATGTGTTATAAGAAGGTGATGAGGGAGTTCCACACATTCCCTTTTCTTTTACATCCCTACATCAAAAATATTTACATGGACCCCTAAGAGTAGTTTTAGTGGGATAGAATGAGGTGGAGTGAAACTGAGTTTAGCTTGTGGTGTCTTAAAAGTCAGAATTTGAAGGTTGAGTTCCATGTTCCAGTAGGTTTGACAAACCCTATTGAGATACTGGAGTGGAAATGGTATGTTTATCTATATAATTTATTGTATAAATTACATGAACAATTAGATTCCACAATTCTATCAAGGTGATTTTTGAATGAACGAAGAATTTGGAACAATTCCTTTTCTTCGTGGAGTATAGTTTGGTGTAGAGTTGGGGTAGTTTTATGTATGGGAGATCATCCAAATTCATGCGTTAGCCTCAATTATTATCTCTAACCATGATATTTGATTCACAACATGGTTTTGGGGAGGATTATAGGAGTCCTTAGAGACCTATTTTAGAATGAGTATATCATTTCACCCCCAAAACAGTTGAAAAGATCTAGCAGATTATCCAAGTGTTACAGGATATTTTGAAATCTTCTGTCTTGGATTTCATCTGAAGCTGGGAGGATCACTTTCCATTGGTATAGTTTTCTTATAATAATATATATCAATAAAATATAGATAGGGAACCTTTTTAGGCCCTATATTAGAGACCTTATAGGTCACTATTATGCTAGACTGAGATTTTTGATAAATCTCTTTTTGGGACAGATATGGTATAGGAAACAACGGAGAAGGTTCATGTGATCCACTAGCATATGCTGAAAGCCTAGAGCGAACATAAATCTTATGAAGTTTGACATTGTATCCCTTTGTAATTTGAGTAGTAAGATCATTATTTTATAATATTCTCCCTATAATGAGGATTTCTATGGTTTGGCTAGGAAGGAATGTTATCCCTGAGGTTCATTAGGCTATTTTTATATCCTATTGAGGTTTGGTGAGGTTTCCTACTACCTATCCTTTCCCCCACAGTTGGAATAAGTGCATGAAATATTCGATGTGTATCAACTAAGGAAATGTGTGCACAAACCTACACACGTTATTGACTGGGAAGATCTAGACATTGAGGATAGTTCCACCTTCACAAACCACCAAGTGGTGATCGAGGATCGATATGATAGGACATTGTATGGATGGATCATCCCTTTGGATCATGTTCTTTGGCAGCGAGGGATCATGTAGGAGGGATCCTCTGAGAATGAGAGTCAGATACAGACTCAGTTCCCACACATTTTTAGTTTAGATTATGATTTTTGTGGAAATACTTGAAGGAGAGAATAATGTAGTGAATTTTTTTTTGATGTATTTTCCCTTTGAATATTTCTATGATTATATCTATATTTATCCTCAAATTTGAAGTGGTGTTTGGGTGTATAGGGACCACAGAAATAATATATTAAAAATATTAACATATTTTAATGAACATACACACATCATTTTAGTGTTTTGGATTTACCTATTATTTCATATATCAGATGAAAAATATGATACAATAGGTTGATTATAGAAGATAGGGTTTACCCAAGGTGTGACCCATATTTGGTTGATGTATTAAGATTCATGGAAGGTTGTCATTGGAAGGTGTTTCTAATAAAATAAATAATTTTATTTATTTATTTTAATTAAATTACATAATCTCTTACCCTCTCTATAAAAATGATTCTATAGAAATAATCCATGGTTATCTCCATAAATTTGGGGAATTAGAGATGAGTGTGGACATTCTTCATTGGCGGAACACATCAGATGATGATAGTAGATCAGATCAAAGTGGATCGAGAGGCAATGAATTTTTTGGATTATCTTAATCACTGGATAATTAATTCTTCACCAATTATTGTTCTTAAATTCAGGTAGGCCTCATAAATTATGGTTTACACCCTATTTATTAAAATACTGAGCATAGATTTTATCTTCTCTGTATTTTATTAGTGATCGAACATTCTTTACATGAGCTTGTTGTATGAATTGAATTTTTTAACCAATTTGATATTGATATTCCATGATCTCTCCCTTCATACCCCATTTATATGATTTTTGTTCAAGAATTATTGGATGATGATGGTTTCACCTTTTCATTTGTGTATTTATCCATGATATTCACCACTAGGCCATGTGGACATGGTTTGACTTTCCAGGATGGATTCAAATGTTATCTAACCCCAAGATATGTGAAATCAATGAAAACTGTAGAAATATTAGTCATTTTTGTATGGATCATGGTTTTTTCATGGTTTTAGGTGATGGATTCATGTTTTGGAATGCCAAATGATGATGGTTCATGTAACGGGATCCTATAGAGTGGTTAGATTCCTATTTCTAGCCATTGGAAGTCGAGAATCAACAAATGGAGGAGCTAAACTTTGATTATGGGTGGTCCAATACACAGATTTGTGGAAGAGAAGGTGGATTTTGAATCTTCATGAAGGAACATAGGTTTCTAAAAAATTTCCGAATATACTCCATGTACCCCAGAATAGTGCACATCGCATAGCTCGATCCCATACGGTGGATAAGATTTTTTCCAAGTTAAGGATCTCATGCCTTGTTCCTGGGACCACACATTGTGAGACCCCAATCAAGGTGGTTATTCCATGTGATAGATGTATACACCTATGGATCCATGTGGAATGACACTCCATGTACTCCGAGAGTACATAGGAATGCTCAGAGGTACACAAAAATAGCTCAATACCCAGGCATGGATAAGTATAAGGGCATGTCCCAAAGTATACAATAATGGCCAGGTACATGGATAAGAAAACAGGAAAAACCCAAAGTCCACTATCATTTTCATGAGGACACAAGTGGGCCCTATGTGGCAGAGAAAAATCATGTACCAACTGTACATAACATGTTGTTTGAAATGGATTCCCAAGAAATGTCTAGAGGAGAATAATTCAAGGGAATGAGGTGGGATCACATACTATTTGGAACCCCATACATGTTTTATATTACCTCTATAACTTCTTCCTCCCATATATTGTTCCTCATGAGTTGGATATTTCCCTATGAGTTGCATTTCTAAAGTGTTTCTCTACATTGAACTTGATGGTTTCCTTTTTTTTGTCATAAAAGATATGATGGGAGGTGTTCTGGGAATGATGGTTCATTAGTTGATGCATGATGATGATAGTGATCAATAATAAATCCTTGAAGAGATGTCGAGTTTGGAACTCCCTTGTCATGCTACAATGCGGGTCCTCCATACTCTTTATTCAAATAGATAACGCACTCACCTAAAATTTACATGGATCCTCTATCTATGAAGTTTTAGTCCCCCGTCATTAAGATATTCCAGCGTGAGGATCCTCAATATGAGTGATTTATCCCTTAGTTTTAGAGAATATTAGCGAGGAGATATCCACTCTATATTGATTTTGGTGAGGTTATGTTTGATTCTAGGAATCGGATATGGAATTTTAGAGCTATACACATACTCATTGACTTTGGTTGGGCTAAAAGGTAGAGATCCCCTTTCTCTCTTTAATGGGTTTCTTTATGATCATATGTATATTTCATGTTTTCATTTACTTATTATTATTTCTTTATCTAACCTCTATTATATCTTTTTATTTCTCCCTTAGTGGTTTTTGAGGCATCTTACTGGGTATGTATATACTCACCCTTATAGGGATTTCCCAAAATTTTCATGTCATATGAAGATGATAGATAGATCGATGGTGAATTTGATTGATCATAGGGATAATTGGGTGCATTGACCTCATGTGGTGATCAAAATTGGAGATTGGGATTTGGTATCTCTCTATTTTCATTTATTCCAATTGTTTTTAGGTTAGGACTTCTTTTCTAGTTGGGCATGTATTTTTACACTTTCTTTCTTTTTATTATTACAATCAAACTCTGATGTATTCCCTATAGGTTATTGCATAAATGGATTGACTCTAGATGTTACTGTCATTTATTATTCCTATTCACTTTTTCATGTAGATAGTTTTGTGCATGTGTACAGGTATGTTATGAAAAGGCCTCCCATTTTATTCATTCCTTCTCGATGCTTGTCTCCATCCCCTAGCCTATTGGAAGTGGTCTTGGGGTTGATGCAACCCAGCCTTCCACCAGCTAGGTAGGCCCCAGTGTGTCGGGTCATTACACTACATAAAGGTGAGGTCATGTAAATACTTACACACCATATGGGAAATACTTATAAACAACTAGAAAGTTGATTCCATGGTTTGTAAGGAAAAATTATTGGTTCTTTGTAATAAGAGTGACTCAATGAGGATAAAACAAAATGAATTAATTAATGGATTATTCGATTAGGTGAACATGATGGTGTAAGACATGTGTGGACATGACAAAACCCTCAATTATTCATTATCATGAACAGTACACTAAGTATATTTTCACTACATTTCAATACTAAATAATTAATATTGGATGAAAAATACTTGAAGAATTTGATGCTCGATAGGTTTCAAGGAAAAATCATTACATATGACATGGGTAAAGAATAAAACAAGTCCTTGGATATGGATAACTCTTAGAAATTTGTATTTCAAGAAATTAATAGAGCCAAATTGGTGGATAATCTTAAATTTAGGTATTTAGATATATTTCCTCTCCCTGAATCTTAAAAGTGGAAAGGCTAAATTTAAATTTAATCTTCTGGTTATCTTATTTTTATGTGGAAATGTTTGGAATATAACTGAAAAATTATCCCAATAAATTACGATTTTATTATGTAGATGAAATAACCTTGAATAAATCATTTAAGGATGTAAAAGAAAAGATTATTTCACAGAAAAAAATTCAAAAAAATGGCTTACTTTCATAACAATATCTTAGATAAAAAGAAATAAAAGTGGAAAAAAATGAGGACTAAAAGTAATATTATGAGGGGTTATGTGTGAATTTTATAAAAAAACAAAAAAAGAAGGATATTAATGATGAAACTATTGAATTTGATGAAAAAATTGATCTTAATGTTGAATTAGAAGAGTATTATAAAGAAATTGATGTTTTGTAGGCCAAAATAAATAAATCCATTAGAGTGGTATGTGATTCAAAACATTATATGAATTAGTAAGAAGAAGGGATGTCTCATTTTAAAGCATAAATAGAAAGTCTAAAATATATAAATCTATAAAACTCAATTGATGTTCTTGGAATAATCTCAAAATTAAAGATAGATCCAAAATTATTGAACATTTAACCAATTCCGTGAAAATTCATGTCAAAAGAATTGAGGAAATTTAAGGCATGGACATAAATATGCCATTAATTCTCAATGATCAAGAGATGCTTCAAAATTCTTGAATGACATCAGGAAGTTAGAGTGTATAAGAAACCAAAGGTGTTAAACAGGGAAATGTGGAGTTAATTAGAAAATTAGACAATTTCCCACAAATGAAATTTATTAAAAAAATCTAAATATGTTGAGGGGATCGAACACAATTAAATGGTGGTAATAATTTATGCTTGGTTGTAAGACTATACTCCCAAAAATATGTTTCATTTGGGATAATCAAAAAAGACTAGATGTGGAGTAAGGAAGACGCCTAATAATTTACCACAGATCAAGTTCTATAATTTCGGGAATATAAGTTACACATAGTATATGTGTTACATATAAAAGATTCACTTCTTGACATATTAGAAACAAAAAAAAGATGAGTATAAATACCTACACTTTTTTTGTTTTTAATAGATATTATTTTTAGTGTGAAGGTTATAGACACAAAACCATGAACTACTCACTAAGGGTGTATAGGGATGTTCCATATAAGTCCCAGAAATGAATATCTCAGTATATGGATGTATTATCAAGTGGGATAAAAACCCATAATAAATTTTTGTCCTTGAAATATGAGGTTTATCCAATGGATCCATAGGTGAAACAATATTATTATCCACTAAACTAAATGAGTAAATATACATGGACTAAGAAATAAAATGTAGAGAAAGATAATATAATACAAATTTAATTGAGATAATTTGATTGAAACAATGTTTTGATTTTAGATAGTGGATGTACATCCCATATGATAAGAAATAAATACCTAGTTGAATGTATCAAATACAAAAAATAATGTGATGTTCAATTAGTAAATGATAAAGTTTTAAATATTATTTTCTTTGAAAAAAATCAAAAATCAATGGTAAATAATTGAAGTGAATATATTTCATGATGTTTGAAGGACTTCGCCATAATTTTTTAAATGTAATTAGAATATATGACATGGGGAATGTGGGTAATTTTAACCAGAAGTATTGTATTTTCAAAAGAAGATGTGAAAAAATTATGTTGAAAAGAAAGTGAATAAATAGGAATCATTAAATCATTTATGGAGAATAAGATATTTGTTTTCTAACCAAGGAATTAGAGAATAAGTTTTGGAATAAAATTCTTGTAAAAATCATTGAAATTCATTAAAACTGTATTTTAGTAAGTGATCATAAATCTTAATAAAGTGAGAATTTTTCACCAAAAATAGTAATGAAAAGAGAGAGGAAAGTGATAAAATTTTGAATGTACTAATGGGAGATCACGAGGACAGAGTGGATTTATAATAAGACATTGGTGATGCATAAAATGAAGAAGTTTCATCATCTTCAAGGAGATTGGGAAATAAGAATGAAATCAATAGGGAGAACATCATTGGTGACTCGACAACTCTAGTGGAAACTAGAAAGATGATAGCTCTACAAAAAAATAATTCATATCTCAATTATAGAAAATGATTTTTGAGGTGGTGACTAAAGATTCCAATTATTTAAAATAAATTCATAAAGTTAAAGACAAAATTTTTAATAACCAAACAAGGGAAATATTTCCTAGGATAGAAGAAAAAATTGTTATCAGAACCAAGTGGGTATTGTATAACAAACTCAATGATGAAAGTAAGGTGATTTTAAACAAATAAATATTGGTGTGAAACATATATTTCTAAACAAATGTATTGATATCAATGAGACATTTATTTTTAGCAATGTATCACTTTACTCTTTTTTTAATCAAGATGCACTCTTGTTATAATTTTATTTTAACCTTATGTTTGGATTTTTTTGATGTGTTTTTATAGGATAAAAATTAGGTGATCTTCATTCTAGAGATATTAATACTAATATGAATGATTCATCAAAAATACATCATTAAATCCTCTAGGAATGATCAGATTAAAATTTTATATCCCAAACTACAATCAACTATAAAGGTGTAGAATAACATGAGTGCAGGGTTGAACCTACATAGACAACTAGAAGGAATGAAACCTATCCATTCAATACATAAAGTTAGATTCCTCATAATATCTCTTCAAGTTTATTTTTTATATAATTACATAGATTGTATTTAAATTTAGGAAGTAGAATAAGGATCAGGGTCAATTACAAGGTCAGGCATAAAGTAAAATCCTAAATCTAACTTATAATAGACCTATGGATTAGGCTTAAAAAGCATTGAAATAGTCTTCAATTGGTTATGATAAAACCAATTGGATATACCTAATCTTTAAATATTACTTGGTTCAAATATAGATAAAAACCTAGATGTATTATTCTTAGCTAATATAAAGGAAATTGTCACGGGGTAATGCTGATAGCCTTATCAACTCCAATTAGGCCAGGGTCCTTCAATTACACACACCAAGGTTATGGTTATGAAATGGAATGAAATAAACAATTATTTTTTAACCTAATTAATAGCCATAGGTTTACTAAGTTTTGATTTATAGATTCATTAAGATTGATTTCACCCCTACTCTTAACCCATAATGCTATGTAGATTAGGCACACATGACGGTATTAATTATGAAGACCCAAAATTATATCAATTAGATTTTTCTTATTATTTTTTTTATTGTATAGATCACATAAAATTACTTATAGAGCACAATAAAAACATTATAAATAAATAATAAATGAAATAATATTTATTTATAGATGTTAGGGAACCTATACTGATGAAATAGTAACATGACCTTAGGAATAATAATGTGGCCCTTACGAATAGTAAACCGGACAATAGAAAATTAACCTCACCAATGAAATTATAAATAACATTTAGTCATCCGATAATTGAAAATATGATATAATTATATCATAATAGAAGTATATAAATATTTAAAAAATTACTAATTAAGTGTTGGTAAATTTATGAGTCACGAATATTTAATTAAAATATTATAATTAATAAAATTATTTAATAGAAAAATTAATTCTCATAAAATGTATTCATAAATCAATATTTTGTTGTCTCATGATTTTTTGATAATTTAATGGTACCTTAGTTAATTTTTCAGAGTGTTATAAAATCAGTTATAATTTTAAAAAATGTATTTTTGATTAAATAGTTATTTTATTTAAAAATTAAATTTGTCATATTTATAAAAATATTTTCATAAAATGGTGTTCATTTTTAAATTATACAAAATGAAAAATTGTTAAGGTGAATTTTTTGGATTTTTCTAAAATAATTGAATTTTTGTGAATAGTAAAATATGATAATTTAGGATAAATAATAAATACATAATTTATTGATTCATAAGTGATATTTGGATGATGTTAGAACCCTTTGTTAAAACTCATATGCACTTATTACTATATTTTTTCACAATAAAAAACTATATTTTTTGTCTTGAGAAAAATAATAAAATAATGAAAAAAATAATGAGAAATAACCCCTATCATCAACTATAAATACCACCCCACATCACTCATTCTCATCACACCTTACAATATTTGATCCTTATCAAACTTATTACCAATATTCTCCCCAATCCTATCCCCCGTTTCCAGGAGCTCTTGGTATCATAAAAATACCAAAACCAATCCTCTTAAGGAGGTTCTCAAGGTGGGGTATTCAAGAAGTAAAATCGTATTTTTTTTCCTTTTAATTTGTTTTAAAGTTCTTTTCATTCATTATTCACTCCTAATCACCATTGTCCAAATGGTCATGATAACTCTAGTATCATTTATATACTAAAATTATATCATGTTAAAAGAATATTCTCCATCAAAATTCTTTCAGTCTCTTTTATTTTAAAAATGAAATCATCATCCATGAAGTGTCGATTTACAACCTTCGTCGATGACGGATATTCATTATTCAATTTATCCTTCAAGGATACTAATGAAACCATTTTTATAGTTAAACTAGACTATAATATAGGTATTAAAACCTTTATTATGTTATGGATGTTACATATTTACATAATACTAAATGATAAAACAATATTAGTTCATTACTATTAATAATTATCGTAACAATGTAAATGATTATCACTAAATGTCTTATATAATGATTAATCCTCATACCATATAACCAAATGATATATATATATATATATCCTTTTAAACTTTTTTATTTTCATCAATATCTTATAAATTCAATTCTGTAGAATTATACCCATTCCACACGAACTTTCATACTCATATATAAGTATATCGATCGTGATTCCAAGGAAATGAACACTCCTGAGAAATAAAATTGTATTTTATAACCCATAAAAAGGCCATAAATGAACTTAATAAAATTTTACTAAATAAAATACATGTATATAACGTTATTAATTAACTAATTAATGTATTTAATTTTATTATCTACGACGTTAAGGTCATGTTCATAACACATTCGTATATAAGGTAAGGGTTTTCTTCCCAAACCACCATTTTCATTCGGGTTATGTTTTATTCTTCTATACACAAATGTAATTATTCATTATTTTTAAATAATTATTATAAATTCTTATTATATGTTCCAAAATTATGCATCCTAATTAGTTTATCTTTGGTTTGTGTGAAATACATGTTTTACATGGTCCTCTTCTCAATTCTTTCTGATACACAAGCCCGATTAAAGGGAATATCTCGATTTCTTACCCATTTTCATGTACCATCTATAATCATTTTTAAGATGCCATTATTTTTATAAAATAACTATTTTTTTATTAAAACTATTTTTTTCATTAATGGATTTATACAGTCAATTATGAAAATTAAAAATGATTTCTCTAAAAGAACTCTTCTTTGCAAAGTAAAAGAGGTATTTCTCTTAAGAATTCCTTAATGATTTTATTAAATTATTTTCATCTATTTCAACTCATATACTGAATTTTATTATATATTAAGATTGATATATTATTATTTTCATCTAACATATATTATTAAATGTTTTTTTATCGGTTTGACTATGGATGTGCTATCTTGACACCATTCACCATGCTACTCAGGTTGGTTAGTGATTCTGATTACAAATTGGGGAATTTTATTTACATTTCATATGTTCAGGTTGTTTATGTTTATCCCGATTAATATTATTAATGAATTAGACTTATAAAGTGATTTTTTTTCCCTATATAGCCCCTAGAGGCATCGGTAGGTCTTATGATACAAAACAGAAATGGGTTTTGGTCGAGGCCTTACCCTAGTATTTTCAGACATCTTGGTCGAGGCCTTGACGACATGTTTCAAATATTTGGAATTAGGCATTCCCTCATTATGAAATTAGTAATTGATAAACCATGTGATATTTGTCTAGTATAATATCCATGATTAAGGTTCATTCTTATATAATCAGTTATATGGATTTATTTTCTAATCTTTCATTCCTAATATCTTCTGCTCATGTTTATTTTTAATATCATGTGTTTTTTAGTTATTCAACATGCCTAATGTTTAAATTTATGATGAATTCCACTGTATTACATACCCTTAATGATAATATGATCTCACCCATTTCTTATGTTTTATTTTTCCCCATGATTTGAAGATGAATATTATTATGAATGACTTATAAGAATAATATAATAGTTAATGGGTGCTTCCAATGGAGTTGAAATGTTGTTTTTGGTTTCAAGTTTTAATGAAAATTCTTATGTTTGTATCTAGTTTTCCAAAACTACTAAACTATTCGTTCCTTTGGATGTGATTTCCTTTTAAACATACAAATGTATTAATATAAGGCATAGGCTCTAAGTAACTAGGGTTGGGGTCTTTACATTAATCAAAATAAAATATTTTTTATATTTTATTATCATAATAAAAAAATTATATTTTAGAAATCCACAAATTAAAGAAACTAAAATTTAACCAAATAATTAATATAATGTATGAACAATCAATATCATAGAATCATTGAAGTCAAATAGAAATTGGCATTAAAATGTGCATTGAAATATAAATCAGAAACTAAATGAGAAAAGAATAGACATAGAATGTTAAAAAATACAAAGGATTGGATAAAAACTAATGCAAACTAGACATATACCAATGGTTTTGGCCAAACCTTCAATATAGGTACCATAAAATGACCATATACCAGTAGTTTTGGAAGAACCATTAGTATGGCTTCAATTAAATGACCTTATACCAATGTTATTTCTAGAACCATTCATATTGGTAATGGATATACCAACGGTTTGGCTAAAGTCATTAGTATTGCCTCCATTAAATGACCCTATAATAATGGTTCTTCCAAAACAATCAGTATAGGTCCCAAAATTTGAAATACCTATACCAATGTTTTGGAAAACTGTTGGTACGGGAATTTTGATTTTTAATGAGTTATTCTGTCAAATAATGTTGAAAAAATAATGAATTATTTTACTTATAAATATAAATATACATATTTATCAAATTATGTTTCAAGAAACATTGCATTTTAGTGGAAAGGTCATTGAGTTATAATTTGGTGGTCCAGGGATCAAAACCAACTAGTTTTTTTTTTAAATTACCTATACCAATAATTTTTAAAACCATTGGTATAGGTAATTCATATCACATATACCAAACCATTAGTATAGCCACCTGTACTAACAGTTTCCCAAAACCATTAGTATAGGTCTATACCAATTCCAAGGTAGCCCATGGTCATCCAAACAATTTTTATTTTCTATACCAACAGTTTTGGGACCTATACCAACAGTTCAAAACTATTGGTATAGGTCCAATTTCAAGTAGCGAAAAAATAAAAGGAATGAATTAAAATTGGTTTGGGACAAAACAAAAGAGAAACAGAAAGGAAAATGAGTGATAATTGGTGGTTCTCTAGAGATGGTGTACGTGTCAGAGGTTCTCAAATATTTATAGGCTCAAAAACTAAACAACATGTAAATTATTCATGTTGTGTAATGGATTTAAGTGGATTCCTTCCCAAAGTTTACACTACATGAAAGTAGGATTTATGTTGTGTAATTAAAATCCATAATATCTTCTAGAATATCTTTTATCTTGTGAAATCTATGGCATGTATCTTTGACGGGGTGGGATCTCAAACTTTTCACGTCATGAAAATTATGTATGCCATGTATTTGATTCACTTTCTGTGATATTATTATTTTTAAAATCTCATATTGTGTAATCTATTTACACATCATGTAACAAATTCAGTTCATGTAAGTATTCATGGGATGGCTTGTGGCTCTGAAAGAATTCTATGAATGAGGAATACACATCATTAACTCCTTTTATGACATGTAAATCCTATTTTTCTAATTTTAATAAATAATTCCTTTAAGTCATAAATTTCTATTTCCAATTAAAAACATACCAAAACCTAGTGAATTAGTGAATAAAATGATATTAATCAAAAAATAAATGAATCAGAATGATTATATAAATTCTATTTATCAAATTCCCCCACACTTAGATAATTTATTATCCTCAAGAAAATACCATCTCAACAGGGATTCCAAATAAAATAATTTTTAAATAAAGAAACATGCATTACAACCTAAAAAATAAAACTAAGTGAATGTTGAAAAATTAAGTCCTCTAGAATCAATAAAATATATAAAATCAATCATACCTCATAGTTAAGTTCTTTATTCTGATTAATTTATCGTGAATTACAATTTAATATTTTTTCCTTAGAAACTATACCTATTTTTAAATTTACTACACAATGAATTTTCACTCATAACTCAAGGTAAAATGAAACTAGATTTATGATCAGAACTTGTATACATGTTCCTAACCATAGGATTACATTGGTTTCTTACATCTTTTCTTTGTAAATAAAAATAAAAAATTAATCATGAGGACTTCATAAATAAGGATCAAATGTCTTGGAGGATAAGGGAAGGTGGGAATATGACATAAATCAAGCTCAAAATGGAAATTAATATCTCATGTAAAATGAATGATAATGTAAATAGTGTAAATATGCAACTCCTATATAAAATGTGCTCATGCTTAAAATAACTCAATGTAGGTTCATGAATATGTCAAGATATCATGGATAAAGTTCCCTATTCTTTATGATTTTTAATTTTATTTATTTTTTTGAAAATAGTGTCTAGGTCATATCTCGCATCCATCACCTGACCACATATGATCCATATATGATCCATTAGTCTCGTAATGGTAATTTTTGACCTTCCTAATACACAAAGAAATTTTTTTTATATTTTTTTTTCAAAGGGACAAGGTATGCATGGAGAATTCCAAAAGTAATCAAGAACTATATCATACCAATCTATTGAAAGTTCCACCATATGTATCCTCAATATCAACATCTCATGTCCACAAGAGATGAAAAATTCCCCATAATTGTTCAATATAAAATCATGCATAGCACCAAGAGTATGGTAAGAAGGGATAAGGCTTTAAATTAATCCATCCTAACAAGGTTATTCAAGGATACCATGGAAAAATAAGGAAATGTGTACATGTGGGTATCAGGATAACTATCTCACAAAGATTGACACAATCATTTTAATGGGAAACTTTTTTAATCATAGCCTCAAAAATATTCAAATTAAAATTCTTATATGTTTACATTCACCACGTACATCTCAATAGATATGATCGAAAAATAATATGACATATTAGGTCTAGAATTATATCAATAATGGGGGTATAAAAAATAAAAAGAAATTAATCATGGAATAGCATCCAATAATAATTCAATGAAAGTAAATTTCAATAATCTAGAATTATAATAAAGTTACTCAACTCAACAATCATGGTAAAACTCAAAATAGGAAAAAACTGGATTCCCATAATCTCCAACCTAAATTTTTATTTTATTTAAATGAGTTAAAAGATATTACAAGTTTAAAGCATTATTTTAATGAAAAACGTATCTGAGATTAGTGAGAACAGTAAATAATCCAAGTGTACCAACAAAAAATATCAAGAAATACTCTCCCACATTTAAAATGAGAATGGTTGAACTGTTTTGAAAAGAAATGTGGGGGACATAGAATGTATATAAGAGAACAAAATGAAATGGAAATTATTAATAGAAAATGTTGAATTGAGATCTCCCTATAGTGAAGATCATTCCATGGGGAAAATTTTTGGATGGTTAATGGTAATTATGAAACCTAAAAATGTTGTTAGAAAAAAATACATGCACTAAATAAACCATTAGACCATATGAGTTAACCAATATGTAAGAAGAAATATGGAAGGTTAAAACTATCAATAGGAAGATAAAAAATATCAGATATATTTATTAATGGACTATAAAAAAGTTTTGGAAGACCAAAAAATAGAGAATTTCTAAAAAACAAAGATCTGGAGCACACAACATAAATAAAGAAAATAAAAAATATGGTTTGCCTCTTATAAAACACTAACTAGGATTCCATCATCCAGATGGATGGATAAATAAATCAGTTAGTTTCATCCATCGGATCATAGGTCCTCTACCTCTAATAAGAATAGGTGTCTATATGGTCTAGCTCAAGGGGGATATTTTTGGGGTTAACCACCTCATAAATAGGTTTCATGTGAAGCTTAGGTGTAAGTAGTATCATTTGTTCTTGTCAGAGAGGAGGATCCTACTAAGGATAGATCTGGAGCAAGATCTCCTCAAGCTGGTTCTCGACATCATCCAGATGATGATACATCTAATGTAGGAGGGTATATATTGACCTAAAAATCTCATCAGCAACTATAGAGTATTCATAAGATATATACATGGTTAATGTAGTGAATAATTATAAGTTAAAATAAGCAATAAAGTAGTGCAGCCAAAATATTGTATCCCATACATATATATATATAATACATTTATACATTAATAGTAAGGGAATAAAAGTGGGAAAAAATAGACCTTGGACATTATATAGTTGGGGAGTGGGTATAAGTAAATAACTAAATCGTATGGTATGAGTCTCCACTAGTTGCATCATAAGTCCCCTCCTAAATAGTGAGGGTATGGATTAGCTCTAAAAAATATATCTCATCAATAGAGGTGGAGGAAAGCTCATAGACTACCAAAGTATATGTCATGGTGTTGGTAGTAGTCTTAGTCGAGGATGGACAAGAGAGGTTTTAATTTGTATTTAGGTCATAAGTCTGGCATCTGGATCAATTTTAGGCACCACAATGGTAGATAGAATGATAGGGACCTTTCCCCATTAGGTCTAATCCGGAATAAACTCCTATTTTTCAGCAGTTTCTATGAGCTCTATAGTCTGTTCGGCCAAGTAATAAGGTGGGGTGGGGATAGATGTGTCAGTGGGGTTAGTAGTTTGGGGTGGGTGGGAAGAATAAGGGATTGGTGGAGGGGGAGGGGTGGTGAAGTGAGATGGTATGGTGAATGGGATGCAGATTCAACAACATTTCTTCCTCTAGTTCTCTTGTATGGACTATAGAATCATCCATATGTTAGTGGGAAGTGGTGGGGGAGGTGAATATGTGGATGGGGGTAGTGGTTTTTTAGTATAAGAAGGGGGTTGTAGTGGTTGAAGGTGCATAGGATTGGGTGGTGGTAGTAGGAGCAATGTTTGACGTACGGGAAGGTGAGTTTGGGGTTGTATCTTGATAAGAAGGTGTCTCTTCTGCATCTTCAATGTGATTTGGCACCCACTGGTAGTTCCCATCAGTCTTTTACAGTATACCCATCTTATAGATCATAAGAATATTGATGTCTTATATCTATACAAGTGATGTATGAGGTCGAGTGGCATCAAATAAGTCTATGTGTTGGTCCATATGTGTAATAAAGCTCCCTCCCATTAACATGCCTTGGTTCCTCTCCACATAGGCCTCATAATACATAAAAAATCGACATTCCATGATGATTTAATGACCTTCGATGGTAGATTCAAGGATGATCACCTGAATCTGGATAATTCTCCCATACAAATCTCACCGAGACATCTAGGCATGGGCCCAATCCCTATGCATGATCTCGAAGGTGGCACCCCACATATGGGTGCTCTTCATAGTGTGTGGATCATGAACACTCAATATATCCCTGACAATCAACGGACAATGCCTTATCGCATCCTCCATGTATGGCTCTAGTTTTCAGTTCAGGAAAACTAGGGAGGTAATTAAATCGGCTGAGTAGATGTCAAGACCAACATTTAAGTCTCTCAGGGTGAGCTCCCAAGGCCCACCTATAAGCTTGAAGGTGATATGGGTGATGGATATCTCTAAAGTGTCTAGTAAATTAGTAAATAATTTCAATTAGATCTCCTGATGCACCAGGGTGATGGTGGAGAGGTGCATCCATTTAATGAGGTCCAGGACCTCCTAGTGCACATGGATCTTCTCAAGAACTATGAGGTATGGGGTTTTTTTGTCCTCATAGTCTTCTCCTCTAAATGAACCAACCAGACCTGATGATCAGGTGATGATAAGTATAGGAACAGGTACATATGTGGATGGGAAGAACCCTGCAACCCACTAGACATTGACTGACACCCCTCATAAGCATCAAGGTTAGAATAGGATAAGGATTAGGTTGATGTATAAGGTTCTATGGGTGGTGGACGAGGAGTTAGCACGTAGCGCTTTTGTGGAGGTGTATTTTCTCTCTCAGGTGTGTGTTTGGAGGATCTAACACTATTGTTATTATTTTTGGACATTGAAAAGAGATTAATGGTACAAAGGAGAGAGAATGGATGATTGATAAGAGTGAAATAGGGAGGAGTATGGAGAAGGATTGTCAATTCAAGAAGGGAGGTTGAGTGGTGGTTGGGAGAGGAAGAGGAGTGTAGAAGAGGAGGTTGGAGGGAAGGTTGTGAACCAAGAATCCATGTCTTTTAAAGCCATATAAATATTTTCACATTTTGAACATGGTAAACAACATGTAATACTCAAGTTTTATTATTTTTTGAAATATTGATTTTTCACACCCTCTAAATTTTACACAATGTTTAAATGACCTTTTATGCTTCTTTTTGGCTAAATAACTCTTGAAACACTACTAATCCATCCTAAGCGTTATGAAAACATACTATACCCTAAGATATCTGTCATAGGTTTCCTCCCATTCAAAGCATCATTTAACATCAAGATCTGTAAATTATTTGATTCAAATGAATTTGAAAGTAATGAAACACCCCTCATGGAATGGTTCTTGATATATTATTAGTATTTGTCCTTTAATCTTGAAGGGTGGTTCTCTGCTTTTATGAATTTCAATTCCTCATCAGGGAAAACCTTGATGATTTATAATAAACCTGACCATCAATATTTTACACATCCTAGGGAATAATTTTAATAATGAATTAAAAAGAGTAAATTTATCCATTGGTTTGAAGATCTTCCACGTAATGTTTTGTTCATTCTGTTTCTTCATATTTTTTTATTGAATCTAAAATTTTCATAGGAATCTTTTCTAATTAATTTTATCTCATAAATTTAGAGCATTCTGAATTATCCAGATTTTTGAGTATCCATTTTTCTATTTTTTTTAATGTCCTAGTATGAGTGATGCTCTAATTCCTCTGGTAGGTGATAAGTATTTCAGAACACAAGGTGGAATATAGTAGTGTAGATGGCCATTTTATACATTTTATAACACTCTCAATGTGCGTCATCCAGTTTAATACTTTGTTATTTTTTACTTTTATTCAATGTATTTTCAATAATTTTTTTAATCTTCGTGTTTGATAGTTAAACTTTTCTACTTTTTTTTAGTGGTGGGGAGTTCCAATATTATACCATATTCCATAGTTTCTAAGAAATACTTTCAGAAAATTACTATAAAAATGAGATCTTTGATCACTAATCAGTAATTAGAGGAATTTGAACCTGAAAAAGGTATTTTTCTTCAACCAATTCATGACCACTTTGTATGTATCTTGAGAAGTGGTCTTGACTTCTAACCACTTTGAAACATGGTTAATATCAACAATGATATAAAATTTGACATGAAAATTCAAAAATGGAATGATAAAATAAATTCCCCACACATCAAATATTTCAAATTCTAGGATAGAATTTTGGTTCATTTTATTTCTTTTCCCAATGGTGTTTGTTTGTTAGCACTGATCACATATTTTAATGATATTTGAAAAATTTTGATTGAGTGTAGGTTAAATTAATAAATTATAAATTATTTTTTAAATAGTACTTTCAGGTCCATGATACCCTCTATCTGATGATGTCTGACACATTTTGATCACACTTTGTATTTCATTTTCTAGGATGCAGCATCACACTAGGTCATCAGCATATCACTTGAATTGTAATGGCTCATCCTAGCAATAAACAGTAGAATTGGATAAAAAGTATTCCTTTGTTTATAGGAGGAGTGGGGGTATATCGATCCCAAGGAAAGACAATCTTCAATGTCATAAAACCATATCTATGTTTGTGTGTTTATACTAAACAATGTTTCATTGGGGAAGTCATCCTCAATTCTCATATTTTCTTTATCCTCAATGTTGGTTAGTGGGAGTATGTACAAGTGATCAGAAATGACATTATAAGTTACTTTGGTATCCTTTATTACTATGAAATTTGTTTTCAGTTGTAGGATCCCCCATATCAGCCATGGTTTGGCATCCTTTTCACTCAGTTGGTATTTAATTGTCGCATGATCAGTATAAACCACTATTTTAGGTAGTACGAGGAATGATCAAAATTATTCAGAGGAATATACTACTAGTAATAGTTCCTTTTTGGTAGTCAACTAATTTACTTGAGCCACATTCAGTGTATGATTGGCATAAAAATAGGACCAAATAATTTTTTGACATGTTTTCCTAAAACAATATCTATAGGTAGATCATTGGCGTCACACACCAACTCGAAGTCCTTGTCCCAATCTCATGAACTGTTGACTGGAGTGACCACCAGGTTGTTATTTAAAGTTTTGAATTCCTACCAACACTCTTTGGTGAAATTGAAAGGAGTTTCCTTTGATAAGAGTAGCGTAAATTGGAGGGATATTTTTATAATGTCTTGTACGAAGCGGCGATAGAATCTTATGTGGCCCAAAATACATCATACTCATTTAACTTTTGTGGTCTTAGGTAAGTCCTTGATTACTTTAATCATTGTTAGATCAACTTACATTCCTTTATTTGAGTTTTTTTGTCTATGTAAAATTCCTCATGGACCATCAAGTGGAATTTTCCCCAGTTTAACACTATGAACATTTCTTCACAGAGTTATAAAAATTGACATAAATTTCTCAGGAACACCTCAAAGTACCTTCATATATTGAAAAAGTTTCTATAAATATATTCATGAATCCCACCTCTATATCCTGTATATTATGTTTCATGCACTGTTTTAAGGTCACCAATGCATTGCACATTCCAAATGACATCCTTTGATATGTGAAATTTACAAAAGGTAATGTAAATGTAATTTTATAATAGTATGCTAGTTCGGTAACTATTTTAATGTATCTTAAATATCTATCCAAGAAACAATATAATTCATTCCCAGTGAGTCTCTCTAGAATTTGATCAATTAAGCTTAATGGAAAATGATCCTTTTAGGTTTTCAGGTAGAGGTTTCAATAGTCAATTTGTACATTCCATTTAGTTTGGTTCAGTTCATGATCATCTCATCTTCATCATTTTTAAAAACTGTTAAGAAACCTTTATTTGGGATGACTTGTAGTAGACCCAACCATTCACTATTAGAAAATGAAAATATTATCTCAGCATCGAGAAGTTTCATCACTTATTTCATTACAACCTCTTTCATTGGGGTAGTGAGTCACCTCTAGGTTTGGTGTTTGGGTTTTTCATTTTCTTCCAAAAAAATATTTTGGGTACATATCATGGGGAGAATCCCTTTAATATCATCCACTCCCTAGTAAATTTATATTTTGTGTATTTTAAAGTATTCATTGAGTTTTTATTCTTGTAGTGGAGTAATTTTCAATCTAATAGTAGCTGGAAGTGAAATTGTAGTCTCAAATAATGAGTTCATTAGGGAACTCAGTACAGGATTTAATTCTAGCATCGATTGATTTATGACGAAGGGTATAAATGGTGGGATAATTTTCATTGTCATAGTTTTAGCATAGTTCACATCCAGAAGTTTACTACCTTTATCTTTATCATGATATATTTTCTCATTATCATTCTTGGTCATTATAAAATTATCTCTCTCATCAGTAATAAATATGGCTTGACAGTTAAATTTGTCATCACTTATCTTAGAATGATTCACTAAGTTGAATACTACTTGTTCATCACAAAATATTAATATTAAAAATAATTGATTCACATAAATTAATTCCTACATAGTGGTATTAAATGGCCATCCTTGAATAATAGGAATATATCCCTATTATTCCATGTCTAAGAAGAGTAAATTTGTAGGAAAGATGAATTTTCTAACTTTGACTAAGACATACTTGATAATTACATGAGGTTACTTTACCAATCAAAAATCAAGTTATAATTCCACTCTTGTTGGATTCAGTTCTTCGATCTCTAGTCTTTGAAATATTCTCATTGGCATGATATTGATTCTCACACCAAGATCACATGGGGCTCTTCCAAAGTTTCATGCTCCTATAGTGCAAGGAATTGAGAAACTATCAGTGTCTCGCATCTTAGGGTGAATATTTCATTGGATGATAGTGAATCATTCCTCACATAATTATATGACTCCTAGGTCTTCCATTTCCCTATCATTGTGAATAAATTATTTTAATAATTCATCATAGGCGGGATTTCGAGTGATGGATTCAGAAAATGGAATGTTAATGAGTTATTTATTAAATAACTCAAGAAAATTTTTATTTTTTCCCAAGATCTAGAATTGCTTCATTATTTCTAGGATGTGGGAGGGAGTTTTATGTAGGTGTTGAGGCAAGAAAATCTTCTTTTTCTGGTTTATCTTGTATAGGAGATTTTTCAGTTTTTTTTTAATCGAGGTTTTGTTCTCAACCATCTTCCATTGTGTTATCATTTTCCTCCTCACTTATGATTGTGGCACATTTCTCATGTTCATCAGGAATATTTTCCTCACCTATGAGATGCCACTAAATTTCTATCACTTTTCAACTTCTCAAAACCACAACCTTCACCTCCCCTGTTGAGTGTGTCTCAAAATTATCAGATAATATAAATTTTAATGAATATAATAGGATATTGGAAATTTTCAAAACTTAATTTAAATGGTTTCAAAGGTCCACTCATTGATTCTTCGTTTTTGTTTTTTGGGTTAGCATCCTCTGATCCAATTTTTTAACAATGGTAGTGAGAAATTTCTCAATATTTGATTGAATAGGTTGGGATTATTGTGGTGGTCTCTATAGATATTTATATAATATCTACTGCTGATATGATTCATACTAATTATCTCTAGGGATAAATGGTTGTTGAAATTATTGTTTTAGTCTAGGAGATAGACCATGATGTAGGTACCTATGTGGTGACTGGTTCCTAAGTGGTTCCTTTACACTCATCTAATGATAATAACCTTGTTTTTCTTTCTAGGACTGTTTAATCAGCCTCTAATGATAATATTTTTAATCGAAAGGTTTTGGTGTTTGAAACTATGTATTTTATTAATTATAATTTACATAATTACAATATTGGATTTTTGGTTCCTCTATCTCTTCCCTATGGTCTTGTTATGGGTGTGGGACTCAACGCATTTTTCAAGATTAGATCTCCATAATAGGGGTAGGGGTTGGTTGTGTTGGAGTAGGTATATTAAATAAATATTTCTTATTTTTAATGGATTCAACTTATATTATGAGGTGGTTAATCTACTTCACTTGATGTATTCCACATCGAGGCATTCCTCAATCACTCTACGACAAACTGAAATTATGGGAGACCACATATAAATGTGTCATTAAAACTTCTGGAATCTTGAACATCCATCTTCTATTAGTAGCAGTATCTACTACCATTCCTACAGTAGGTTGGAGTCCCTAATAGAAGGTTTGAAGATAAATCCACACATCATGTTTAGTATGTGGTAACTTATAAGTAAGTTTCTTGAATCAGTCCCATCCCTCCAAATATGACTCTCCATCCACCTGGTTGATGTTTTGAATATCATTCCTAAGATTCTAGGATTTTTCCTGGTGGGAAGTATTTATCTAGAAATTTCATGGATATATCATCCCAAGTCATGATTGACTCAAGAGGTTGTATTTTTATCTAATCCTTGGATATTCTATATAAGGAGAGAGGGAAGACTCAAAATCTAATAGCATTAGAAGATACTCCTAGGTTGCAAAAGGTATCATAGACCTATAAAAAATTGGATATGTTCTCATGGGGGTGTTCTCTTTGTGTCCCACTAAATTGCCTCATGTTTTGAATCATGTGGATGAGTCCAAGTTTTATTTCAAAGGTTTTCACCAACATATGAGGGTCAACAATGTTGGGTATAGCACTACTGATGAATGTAAATATGTAATCCTTGATATTTTTCTTCTACAGTGCTGGAAGATCTCTCTGATTGGTTTTTGGAACATATTGAAGGTTCTGGTGGTGTGGAAGCACAGTATCGTTGCATTCATCCATAGTAAATAATTATCATGTGGTGATAGTTCTATCAATCTCAAGATTGAATGTGACTAGTTCTTGAGCATAAAAATTCTTTGAACGAGTCATAGGTCCCTGATGCATAAACTAGATGAAAAAAGATGATGTAAATTATAGTAAAAAAATGAAAATTGTAAAAGAAAGGGGAAAAGGGATAGGGGTGAGGTAATCCAAGGTTCGATCTGAAGGATGGTGTGTCATGGCTATTGTTATTCACATCCAAAAGTTCCAAAATTTGATGCATCTGAAAGACATAGTTAAATACTTTTGGTGTAATTATATTATAAATTTATATTCCAAACTACACTCAACTATAATGGTGTAGTGAAGTGGAAGTGTGGGGTCAAAACCATAGAGATTACTAGTTGGCACTCAACATATCGATTAAAAACCTAATGTAGGATTACTCACAGTATATCTTCTAGTTTGGTTTTTCTAGAATTATGTAGCTTGGATTTAAATTTAGGAAAGAGAATATGGTTCATGGTCCATTTTAGTTTCATGAAAAAGGGATAATCCAAAATCTAACTTTGGATGGACCCATGGACTTGGATAAAAAGTCGTTCAAATTCACTAACTTGTTATGGTTAAACAAATTAGATCTACCTAAGTTGTAACTATTTCTTGGTCCAAATATAACTAACAGCCTAGATACTGTATACTTATCTTTTATGGAATAAAGTTTCATAGGCTAATATTTATAGCCTACTTAGCTCCAATTTGGTCAGGGTCCTTCAATTACACCCCTGGTCAGTTTTGTGCAAAGGAATGAAAAAAATAATTTTTGTTAAACCTAAATACTATCTATAGGGTTAAAAAGTTTCAATATATAGATTCATTAATATTGATTACACCCCTAATATCAATCCCTAACTTTAATCCTATTAGCTACATATGATGGTATTAATCAAAAGAAAATTTTTATGAAAATGATTATCATAATAATAAATAAATTCCAAAAAAATAAATCCAAACAAAAATGAAATATAAAGTCAACCAAATACATAATGGAAAGTATGAACAATAAAGATCATATTAATCATTGAATTCGAATGAAAATTAGTATTAAAACGGGCATTGAAATAGAAAGTGGAAAATAAATAGGAAAATAATAAACATAAAATGGTAAAAAATGAAAGGGATTAGATTTAACAATAAAAGGAATGAATTAATATTAGTTCGGGAAAAAATAAAAAAAAAGGTAGAAAACAGAAGAAAAAGGATGGAACTTTGGAGATACATCACATGGAATAGGTGGTAAAATATTTATAGGCTTAAAAAGTACACGACGTGTAAATCCTTCACATCATGTAGTGGTTTTAAGTGGATTCTGTCTTGACTTTTACATGATCTAAAAGTAGGATTCACATCATGTACTTCATATCCACAATCTCCTCTGGAAAATATTATATCTTGTGAAATACATGTCCTATATATTAGATGGGGTGAGATCTCAAGCATTTCACATCATGTAAATTCTACAAGTTGTGTATTTTATTCACTTTCAATTGGAATCTGATCTTGAAAATCTCATGACGTGTAATCTATGTACACATCATGTAATAGATTATTATTATGTAATTATTAACAGGTTTTCCTATGTAACTGTGAGTATTATATGAATGATGAATACATGTTATGATCTCCATTTAGGATGTGTAAATATTATTTTTTCAATTTTCAAAAAATCATCCTTTGAGTTTTAAATTCTTATTTCCTATAAAAACAAACCAAAACACAGTGAATTATTGAATAAAATGTGATTTAATATTAAATTAATTAATTCAAACTATGTATATAAATTCATCTTATCATTGAACACTGTGAATGTATAGATAACTAAAGGGTTATTCCAGATTTCAACTACTAGCATTTTGAGAACTTTAGTGGTGTAGGGTTGAAAAAATCCAAATATGAATATCTAGTTTGAGCTCATCAAAAGGTGATAAAGATTATTTTTAATTTTTATCAGTTGAACCTGAGATTCTCATAATTCAACTGTTAAAGTGATTTTTGTAAATAATAATTGATACCTCACTGTGAAAAACATAATTTGTATGACTATGAGTACATGTAAAAGCATGAGATAGGTTACACAAGCTAACTAAATTTTTCAACCATTTTTTATTTTGAAATATCTTATTTAGGACAGTGCTCTCCATTGTATTTTTTCAGAGAATTTTTCTTATAGAATATTTTTGTTAGGTTTTTAATTTAAATTAATTACGTTTTACGTGTTATAATTTTTTTTATAAGATTGGTGTTAAAGCTTTCCTTGTGAGAAATACATACCTTCTAATGTGTGTGGAATAAAAGTTTCTACCAATATGGATGATCAAAGAATTATGTTGAGGAAGACCGATCCAAGATTCTTGTTTATAAGATCATATTGATACCTTTTTATGGGTTATATTGGGACATATTAGGGTTATGAATATTGACATTTCTTCAAGTTAAAGTTGAATATTCCTTGAATCGGGTCTATAGATTCTATTTTTTAAATTGGATAAAAGTATGATTAAGGATATCATTTGAAGGGGACCTTGATTATTGTATTATTACTCCATGTTTTTTTAATTTCATTTTGATTACTATATTAATAATATTTTCTATGTTTTTTAACTATCATAATTTCATAAAATTTTTACAAAAATAATTTTTTCTTTTCTTACTTATTTTTATTTGATATATTGTGGGATTATAAATTTTTAGTCAATAAAAACCGAGAATATTTCTTTGTTTTAATAATTGAGGTGGTGATAAAATTGTAATTTTTATTTTTGAAAATAATTTACCCATATTTTAGGTTACCAATTATGGTAATCTAGGAAGGCATTTTATATCAGAAATATTCTCTTTATAGTTCTAAGATTCATTCAATTTTTTGTCTAACAACAACATTTAGTATCAGAGAAGGTCTCTAAATGTAAACATGAGACGATATTTCTTCTTTTTATTTTCATTTAGTTTATCAGAATTTTGGTATTTATTTTCTTAATGCCTAATAGTGTGGTATAGAAGATAAAATTATGATGGTAGGAATACATCTTGGTTATATTCACAGTTTGAATCTTAATTTTAAGGACCCAAACTTTTTAATAATATTTTTTTCCTAAATCTGTGTCTTATTTTATTCTATATTCCACAAAACTCTATCCTTTAATTAATGATGTGATACCGTTGGGTTTCAAATGTTATATAACCATTGGTCAATATGACCATTGGAAAATAAACTCTTAACATTATAATTATTGTTTATAAATACAAGTGATCTTGGTTAATTAATACAGAAAGAATAGTTTATGGCCTCATCTAGTATACTCGGGTCATACGAAGCCCATCTGTTAGAGCTTGGGAAGAAGGTAGCATATCTGGGCTTTACTCTAGACCAAGCCCAAGATGAGCCTCAACATGTGAATCTTGAACAGAATCGTCTAAGGGATAATTTCAAGTTGATATAAATCACCACTCAAGCAATATTGTCCGAGCTACCACAAGATTCTATCACCATAGCACACCTTAAACTTAGGTCCTATGTAGGTGTTATAAGGGGATATGTAACGAGACCTTAGTTACATTGTGTAATATATTTGAATAAATAGAATTGTTATTTCTTATAATATTAAATTTGTGAATTTAAAATGTCTGGATAAATGCAGGATGAAGTTCCTTATTATTGATAATTTTTGGAAAAAGGTTTATTTTAAAATATTTTTGTAAACATTAAACTATTAATAATGTGAAATGATTTTCTGAAAATGGTCTTCTACAATTACGACCAAAATGAAATTTAGAGTCTAATAAGTTCAACTTAATTTTTAGTGAACAGTAAAGTATGAAAAGTAATATAACCTTATGAATATTAATTAATAGAAATTAATAGTAAATCAACCAGAAAAATATAAACTTCACCCATGAACTTATAAATATAATTTAGACATCTAAAAAGTGAAAAAAAATGTTATAATATAAGTACTGGTAGTTTTGTATGTCATAAATTTTTTAATTACAATTTTATAATTAATTAAATAATTTAAAATAAAAATTTATTTTCACAATATGTAATCATAAATTGTTACTTTATTTCTTATGGTTATACAATAATTTTATGGGACCTTGATTACTTTTTGAATCTGTTACAAAATAAGTTATAGTTTTAGAGTTGTTTTTTTTTTGAATAAATAATGATTTTATTTAAAAATTAAATTTAAAATATTTAAGAAAATATTTTTATAAATTGGAGTTCATTTTTGAATTCAGAGCATCGATATTAGGTTAGGGTGAATTTTTGGGATTTTTCTGAAACAGTTGAATTTTCAGTGAATAATAAAATTACAATTTTGAGTTTCTGGTTTTTAATGACATCATTGATGACATAATCATGATGTAATAAATCTGTTAGACTTTTGAATAGTAAGATATGTTATGATTTGTCCCAAGTGGCCAATATCATGGGAAAATACCAAGGTCAATCCCACGGTTTTTCAAATACCACCGATGAGGTGTCCCCTAGAAATTTATTAAATATTCCCTCACTTTTCCTATAAATACCAAGACATTCCCACATTTATTTCATCCCAAAATCATCCTAAACGAAAATATGGTCTTTCTACCTCCCAATGAGTCCTCCCAAGGTTCCCTCAATCCCCCCAAGTTCCCAACCTTTGATCTTTCAAAGATACTCTACAAAGTAAGGGAACCTTTCACCCTCCTCTTTTTAGTCAAGATTTTCTTTATATTATGTCTTATAGTTTCCATCTTCTTATTTGGGGTTTTTTTAATATATATTCTTATTACTTTCCATTTAATTTTCAAATTATGAGAGACCCTTTCCTCTCTCATCAATTTATTTTCTGAATTTTTAAGCAACGCCATTAGGCTGCTGAATTTTTCATAAAAGAAATAGCATCTTCTCTTTTCTTTCATGTTTCCTTTTCATGTGGTATGTCATTAAAATATCAATACCATGATCTTATTATGTAACCATACTATATTATGAATTATTTATGATTGTTTTACCCTTTTCCAATCTCTTTTTAATGTTTTCTTAAACGATGTTATGTAGCTGTTATGCTGCAGAATTTTCGTCTCAAAATCTCTCTTTTTTTTCAAGAAATTCTCCTGTATTATTTATTTGGATACCCAAATCTATTTTCATTTATAGGTTTATTCATCAATACATAAAATTGATCTATTTTATTCTGTAATTTAAAGACATATAACCCTCACTCTCTTTCTTTGGGTTATAAATGACATAATGATCTTATTTTTAATTACTTTTTAAACGTCACGATTATGACATGAAACCCATTTCATTGATTCTATTTGGGTTATTTATGAAATGTTTGATTATGATCTATGTGTATCACATGAAAAATAAATACATATTAATGGTTCACCCTGATAGCACTCCAATTCATTTGGTAAAAAAATAATCTCTAGATATGACAAGTTTCACGATGCCTTAGTGAATAACCTTGGTAATGTTTTTATGACACCTTGGGAATGAACCTTGGTGAAATGTTCCTAAATGTATAAATGAAATGTTTTAGCCACATATTCATGTTTTTATTCATGTTCTTTTTATTATGATATTCCTCTTTTTCCATTTCTTGTGTCTTGTGGTTTTCTCAAGTTCTTATTAATATCACAAGTAAACTGATTCCCTTGATTTCCTTATTGGGCCTTCTGCTCACCCTTTCCTTTTATTTATCTCTCTAGGTAATGAGATGAATCAGTTGTACTTAGGATGAACTTATTATGAATCCTTAAAAGTGTATTAGAAGAATGTTTTATGTTTTTTTCATGTTTTATGTCCCTGATTTCCAAGACACTAGACTTTAAAGATCCTCTGTTTGTAAAATGTAATGAAAAGATATGTAATATAAAAGAGGGATGTCATAGTTGGTATCAAAGGAAAGTTTAGTTATTTATGGAAATTAGGCTATGAAAAATTTAGGAATAATCCTATGGAAAAGTTTAAATATAGGAAAACTTCCTAGTAGTTTGGTGAGTATTGAGTAAGTGGTTTATCAAGAAAATGCATCCATGTCTGGATACGAGCAGGTAGAGGTGGTTCTGGAATAGATGTACCTGGGAGTGAAAACCCTAATAAGGAGTTTCGATCTTGACTCGGGGTATCCTGAAACGTGAAAACAAGCCTTGCTAAAATCTTGGTTATGAAACCCTCAGGGGATATGTTTGGTTAATCATAAGCTTTTTATGAATCATTATGAAGGATTTATAGAGAAATGTAATTCTTTAAAGCATGATGTTTTAAGAAATAAAATATTTTATGGTTAAAAGTTTCATAAATAAAATAAGTATCTCACTAATGTTTTATTCTTTTAGAAAATCGAGGGAAATATGAGGTATCATTCAAATGGTTACAGTAATGGACCATGTGCTAACGGCCCGTCGATGGAAGACGGAATGGAAACTTTCATGCTAATGATGAACCAACTAACTCAAGTTATGGGAAATAAATTGAATCAATCTGAGAGACCTATCTCACTGTGAAGGGAAAAAATTTATGTTGAATCCTTTATGTGTCAACGGACACTAACCTTTAGTGGATCTACCGACCCATTGATTGCTGAACAGTGGATCAGCTCTATCAAGAAGATATTTTCTATGCTCTGTTGTTCAGAGTAAGAGAAGGTCACCCTAGTTGTCTATCGCTTAGTGGGATAAGTTTATTAGTGGTAGGAACTAATTAAAAACACGAGTCCAAGAGTGGAAGTTAAAGCTTTGGAGTGGGAAGAGTTCATAGGGATTTTTTCAGTAAGTATTTCCCTCGATCGATGAGAACAAGAATGGAGAATGAGTTTATCAAGCTGAAGAAAAAGGAGAATGAATCTATGGGAAGCTACGAGGTGAACTTCACAAGGATTTCATGTTACACTTCTATATTTGTCATGGATCCAAATGGTAAGGTTTATATATTCTTCAGTGGACTAAGACCTCATCTACGGAAGAATCTAGCCAACCGAGATTATTATAGCTATGAGGAGATCGTGTGAAGTGTGATGCATGTTGAACGGGAGTTTGTAGAGATGCAATGGTCTCATAAATCCAAGGAGAATAAAATATCGATATACCCAATATTAGAGAGGAACTTTGATTAAGGAAGAGGAGGAAAGCATGTGAAACATCCCACATGTAATAAATGTGGGAAGAATCATTCCGAGAACTGCCTGCTTGAATGCGAGAAATGATACAAGTGTGGAAGGGATGACCATATCACACGGAATTGTCACTGTGAGTTGAAGCCACACCTTCCCAAAACTAACATGAAAGGGAAGATGGTTCAGGCCCTAACTTATGTCTATTTCTATAAGTGTGGACAACTTGGGAAATTTTCTGATCACTGTCCAAATCCGAGGGCAGTAGAGGGGAATCACCATCAGCCTCAGCATAGGCTAAGGGAGCAAGTTCGTGCTTTTGCAATCACTATAGCTGAAGTTGAAGTGACAAATGATGTGGTGGTAGGTACTCTTTTTTCTCTCAAGTCTAGCAAATACATTTTTTGATTCTGGTTCTATGCATTCCTTTATTTCCTCCATGTTTGAAAAGAATTTAAAATAGACCCCCAATTTTCTAAAAGTAGAGTTATCAGTCAAGAATCCTAGTGGGATTATCCAAGAATCATCAGTGTTTAGAAACTATAGTATTTACTTTAGTGAGAAAAATATTATCTCAAATCTAGTAGTCATTATCATGCTAGAATTTGACATTATACTAGGGATAGACTGACTCTCAGAGTATAATGCTAAGATCAAATACAGAATCAAGGAAATATCAGTAGTCTTCAATGGAAAACCAATAGTTTTCATCCAAGGAGAGATATATCAACCAGATATTTGTATAGAAGAACCTCCTGTATCCTTTTTATATATTTGATCAGTGAATAAGAAGAAGGAAATGAGAGTTTGAGGATAGAAAATGTCCCCATCGTCCATGAATACATTGACGTATTTCCTGAGGAGTTACCCAGACCTCCCCCAGAAATAGAGGTAGAGTTATCCATTGAACTCGTACCTGGGTATCCTCTAACATCTAAGACCCCCTATAGGATAGAAAATTTGGAGCTAGATTAATTAAAGAAACAACTCCAAGATCTTTTGGAGAAGAGGTTTATTTGGTCGAGTGTGTCTCCTTGGGGAGCACTTGTTCTCTTTGAGACAATGAAGGATGGATCGATGTGGATATGCATTGATTATAGAGAACTGAATGGGATCACAGTGAAGAAAAAATACCCTCTTCCAAAAATTGATGACTTATTTGACCAACTTTGTGGCGCTCAATTCTTCTCTAAGATTGATCTGGTTATCATCAATTGAGGGTGAAGAAATAAGATATTCCAAAAACTGCATTCCGATCAAGATATGGGCATTATGAGTTTGTTGTTAGGACCTTAGGACTGACTAATGCACCTACTATTTTTATAGATTTGATCAATAGATTCTTTAAGGACTACCTTGATAACTTTTTGGTAGTTTTAATTAATGATATTCTGGTATATTCAAAAATTCATGAGGAGCATGAGGATCATCTAAGGGGTATTTTTCAAGCTCTACAGAAGGAAAGGCTTTTTGGAAAGTTTAGAAAAGGTGAATTCTAGTTGTAATAAGTTGCTTTCTTGGGGAACGTTGTTACCAATGAAGGAATCATGGTTGACCATGCATAGGAAAAAGTTGTAGAGGAGTGGCCTCAACCTACAACAATATAGGATATCTGTAGTTTCTTTGGTTTAGTGGGATATTATAGGAGGTTTTTGAAGAAATTTTCATGAATTTATAATCCATTAACCAAGTTAACTTTAAAATAGTTCAATTTCATCTAGAAAAAAGAGTGTGAGTAATGTTTCCAAGAGATGAAGAAGAGATTGGTTACTGTACCCGTGTTAACTCTTCCCTCAAGTGGATAAGGATTCTTTATTTTTAGTGATTCATCTCTGAAAGTTCTTGGGTGTATCCTCATGAAAAATTACAGTCATTGCTTATGCATCTCGATAGTTGGAGACTCATGAGAATATCTATCTTACGCATGATCTGGAACTAGTTGCGGTCATTTTTTCTCCGAATATATGGAGGCACTATCTTTATGGGGAGAAATGTGATATATACACAGACAATCAAAGTTTTATGTATATTTTCACACAAAAGGAATTTAACATGACGTAGAGGAGATGTTTGGAACTTCTTAATGACTATGCTTGTTCCATTCATTATTATCCCAAAATAGAAAACAAAGTTGTTGATGAATTAAGCAGGAAAGACCCAGTTGTTTTTTCCATGATGAGGATTCAAAGATATACTTTGATCAATGACCTAGTAAAGTTGGACATGGGAATTATAAGGTAAGGGACATCATCAACCCTAATCCAAATTATTTCTCACCCGTCATTATAATAGAAGATCCAGAAATACCATAAAGAAGGTTCTTTGTTATAGAAGAAGTTTGAGGCTGTGAAGGATGGGAAGTTTTTTGAGTTCAATATTGATCAAGAATTCGTACTGAAATTTCATACAAGACTACATGTTCTATCTATTATGGAAATAAAGAAGGATCTAATGGATGAAGCTTGTAGCTATACTTTCTCTATACATCCTGGAATCACAAAAAATGTATATGGACCTTCGTGATCATTATTGGTGGGGTAATATGAAAAGGGAGATCGCTGACTACACTTCAAGGTGCCTGGTATGTCAGGAAGTAAAGGCATAGTGACAAATTCCTAAAGGGGTATTGAAATCACTACCCATACTAGAATGGAAGTGGGACAATATCATAATGGACTTCGTCACTTGTCTCCTTGGAACATCCAAGGGAAACAATGCAATATGGGTTATTGTGGACCATCTCACCAAGACTGCCCATTTTATCTCCATTCTGAAAGATTTCTCTCTTGATCAAATTTTTAGGATTTATGTGGATGAAGTGGTAAGGCTGCATGGACTTCCACTTTCTATTGTATCTGATCGTGATCCAAGGTTCACAACAAAATTTTGGATAAGTCTTCAACATGCTCTGAGCGCTGAATTTAATTTCAGTACGGCCTATCACCCCCAAACTGATGGAAAATATAAAAGGAATATTCAATCACTTGAGGATATGCTGAGAACATGCTTAATAGAATTTAAAGGTAGATGGGATCAAAATCTCCCTTTATTTGAGTTATCTTACAACAACAGTTTACACTCGAGCATTCAAATTGCATCCTATGAAGCTCTATATGGTAAGTGTTTTAGAACTTCTACTTGTTGGAATGAAGCTGGTGAGAGAAATCTTCTTGGGCCTGATCTTGTGAAAGAGATTATAGAACAATTCCATGCCATCCAACAACACATTAAGGCTGCTTAGAGTCAGCAAAATAGTTATGATGAAAACCGTCGAAGGGACATGGAGTTTGATATAGGTGACAAAGTCTTTCTTTGAATTTCGCCTCGGAAGAGAGTCATGAGGTTTGGGGAAAAATGGAAGCTCTGTCCTAGGTACATTGGCCCCTATTAAGTCCTTGATCATGTAGGAGAAGTGGCCTATCGGCTTTCACTTACCCCAATTCTAGAACAAGTTCATGATGTCTTCCACGTATCCCTCTTGAGGAAGTACATACCTAACCCTTCACATGTACTAAATCCAGAGGTGGTACAACTAGAACATGACCTCTCTTATGAGGAACAATAGGTTGAGATCTTGGATTGTAGAGACAGGGTTCTATATAACAAGACTACCCTCCTTGTTAATGTGTTGTGGAGGAACCACAAAAGTGAAGAAGCCACATGGGAACCAGTGGAGTCTATAAGGCAGAAGTACCTGCACCTTTTCTCTTATGAGGGTATGAGTAAACATTTCGTGTATGAAATTTATTAAGGGTAGAATAATGTAATGAACCAAACTTTTTAATAATATTTGTTTCATAAATATGTGTGTGTTATTTTATTTTATAATCCAAAAAACTATATATTTCAATTAATAAAGTGATATTGTTGGGTTTTGAATGTTATATTACCATTGGTCAATATGAACGTTTGAAAATAAACTCTTAACGTTATAATTATTTTTTATAAATACAAGTGATCTTGGTTAATTAATATATAAAGAATATTTGATGGCCTCATCCAATAGACTTGTTTCGTACGAATCCCATCTATCAGATCTTGGGAAGGAGGTAGTATATCTAGGCTTTGCTCTGGACCAAGCCCAAGCTGAGCCTCAACATGTGAAGCTTGAATAGAATAGTCTAAGGGAGAAGTTCAAGCTGATAGAAATCACCACTCAGACAATGTTTTCGGAGCCACCCCAAGATTCTATCACCATATCACACCTTACACTTAGGTCATATGCAGGTGTTATAAGGGGCTTTGTAATGAGACCTTAGTTACGTTGTGTAATATTTTTGTATAAATAAAATTGTTATTTCTTATTATGTTAAATTTTTGAATTTCAAATTTCTGGATAAATGTAGGATGAAATTCCATATTATAGATGAATTTTGGAAAAAGGTGTATTTAAAAATATTTTTGTAAACATTAAATAATTAATAATGTGAAATGATTTTCAGAAAATGGTCTTCAACAATTGTGACCAGAAAAAAATTTAGAGTCTAATAAAATCAACTTAATTTTTGGTGAATAGTAATGTATGAAAAGTAATATACCCTTATGAATAGTAATGAATAGTAAATCAGCAAAAAAATAGACACATCACCCATGAATGTAAAAATATAATTTAGACATCTTAAAAGTGAAGAAATGGTAATACTATATGTATTTTTATTTTTGTATGTCATAAATATTTTTATTACAATTTTATAATTAATTTAATAATTTAAAATAAAAATTTATTTTCATATAATGAAATCATGAATTGTTACTTTATTGTCTTATGGTTATACGATAATTTTATGGGACCTTGATTACTTTTTCAAGGTGTTACAAAATAAGTTATAGTTTTAGAGTTGTTTTTTAATAAATAATGATTTCATTTGAAACAATTGAATTTTTAGTGAATAGTAAAAATACAGTTTTGAGTTTCGGGTGTTTAATGACATCATTGATGATGTAATTATGATGTAATAAATATGTTTTAATTGTAAATAGTAAGATATTTTATGATGTGTCCCAAGTGACCAATACCATGGGCAAGCCCATGGTTTTGCATATACCACCGATGAGGTGTCCCTTGGAAATTAATTAAATATTCTCTCACTTTTCCTATAAATACCAAGTCATTCCCTCATTCATTTCATTCCAAAATCCTTCTCAACGAGTATTTGGTATTTATACCTTCCAATTAGTCCTCCCAATGTTCCCTCAAGCCCCCCAAGGTCCTAACCTTCGAGCTTTCAAAGATACTCTTCAAGTTAAGGGAACATTTCACCCTCCTCTTTTCGGTCATGATTTCCATTATGTTATGCCTTAAAGCTTCCATCTTATTATGTGGGGTATGTTATTATATATTATTATTACTTTCCATTTTATTTCCAAATGATGAGATACACTTTCTTCTCTCATGAACCTATTTTCTAAAATTTTAAACAACGTCGTTCGGCTGCCGAATTTTTCGTAAAAGAAATAGCATGTTCTTTTTTATTTCATGTTTTCTTTTTCATTTGGTATGTCATTCAAATATCCATTAACATGATCTTATTATTTACCCATACTGTATTATGAATTATTTATGAGTTTTTTTTCCTTTTCCCCTCTCTTTTTAATTTTTTCTAAAATGATGTTATGTAGTCATTATGCTGTAGAATTTTCATCTCAAAATCTCTCTTTTTTTCAAGAAATTGTATTGTATTATTTATGTGGATACCCAAATCTATTTTAATTTATAGGGTTATTCATAAATACATAAAATTCATCTATTGTATTCTATAATTGACATACATATAACCCTAAATACCTTTCCATGGGTTATAAATGACATAATGATCTTATTTTTTAAGTGCTTTTTAAACGTCACGATTTTGACATGAAACCCTTTTCTTAGGTTCTATTTGGGTTATTTATGAAATTTTTTATTATGATATATGTGGATCACATGAAAATAAATACATATTAAGGGTGCGTCCTAGTAGCTATCCAATTCATTAGATAAATAATTAATCTCTCGAGATGACAAGTTTCACGATACCTTGGTGAATAACCTTGGTAATGTTTTTATGACACCATGGGAATGAACCTTCTGATATGTTCATAAATTTATAAATGAGATTATGTAGCCACATATTCAATATTTGATTAAGGTTATTTTTATTATTATATGAATTTTTTCCATTTCTCATGTCTTGTAGTTTTCATCAAGTTCTTATTGATATCACAAGTAAACTGATTCCCTTGATTTCCTTACAGGGCCTTCTGCTAACCCTTTCCTTTGATGTATGTATCCAGGTAATTAGATGAATCATTTATACTTTGGATGAACTTATGATGAATCTTTACAAGTGGATTATAATAATTCTATATGTTGTTTTCATGTTTTATGTTCCCGATTTCCAAGACACTATACTTTAAAGATCCTATGTTTGTAAAATGTAATGAAAAGTTATGTAATATAAAGGCAGGATTCCATACTAATCATCCTCCTTTTTCAGTGGGTAATGACTATGAATATTAGAGAGACTATATGGAAACATTTTCTATAAATACTGGTGTAGAGAACTTTTTTAGGCTGATTGGAACTTATTAAATACAGGAGAAATAAGTTGATATGTTTTCTAAAGAAGAGAAATATGAATTTTAGATAATTTTTTGAGTTTAAAATAATGTTACATGTTCAATTCAATGTAATATATATATCCAAGTTTATTATTTTAGAAATTCATGTGGGGTATATAAAAATTTATAAGTTACATATTTTAGAACTTCAACATTTCTTGATAATAAACATGTCTTGATGTGGGATGACTAAAAGGAATTTTATTTTAAACATGGTTTAGAATGTTACTAAAATTAATCATAGGATAATGAAAATTGTTGAAATCATTAAATCAGTTAGATAAAAAAAAATTGGATGACCAACTTATAGAAATAGTCATTGATAGTATACCTGAATTGTAGTAATATAAAAGAACTGTTATTGATGACACAAAGATTGTAACGCCCCGACTCTAGTTTTCCAGAGTCGTTGCATTATTTTATTACATTGGAATGATCATAGGAAATAAAATCCCAAAGGTTTGGTCAGTTTAGTATCCTTCAAAAAACTATATAAAAACATAAGTTTTACATTACATCCTGAAATGAAAAAAACTTAGTATCTCCTTTTAAAACACTCATATTCTATAGACTATCCCTACATATCAGTCATAATATACTGTTTTTCATCCTAGAGAAAAATGAAACATAAGAAAAGGGTGATATTAGATGCTTAGTAAAAATAAATAATAAAGAAGAAGATGTCATAAATAAGAACAAACTTTTAAGGCAAGGTATAAAGATTAAGCATAAGACTTTTAAACATAATCTTCAGTATAATATAGAAATAATAAATCAAATAATTTCATTTAAACATTCACATGGATATTCTACAAGTCGAATAATCACATTAAATATAAATAACTAATTTCATAATAAGGGAATGCATAATTTCATACATCATAACCACACCATCCAGGCCTCATGCCCAGACCAAACATGACCATATCGTCAAGGCCTCATTCCAAGACCATACATAACCATATAATCAAGGACTTGTTCCAAGACACTAGTTTGTCTCATGAGACCTACCGATGCATCGAGGGGCTATAGTTGGCCCCTCCTGTTACTTATTAAATCCAATTCATTCCTTATATAAAAATGGTGAAACCTAACATAAACATTCATATTAAAAATAGAATATGAAATGTTAATACTTTAACCATAAACCATGAATGGTTTCAAAATAGTAGATCCACAATCATAAATATCATAAAACTTTTAATATAATATGGAAGATTGTGTCATAATAAATCAACCTTAATTAAGAATAAAATCCAACAAAGGATGTTTACATAGATGAAAATAATCTAAAAAATCATTAAAACTATTTGAGATAAAAAAATTTACTTTGAAATCATTTAAAAGAAGTGGAATTATAATATAAAACATTTATTTTTAAAATATCCTTGTAATACTGTACGGGATTCTCAAAAATTTTAAGGATTAATAATGGCATAAAATAGTTTCTTGCGACGTATACGTAAAAAATGATTTCCTTGATTTGTTAAAAGGGCCATAAAGTACCTCATTTAGAAAAAGAAGGAAAGATTCATTTTATAAAATTTTATTAAAAGTAAATCATGGGTAAAAATGACTTTAAAAATTGTTGATAATATTTTGAAATATATTTTAAGAAATGTGGACATGGATGATAAAGATTCCCTAGTAGATACTTACATATAAACAACCGCATATAATATTGAGATTACGAAATTAACCCTTACCATATACTTTCCTTTAGTAGATAGTGTGTTAACCTTATATATAATAGTTAAAACATGTTATTAAATTATACCATAACTATATACATATTTATGATATCATATATTATCATCTTATATCATTTTTTAAATAATATTTCAGTATTATCGTTGTTTCGAGTGTTAACTGCCTGTTTTCCTATGCATGTTTTGTTGGGTAAGTCAGGATTGTTATGAATAAGATGTATTTTATTCCAATAAAAAATTAAATAAATTTTATAATACTTATTTTCACTCATCATATAAATTTTATAATCATTCTTTAATGGCTAAGGTGGAAAATGAATCTCACCACATCGTGGAGACGGTAGGTCGTACGTACGCACGAGCGACAATATCATTACATTGATGCTTAAATGGTATGTAATTGGATGGTATATTAATTATGAAGAATAATTATCATGTTATATTAAGTATTTATATCCATTATAGTCATCTTTATACCCATATAAATAAAGTAGTGTTGAATAAAAAATTACAACATGGTGTGGAGAGAGTAAGTTGTACGTACGCACGCATGGTGATATTATAATTCAAAGGACGGATAAAATAAGGAATATGGTTATCCCATGATCTTAATAACATCTTATCATGTATATTATACATTATTAATTATTTTATTATTGAAACAAAATATCATGAGGAAGTAGAATAAGAAAATAAATTGAATGGAATTAGTAAAACAATTACCTTTTCTTTGAGCGTCTCCTTTTGATTTGTAAAAAAGGACATCTCAGGATGGTTTTATTCCCAAATTATAGATGCTATGATGACTTTAGTTAATTTTTTAGGATAATTGTATAGTTTTTGGCCGATCCAAATACCTTTATTGTTGTGAATAAAGGAGAAGGAGAGGTTCCCTTTTATAATAGAGGAGAGGGTCACTTTTGGAAACTTCAAAACTATTAATTTATTATAAATTGATTTTCGATTTCAAAAACAACCAAAGTGAGTTATTTATATTATAATATGATTATGGGTCTGAATCATCCCAAAAAAATATTTTTATACAATTTTATGTCATAGAATTAATCTTATCTTTTGGGTTTAACCCTTAGTTAAACAGTTTGACTCTTACCGTGCCTACTATTTTTTGTATACTATAGGGTTAATATAGTTACTATAAAATTCCAAAAAAAACACAATTTGGATCATTTATAACATATTTAACAATATAATAGTTAGTTTTAAGAACCTGATATTTTTATAAATTTCATAAAATTTTTATTTATTTCAAAGTATCATTTATGTCAATTTTGATACTATTTAAAATATTTATTTTTTAAAAATATTAGAACAACATGATAACTTCAAAAAAATATTTCCAATATATTAATAACATGTCTACTTTATATAAAAAATTATTTTATGTCATTAATTTAGTCAAATTATGTTTATTTAAATATTTTTAATATCATTTAATTGATTCTTCTTTTAATAATTCAATTAATGCATCATTATTGTGTCATTATTTAATTTAGTTTTTTATTTCCAAAAATTATAAATAAATTACCATTATGTAGATAAATATTTTATATTTCTAAATAATATTTATATTCAACCATATCACTTATATAACCTCATATTAAAAATGATATATTTATTAAAATTTGAATATGAATTTGTTTATCTCTTCTTTAAATAAAATATAATAAATGTCCTAATCAAACACAAGTGTCTTAAAAGGGATCATATTTTCTACCTAAGTTTTATTTTGGTTGAAAAACACTTATCCAATGAAATTAGGACAATTGTTAGGGTAATATTATATTATTATAATATTATTTTTACCTTTAATTACCATATTTACCTTTAATTATGGTAAATAAAAACCAAAAGTTACTATTCACAAAAAAAATATGTTGATCCTATTAGGACAAATTTTTCATACTTATTAAAACCATGTATGTCCACTTTTTAAAATTATATTCACAAATGTGGTAAAATTACGTTTAATTCAAATCTCATAGATGTGGCTAGAATGCAGGTACAGAGACATTCCAAAGTTTGATAAATTTTTTATATCTAATTATTTTATAAAATGATTCCAATGAACTATATTGGATTAATATATGTATTATTTATCTATTATGACTTTAAAATAAATTTAATTTAAAATAATTATTTAAATGAAAAAGTCATTTTTTACAATAATGCAGTATTTTTCACTATTCATCACAAATTTAAACTTTTCAGAAAATTACCAAAAAGTCACCCTAAGATAATTTTAATGTTTCAAATTAAAATGAAGTATATTTTGAAAAATTAGTGATGTTTCACCTTCCATGATAATTCCCATATCCATCTTTACTAGATCCATGAAAATATGATCCCTTTAAACTCTAATTTTGTTTAGAACTCCATGGTCATTTCTACTCAAAGCATCTACCACCTTATTTTCTATCCTTGAGTGATAGTGTATTGTGAAATCATAATCCTTAAGTAGATCAAGTCATATCCTTTTTCTTAGGTTGAGTTCTTTCTATGAGAAAATATATTTGAAACTCTTTTGATCAATATATATCTCACATATTTCACCGTAGATATAGTGTATCCATATCTTCAGAGAAAATATTATCATTTCTAAATGAAGATAATGATATAGATTTTTTTCTCATTAATTTTTAAATGCCTTGATACATATTAAATAACCCTTTCATTTTTCATAAGAACACAACCACGTCCTTCCCTTGATGCATCACTATAAATCACAAACCCGTCATTCCTAAATGGTAAATTTTGGATATGATCTTTGACTAATATTCTCATCAATTATTCAAAACATTCTTCACACTATTTTTACAAAACAAATTTAACCCCTTTATGTGTGATCATGGTTAACATGTTTGCCAATTGGGAATAATTCTAGATGAAACGTCGATAGAAACCTATTAAACCAATAAAACTGCATAACTCGACTATACTTGTTGATTTTGGCCATTCATGGATTGACTTTTTCTTTGTAGGATCAATAAAGATTCCATCCTTGGAGAAAATATGGAAAAGAAAATAAATTTTCTAAAACCAGAATTCACACTTGCTAAACATTCCATATAGTTCATTTCTTATAAGAGTCTTCAGAACAATCCATAAGTGGTTCTCATGGAGTTCAAAGATTTGGTAGTATACAAAGATATCATCAATAAATACAATGACCAAATCATCAAGATATCCCTTAAAAACTTTATTCATTAGATCCATGAAAATAGAGGGTGCATTAGTCAATCCAAATTGAATTACTATAAATTTGTAATAATAATACCTCCTTTGGAATATTGTCTTTGGAATATTGTCCTTTTTTACAGACACTTGATGATATCCAGAATGGTGTTCAATCATTGAAAAATATTGAGCTCTAGGAAGTTGATCAAATAAATCATCAATGCAAGGTAGGGGAAACTTTTTTTATTTTAATAGCATTGATTTATCTATTGTTAATTCATAGCCTCATTGATATGTCTTCCTTCTTAATAAAAAGGACTGGGGATCCCAATGGAGAAACTCTAGGGAGAATAAATCCCTTATTACTCAACTACTCTAGTTGTTGTTTCCACTCTACTAATTCCCCAGTGGCCATTCTATAGGGATTTTTCGATATTGGTCTTGCATTAGGGATTAAATAAATAGGAAACTCAAGATCCTTCTCTGGAGGATGTCTAAGTAAATCGTATGGAAATAAATCAATATACTCATGTATAATAGATACATCCTAAATTTAAATATTTATTTCTTCATCCTTATATGTTATTTTCTCTTCCTCCCCAAGAATCTCATTTAGTAAAGATATTTGGGTGGGATTTGATAATAATATAGTGATAAAGTTTCTTCTATAAAGATAATAGATTCTACATTTTCATCACAAATCAAAACTTCCTTCTTATTGTAATAAATTTTTGCATCATATTATGATATCCAATCCATACCAAGTATTATATCAAATTTTTCCATATGTATGATGATAAAGTCAGTAGATAAATCACATTTATATTCCATAATGGGAACTATCTGACACATCTTTGTTTTAATGAGAATTCATATAGGGGTTTCTACTAACAACTCCCTTGTTAATGTGAATGGGAAATATCTAATTTTTAAATAAAACATGGAAGATATAAAGTTATGCAAGGATCCAAATCAAATAAAGCTCCAGATAAATTTGAGGAAATGATTAATGTTCCTTCCACCACATCATTAGGAACTTCAACCTCAGCACCTGTGATTGCAAAATATTGGCCTTTCTCCCTTGGCCTTTTTTGGAGAAAGTTTCCATGACACTTAGGAAAATAATTTTCATAAAGTCACATCTCTTTATAATTACAGTATTAAACATTTGTAGATTCTTTCTTTCCCTTGAAATATCTATCTTTGTAGCCTTTTTCTCCATACTTTTAACAAACTCTAATCCCATTTAGGAAAGTACCGAGGTTTTTCTTCCAACAATTACTATTGGGTGGAATGTTGGATTTTCCATTCGTCCCCTTATTTCCTTTTCCAAAGTGTTCAGTATCCCACTTCTTGTCTTTCTTTACATTAAATTCATAAGACATAGAGAATTTCATTTTCATCTTGATAGCATGTGAGACTATATCTCCGTATGACGAGAAAGATTGTGAGACTAAAACCCATTGGAGGAATGGTTTTATCCCATAAAATAATCGATAAAACTTACTTCTTGGGTAACGTATGTAGTCTACATCATGCCTTTATATCCATGTGAAGTTGGCTTCATAATTTGCGACATTCTCATCTTCCTTTAGCCTCAATCTCAAGAATTTCTTCTCCATATCCACTCATAGATCACAAGGAATGTATTTTTCTTAGAACAGTTCTTTAAATTCCCACCATTCCATATTTTTTACCTCTTCATCCACCTTCATGTTTTGAAATAATGACCACCATTGATCTGTATCTCCTAATAGATGATAGACTGCCATAACAACTTTTTTGCCTTTTGTTACTCCATAAATCAAGAAATATTTTCTATAAGGAACTTATCCACTACTCATCTACAAAAGTATTTTAAACCCCATTAAATGCTCTGGTTTTTTGTCTCATCAAGTTATCTAACATTGATCCTCTATGTTGTGGATCAAGCTACTCCATATGGGTAAAGTTATTATTCATAACCTGAGTCAGTTTTCCTAGTATAGTTATAATTTGTTCAAAACCAGATGTATCACAATCTCCACTATCATTATATTGTATAGGATGTAAATAAAAACATATATTACATGTGTTGATACAATTTCTATTCCTTCCACTAGGTTCCATTTCAAAATAATGGCATTAACTGGATTAGGTTATGAATCATAATGCATAATTTCAAAATATGTAATATAAATTAATAATACTATGCATATAAAATCCCATAATCATAAACATGGGTTCTTTAGGGACATATTTACTTTTAAATCCTTCATAATGGTTTTCAAATAAAATTTGAATTATCCTAAGAATATCCCTTAGGAGTGTCAAACTAGGCACGCAGTAAGGCATATTATCATGTACCAGGTTACTGCAAGTCAAGCCCGGAACACATTGTCGGAGTTATTACTCATAAGTAAATCTGTTCCAAAATCAAGTCCACTTGTAGTATATAGACAAGAATGTATTTTCTAGAAATACCCACACAATATCTATTTTACCAAAATTATAGGATGTTGTTCTGTACTTATCCTCAAAGTCTATCTTAGGGTAATGTTCCCTTATTAAGTTTTTTCTAAATATAGTTTCTAATGTTTTCACTAAACATCCTCTGATATAAATTATAATACCCTGGCCCTAGTTTCCTAGATTCATTGTATTATTTTATTTCATTTTCATAATCACAAGAAATCAAATCCCAAAGAACTGATCAGTTTTGTATCCTTTGAAAAACTAGATACAGACATAAGTTTTATATTACATCATGAAACAAAAAATAACTAAGTATATCCTTTCAAAAAACTCATATTCTATTGACTATCCCTGTAGGTCAGTCCTAATATAATTCTTCACATCTTGGGGGAAAATGAAACATAAGAAAGGGGTGATCTCAGATGCTAAGTAAGGATAAACAATATAGAGAAAGCTATCATAAATAAGCATAAACTCATAAGGAAAGCTATAACACTGAAACACAAGACTTTTAAACATAATATTTAGCATAAGATTACAAGAATAAACCAAATAATTCCATTTGAATATTCACATGGATATTCTATTAGTCAAATAATCACATGTAATATCAATAACTAATTTCATGATGAAGGGATGAATAATGTCGGACATCATAACCACACCGTCAAGTCCTTGTTCCAAGACACTATTTTGTCTCATAATACCTACCGATGCATTGAAGTGAAATAGTGGGCCCTTATTTTCACTTACCATGTCCAACGCATTCCTCATATGAAAAGGGTGAAATATAACATAAACATTCATATTAAAACTAGTATATTAAATATTAATACTTTAACCATAAACCATAAATGGCATCAAAATAGCACATCCATATTCAAAAATATCATAAAAACTTCAATAAAATATAGAAGATTGTATCATAATAAATCATCCTCAATTAAGCATAAAATCCAACATATTATTTTTACATAGATGAAAATAATCTAAGAAAATCATTAAAACTATTTGAGAGAAAAATCCATTTTTAACATTGCAATCATTAAAAAGCTGTGAAATTATAAAATAAAACATTTATTTTTAGAATAAACTTGTAATCTTGTAAGGGAAGAATAAAATGGTAAGAAATCATAATGGCATAAAATAGCCTCTCATCCCTTATATGTAATAAAATGTTCTTTTTTTAATTTTTCAAAAAGGTCATAAAGTACCTTATTTGGAAAACAATGGAATTATTCCTTTCAAAAGGTATTATAAAAATTAAAATAGGGGTAAAAATAAATTTAAAAAATTTTTGATAATATTTTGAAAAACATTTTAAGAAACATGGATATGGATGATGATGATGTCACGATAGATACTTATGTATAAACAACCTCATATAATAATGAGATTGTGAAATTAACCCTTACCTTATTCATTCCTTTGCCCGAGGGTGTGTTATCCTCATGAATAATGGTTAAAATATGTTATTAAATTATACCAAAACCATATTCATATTTATTATATCATATATGATCCTCTTATATCATTTTGTAAATAATATTTCATTATTAACATTGTTTCAAGTGTTAAATGCATCATTTTTATGCATGTTTTGTTGTGTAAGACATGTTTATTATGAATAGGATGTATATTATTCATATACATAATTATATAAAGTTCATAATAATTTTTTTACACATCATATAAATTTTTTAATGATACTTTAATGGTTAATGTGGAGAATGAATCTCATTGCTTCATGGAGATGGTAGGTCGTACATACGCATGAGCGATGATATTATTCCCTTGATGGTTAAATGGTATGTAATTAGATTGTATATTAATTATAAAGAATCATTATTATGTTATATTCATTATTTATATCCATTATTATCACCATTATACCCATCCAAATAAAGTAGTGTTGAATAACAAATTACACCACAATGTGGAGATGGTAAGTCGTATATACGCACACATGGGGATATTGTTATTAGATGAATGGATAAAAGGAGAAATATGGTTGTACCATAATCATAAGAATATCTCGAAAATTAAATTAAATTTCAGTTATTACTTTAGTATGTAAACAACATAATAGGAGGAAGTAGAAGAAGAAAATAAATTGAATGGAATTGGTAAAACAATTACCTCTTCCTAAAGCATCTCCCTTTGATTTGCACAAAAGGACTCCTTAGGATTGAATTCTGCCCAAATTAAGGCCTCTAGAATGAAGTGATTAAATTTAGGAATATAATTAGGTAGGTTTGTCTAATATAAAGGGCTTTATATGTGTTAATAAAAGAGAAGGAGAGGTACCATTTTATAATAGAGGGGAGGGAAACTTTTGGAAACTCCAAAACTATTAATTTATTATAAATTTATTTTCGGTTTCAAATATCTCTAAAGTGAGTTATTTATAGGATAAGATGATTATGGGTATAAATCCTCAAAATCAATGATTTTTATAGTACTTTATTTCACAAAAGTAATCTTATCTTTTGGATTTAACCCTAAGTTAAACTGTTTAACTCTTACCGTGTCTACTTATCTATTTATACTATAGGTTTAATATAGTTACTATAAAATGAAAAAAGAACCCCATTTGGATAATTTATGACATATTTAATACTATATTGGTTATTTTGAAAAACCTTATATTTATATGAATTTTAAAACATTTAATAAAATATTATTTATTTTAAATTATCATTTATGTTAATTTTGATACTATTCAATATTTTCATTTTAAAAAAAATATTAAAACTACATGATAACATCAAAAAAATACTTCAAATATGTCACTAACATGTATATGTTGTCTATAAAATTCGTTTATGTCATTAATTAAGTCAAATTATATTTATTTTAAAATTTTTAATATTAGGTAATTTATTCTTCCTTTAACAATTCAATTACTACATCATTATTGCGTCACTATTTAATTTAATTATTTATTTCCTAAAATTATAAATGAATTACCATTATATATAAAAAAATTATATGTCTAAATACTATTTATATTCGACCATATCACTTATATAACCTCATTTTAAAAATGATATTGTTGTTACAATTTTAATATGACATTTTTTACTCTTATTTAAATAAAATATAATAAATTCCTTAATCTAACACAAGTGGCATAAAATGGATCATATTTTCAACCTAAGGTTTATTTTTTCTAAAAAAAACTTATCCAATGAAATTATGACAAGGTTTGGGGAAATATTATACTATTATAATACTATTTTTACCTCTAATTACCATATTTACCTTTAACTATGGTAAATAAAATCCAAAAGTTACTATTCACAAAAGAAATTATGTTGATCCTACTAGACGAACTTTTTCATATTAATTACAACCATGTATGTCTTATATAATATATTTAATTCATATAAGTGTTAAAAAAAATTTAATGAAAATCCCATAGATGTGGTTAAAATGCAGGTAAAAGTGATGTTCAAAAGTTCAATTAATGTTTATATCTAATTATGTTATAAAATAATTCCAATAAACAATATTTTATTAATATATGTATTATTTATCTATTGTGATTTTAAAATCAATTTACAATAAAATATTTATTTAAATGAAAAATTCATTTTTTAACAACAATGTAGTATTTGTTTTACTATTCATCAAAAATTTAAACTTTTCATAAAATTACCAAAAATTCACCCAAAGATAATTTTGATGTTCCGAATTCAAAAATGAAGTATATTTTGAAAAATAAAATTTATTATTTTCGTAATTTGGTTAATACTATTCATAGCCACTTTAAACGACTAGTTTTATAGGTTATGGTGTGCTCGAACTTGGTGTTGCGTATAGTGCAAGATATTGAATTATTTGAAAATAATCATACCATGGAAGATTGTGGGGTTACAAAAAATATCACCAAGTCAAGTGTTGATGATTTGATCAGAACATTAATTTAGTATGAAAGTATCTTGGATAGAGATAAAAATAAAGAAAATAAGAAAAAGTGAGTTTTTTTACATCTACCTGAGCTTTATATTTAGTGGTTTAAAATAATAAAATGAGAACATCCAATGTTTATAATTGTGTTCAACTAAGAGAATTTTAATTAACATGGTTTCCTAAAATGATACATCAATATATGGTAAAGAATAATATCTTAAGATATTATCAAAATAATAGAAAGGATAAATATGAAAGGAAAAAAATTTCTAAACCGATTCTATATAAATACGTAAATCCTAGTCATATTTTACGATATTTTAAAGAGTTAAAAAAGTAAATTCGGAAGATCTTTGATTAAATACTCTATGATAAATGATAATAAAACTTTGAAATTTCATGATAAATGGATAGATAATAAAAGATATGCTACTTGTGACATCTCATTAGAAGATAGTTATGATTATAGAAATTTTACTAGTGTTTATGTTAATGGTCTATTGTTTGAAAAAAAAATGGGAAAGGTGATTGTTGAATAACTTAACAATATTACTATTGATTCTAAATGTTTTTTTATAATAGTGGTAGTTAAAGTGGGAGTCAATAAAAATATTATTCTCTTATTATTTAATAGATTTCTTTGTTTGTTACACATCATAAAAAAAGATAATGATGAGTAAATGATTATATTCAAAATTTTAATGTTGAATTTTTTAAACATTATAAAAAGTACATTGAGCATAAAACTGAGTCAGTAAAATAGAAGGAATAGTTTAACAAGACAACAAATGATATTTCCAAAGTGAAAGGAAAACATGAAAATACAAATTTTGAGTTAGAAGATCTAAATATCAAACTTATTAAGGAAAATTCTAATAGAAAATGTAGAGGAATAGTTAAATCATAAAAATATCATTCTATGTTTGGTGATAAGTAATTGAAGGATTCTGAGAATAATGTAAAATTTCATAAATTGATGTTAGATAATGAAATCATAAAAAAATTACTAACTTTATTTAGCATCAAAAGGAAAAAACATTGAAAAAATTTATAGACAGCTTAGGCCCAACACTGATACTTTGGGACTTTCAGGTAAATCTATAAAATGTTCAATATATCAATAAAACTATTTTGTTACTAGTTGATAACCTTTTTCTACAATGTTACAAAGCGGAGGCCATTAGAGGAAAAATTATTCTCTCAAAAAAATTGAATCTTTTGTAATAACATGTTATTTTATCTCAAGAGAGCTTTATATATATAAATAATATTGATAATAAATATGGGTGCTAAAAGTTTTATTTTAAAACACTCATGGGAATAATAATTTCTATATTATTAATACTTAAATTCTAAATACATAATTTCCTTGTGTACTAGTAGCTGATCTCATATTTCTTATACTTGTATTTTTATTTTTTAAATTTTCTATAACTTACTATATTTCATGAATTTTTCACCTTAAGTATAATTTTAATTTTAAAATATTTTATTTATACTTAAATTTATTTACTTTTATTTATAGGGAGATTGATTTTTATGTTTTTAGATTATTTTTTAAGAGGCATATTAATATTTAGATAAATCCATCAGGAACTATATTCAAAAGAATAAAATCAATCTAGTGCATCTGGAAGATAACTTCCGATAGATTTTTTCAGTATTTTCATACCTATGGATTTTAAGAAGAATCATTATTTTTCTTTAAACTAAATTTAATTTTTTTATGATTTTTTTTAAATAGAAGATGATAAAAAATTTATGGATAAATATATTTAGAAAATTAACACTTTAATTATTTTAAAAATATATAATCAATCATTTGTTTTAGTGGGAAACATCATTGACTATCTGATCATGTATTATCAATGATTTTTTTATGCCAAATTTTTATATATATATAAATGGTTACACTTAGGGTTGGTTGGATGCATTCAATTTTTGATCATCAATAAAACCTTTTGAAAAATTCTAAATTAATGTTCATTTTTTATTGAGTATGGAATCATCTAGAGAAATTTTAGGAGGGAATATAGTTTGTAAAAGGTTAGTGTACTCTGATTTGTTTACAAATCATGAGTTTATACTTATGGATTTTATTATTTTTTAAGTATATGAAGATATTTCTCTATAAAAATATGATTATAAGTTTTTACCCCCTTCCCCCAATTATTAAATAGTTTTTTCAAAACAATATGTTTTTTAATGTGTAAGATAAGAAAAGAGTATTATTTACTCTCTCTAAGAAACCACTATTCATAACTGTGCAGTGGTTTTATAAGATTCTTGAACTTCCAATAAAGGTTGAGTCACTTTTTATTTCCCAAGATCTACTAAAATATTTTGGATATTTTGTAAAGTGGAAATTTTAGGATGGTTTATTTATTGTAAAGAAGAAATTTCACAAAATAAATAACATGTCACTGGTAGTTTAAATATGATTTCATTTCATTTAGTCAATTATGATATCATGTAAAGGTGACATGGACATTGACAAGGTTGAAAAGACATCAAATGAGAACAGAAAATTTATTGAAGGATAATATATTAAATATAAAACTATGAATAAGTATAAGAATAAACACATAGAAGGTGAAGTTAAAAAGAATAATCCTTTGTAATAGAGAGTTACTACCAATACCTGATAATTTCATAAGATATTATAAAATCAAAGTGAACCTCGAAAGTAAAAGGCTGAAGAAATTAACAATAAGAAAAAGATATTGAGGGTATATCTTTGAGAAAATAAATCCATTTAAGGTTTTAAGAATAAATGAAAAAATAAGAGATATTATTAAAATATTATAGACACTCAATTCATGAAATCCATACTACCATTCGTTTATACTTGAGAACATAATGTTCAAGAGACACCTTCTCAAAGGAAGCTCAATTTTAATGAAAAATGGAAGAAAAATATTATGAAGGATTAATAGAAATCTTCGTAGTTATCCTATACTCATTGAGAAGGTAGATAAAGTGATAAGAATTCAAATAAATTCATTTCCTTGGAAATAATTTCCTTGTATTTCAATCTATAAAAAGTTCTGTCTGAGAAAGTTCTTTCAGTTGAAGTTTCCCCAAAAAGAGAATATATTTTTTAATGAAGACATCAAAGTACTCACTTCATCTCCATCTGCTAATATTAGTCCATTATAATTTGAAATTTTTTATGAATAAATTTATAGCTCATCTAATAGAACTCAAAAGTGAAAATTAAAAATAATTAAAAGAATAAAATGGTAAAAAGGTAAAAAGGTAATAGATGTTGAAAATTTTGATTCTATCAATATGTTTTGTGATACTCCTAAAAATTTTAAATTTTATAAGATCAATATAAATATTTTTGAGTACAATATAAATAAGAGCATAAAAATTCATTATAATCTATTTTTAATTAAAAATCAAAAAAAAATTAATTGAAGTTTATTCTACGTATAATTCGATAAATAATGTGGATATTTTCTGGAACATTTTTTTGAATATAATTCCATTGAAAATATGATTCATGACAATATTATCAAGGCATAGATTTAAAATGAGAGAAGAATATGGTCTATGTTGTTACAGATTAAAAGGATATTTTTAAAATGTTCATAAATAATGTAAGTTTCATATACATAAGATGAAAAACATATAAAAGTATCTAACATCTTAAGATAAATAAATTAACGTCAAAAAACAAAAACAGTACCTATTTTTAAGATAACATTAATACCCTATGGAAAAATAAGATGGGATTTAACACTTTGTAAATATTTTTGATGAGAGGGTTTAAGGACCTTCTAAATAAATTAATTAGTTTCATTAATTATAAGTAGTTTCAAATAATTTTATTCAAGATAAATACCAAAAGTCTTAAGTTTATGAAGAGAATATATCTTAGAATATCCAAATGTTAGTTATTTAGGAAGAAAATATATCTAAAAGGATCAGAAGTTGGATTCCATAGAATAAAATTTACCTAAGAAACACAAGAAAATTATAAATCTATACCATATTTTTAATAAACTTCTAAAAAATATTAAAATATAATTTATAATCATTTTATTCATTTAAAATTCTGATGAATTTAATTTTTCAAACTGATGATGTTTTATTGTTTTTTTATGAATATAATTTTTTTATTAATGGGGTTTTATTCAAAAAATATTGATATTTTTATATTATATTTCCTATTACATGAATATTTTTTATCACCAATATTTTTTTAAAGATGCATCAATGTTTATAAAGACATTATTGGTAACAATATTTTCCTCAAATAAAAGAAATGTGTTATTATGTTTCATGGTTAACATATCCTTTTGAAATGTTAAGGGGAAAAATATACTTAAATATATATATTTCCCAAGATTATTTTAATGGAATTTATGAATTTTTAAAAGTGATGAATTGAATGATGTTTTTTTATTTTTTAAAATCACAAAGGGGGAGAAAATAAGGAAGTGATAATATATTCTCATATCTCTACCATAAAAAATTAATGATAAAGGAAATTAAAATGTAGGAGAATCATATTTATAGGAAGTATACATGGATTATTTTCTTATGAGTTTTCATTTATTTATGAGTCCTGTGATTTTCAAAAAGGAGGATAATTTTGAGTTAAAGATTCACTTTACTCTTTTTTTTGAAAACCATAGTACACTCATGTTATAATTTGATTTTAACTTTAATATTAGTTTTATTTTATTTTTTTATATAGGAATGAAATCATGTGATCCTAATTTTGGATATATTAAGACTTGCCTAAAAAACATGAATTTTTGGATATTTAAAGGATTATTCCAGCTTACAACCATCATAATTTTGAGCATTGTAGTAGTGTAGGGTTGACACCATCATAATATGAAGAGATATAACGAGTTTATAAAAAGATGAAAAATGTGATTCCAATACCATTGAAACTAAACCATTTATTCTTGATATCTAACCATTAAAGTGATTTCTATAAATAGTGATTGAGACCTTATTGTGAAAAACACATGATTATGAGTTTGAGTAAACATACAATAATGAGAGTCATTACACAAACTATGAAAACATGTAACATAATCAACCCATAATTACATGAATTATATCAAGTGTTTCAATTTCATACATTTTTTTAATCTTTTAGGTTTATAGTTTTAGAATATTAGGAAAATACTTCACATAACAATGTGGGTACTTTTAAAGAGTATATATTTTTTCCATAAAAATATGACTTTATTTTTATACTATAAGTTACTTCATCAAAATTTTACTTCATTAAAGAAGTTTCACTATTTACCATTATATAATTCCTATAAATACTTATTCCCTGTGAAAAATATTTAAAAATATGGTATGGGAAAAAAATCTCAGTAAGGGATATAAAAAATTGTTAAATGTTAGTCCCTTTTAAAAACATGAAAATCTAGAAGGAATTTTTCCTTTTAAAAAAATAAAATTTCAGAAAAAATAATCATTTTTTTTAATGAAACAAAATTTATTGTCTAATTTTTTTCATAAAATATTTTTCATTAATTATAAATTAAACTGATAACCATGACAACTTCTTCATAAATCATGGGTACCCATTAAAACTGTTCCCTGATTTTTATTTCATATTAAAAATATCATAAAACTTTATTTAACAAAAATATCATTTAAATACCTCATAAAATAATAATATTTACATATAAATTCATATAAATCATATAAAAACAATGTAGGCATATTGGGACATTATTCTTTCAATCACCCTTATAAAAACCCTTTTAATGGAATAACCTACTTGGTTAATTCCAACTTGTCTCCACTATAAAAAATATCATTACCCAATGCATTATAAGGATATATCAGACCCACCTATTAACTTATTTAATGTAAAAGTATCATAAAATGAATAAAGAAGATAAAATCATTCATTTTTTTCATAAAAATCATAAAAAATTTCATTTTATCTTATAAGAAAAAAAGAAAATTCAATTATCTCATAAAAATGAGAATAAATATCCTTTTATCTTGAAAACATTTAAAACTAAAAATTCTAAGAATAATTTGAATATAATATTATTTTAAAACCATAGAAACTTTTAGAGGATTATTTATAATTAGTAATGGATATGATGGCGGGAAATGGTGGTCAGGTATTAAAAATTAAAATACATTCTTTTTCACTTTTATAAAGAATGTCAAAAATAACCTGTATAGAAAATATTGAAAAGATTAATTTTTAAACCATTGTAAAGAAATTCAAAGATAGATGAAGATGATTTTAATCACTCATTTTAGTATAAATAAAAATATTCTTGAAACCTTTTAATGAGCACGGATATATAGGAAAAGAGTTGGAAAGAAAACATCAAATTAATGTTTTAAAGAAAAATACATTACCTCACACCTTCACATAGTCATATGCACTATATATTCCCTTTATAATAAATTTATAATTATTATACACTATTTTATAACCATATTTATATTTTTATTACAAGATAATAATTCATTTTTTGACAATTCTATGTAAAAATCAATGTATATGTGTTAACTATCTTGTTTCTTATCCATGTTTTGATATTGAAGTTTTGTTCCTTACACAGTGGTCATGGTTTCATCAAATAAATAATCATTATAATTAATTTATATATTTTTTTATATTATTATGTAGTTCAACGGATATTTCCTGGAATTTATGGTCATAATTCACATGGAATGAAAAAATACATTTTTTAAAGTTTTGATTGCGTTGAAAGAAATGATTTTACAAACACATATAATTATATAAATTACATTTAAATTTTTTGAAAACATAATAAATTCATTATTATTACATAATATTACTAGTACATAACATTCTTGAATCATTTATGAAATAAACATTATAACAATTTTCATATAGGTGGTAAAATTTTCAAAATAAAGAACACAATTTAATGGTATAATGAGTAATAAAATATTATTATATAATGAAAATATAAATTTTAGTGAATCATAATCAAATTATAAATATCATATTTATTTATTAAATTAATTTTTTAGAAAAATCCATGTATAGTGTTAATGAAAAATGAAATACATCGTAAAAAGAGGAGGTAGTCTACACGTACACACAAGTGATGTTTGAATATTTAAATGGATGATAAGAAAAGAAATTAGATAATAGTTTATACTTATAGAATCATAATTATATAATAAGTATCATATATATTCATTAAATAAATTTATATAACTATACAGGTGAGGTGGTTATTAAAAATTATATATGTCACTTCCTGGAGTCGGTAGTTCGCATGTACGCACAAGTGACACTTTCATTTTCAATTGGTTGGGAAAAAATAGAGAATGATTTTTCAATAAAAATAATAAAATTTGATTATATTAAAGATACTTATTTCATTATTTCAATATGGTTAAAGAATATTTAGATAAGGTTTAATAAGAAAGAAACTTCAAAGAGTTTGGTTTGAGCATATACTTATTCCTTGGATAATATCCTCTAGAAAAAATTCCTTAATGCTTCTTAGATTGGTATTTTTTAAGGGAAAAATATATATTTAATTTATATAGTTTTTGAGTAGTTATTTGGTTAGGTATTGGTCATAATAGTGTGCTAAAAATTTCATGTATAAGTGAGAAGAGGATGGGTCCTTTTATAAATTAGGGGAGTGGGACACTTGTAAATACTATTAATAATTAAATTATATAGTCATTTTCAAGGGAAAGAAGAAAAATAGAAAAAATATTTAATATATGATAATTTATTATTGAAATAAACTCATCCGATAAAATTTATACAAGTTTTAGATATATTTTAATCCATATCTTTTTGTTTAACCCCGTCTAACAATTTAAATCCTTACCATGGTGACTAATTTTTACGATGAAACTTATTTATATCACCAAAAATAAAATAGATCTAACTACCTAATTTAAAAATTATGATTCTAAATATGAAATATTATTTACAAGATTCAATTTCTAGAAGCGTTAATGATTAATTTTCATATAAATAAACAAAACCCAATAAAAATAGTTTAAAAAATGCTTTTTAAGCATACAAATGATTATATTCCAAAATCATATATATAATTAATACATGTGAAATTTATTGGTTTATTATAAAAAATGAGTTTCATGTGACTTTAAAACCAATCTAAATCCTAATTTATCCCTATAAATACTTAATTAAATTAAATGATAAAATTAATTCTTTTATTATAATAAATCATCACTTGGGTTTTAAAATATCAATTATAGGTTTTTAAATTAAAAATTAAATTTTTAAATAATTTATTCTAATAATTATATACATATTTTTTCTATAAAAAATTTTTCATAAAATTTTAAATAATTATTATATCATTATGATGTTATAAAAATTACTATGTTTGTAAAAACTTTATTTTTCACTATTCACCTAATAATCAACGATTTCAAAAAAATCTCTAAAAATCACCCTAAGATAATTTTAAAATTATTTGTTATAAATTTAATTTATTTACGTAAAATTAAAATTATAAAATACATACATTTATCTTTTAAATTAAAATTAAAATATAAATAAAATCTATTTTTTAGAAAAAAAATAACCAATGACCAATGAGAGTTAGTTTATTCTTTTGCACATTATATATTCAAAATTTATTTATGTTTACCTTTAATTTTAATAATGTATTATTCACTTTAGTTTAGTGTTGTGTATGTTACAACCTATCATATATAGTGTTATGTAAATATGAATTACATATTGAAATCTCAAGGTTTTACAAGACATGTTATAAGTTTTCAATCATTTTGAAGTTTAGAACATTGTGTTGTTGAGAGTGCTTCCAGCTGTATTTTCTTCATAAAAGTTTCTTAGATACTAAATTTATGAGTTTCTTCTTGTAAATTATCTACTTTTAATAGTTTTAATTATTTATTTCTGATCATGGGTTTTAGGTAACCTCTATGGGGAAGACAAAGCTTCTTGTGTGTGTGGAAGTAGAGTTGTTAATAATTAGGTTGATTGAGGTCCTATATTGAGGAAGAAAAATAAAAAATTGCAATTTTTAGAAGTATATTTAAACCTTCTAATGGGTTAAGTTGAAGGATTATATGGGATATAAAAATATAACTTTTTACATATTAATGTCAAGGATACCTTGAATCATACTGATTGATTCTCCTTATACATTATCCTTTTAAGGGATTCTTGATTTGTGAATCATTACTCTCTGTTTTGTTAAATTTGGTTGTGCTTACTATATTGAGTATTTTTTTGTGTGATGAATTCTATTATAAGTTCATACAATTTTGATAAACATAACTTTTATTATGCTTACATGATTTAATATGATATATTTTTGGTTTATAAATTGTGGTTTTATCAAAATCTAGTGTTTTCTTTAGTTTTAATTCTTGAGGTAGTGAAAAAATTAAGATTTTTTTAAAAAACCATCTCCCACCTTCAAAATTTGACCTACCACAGAAATATGGGACAATAATTTACCCCCATATCCATATTAGAAACTATTTAATTATTCTAGGTAATAGTGGTGAAAATAAAATTCATGGTGTTCCAAATGGATATAAAATCGGCATTATATAATGGATTCCTTAATTAAGATGTGTAAATTGAGAAAATAAATTGTTTTCTTATACTTAATAATGATATAAAAGTATAAAAATTTTATAATTAATTATACAATCTAGAATAAGAACAAATAGAATGGTATTATAGGCTTGATCAATATATGATAAATTTCATATTATAGAGAGGTTTATTTGATCACAATATCTATATAAATAATAATATTGATCAAGGTATGTTGGTGTAAATTTATATAGATGACATAGTTTCTAGACAATCAAATGAAGAAAAATTCAAGCTATTTATAGAATTTATGAGGTGTTAGTTAGAGATGTCTCTGATTGGGGAATTAACATTTTCCCTTGGTTTATAAGTAACTCAAGGAAGGCATGGCATGTTTATTTATCAATCAAAATATGTCAAATAGATACTAAAGAGTTTTATAATAGAGAATTACAATGAGATTAAAACATTATTAGCTACTTATGTGACGTTATCAAGAGATGATTATGGTAAAAAGGTTGATGTGATTGGATATTGTAGAATTGTTGGAATCCTATTTTACCTAATAGTGACATGATCTGATATTGTGTTTTCCACTTATCGAGCTACATAGTACTAAAGTTTTCCCAAGGAATTCCAATTGATATATATAAATAGGATATTTTATTATATCGAAATCATGGATGATTTTAGACTATTTTATCTTAAAACGTCATATAAATTATTATTTGGATTCACATATATGTATTGGTCTTGTTCAGTAAATGATTGCAAGTCAAAATTTGGTGATGCAATCTATATTAAAGGATTTTGTACTTCTTTTTTAATCAATAATAAATATTGAATTTAACTAAGCACTATAGAAGCTAAGTATATTATACCACTCAATAATATACTCAATTTATAGGGATATTGAAATATGTTTAGAATTTTTCATTAATGTGAACTCTTCTATTTCAATCAAGTGTGAGAAATTGAGTGTTATCAATATTAGAAAAAAATCCTATCCAAAATTCAAAGAAAAATAAAATTTAGACAAAGTATCATTTCATCATGGAGATGGTTGAGCAATGGCTCATGATGTTGGAGTATGTGTTGAGACAAAATTAGGTTGTGGGCATCATGATAAATGCACTATCCAAGGATAATTTTAAGTGGAAATAGTTGTTTCTTGGAGCCCAACCTCCTTCTTCTCACTAAATGGTTTGGAGAATGGGTACCCAATATCATATAGAATTTTTTATTTATACTAAGGTATGTTGATTCTATTGAATTAATAGTTTGTATTTCTAGCCCTATATTGTTCTCCTTCAGAAAAGTTCAATTTGGGTTCACTTACAAAGGGGGATAATTTATTTATGATTTTATTTAGATAATTTGTCTATGTTTCAAGTTAGAGGTGTCTAGGATTGCTCTACCCTTATGAAAAATTGGGTGTTATACCTTATTGATTCTTTATAAAGGGGGAGTAATTTAATTTATATTAAAGGGGAGAAGATTTATTGAAAAGTATTGATGACCATGTAGTTAAAGGGAGTGTTTTCATGAATAACATTTAAATTAACTCTTACATATCCAGATAATATTGTCTCATGCGGGATTAGATTTTATGATTAGTAAATCAATTATAGTCTATCTAATGGGAAGAGATTTCAGACTATTTTTATGGTCATTTATGATATTTTAGGGTGAATATGTATTGAAACAATTTTGAATGGGTTGTTAATAAAACCAAAAGGGTATTTTTTTTCAAAAATCCGTCATAATATTTTTGGGTTCTTTTTTTAATAATACTAGTGTGGTGAGGATTCCAAAGTCAGATTAAAAAGTCATACCCTATAGTTTTAGAATAATATGGATATAGTTGTATCAATTTTTTTTACATGATGAAACCCATACCACAACATCCTAAGTTATGTTGGAAGGCATCTCGCAATTGATTAAATTATTTTTGGATGATATAATGGTTGATCCATGTTTGTGAATACCTCACCATGATAGTGAAATTTTGGGTGAAGATGAGGCTATCTCAGAATAACTCATGGTTTTATAAGATTAATTTTTAGATGTTTCATGTCGTGATGATTATGGTCACACCACAATAGAGCTATGCATAACCTATTCTGAGGATAGTTATTGTGGGGAATGGTTTGCATTATCAAAACTAGGGTCACATTATGACATAAATTCACTAGGATTAAATCAGATCCAAGTAATAATGATTATATAATTCCAAAATATTAATCACTTAATAGTTGGTGTGATTGTATTGTGAAGTATAAGGGGTTCTTTTTGTTGTTGTTCTCAGAAGAAGGGTATTAAATCATGGTAATAGATTTTGTGGTGGTGATCCTTTCAACAGAAAATCCCTATTTTTTCCATGACATGTTTTAAAAATTATAAGCTGTGATTCTTGGAGGTGAATGGATTTTCATTATGAAGATGGTGACTATTACGTGGATGTGTCAAAATTGTAATTCGAATAATTTAGGCATTTTCAAGTGAAAAAGGGAATTGTATTGTGAATTTAAGGAAAGGAACCTAATGAAATCAAGTTATACTATTTCTATAAGTTAAATTTCTTATCTTTTAGAGATCTTATGTGATATTTTTAGAGAGTATTTTGAATTTGATTTGAAGTCCTAATTGGATGAATTTTTTCATCTAAATTATGTTTAATTAATGATCAATTAATGAGTAAACATAGAGGTTATCCTATAAATTGAGATAGACCTTTATTAATAGAGAGGTAAAGGATGGTATAGAAAAATGGAGAGTGATTATAGATACATACTAAAAAGTTAGATAGAGATAAAGGTAGAACCAAGATTCTATATTACTAGATGTTTTTAGATTCCATCACATGGATGAAGTTAGGTATTATTGATATATCATTTATAATATAATATTATCCTTGGTTTTTTGAAGGTTAACATAATTTCTTTTACAAAATCTATAAGATTTCTGAGTAATTGAGAGTAGTGGGTTCTTTGTTTTTATGAGTGTTATAAACATGGAGGTCTAACGTAGTTATTTTAATTTTTTTGTGACAAGTAGTAAACATAGTGATTCTATTACATCATTACATTGTCATTATATATCCATGGATAATCCCAGTTTGGATCAACTAATTGAAGATTTGTTATATCCATCTTAATTTTCTTTATTTCTTCATATCTTTTATGAGGGAAAATGTTATTCATACTAATGGTGGAAAAAAAAATTTGTGAGGGTTTTTAAAGAAATTGATATACTCTGGTTCACCCCCACCCTCTATAGGTATTTAAATTTATTTAGACTATAAAATATCTCACCCCTAGTAACTTTTAATTTTACCATATAGATTCTCTTAACATATAAGGCTGGTGTATTTCCCAAGACTCAACCACACTTATCTCTATATACAAAGTCATTAAATAGTAATGTAAGTAAAAAAATTATTAGATATAACTTTTTATAATACACCGCATAAAATAACCTGAATATTCTCTTACTAAGAATCATTATAAGACCTCAATAACACCTCCATGCACATTAGAGGCTACCAACTAGTGGTGAGATTCTATGACAAAGATGGGGTGTAAGGACCCGACCCTAGTTTCCCGAAGCTGGTGCCTTATTTTCATACATTGGAATATAAACAAGGAATATGCATCATGAAGGAACGAGTAGTTTAGTAGAATTAGAAACAAGATACATACATAAGTTCAACATTACAACTTGAAATGGAAAAACAACATATATGTTTTATTGGAAACATCCACAACTATAAGTTTATCCCTACAGGTCATCATAATAAACATATTCATGTATTGAGAAGATAAAACATAAGAAAGGGGTGAGCTCAAATGATCAGTAAGAGTAAGAAATAAATAGGAAGATAACATAAACATAAACATTAGGCATGTTGAATAATTGAAAACCCATGCATTTACAAACAATAAACTTGAACACATTGTGGTAGGAATATGAGCTGAGTAAATAATACCATAATAAAACATAATCATGGGTATCATACTAGTAAAATAACCACATGAGATTTCAGTTACTAGATTCTTAACAAGGGAATTTCATATGCTGGACATTCTGAAACATACCATCAAGGCCTTGGCCAAGATGTCTAAAAATGATTAAGGCCTCGGCCAAAACAATATCTCAAAATGGGCAAGGCCTCAGCCAATTCCACATCTATTTGTCTCATGAGAACTAATGATGAATTTAGGGGATATATAAAGCCCCACCCATCACATAATAAGTCCAATGAATTCCTCATATTATTGGTTATAAACAAAATATGAATTCATATAGAAACTGACATATGAAATGTAACTAACTTTCCTCAATCATTGAACATAAACGCTAACTATTCGGAGTAATTTGATGAATGGTTTAAATACATCACATTCATAGTCAAACTAATCATAAACCATTAAAAAATTATATGATATCATAAAATATTAATCCCAATAATACATATGAATAAATAAGAGTGTTGAAATAGATTAAGATAGTCTTATAAAATCTTTGAGTAATTCTTGAGATAAATACTCTTTTACTTTGAAAAGAATATTTCTTTTGGAAAAATATTTGTATAAAACCAGAATTAAATTAATATGGTAATTTCATAATAAAATAATTTATTTTAGATATATAATGGTTTCTAAAAATATATTATATAGTTCGCTTGAAAATAGGAATGAATTTTAGAATTTCCCTTTAAAAGGGCTTGTTTATCAGGAAGGATTTTTGAAAGATCCTTTAAAAATATATAACTCCACATAAAATAAGGTTTGATTATAGTTTCAACACATATATATATAACATTCACCTATAAATTATTAGGAGTAAATATTAATGAATAATAATTTAATTGAGGTAATTATACAATAAAAGTAACCCGAATGAAAATGGAGGTTCGGGTGGAAAACTCTTACCTTAAGTATGAATGTTCTTCTCTTGACCTTATGGTTATGGAATATGAAATTATACTCATTAATAACTCAATTAAGAACCTATTATACATGTATTAAGTTTATCATAATTTTTTTTCTATCATTTATATCCTTATTGATAAGTTATAATATTGAGTTTTGTCGTTCTGAAGTATTCTTTTTTCTTGATTTTCATAATCGGTTCACTTGTTTTTTAATAATGGAGTTCATGTTGAATGGATGTATATATCTAGAATTTAATTTAAATATTATTTATGAACATCCATAGGTTTTTATGGTCATTTATATCATTTGTTTATGGGGAATAATTTTGAATCATTAGGTGAAATATTAATGACAATCAGTTAGATTATTTGGCGGTATTTGGATTATTATGAGCTAGTTTTGTCATATAAATTAATACATTGTACATATACTAGTTCCTGAATATTATGTTGGTTGTAATACATATATTATAGTCAATTTAAATGATAAAAATGGTTTCATTACCAGTAATAAAGGATAAAATAATGAATGAAACTTCATCATCTACAAAGGTTGTAAATTAGAACCTCACGGGCGACGATTTCATTAATAAGAGAGAGAGGGAGAGTAAGAATATTGATAATAGTTATCACATTAACATGGTATAATTATAGTATATAGTTTATACTATATTTATAGGGATAAATTTTTTATAGGAGGTTAGGAGAGGATAAGAAAGAAGATAAATTGAAATGAAACTAAATGAAAAAGAATGATTTGTTACCTCTTGAAATAACCTCATTGAGAACCTCCTTAAGGGAAGGGGTTTTGGTCTTTTTGAAATACCATCTACCCCTAAATGTGGGTAGTGACTAGGTAATGTTATTTTGGAATAACTTAAACAAGGAACAAGGCTCGATAAGAGTGGTGAGAAGAGGGATTGAGGGGGGGTTATGGTGGAGGAGAGGAGTGAATTTTGAATATTTTATTAATTATTTTATTATTTCCCTCAAGAAAACAAATAGTATTGATTAATGTGACCCATAAAAGTAATAATTTCATGTGATTTCGAAAAAAGTGAGCTTTAATCACTTATGATGTCATAAATATTGTATTTTTCTGATAATTTGTATATACAGTATTTTACTACATTTCACTGTTCGTCAAAAATTCAAGAATTTCATAAAAATCTCAAAAATTAATCCTAACCATTTATTAACCTGTAGAACTAAAAAATGAACTAAATTTTTTGAAAATAATTTTCTAAATATGATTAATTTAATTTTTAAATAAAATCATACCTTATTCAAAAATTAGCAATTTTATAACTATAACTCATTTTATATCACCCTGAAAAATTAAAAAATATGTAATTATAGTATAACCTTAAGAAAATAAAATAATAATATGAGTCACTATTCATAATGGTCATATTAACATTCATAAGGGTATGTTACTATTCACCAAAAAATAAAGTTGGTTGTATCAGACTCCAAACAACTTACTGATCGCAACTCTAGATGATCGTTTATCAAAATTCAAAACATAGTAGAGGAAAAGTTATATTTAATGGATATATTATAAAATATATTATTTTGTAGGGACTCAGTGTTTCATGCATTCAATATTTATTTTCAAAACCTTGGGGTGCTACATTCTCCACTCCTTACAAAAATTTCATCCTCGAAATTCACATAATGTTACCTCACAAAAAGATTTGGGTAGGCATTTATCATAATCTCCTCAGGATCCCATGTTGTCTCTACGATTTTAGTATTTCTCTAAAGTATATTTACCAGACGAGTTGTTTGATTCCTCAACACTTGTTATTTAGTGTCCATAATCTGAATAGGCTCTTCACAGTAAGATTGGTCATGTTCCAACTCTATACCTTCAGAAGTGAGGACATGTGTTAGGTCTGGCATGTACTTTATCAGCAATGAGACATGGAACACATTGTGTACATTGTACAAGCTAGGTGCCATATCCAAATGATATTCAATAGCTCCAATTATTTATATAATTTCAAAGGGCCCAATATACCTAGGTCTTAATTTCCCTTTCTTTCCAAATATTATAACCACACTTATGGAGATACTTTTAAGAAAATGTGATCTCCCACTTGAAATTCCAGATACTTAATTCAATTACTGGCATAGAACATTTTTCTACTTTGAGATTATTTTATATGAGCTTGAATATTCTTTACTTTCACTTTTGTTTCCTCCACAATCTTTGGTCTCACATTCTCTTTTCCTCCAACTCCATCCCAACAAGTTGGTGTACAGAATCTATTTCCATACAATGCTTCATATGTTGCCATTTCAATACTTTAATGGAAACTATTATTGTTGGAAAACTCCACTAAAGGAAAATATTAATCCCACATACCTTTAAAGTTAAGTGAACATGATCTCAACATGTCCTATAAGTTTTGGATCATCCATTCTAATTTCACAGCAATCTGTGGGTGACAAGCAGTACTCAATCTAAGATATGTATCCAACGATTTCTGAATAATTTTCTATAATTTTGATGTAAATCGTGGATCATGATTAGAAATAATTTAGATAGGTCCTACATTAAGTCTCCCAACTTCATTGATATAGATTCTTGCTAGGCGCTTCAGTGGAAAATCCTCCATTATAGCGAGGAAATGTGCATATTTCATATGTTGATCCACAATTACCCATATTGCATCATTATTTCTTGGATTTTTGGGTGATCCGTTGACAAAATATATGGTGACGTCATCTCACTTCCATGAAGGAATAAGTAGAGGTTGCATGACTACTCTGGGATGTTTTCGTTCGGCCTTAAATTGTTGACAGACTAAAAATCTTGATACATAATCCACAATTTCCCTCTTCATGTTATCCCACCAAAAATTTTCCTTCAAATCTCTATACATATTAGTGATATAAGGATGTATGGAGAAATTTGAACTCTAGGAATCATCCAATATCTCTCTTTTTATCTTGGGTATAATTTGAACACATGTCCTCTTCCCATATTTCAGAATACCATCTTCACATACAAAGTCATCTATCTTCCCATATTTCACAACATTAATTTTCTTTTTAAGGTTCTCATCACCAGGCTTAGAACATTCAATCCTTTCTAATAATGATGGTTGGGAAACCAAATGAAAACATAGAGATTTTTCACCTTCTTTGATAATTCTCATATCCATCCTTACTAGATCCATGTATAAAGGGTCCTTTTAAAACCTCATTTTTTTGATAACTCCATGATCCATCTTGCTAAATGCATTATCTACCTTGTTTTCATTTCCTAGGTGGTAGTGTATAGTAAAATCATAATCCTTGAGTAGTTTGAGTCATCACCTTTGCATCATGTTGTGTTATTTCTATGAGAAGATATATTTTAGACTCTTATATTCTATATATATCTCACATTATTTAATAGAGATAATATCTCCATATCTTCATAGAAAATATTACCATTTCTAACTCAAGATCATGAGTAAGATAGTTTTTCCCATGAATTTTTAACTATCGTCATGCATAGGCAATAATTCTATCACTCTGCATAAGAACACAATCATGTCCTTTTTTTATGCATCACTATAGATCACAAACTCATCAGTCCCTAACGGTAGGGTTAGGATAGAAGCATTCACTAATGTCCACTTCAATTATTCGAAATAGTCATCGCACTCTTTTTTCCATATGAACTTAACCCCTTTACATGTAATCTTGGTCATTAGGTAGGCTAAATGGGAAATGTTTTGAATTAAACACTGATAATAACCTTATAAACTAATAAAACTATGTACCTAAGTTATGTTTGTTAGAGTAGGACATTCATTCACAGCCTTTGTCTTCACTTGATCAACAGATTTTCCATATTTAGAGACAATGTGATCTAGAAAGGAAACAGATTGAAGCCAAAATTCACACCTTCAAAACATCCCATATAATTCATTTATTCTAAGAGTCTTCAGAATAGTGCACAAGTTATTTTCATGATCCTCATAGATTTTTTAGTATACTAAGATATCATTAATAAATACCACCAAAAAGTAATCAATATATTACTTTAAAACTCTATTCATTATATCCATGAAAACAGAGGGTGCATTAGTCAGTCCAAAAGGAATTACTATAAAATAGTAATGCACATACCTATTTATAAATACTGTTTTTAGAATTTCTTCCTTCCTCACAATAAATTTATTATATCCAAATATAAGGTCGATCTTCAAAAAAAATATTATGCTCTATGAAGTTGATCAAATAAATCATCATTGCGAGGTATGGGATACTTGTTCATTATTGTTATAGCATTGATATCCTTGTAGTAAATCCACAACCTCATGGGTCCATATTTCTTTTTAACAAAAAGAATTGGGGATCCCCATAGAGAAACACTAAGGAAAATAAATCATTTATCACTCAATTCCTATAGTTTTTTCTTCATTTCCACTAATTCCACAGTGTCAATTCTATAAGGGTTCTTTGATATGGTCCTTGAACTATGAATTATTTCAATGGAAAACTCAATTTCCCACTCTGGAGGATGTCCAGGTAAATCTTCTAGAAACACATTATCTTATTCTTACACAATAGGTACATACTCTATCTGAACATTCCCTTCCTCACCCACAGATATTGAATTCCCTTCCTCCCCAATAATTGAATTCATTAGAGCTACTAGGGGTGGATCTAGATAAGAATCATATGGTGATGTTTCTTCCCTAAAGATAAGTAATTACACATCATCCACAAAAATTGTAACATCTATCTTCTTGCAATAAATTTTTGCATCATGGGTCGAAATCTAATCCATTCATAGGATTATATCAAAGTCAATCATGGGTATGATAATAAAATTTGTATATAAAGAAATTTTTTATGCCATAATGGGGACTGCTTGACCCAACTTTGTTGCAATGATACTTCCTTGGGAGTTTTTACTGACAACTCCCTCACTAAATCAAATTAGAAATATCTAATTTTCTTGGAAAACTTTGAAGATATGAAATAATGTGATGATCTAGAATCAAATAAATCATTGGTTATGTTTGAGGAAAATATTAAAGTACCTACCACTATATCATTAGGAACTTCAATATCAGCAGTTGTGATCACATAAGCTTGTCCTTTCTCCCTTGGACTTTTCTATGGCATGTTTCCTCGAGGATTTGGAAAATCATTAGCATAATGTCCCATGTCACGAAAATTATAGAATGGAACATTAATATCTTCTTTCTTCCCCTTAAAATCACCAGAAAGATAGACTTTCTATCCACATATGTAGCAAACCCCTTTTCCTTTTAACCAAGAATAAGGGTGTTTCCTTCCACAATTATCACAGAGTGTAAATTCAACTCTACCCTTCTTCCCCATTTCCATGTTTACTTTTCCAGATTTCTCAGCAACCCTCTTCTTTTCTTTATCTACCTTAAAGTCATAATACATATATAATTCCTTTTTGGTCTTGATAGCACATGAAACTATATCCTTATATGATGAAAAACTTTGGGAGACCAGTTCCCATTGGAGGAATGGCTTTAGGTCATCAAAAAGTAGATCAATTTTTCTACTTGGATTACGTATGTAGTCCACATCATGCCTTGATAACCTTGTGAGGTTAGCTTCATACTTTTCAAAATTCTCATCTTCCTTTTTCCTCAAATTCAAAAATTGCCTTTCCATATCCTCTCACTGTTCACGAGGAAAGTATTTTTCTAGGAATATTTCCTTAAAGTCCCTTCTTTACATCTCTTCTATATCTTCCTCCTCCTTTTTGTTTTGGATTAATGACCACCACTAATCCAAATCTCCAGATATATGATAAAATTACATGATGACCTTCTTTATTTCATTACATCCCAAAGCAATAAATGTCTTCTCTAGGGAACTTATCCACTGCTCAGCTAAAAATGGGTCTGTAGTCCCATTGAATGATGGAGGATGTTTTCACCTAAAGAAATCTTACATAGCTCCTCCAGGTAGTGGATTCAGATGATCCATATGAGTAAGGTTATTGTTAATCACCTAAGTTAATTGTCCTTATATAGTTATAAGCTACTCAGCACCAGTCGCACCAGATCTAACATCATTATCTTGCATTGGAGGTAATACCTACATGAGACATGCGCATTCATACAGTTTCTATTCCTTCCACTATTCTCCATTTCTAAATTATGGCACGTACTAGATTAGGTTATGAATCTTAATATATAATCTCAACATAGAAAAATACTTAGCATAGCTAATCTCATAATCATATACATGGTTTCTTTGAGTAAAAATTTACATTTATATCCTTCATAATGGCTTGTAAAGAAAATGTGAATTATCCTAAGTATATCACCTGAGAGTGTCAAACCAGGTGATTGGTAAGGCCCATTTTCATGTACCAGGATACATCGAGTCAAGCCTGAAACACCTTTTCAGAGTTTTCACTCTTAGGTACATTTATGCTAGAACCACATCCACTTCTAGTATCTAAAGAGGGATGTATTTACTAGAAATATCCACATAATCTATTCCTTATTAAATTCCATGAGGTTCTTGTATGATTATCCTCAAAGTCTATCATAGGGGTTTTTTTTCTTATCTATGTTTTCTAAATCTAGTTTTCAATTTTCTACTAAACTTCCTTTGATACCAACTATAAGGACCTGACCACAGTTTCCCAGAGCTGGTGCCTTATTTTATTTCATTAGCATATAAATAAGGAATATTCATCCCAAAGGACTGAGTAGTTTAGTAGCATTAGAATCAATATACATACATAATATTATCATTACAACTAGAAATAGAAAAACAACATATAAGTTTTATTTGAAATATCGACAACTATAAGTTTATCCCTACAGGTCATTCATAATAAACATATTCATGTCCTGAAAAGATAAAACATAAGAAAGGGGTGAGCTCAAATGATCATTCAGAGTAATAAATATAGTGGAAGATAACATAAACCTAAATATTAGGCATGGTGAATAATTTAAGACACATTCCTTTACAAATAATAAACTTGAACACATTATAGTAGGAATATGAGCTGAGTATATAATTCCATAATAAAACATAATCATGGGTATCATATTAGTCGAATTACCACAAGAAATTTAAATTACTAGCTTCATAAAGAGGGATTTTCACATTCTGTACATTTTGAAACATACCACCAAGGCCTCGACCAAGATTTCTAAAAATGATTAATGCCTCTTCCAAAACCATATCTCAAAATAGGAAAGGCCTCAGCCAAGTCCACATATATTTATCTCATGAGGCCTACCGATGCATCAAGGGGATATATTGGGCCCCACCACTCATATAATAATTCAAATTCACTCTTCATATGAGTGGGTATAAACAATATACATTCATATTGAAACTGACATATGAAATGTAACTAACTTTCCCCAATCATTAAACATAAATTCTAACCATTCAAAGTAATTCGATGAATGGTTTCAATACATCACATACATATTCAAAATAATCATAAACCATTCAAAAAAATATTTTATATGATATCATAAAATAGTAACCCCAATAATACATAAGAATCAACAAGAGTGTTGAAATAGATAAAGATAGTCTTATAAAATCTTCGAGTAATTCTTGAAATAAATACTCTTTTACTTTGAAAAATAGAGTTATTTTGGAAAAATATTTTTATAAAACAAACAATAAAGTAAGATAGTATTTTCATAAAAAAATAAGTGATTTTAGATATATAATGGTTTCTAAAAACAGATTATATAGTGCCCTTGAAAATTGGAAAGAGTTTGAGAATCTCCCTTGAAAAAGACTTGTTTATCGGGAAGGATTTTTGAAATATCCTTTTAAAAAATATAAATCCACGTAAATGAGGGTATGATTCAGGTTGAAACACATATATATAACATTAACATAGAAATTATGAGGAGTAAAAATAAATTAATAATAATTTAATTGAGTTAAGTAGACAATAAAAGTAACCCGAATGAAAATAGAGGTTCGGGTGGAAAACTCATACCTTAAGTCTGAATGTTTCTCTCTTGAACTTATGGTTCTGGAATATGAAATTATAATAATTAATAACTCAATTAATAACCTATTATACATTTCTTTATTTTATCATAATTTTTTTCATTCGTTTATTTCCTTATTGATATGTTATAATATTTAATTTTGTCGTTCTAAAGTATTCTTTTTTCTTGATTTTCATAATCGGTTCACTTTTTTTTAGTAATGGAGTTACTATGGAATGGATGTAAATCTATAGAATTGAATTTACATATTATTTATGAAAAAACATAGGTTTTAATGGTCATTTATATCATTTGGTTATATGTCATGAGGATGAATCATTAGGTTAAATATTAATGATAATCACTTAGATTATTTGGTGGTATTTGGATTATTATGATCTAGTTTTGACATATAAATTAATAATTTGCAAATATATTGGTGCCTGAATATTATGTGGGTTATAATAAATATATTATAGTCCATTTCAACCATAAAAATGGTTTCATGACCAATAATGAAGGAGAAAATGAATAAGGAAATTTTTTCATCCATGAATGTTGTAAATTAATTAGAACCTCACAGATGATGATTTCATTAATAAAAGAGAGGGAGAGAGAACAAGAAGATTGATAATGGTAATTACATTTACATGGTTTAATTATAGTATATATATGATACTATATTTATAAGTATCAATTGTTCAGAGGATGTTAGGATAGAATAAGAAAGAAGATAAATTCAAATGAAACTAAATGAAAAAGAAAGATGTTTTACCTCTTGAAATAACCTCTTTAAGAACCTCTTTAAGGGAAGGGGTTTTGGTCTTTTTTCATGAACTGGAGATCTTGAACATGTGGAGTGACTAAGAATGGGTATTTGGGAAGAACATATACAATTCAAAATGCTTGATACGAGTGAAAAGAAGAGGGATTGAGGGGGTTTATAGTGGAGGATATGAGTGAATTTTGAATATTTTATTCATTGTTTTATTATTTCCCTCAAGACAACCAATAGTGTTGATTCATGTGACCCATAATAGAATTAATTTCATGTTATTTCTAACCATGTGGGATTACATAACTTATTATGTCATAAATATTGTATTTAACTGATAATTTTTTTATACAGTATTTTACTGTATTTCACCATTCATCAAAAATTCAATAATTTTAGAAAAATACCAAAAATTCACCCTAACCATTTTTCAATGTTTAGAATCCAAAAGTGAACTCAATTTTTGGAAAATAATTTTCTAAATATGATTAATTCAATTTTTAAATAAACTCATACCTTATTCAAAAATTAACAATTTTAAAACTATAACTCATTTTATATCACCTTGACAAATTAAAAAAGATATCATTATCTTATATTGTTAATAAAATAAAAAAATAATATGATTTACTATTCATAAGGTTCATATTACTGTTCAAATTACTTTTCATAAGGGTGTGTTACTATTCTCAAAAAAATCAAGTTGGTTCTATCAAACTCCAAATGACTTACTGATCGCAACTCTAGATGACTGTTTTTCAAAATTCAAAACATAGTAGAGGAAAAGTTGTGTTTAATGGATATATTATAAAATGTATTTTTTTAGGGATTCAGTGTTTTAGGCATTCAATATTTATTTTCAAAACATTGGGGTGTAACATGGAGAGGTGATACTCTTGATATTATCACATTCAATAAAATATAAATAATTAAAACATTATTGTAATGTCCCGGTTCCAGGTGCCACTCAACGGGTGCCCCGAACCCGGTTCGCCACGTGAGCTCAAGCGCATTTCCCCAAACGCCAGAGGCTACCAACTAGCAGCGAGGGCCCAGGTCTGATAGTGGGGAAACTATGCCCTAATTTGTCAAAGTGCAGCGCAGCGGAATAGATAAATAGCATACAACAAGAGGAAGTGGTAAACAAGATATATATCAGAAATGGATAACTGATAATAACAAGGAAACCTGAAGTCATATATATATGAAAATGCAGCATGTCACTATTCTATAAAACAGCCAAAACATGTTACACTGCAATACAATACAACTGAAGTAAAAGTGCAGAAAAATAAAAACAGAATAGCCAATGGCATCATGAGCCCAAGCTTGGTCCCATGCTCCCCTACTTCCCATCATCAATCAAGTACCTGTATAGGGACCCTTTCCCTTATCCACACCTGCAGAAACGTAATCTGTTTGGGCCGAAGACATGACCCAAATAGGGTGTGAGAAATAAATCCCAATAGGCACCCACCAAAGGCCCATGCCCAACTGTGTGAAAATATGCAACAACAGTGTGCAGTAGTAAAATGAAATAAGCTAAGCAGTACACAAAAGTAACTAACTTTACCGTTATATTTCCATTTTATTATTCTTTTAAACATTCAATTTAAGATATCACCACAGTGAATATTTTAAGTTAAACAGCCAGTGTTCTCAGACACGTAAACCCTTACCCTCAGGTAAAGAGAATAAAAACACAAGAATATGACCACAGGCATATTGAATATTGCCCACAGGCGTACGAGGTGTTGCCCAGAGGCACAGAATCAACTGCCCACAGGTACGGAAGAAGTTGCACACAGGATAAGTAGTACATTTCCCACAGGCTAATCACAACACTTCCCTCAGGATAAAAAGTAATCAGGTCATGCCCAATATGTAAATAAGCAATATACATGAAATTCCTCTCAAGGAAATTCTATGATCATTATTATAAAGGCATACCCTCAGGTATCATGGCCAAACGGCTAAACAGAGGAACACACTCACGGGGTGGTCCTGGATCCAAGTAGTGATCCTAAACAATAGTTTATTATCACATTTAAATTACCTAAAAAATTATAGGTATTTAATTCAACAAGGCCTCAGCCATACGAAACCCCATTCATGGGCGTGTATCTCAACGGTACACAAAAATGCACATCAGTTGGAAATTAAACACCAAGCCACCTACCTCGATCACCCGTGATCGATATACCCGAATGAAACCTTATGAAACGTCTAAGAATTTCGTACATATAATGTAAAATAATTTGCATTAAACCTCAAATAATTTCCCTTAGAGGAAGAATTGGAAAGAAACACTCAAGGAGAAGGAAGCTCTTACCTGCGCGGTTCCAACAAGATTGACGGAGGCGGAATCGGATTCCCGGTTCGTGATCGGTGGATATCCAAAGCTCTAGTCATCTCCTCGAGCTTCCCTCTGGTGTTCTAATCCTTACCTGTGAATAGGGGAGGCTACTACCCATTTTAAGAAAAAAAACAAAATACACGGCATGTACTCTCAAGTACACAGTGTGTACTTTCCATTTTTTATACTGTTCCTCTGGCGGCTTCTCGCCAGCGTGGCACTGTTCATCTGTCGACATGAGTACACGGCGTGTATGCCTCTCTACACGGCATGTACTATCGTCTAGCTGGCCACTACCTTACTATTCACCTGTCGACTGACTACACGGCGTGTAAATATCCACTACACGGTGTGTAGTCGGTTTTTACACCCTTGGTCACCAACATGGCTACACACCCTGTGTACTCATCCCACATGGCCAAAGTACAGGGTGTGTGGAATAGTATATGGCATGTAGTCCCAAAATTTAGTATTTTCCCCCATTTTCCTTATTTTCTCAAAAACACTTTAGGAAAAGAGAAAAGAAGAAACCCATACCTCAAAACAATGAACCGGGTTCATACAATTATAAAAAATAAGAGTAATCACAATGAATTAAAACTATAATCTTACCACAAATAACATATAATATCATCATTCTATAACAAAATATTAACCATGCTTATCGTAAAACATACATAAAAGATAAGGATCTCCCATGAGGTTTATTAGGTAAAAATTGATTGACTGCAATAGAAATAGTAGAGACATAACTACAATACCAAAGTCCCTCCTCGGTCTAGTCTCCCAAAACCAATCTATAAACTCTGAAAAGATACCCTATATTGCATACAATCAAAAAGTGAAACAAAAAGGTCTATGAGGACACCAGGTTTATCATGAAGGGTGTGAGAAATATATCTTAGAAGAGCACCACCAACGGGGTTCCTTGATATATCACAGTATATAGTGTAGTGTTGCATAGGATAAATAAATAAGAAACACACAAGAATACATGTCATCACATCATGTGATAACCAGGAAACCATGAAACCTAACCCCACCTTTTCTAACCAATGTTATTAAATCATGTTTATCATAGTCACACTAATAGAAATCTCACTATGTAATGGAAATATATATATGGATCTAGTTATACAATTTAACTAGGGATCTACTCTCAGTGAAACATTGGTAACCAAGAAATTGTGGATCCTCTATTAGTGATCCTCAAAAAATACAAAAACTATATTATTGTGGATATTTCAATATATAGGAAGAAAATATTAAAGAGGGTGTAACATATCCATACTCCCACACAAGATAAACCCCTGAAATGAAGTAGGACCCATTAATAATTTCATATATTGGAATAAAATATTGAGTATGGAATAACATATTCAACCTCATATACAACTATAACTACAAACACTAGGTGTATCTTATGTATAATCACATATATAACAAGAAGATATTAAGGGGTTCATAACATATCTTGCGTCCATCTTGATCCAAAACCCCAACAAAGGGTATGTCCCATCGAAAATCACGTATATAGGAAGGAGGTCCTTAGGAGGAGATAACATTATTAACATTCCACAGAATATGAACCACCAATATAATGTTGTTCCCATGGCTAATCATAAATACCCCATGGAATACAACCCAATACAGACTCCCAAAACCTAGGAAAAATGAAAACGTTGATGTTGTAACTTCACAACCCAATCTCTATGTCTCCATGATATAGCTTCATCAACATCTTCACAAAAACCACCAGGATATAAAAATTAGCATGAAATATAATCCCATATTCTCTCCCTAAATTAGTTACAAACCCACACCTAGCACTTTCCTAAATGGTAACACTTATCCATAATTCATACATCATACACCTTGATCTATCCCAGTAAACATGTTCATTACATTCATAACCAGTAGCTAAACACAACTGTATAATGATCTTGAATCCATCAAGAAAAAACCAATCAATAATCATAAATCACTAGTATTACCCAAGAACACATGACCACAACAATACTCTAGGATATCACCCAACCCATAAATACTTAAAGAACCACACTCTATTTCCCATTTACATAACTAGTATTCACCAAGATGCTCAAAGTTATAACTAATACATTATGTCCCTTTCTAACTATTTCCATGCATGACACCCATGAGGGTTCTCAAGGATTTCATATTTTAGTTTTCCCATATGTATCACTTCCTAAGGGATAGCCATAGTTATCTTAGTACTAACAGTTCTCTATGTATAAAGGAATCTTGAATATATCCCACATAGAAACTTAACCCTGGGTTATACAATCACTGGAACCCACTAAGGCATACCCCAATATCACTATGCATGAATACCACTATGGTTCATAATTTATAATAAAAAACTCTCTCGTTTAGGAAATGTCTCTCCCCATAGAATCTATACCTCTATTATTATACCCCTATCAAGGCGATTACAAGGTCCAAGAATACAATGAGACCCTTCCTATTCAATTCTTATATCCCATCACTCACTATAAAATTTATCTATATACCCTGCCAAAAAACCCATAAACCCACCTATATAGCCTCAAACTAGACCATTTGTAATTAATTACACAAACTAAGATCATTTGGGGTTCGTTAAACCCAATTAATGGTTTTTTCATTGGAAAAAACCATTCAAACACTCTAAAAACACAAAACCATGTGTTTTCTACTCAATTAACTTTAAGGAGGCTTTACACTATCCTATCACAAATCTCAATACTCATCTGACCCCTTTATATGATTTTAAATTCTATAACACAAGGTCACACAAGAACTTCCCATAGAAGTACACACATATGATGAAATAAGAAAGGTACAACCTAAAATTATACTTTTTACTATCATTATAATCAAATTATTGAATATTAATATATATCTTATCATATGATGATTGGTCTTCTTTTATAAATTTAATGTGATAATTTCCTTAGAGTGTTTTTTAAATCAAAAGGTCATAGTAGTTCCCCCCCATGATGATAACCTTGAAGTGTTATAAGTATATTCTTACATAAATGTTTTATGTCCAGATGAAATCATCTAAATAGATATATATTATATATGGTATTAGGGGTAGGTGATCATATGAAATTGAGACTTCTTCTTATAAATTTCTCCCTTGGTAATCTCTAAGAGAATATGCTATGAGAATAGACTCACCTAAAGGAATTCCAATTGTTTTATGTATCCTGAGATATTCCTATCTATGAATGTGTATATTAATCCATAGACTTGATATTATTATTAATGAATAACATGACTCGTGTACTTTAATGTTTTGATGAAACCAGTGATGGAATATTCTTGTGGTGAGGTAGGATACATTGGTTGCATCGTGAGTGATATGGAATTAATGAATAATTCAAGAGGGGGTTTCTCCCTTCTTGGTTAATGGAAGTAGATATATCTAGCCCTTTTATGGAATTAAAATTGTCTGATTATGTCTATGGACATGGATTTTTATCAATGATTTCCTTTTTGGATTTCCAAAGAAATATATATGAAGAATTTCGGTTGATTACATGTGCAATAAAACATGCTTGATGAGATATCAAGACAATGGTATTATATTACCCAGTAAGTGTTCATAGAATATAGTCATAGTTATGACTTATCTTTATATATTTAGGATTAATAAGGTATTTCTAGACATCTCACATGGTCTATGATTTAGACTCACTGCTATCAAGATAATGGATTATATCATTACACACAATGTATATCTACATGTTCATCCAATTTGGATGAATTGGTGTTGTGGAAAAATTGGGCACCATGTGTGGGGACTAGTGGATGTCCAAGTAAAAGATAAGAATTAAATTAATTAATTTATATTATTATAGTTTAGTACAATGAGAACTGAATTTATTTATCAAGGTATTCAAAAGTTTTATATTTTTAAAAGTAAATATGAGAATGTTTTATTTTTAGAATGAACATTTTGTGTTCAAGGTACCTTAAATAATTATGGGAGGAATGATCATAGTTAATGGATCATGGTACATCATGTATAATTTAATGATGATTCCAATGATTAGTGAAATATTCATCAATGAAACAATATTTTTACTAATCTATTCAGATTTTTTAAGGATGGTTCAATAGCTTTAACTTATCCAAGGGATTAAGTATAATTTTTTAAAGTTAAACCTAATTTTTAAAGATCATTTTTAGGACATGAATAGTATAGGTGTACATTTACATGGTTTTGGAGCTTACCCTTCATATAATCCCTTATATCAATCTATTAGTGGGATAGATAACATGAATAGATCGATCCAAATATAAGGATTGATCATGTGATATCCTAGAGATTGTACGAGCATTGTAAGGACCAAAACATTACACACTAGCACCTGATAATAGAAGCATAATTTTTATGGATTGGTGCTTCACATTTGGATTACCAAGAGGGAATATAGTTTGTTGACTTTGAGAAATATCAATCTGAATAAGAGTGAATAACACTAGGATTGTGTTTTTCCACTAAGGTACCAATTTGATTCTATTTCATTATTAAATTTAATTTCAGATGATTATTGGTATGAATCGGGTATTACCATGATAAATCAGGTATATTATGAAAGATTTAGTGTTAAAATTGGAAAATTTATCTTCTTTCTTATTTACACTATGTACCCAATTTATTCATTGTAATTAGAGTAATAATTCAATTATTTAATTCAAAGTTTCGATTATGTTTTCAAGAATTTAGATAGATGAATTGTTATAAACCATCCTAGGGACCCTGGTAACCCGATAACCAAGTTATATTAGACACATCCCAAAGGGAATTCTTGATCCCCATGGGTCAGCGACTATCACCAGGTATTATACACAAAGAAGAAGAGAACAAAATTTCCACAAACAATACAGAATAAATATAATGAATCAGTATTCATAAAAAATAAACTCCACTATGAGTAATGTACCATAAATTAAATAGGTATGACAACCCAATGTACTACAACCAAGTACCATGAAATAGGAAAAACTTCCCCCAAGTCCCAAAGGATGAAACTCAGCAAGACCACAAATCAATAGCTATAACAGCCTCCATGTAGTGCTTTACCCCTACTCAAACCTCAAAGGATATAATCTAAAAACACCCAAAGGCCCAGTTAGGGTGTGAGATAAAAATATTATTAGGGTCTCACCAAGGATTATATAACATATGATAATATCAATTTAACCCAAGAATGTGCATTCAATTTTCAAATAAATAGGTTTATAATTTCAAAATAATATTTAAAAAATCATGATTTACATTTCAAAAGATGGAAATAATTTAGAAAACATTTCTTCAAAATTCAAATTATGGAAATACATTTCAAATGATGAAATAGACTTTATAAAAAAGGTCCTTTACATAAATTCAATAAATAAACACTTTCATATAAAATAGTTTATATAAATCATAAGACATGTAAAATTGTGTATAATAATGGAATATATTCATTTGAAATACAAACAAGAGAAAAACATGATCATATTCCAAAGAAGGTACAATAGTTCATAGCTAAAGGGACTCCACACACTCTCAATGTGACATGGAAATATGTACGTAGGTCCCTTTGATATCAAGTCAAAGAGGACTCATCACCATTGCCTAAGGGATGTGATGTATTGAATTATTATTTTAGAACATTGTAGAGTTATAGAGTGTCATCCAATTTACACACTAACTACCTAAGTCTTGCATGTTCTCTGGTAAATAATAATAATGGGAAATTTATTTGAAGCACCTTAAAATACAATTAATCCCATTATCTATTTCAAATATTCTGATTTCCATTTTAAAACCAAAATGGGTTTTTAATCTAAACATGAATTTCCACCATGATAAAACCCTAAGTATTCTCTAAAAACAATTTTTTTAATCCATTTTAATAAATACTTATTTGAAATCAACTCACCATTAAATTTCAAAATCCAATTTCACAATAAAATCTAGTAATTTAATTTCCAGAAATATTCCAAAAATTCATTAACAAACCCCAAATTAAATGAAATTGGGGTTTTTCACAATTTTCCATAAAATCATTTTTCAAAAATTAAATTACAAAATTTAATTTAAAAAATTTCATAATTTAAATTAAAAAATTTAAATTCCACCAATTTCGATAAACACACTTCAATTCAATGAAATTTGGGGTTTCCAAGTTCATTCGAAAAAACCCATTTTTATTAAAACTCTTATTCAATGGAATTGGGTTTTTCCAACAAAAAGAATGAAATAAATTTAATCAAAACAAATCAATTTCATTTAATTAATATAATTGAAATTAAAAAAACTATTTAGGGTTAACATAAATTGGTCATCATAATGGAACCACCTACCACGAGATCAACAGAACTTGAATCACAAATCCATAAATGAAAAACTCCCATGGAGAATGACAGAAACTAGGATCCATGAATAAAACCTATTTTTAGATCCCAAAAATGGGTATTAGGTAGAAAAATCAATATGAAGATCTGTAGAACCCTAGAGAGGATAAGAGAGATCGTAAGAGAATGAGATCGAGATGAGGGAACTAACCAAGAGAAGATTAGATAGAATTACTCAATATTCAAATCACTTCTAGGTGGGATCCTAGGATCCAAAAACTCTTCTTGGGAGATCCAAAGATGAGATAAATAAACTACGGGTTTGTACCGATCTGTCAATGACCCAAAAGGGGTGTCTGAGAATTTTTAATCAAAAGTCATATTAATTATAAATCAGTCCACACAGTTTCCTGGGTAGAGGCACACAGTTTAGACAAACTATGTACAAGCAGTGTGCCAGTTTTAAATGAGTTTCACAGTTTCTCCTGAGAGGGTTCATGAATTTCCTAACAGTGTTCCAACCATGAAAAATCCCACCACCTTCGATTGCATGGTTTTATCTAAGGGTCACATAATTTGGTCAAACAATGCGCCAATCGTTCACTAGCCTAGAAATTTTCAAAAACATTTAAAATTCAACCTGAAATAACCCCAAACAAAACCCAACCAAAGAATGATTAAAAATAGGGATTTAGGAATACCTGAAAATAGTAACATGATGTTACAACCTCCCCACCATAGGAACTTTATGTCCCCAAAAATCCTATAAATATTATTTCATCCTGAAAAGATGAGGCCACTACTCTCTCACCAGTGCCTCCTTATCCCATGTCACATGAGAATCGGAATTTTACTATCATACCACATGAACCAATGATATTTTCCTCCCATGAAGTATCCTGGTTTCAGAATCAACTATCCTGACTTTATACTCAGTCATGGACAAATCAGGTTTAAACTCAAGATCACTCCATCTCAGAACATGATATAGATCAGATAGATACTTTTGTATTTGAGATGCAGAGAATAATTTATGTATTTATATCAGCTACATTCATATTGATAAATGGTAAAAAAAACTTTCCCTGTATGCTCAAAAACCACAAAAGGTCCCACAAAATGAGGAGAAAGTTTCCCTTACCTCCCAAGACATCGATAACCCAACCAAGGTGAAACTTTCAAGAACACTTGGTCACCAACTAAGAATTCCAAAGGTCTACGATGATGATCAACATAAGACTTATATTTGATTTGTGTTAGTACCATTATCAAAAAAAATCAACTAGATATTTTTGGTCATCTCTTGGACCCAGCTTGGTCCAACCAAGTAACTTTCATTAATCTCTGAACAACATAATGGATATTTGAAAGGGAGTCTATATAAGGACTCAAAAGTAGCCATCCTGATCATATACTGGAAACTATTTTTATAAGAAAACTCAAAAAGCTAAAAATGATCAAACTATGCTCCACCAAAGTCAAGAACATAAGTGTGGATAATATCCTCAAGAATATATATAGCTCATTATATATATCCATATGACTATGGATGGTATGTTGTGCTCAAATGGATGTGAGATCCCAGTTCCTCCTAAAGGACTCTCCATAAGTGCGAAGTGAACCAAGGATCCCATTCAGAAACTATAGTATATGTAAGTCCATGAAAATTAACAATCTCTTATATATATATATATATATATATATCTAACTTTTCATCTTTTTTTGACTCATGAATTGGTATAAAGTGATCCGATTTAGTTATCCAATTGATCACAACCCAAATCATGTTCTTCTTTCTCCGGGTACATGGAAACCTAAAAAATTGATATAGATCTCATTCCACATCTATGTAGGGACTAAAAGTGGCTAACGAAAGATCAAAGGTTCCTGGTACTCGACCTTAACCTTTTGGAACATATAGAAAATTAGAGACATTCTCAGCAATTCCCCATTTCATACCTAGCCACCAAAACTTCCACTACTTTTCATAGAACATCTACATGGTTCCTTGGTTCACTTCCTATAGGGAACTATAGAAATCCCCCATTATATATTTTTTTAACGAAGAAGGCACCACAAAATTGTTTTGAAAGCATAAAATGAACTATTTTGAGAATGACCAATCAAGAAGGGTCTCCCTGCCATTAAAACAGTCTCTAATGCTATGAAACTCAACATCAAGTTGTTGGTCCTGATGAATTGATTCTAGAATAGAATATTTCAACTGAACACTGGACAAATAATCCTCAAGCCCTAATTCCTAGACTTCTATATGTAACTATGAAAAAATATCTATCAAATTCTACTCTTCTAATGATTCTTTCACTTCCTGGGTCAGAAGTTTCCTACTCAAAGCATCTACAATGACATTCCCTTTCCCTATGGTATAGGCAATGTAAAAATCAAAATATTGTAGCTATTCCACCCAATACCTCTAGAAGAGATTCACATATTTTTGGGAGAAGATATAACTCAATCTCTTGTGGTATGAAAACATGGTAAACCTTTATCTATAATGTTAATGTTGAAAACACTCAAGTGCATGCATCACAACTACAAGTTTTAGTTCATGGTTCAAATAATTCTTATCATGTGTCCTAATATAAAAATATCCATAATAAACGACATGATAACCCTGTATAAGAACGTAGCCCAAGCCTGAACATGATGTATCATAAAAGACTTCATAGCCCTACCCGGCCTCAAGAAGAGTTAACACTAGTGTAGTAGCCAAAATTAATCTCAGATCAACAAAATAATTCTGACATTTCTCATCCCAAGAAAACATTACTCATTTATAATATAGATTATTCATCAGAGAATCCAACTTAAAGAATTAAATAACAAACCGGTGATAATACCAAGCAAGACCAAAGAAACTACAGATCTCTAAAAGATTTCTTGGTAGTTCTCAAGTCATAGAAGCTTTCACCTTTTTAGGATCAACTAAAATACCATGTTTCAAAACCATGTGTCCCAATAATTTCACTTCCTGAATCTAGGAATCACATTTCAAAATCCTAGCATAAAGTTATGGATAACTCAATAAGCTCATAACTATTATCAGATGATGCACATGATCCTCCTCATACATAGAGTAAACTAGGAATTCATTGGAAAATACTACCACAAAATTATCAAATACCCATGGAAAATCATGTTCCTTAAAGCCATGAAAACTATAGGAGATTTTGTTAGACCAAAGGGAATCAAAAGGTACTCATAATGTAAGAACCTTGTTCTTCCTTTGAGGTATGGATCTTTCCTTTTTAGTTTATACATAAGAAAAATGGGAAAAAGAGTTCAAGGGATGGCTTCAGGACAGTTACATGACTTGAATAGGAACTACATGTCATGTACTTATAGGTACACATCATGTATGTTAGGCTACAGGCCATGTAATCTCAGTACACAACCATATAAGGGTTTGGACAAAAATTGTATAGACACGAAGTGTACTTATTTTATTGATTAAATTGGTAAGTAGTGTCGTTTTGGTGAAAAAGGACAGAGGCTCTCCTAGGTTGATGAAAAAGTAGCACTGAACAGGATTTTTCCTCCCGAATCTCCATACAAACTTTGATTTGATCACCATCAGAGGCATTTGAACCCAATCAATAAGATCTAGATTCCTCTTGAGCTATTATTCATGATTTTTTCTCTCTAAAAAGTTATTTAAGTTTGATATTTTATCATTTTTTTTGTATATGTACATCACTTTAGCTAGAATTGGAGGTTGAGGATGGACTAGGAGTGTCCTGCTATGATGAGGTAGGTGGTCTTGTGCCTTTTTCACAATGTTGAGTTGTTTATATGTGTCTTAGTGTCATTCTCCCATGTTTAAGGTGATGCCTTGAATGGTAATTTACCCTTTTTGTATTATAATGATGATTAGGTCATGACTTAAATTAATTTAATCATGTTTGATCTTATTGGTTTGTTTTAGGGACACCTTGTGGGTGTGTTTCCCTCGGATGACCATTATTTCACCATTTGGCCTAGGATACCTATTGACGTGCCTTTGTTTCCATTTTGGGGGGTTTTTTAAATGAAATTAATTAATTTAATTCTTCCCATGTGATATTAAAATTTCTTAATACTTTTGATAGTTTAATTCACATGTTTTCTTGTTATACATAAACTGCCCATGTGAGTATATTTGTTTAAGACTTGTAATTTTTAGATTACATTAGGCATGTGATATGAACTATCCATGTGAGTATAATTGTTTAATACTTTTTATAGTTTAATTAACTTGTTTATTGTTTTTTATGATTCCCATGTGAGTTGTTTTTTTACCATGTAATAGTGTAATTTACATGTATTGTCTTTTATGCTGAAATGCTTATATACCTGGCTCAACCATGTTGATTTATATGCCTGTGGGAAAAGATTTGTTATTCTTGTGGGTGATTATTTTTTATTCTTGTGGGTGAGGATTTCTTTTTCTTGAAGGATAGGATTGGTTATGCCTACGGGTGGTGGTTTTCTATGCCTGTGGGCAAGATGTTGAGTTGAATATTTAAATGGAAAGGCTTATGATGCGTCTGTCAATCCAAAGCACAAGCTTGGATTTGGTATTCACTTTATTTGTTTAGATAGCCTTATGAAGTATCTATAGAGAATTATTATACGAGGTATTTGAGGTCTTATTTAGGATCTAGAGATTTATGTAATTCAATGTAGTTGAATGGCTAAATTGAACATAATGAATTAAAATGGAAAATATGACTTGTAGGATTGTTCAATTTTGGGTACTTCCTCATTTACTACTTTTCCTTTTTGTACACTACCTATTGCATGTACTCACTAATATATAGGCATAGATATTAGGCAGTCTCCTACTGGGATTTATTCTCACACCTTGTTTGGGTCATGCTTTTGGGCCCAAACTGATTATGTTGTTATAAGCATTGATATGGGAAACCTCCCTTCTACAGGTACTTGAGATTCTATTTATGAGCCGGAAAGCATGGGACCGAGACGGGGATTGTGATTCTCATTAGTTTCCTTTGTTTATTTTTTCTTTTGGAACATATATTGTGGATTCCTACAGTGTACCTATTTTGGTTGTTTTCTTAGAACATAATATGCTACATCATATTTTGTATGAAATGATTCTTGGTTATCTATATTCTATGTATTTCATTGTTTGTTTCAGATGTATGTTGTTTAATTATTCCACTATTGTATTATTATTTAGTCCATTGCGTTACACTCTATAAATTAGGGAATAGTTTCCCACTATCACACCTTATGCCCTTTCATCTAGTCGGATGCCTCTCAAATTTGAAGAAATGTGATTGAGGCCATGTGGTCAACCAGGTATGGGCCACCAGTTGAGTGGCATCCAGATCCGGGACATTATAAAGTGGTATCAGAGCAATTTTTCTTTTATGGATTGCTTTATTGTTTGGAGACTATGGACCGAGATGGAAATGCAAGGGATTTGGTACTAAGTTTTTCCTAGGAGTAGCTACCTCGCGTACAGGGTAAATCCAAATTACCTTGAATGAAATTATAATTTTTGGAATTTTGATCTATTAAAGTTGATTTGATTTCACAGTTGGGTAATGCACTTTTTTGTGCAGTTATTATTTATATCATTTTGGTTCTATTTTGTTGATACCTGATTAGATGAGGGTATTCCATCTCATGCATCATATAAGAACTTGGTATAAATCACATGCCATGCATTCTTGTTATGGAATTTAGAGAACATTAATGATTTTATGTTTTTGTGATGGATTTTTTGCTAAATATGCTTTTTGGTGTGATAGGTACCATGATAGATATGTATTCTACTGTGATGGTTGTATTGTTATGTGTTATGGTTGAATTAAATGGATGCCAAACTTTGATCCCTAGGGAGTATGGGCCCTCTTGGATCAGAATTTGGTGGATCATGTCTTGGCCATGGGGTTCAAATTGAGTTGTCATGTGCTATATATAGATTACAAGCTTTGATTAATGGGGAGTACATGCCCCCAATGATTATAATTTGGCACACCATTACTTTATTTTACAAAAATAGGGGTTTGGGGGAAGTTTTTAGGTCTTACTGTCTGGAAACCTAGAAAACGCGGTGTGTGGTCCAATGAACACACGCTGTGTGTTCTTCTATTTGGTAAGAAAAGAACTTTTACATGTATAAACCATGTACTTTGAGTACACGCCTTGTGCTAGATGACCGTTTCACCAGCCATGTGAGAGAAAAACACAGGTTGTTGAGTTTTGATCACAACACGTCGTGTACCTTATGTACACCCCGTGTAGTTTTAAATAGGCATACTTGTGTAGTTATGGACATGTAAAATTACATGTCCATGAGGGAAGACTTGTGTACATTCCATGTACCCAACTAACACATCGTGTACCTAGGTTGTTTACACAACAAGGCCAGCAGGAGTACAAGACCTTGTAAGAGCTTAAGTGTACACTCTGTGTATAGTCCCTGCATGACTAGGATGGTAGAACTACACGAACATGTAAGGTATTAAATATACATGTTGTGTATGGTTCCTAAACACCATGTAATCATATTTTGTGAAATTTTGAGACTTCTATTCTTTGGTTTAGTTCTTTCACTCTTGAACTCTATACCTTGATGAGTAATATTATACTGAGGTGTATGTGATAGACTTTACAGAAAAATACCACCACGATGACCTCCAGTTCTATGCAAGGAGAGTAGTAATGATCAAACCCCAGAGGTGGAAGGCCATGGGATACTAGTGGACCCTCCAAACGTTCAAATTATGACACCACCTGTTATACCAGACATAGGCATGGATGCACAGTTCCATGAAGGCTTCATGAGGTTTATACAGACCTTATAGGGAGTACCTCATCCTACCACATCTATGGAAGAACTGACATGAGTATTACAGTAGTAGAATCTACCAATATTTTTACGGGATAGTGGACCATAGGCTGTAGAGTCATGGTTGGAGTCCATGCTTATGATCTTAGAGCATTTGGAGATACCTCCTGAGAGGAGGGTCAAGCTCGTAGCTTATATATTGTGTGATTCGTCCAATAGGTGGTGGGATGTTATCAATCAGACAGAGCATCATCGGTACATGGGATGGGGAGATTTTCAAATATTCTTCTATGCCAACTATTTTCCTGAGACGATGATGGCTGAAAGAGCCAGGGAATTCATGCATCTGGAGTATGTCGCAATGTCAGTGATGGACTACTTTTCCCATTTCACTGAGCTTCAGATATTCTAACCTATTCTGATGGGTGACGATAAATCGAGGTATAGGCAATTCAAGGATTGACTCAAGTACAAAATATTATCACATGTTAATGTTTTTAGATTTCCTTCTGTATATTCCATCATGAATTAGGTGCTGATTACCAAGTGTAATCTATAGGAAGCTGGAGGTGTGAACTAGGGCGGTTCGGCACTGAGATCTAGTACTATCTTAACTGGGATCAAGAAGTGCCATATAGAGATTTCTATTGGTGATATGAGTAGTCAAAATATTTATTCGGGTAGCCAGGAAAGGTACTATTAGTGTGCAAGAGCTAGGCATATGAGACTGCAGTGCCAAATAGACTCAGTCGAGTGTCGAGCTTATTATAAGATGGGCTATCTACAGTGCTTCTATAGGGTGTTTCCACCAGCATCTAGTGAGAGGGGTTTTGCATCGACTCTACATTTAGGAGAAAGGTTAGAAACTTATCACCAATTAGGGAATTGGAATATGTCAACCCATTCATGCTAAGGTGGTAGTTGTGGATGTGGTAGCCAGACCCTAGGATCTCAGTGATAGTAGGGTGGGTCAGCTCATGGTAGCCAGGTAGTGTCTCAGGGCCACGGTATGGGTCAGACTTATACAGTGAAATAGACCCAACATGAGTAGGACCCCATATCATCTACTTTTAGTGGTACTATTATAGTCGCCTCACTTTTATCTTCTTCACTCTTTAATACAGGGGATCCATATAGTTTTGTATATGTTCCCATTATATAGAACCTTGGGCTCAGTTTTTTCTGTTATGATGATGTTATGATGCTAGAAACTTTGTTAGTGATATGGAGGGAAGGTGTGTGTCAATTTAAGGAGTTACCCCTTAAGGTTGGTGGGTGTCACTTCATTTGGGATATCTATGTCTTAGAGATGACAAGTTTTGATGTCATACTCGAAATGGACTGGTAAGTCTCTATGCAATACTTTGTTGATTTCTATTGCTATAGAATTATTTTTACATCACTGGAAGCCAGATCATTTATATACAAGGGAGAGTAGGATGTCCAGGCAAGCCAAGATGGACCCGAGAAAAATGGGTTGAGTGGGATGACAGCACAGACTGCCATTTTATATCTGGATTACCAGGGAACACATCAGAGATATTTTCCTCCAGTGGTTGATCATTTCAAATATGTTTTCCTATATGAATTTTCACGGTTACCTCTGTGAGAGAGGTTGAGTTCATGATCGAGATAGTGTCAAGAGCTACACCAATATCAATTCCTCTGTATATGATGGCTAATACGGAGTTGTAGGAGCTAAAAGGGTAGCTAGAGGATTTAGAGTCAAAGGGGCTTATTCAACCCAGTACTTCTCTATGGGGTTCTCCGATACTTTTGTGAAAAAGGTGGATGGTACCCTCCATCTATGTATGGACTATCAGAAACTAAACCAACTAACAGTTAAAAACTGATATCCCTTGACATGGATAAATGACCTATTTGATCAGCTTTTAGGATCCTGGGTGCTCTTGAAAATCGACTTAAGGTTAGGATATCACTAGGTACATGTTTGACCTTTATACATACTTCATACCACATTTCATAGCAGGTATGATCTATATGAGTATCTGGTTATGTTGTTCGGTCTCACGAATGAGCCAATAGTTTTCATGGAACTGATGAACTGAGTGTTCCATCCTTACATGGATTATTTTGTGGTGGTTTACATGGATGATATCGTGGTGTATTTTCACAATCAACATGACCATTCCAACCATCTTGAGATCATTTTTAATACACTGAGAGAGTATCAGCCTTATGCTAAGCTCACAAAGTGCCACTTCTGGATGGATTAGATTCACTTCTTGGGCCACTCATCTTGAATATAGGAGTATCAGTGGACCCATATAAAGTGATAATAGTAGTTACCTAGAAGCATCCCATGAACGTATTTTAGGTGCAGATTTTCCTAAGGATTTCTGGATGGTGTAGTCATTTCATATAGGACTTCTCACACTTAGAATCACTGATGACAGGCTTGAAAAATATGTGTGTGAAGTATGTATGGTCATATTCATGCAAGAAGGCCTTTCAAAATATTAAAGGGAGACTAATTTCAGCACTTATATGGATTTTTTTAGAGACGGGTGGGAGTTACATTGTGTACTATGATGCATCAGGTATTGGGCTAAGAGCAGTGCTTATGCAATGGGAAAAATTCATTTCGTATGGGTCTCAGTAGTTGAGGCCACATGATATGAACTATCTGACGCATTATCTCAAGTTATCCATGGTTTTTCATGCCTTAAAATATTGAAGACATTACTTATTGGGGAGTGTTTTGTGGTGTACACAGACCATAAAAGTATCAAGTAAACCTTTAATCAGTGTGATCTAAATATGAGGCGGTGAAGGTGGGTGGAATACTTTCAGTATTTTGATGTTGATATTGTCTATACACCTGGAAAATATAATGAAATGGCTGATATACTGAGTAGGAGGACTCAGATGCTGGCATTGCAGGAGGCCAGTAGTAAGTGGTAGCTTATGGAGTTGTTCTCTGAGATGCACTTGGAGGTGCATGACAGTTAGGGATAGATTTTCCTTTCTTATTTAGCTATTACTTATACCCTCTTGGATATACTGAAGATGAGGAAACTATTAGATTCTTAGGGCCTAGTCCGGTGGGAGAGTGTAGCAGGTGAGGATCCACCTCCATGTTGGACAGTAGGTGATGACGAGATCTTGCGGATCCATGGACGTGTCTGGGTTCCAGTGGACATATGTGAGGTATTGATGTAGAAGTTTCATGATTCAGCTTGGGTAGTACATCCCAGAGTTACCAATATGTACCATGACGTACACCATTAGTACTGGTGGTTGGGTATGAAGAGTGAGGTGGCTGGTTTTGTTATGAGGTGTTCCACTTGTCGGTAGGTCCAGGAGGAACATCAGCAGCCAGCCAGGCTTTTATAGTAGTTACCTATTCCGAAGTGTAATGGGATGATGTCATGATGGATTTCATGACTAGGTTATCGAGGTAACCTAGAGGTAACGATGATTTTTGGTTGGTGCTTGATATACTTATGAAGGTCGCTCAATTCTTAACGATCAAGGAGTCCTTTGGTGTTGGTGATCTTGGGAAAATTTATATTCATGAGGTGGTATGATTTCATGGGGTCCCTTGTTTTATGGTTTCAGATAGGGACACTCGTTTTACGTCTCATTTCTGGAAGAGTTTTTAGAGGGTGCTAGGTACATAGGTTCTTCTGAGCACAGCATACCACCCTCATATTGATGGCCAGTTAGAGCATATGATATAGGTGTTGGAGGACATGATGCGCGCATGCGTCCTAGACTTTGGGGGATCTTGGGAGAATCATATTCCCCTGGTTAAATTTTCCTATAATTATGGTTTCCAGGATACAATATAGATGGAACCTTATGAGGCTTTGAACGGTAGTCCATGCTGATCGACCCTATGCTGGTTGGAGGTGGGTGAAATAGCTTTACCGGGACTACATCTCGTGCAGGAGACTTATGAGAATATCTAGTTGATTCAGAAGTGAATTAATACTGTGTAGTCTAGAAAAAAAATATTATTTCAATCGTTGAAGATGAACTCTAGAGTTTTAGGTTGGGGATCGAGTTTTCCTACGTGTTACACCGAGGTTTAGGAAGAAGAGGATCAGGAGACAGTGTAATCTTTCATCGAGATGCGTCAGTCTTTTTCAGATTCTAGAGAGGGTCGGGCCGGTTGCCTATCAATTATAGTTACCTCAGAGATACGGGTCTATTCAAAATAACTTCCATGTTTCTTAGTTGCAACATTACTTCTCAGACCCATCTCACACCTTTCATGACAAGGAAGTGGAGTTATAGGAAAATGCGTCCTTTGAGGATCATTCAATTCGTATTTTTTATGGTAGCAAGAAGATTCTTTGTGTCTAGTTTATTCCTTTGGTATGGATTCTATGGAAGTATGTCTGTTTATAGAACGAGACTTGGGAGAGGGAGGCCAACGTATGATCATAGTTTCCAAATTTGTTCTCAGATAATTATGTATCACCCTTGGAAGGGAAATTCGAGGATGAATTGCTTTAAGGGGGAAGTTTGTAAGAACTTGGTTCTTCACTTGAGGTATGGATCTTTCCTTTTTAGTTAATACTTAAGAAAATGATGGAAATAGTTCAAGGGATGGATTTAGGCCTGTTATATGATGTGACTAGAAACAATAAGTCGTTTACTTATAGGTACACTCCATGTGTGTTATGTTACATTCCATGTAATCCTGGTACACAGCCATGTAATGGTCTGTACAGAAACTATATGAACACGGAATATAGTCTCAAGTAAAATTTGTGTACTTTTTTATTGATTAAATCAGGAAGTAGTGTCATTTTTTTTTAAAATGGTCAGAGGCACTCCTGGGTTGACAAACAAGCAGTGAAGAATGGGATTTTTCCTCCTAAATCTCCATCTGAACTCTGATTCATTTGTTTTTGGACCCATTTGAACCCAATTAGTAAGATCGATATTCCTATTGAGTCATTATTAGTGATTTTTTATCTTGAAAAAATTATTTAAGGTTGATCTTTAATCATTGTTTTATAGATCTACATTGTTTTAGCTTGAATTGGAGGTTGAGGCTGGAAGAGGAGATTCATACTACAATGAGGCAGGTGGTCTTGTTCATTTCACTCAATGTCAAGTTTTTTATATGTGTCGTAGTGTCATTATCCCATGTTTAGGGTGTAACCTTTAATGGGAGTCGACCCTTGTTGTTTTCTAATGATTATTAAGTCATGAAGTAAATTAATTTAAACATGTTTGAGTTTTTTTGTTTGATTTAGGGCCACCCCGTGGGTGCGTTTCCTTCAGAAGACCATTGTTTGGCCATTTCGACTAGGATTACTGTGGGAATTCCTTTTTTTCCCTTTTTAGGGTTGTTTAAAAGGAAATTGGTTAATTGAATTTTTTCTATGTGAGATGAAAATTTCTTAATCCTTGTGATATTTTAATTCACATGTTTTCTTGTTACACATAAATTACCCATGTGAGTATATTTGTTTAAGCCTTGTAATTGTTATATTACATTAGGATTTTGATATGAACTTCCCATGTGAGTATAATTGTTTAATCCTTCTGATAGTTTAATTCACTTTTTTATTGTTTTTTATGATTCCTACATGAGTTGTTATTATGTTAACCATGTAATAGTGTAATTTACATGTGTTTTATTTTTTGTTGAAATGTTGATATACCCAGATTGACCCTATCAATTTTTATTCCTGTGGGTGAGGATTTTTTATGCCTATAGATGAGGATTTTTTATGGCTATAGGTGAGGATTTTTTATGCCTGAGGGTGAGAATTGGTTATACCAGTGGGTGGGGTTTTTATTTTCTTGTGGGAAAGATGATGAGTTGAATATTTAAATGGAATGACTTATGATGCATCTTCCAAGACAAATCACATTCTTGGATTCATTCCTTACTTTATTTTTTTATATCCTTATGAGGTATCTATAGAGCATTCTTATAAGGGGGATTGATTGGATTTAATATATCTCGATACTTATATAATTCAATGTAGTTGTATGGTTGAACTAACCATAATGATTTAAAATGGAAAAAATGACTTGTAGGATTTTTCACTTTTGGGTACTTCATAGATTACTGTTTTTCTTTTTTGTGCACTACCTGTTGCATATACTCACAGACATATAGTCTCAGATCTTGGGTAGTTTCCTACTGGGATTTATTCTCACACCCAGTTTGGGTCAGGATTTTTGGCTCAAATAGATTATGTTTTTGTAGGTATCAATAAGGTAAAGAACCCTTATACATGTACAAGAGATGTTGTTTAGGAGCCGGAGGGCATGGGACCAAGCTAAGGCTTGTGATGATTCTGAGTTTACGTTATTTCTTTTTTCTTTTGGAACATATATTTTGGATTTCTATAGTGTACCTATTTTGGATGTTTTCTTAGAACATAATATGCTACATCATCTTTTGTATGAAATGATTCTTGGTTATTTATCTTATCAGTTTTTTCTATTTATTTCATATGTATATTGTTTACTACTTCCACTATTGTATTATTATTTATTCCATTGGGTTACACTCTGCCAATGAGGGCATAGTTTCCCCACTATCACACCCTAGGCCCTCGCTGCTAGTCGATAGCCTCTGGAATTTTGGGAAATGCACTTGAGGCCATGTGACCAGCCAGGTATGAGGAACCAGTTGAGTAGCATCTGAATCTGGGACGTTACACATAATGACCGTACCTATTCCAAAAGGTGGTTTTCTGAATTTTATATTCTTCTATCCTCATTTGATGGTAACCAAAGTTAAGATCAATCTTTAAAACCATCTTTTCCCCTTTTAACTGATCAAATAGATCATTATTCTGTGGAAATGAATATTTTTTCTTTATCATAACTCAATTGAGTTTTAAATAATAAACACAAAGGAAGAGTGAACCATTTTTTTCTTAGAAAAGAGAATCATTTCTTCCCAAGGTAACACACTCTATTGAATAAAGTATTTATCAATAAGATCATCCAATAGGGTCTTTAGTTCTTTAATTTAAGTTGGATCTATATGGTAAGATAAAATATAAACTGTTTGATCACCAGTCGCAATATCAATAGAGAACTCTACCTCCCCCACTGGTGGTAAACCATAGATGTCAAAAGGAAACACATTGGGAAACTTGAAAAAAGCTGGAGGGAGATCTCCACCTAAAGATTCTCACTCTAGATCAAAAGAAAAAACATATATCACTTTACCTTACTCTGGATAAGAAGGTCTAACTCTTCATGACCTTGGGTCCCATTCTCCTTGAAAGATTCATCACGCACCATCAGTTGTAGTGAAAGAGACCTGTCAAATAAAACAATATATCAAAGATTTATTAGCAATGATCAAATTCATTCTGAATAAGGCGTCAATAGGTTTCATGTCAAGAACAATAAAAAATACAAGCAAGCTCTACATATGAGAGAGAGAAAACACAGGTGGTACTATGGAGTCCCTACTCTCTCTTCATACCAAGGGGTTTAATAATATCCATTTCACAAGAAAAAAACCCCATAGGAAGATTAATAAGATTAACAAAATGAGTTGAAAAAAATGAATGAGATGCACTAGTATCAAATGGAGTAGTCCCTAATGTTTAATCTATAGTAATGGTACCTCTCATGGTTGTTGGACCTATATCCACATCCTCTAGAGTCTCTTCCATAGTATGAAGAAGCTTTATTCTGAATGCCTTTGGATGGAACCTTTTTCACATGAATCAACTAATTTCACTAAAATTTTAGAATGATTTTATGATCTCATGGCACTATATAGAGTTGAATAAACATTTAATATCCTCTATAAGTTACCTGAGAATCTGTAGGAACCACATACCTTGGGTGCCTCAGCGAAAATTCTCTTTGAATATATCATCTTTCCACACTGGTAACAAACCAAATGACTTCTTCTAGGCACTTTGGGAGGTCTATAATGACCCTGATGTTGACAACCACCATAAGAATCATCATGATTCCTATTTCCCTTAGATTAATTCACATTTCCACTAGGACTTAATGAAACTCTTGGTAACCCTAACTTGCCATCCAGGTCTATCTCGGCCATCAGTTCTCTATCTAGTTCATTAGAATAAGAGGTAAATTTCAGTAAGAAAACCTAAGAACAAATTTCATAATGAATTCCAAACTCTAAACATTGAGCCTTTATCTTCTCATTCGATACAATAATAGGTTCGAAACACATGAGCTCAGAAAAATGGTTTTTATACTCTTTCATGGTCTTGTCAGCCTACTCATATTTTAAAAACATCCTAGCCTTGGATAAAATTAGTGAATTTAGATATAATTTTTTGGTGAAAATAACTTTGAAGTCTTTCCAATCCAAGTCCTCATGCTTCGTATCCATCACCATGGTGTCCCACCATCTCCTTCTTAGTCCTTCCTGCATGAAGGTGGCACACTTTACTTTGATTTCATTGGGTGTGACCAAGAACCCATAAAAATGCTCCATTATTCTCAACCACTCTTTGACTAATTGAGGATAATATGATAATTTGAATGGTGTTATCTTCTAGTGAAGGAAATATTGAGAATAAATCTTAAAAATGTCCATCTGAGGTTCCACAATTGGAGCCTAAATAGAAACTGGTAGTGTTGCAGGTCCCATAGCATAGACATCACGCAAAATCACCTCCACCAGATTCAGGTCCACTATAGGATTAACTCATTGTGGTTTATGAGGGTCTTTCTTCTAGATCTGATTCACACATCTTCTTAGAGTAATTATGTAACAAAACATCAGCAGACAACAAGCAAGATATCAGATAACACTCAAATAGAGGAAAAGGGAAAATTAATCCAAACAGATAGACAGAAAAGATTTGGATTTCAATCTATCCAAATCAAATATTTGGAAAAGCCTATAACTAATCCTTAAGATTTATTTCCCTAACCACCCCTAGAGACATAGGTTTCATAATAGTGAGAGATTTCCAGGAACTCAATCAGAACTACCTTCTAAGTCCTGATAAGATTTTACAAATGCATACTGACTTCAAGGAAATATGCATGAACGTGTACCTTTGATACCACTTTGTCACAAACATGGCTTGGTACCCTGGTAACCTAATAACCAATCAATACATGACATAGCTTGAATGTAATTCCCAATCCCCATGGGTCAGCAATTAGCACATGGCATTATACACAAATAATGTGGAAACAAATTTTCCAAAATCATTGTGGAAGTAAGATAATGAATTAGTATGCATACAAAATAAACTCCACTAGGAGTAATTTACCTAAATTCAAATAGGTATAATAACCCAGTGTAATATAAACAAGTACTATAAAATAGGAAAACACTACCCATGTCCCAATGGACACAAAACAACAAGACCACAGATCAACAGCTAGAACCACCTATTTGTGGTTATTTAACACCGGTCTAACCTAGAAGGAGATAATCTACAAACTCCCAAAGGCACACGTAGGGTGTGATCTAAAATAAACCTAGTAGGTTATCACCATGGATTCCATAATAGATTCCAATATCAAATTAACCAAAGAAAGTGCTTTCAATTATAAAATAAATAGGTTTGAAATTTCAAAATCATATTTAAACAAATCATGCTTTAGATTTCCAAAATATGGAAATACTTTAGATATTATTTCATCACAATTCAAAATATGTAAATAAATTTCAAATGATGGAATTACATTTAGAAAAAAGAGCTTTACACAAATGAATTAAATAAACACTTTTATACAAAATATATTATATAATTCATAAGTCGTGTAAATTAGTTTATAAAAATGGACTATATTCATTTGAAATACAAACAAGTGAGCAACATGGTCATATTCCTAAAAAGTTATAATAATTCCAATATAAAGGGACTCTACACAATCTAATAGAAACATGGAAATATGTACATATGTCCCTTTGACCTTAGGTCAAAGAGGACTCTTCATCATCACCTAAGGGAGGTGACGTTCAGAATTATTGTCTTTGAATGTTGTAGAATCATAGAGTGTTGTCCAATTAACACACTAACTACATATGGATTGAATGTGATCTAGTAAAAACTAATGATGGGAAATTTATTTCAAACAACCTTATTGTAAAATTAATCCCATTCTCCATTTCAAATATTCCAATTTGCATTTAAAAACAAAAATAGTATTTTAACCTAAACATGCCTTTTCACCAAGATAAAACACTAAGGCTTATATCAAAACCATTTTTTAAAGACAATTTCACAAATGGGAATTTGAAATAAATTCACCATTAAATTTCACAATTTAATCCAAAAAATTAATTTTCCAACAAATTCCATCAATTTCATAATACCCCCCCCCCCCCCCCCAATTCAATGGAATTGGGCTTTTTCACAATTTTCCATCAAATCCTTTTACCATAATTAAATTCAAAAATTCAATTGAAATAATTTTAAATTTTAAATTTAACAATTTAAATTCCATCAATTTCCATAAACATGTCCCAATTCAATGGAATTGGGGCTTTTTCTAATTTCATACCAAACCCCCATTTTTCTTCAAATCCCAAATTCAATGGAATTGGGTTTTTCCAACAAATCAATTGAAATACATTTAATCAAAACCAATAAATTGAAATTAATTAAAAAATTTGAAAGTAAAAAAAATCAGTTTAGGTTTAACAAAATTTAGGCATCGTAATGGAAGAAACTACCTCGGGATCAACGGATCTCGAATCACAAATTCATAAATAGAAAACTTTAATAAGGAATGATGGAAACTAGGATCTATGAATAAAAACTAGTTTTAGATCCAAAACATTGGGTATTGGGTCCAAAAATAAATATGAGGATCCACATAGGCCTAGATATGAGAATATATATCTTGGTAGAATGAGATAGGGATGACGAAACTAGCTGAGAGAAGATCGTAGGGTGTTTCTAAAGATTCTGATCACTTCCAGGAGGGATTTAAGGGACCAAAAACTCTTATTGGAAGCTATAAGGATGGTAAAAAATCAAATATGTGTCATACCAGTCCATCGAGGACCTAAAAAATGGTTCTAGAGTTTTTAATCAAAAATAATATTAATTAAAAACCCATCTACACAGTTTCCTGGGAAGAGGCACACGGTTTAGAAAAAATCGTGCACTAGTCATGCGCTAGTTTTAAATGGGATACATAGTTTCTCCTAAGAGGGTGCATGGATTGACTAACCATGCACTAACCATTTAAAATACTACTACCTTGGGTTGCATTGTTTTTTCTTAGGGGGTGCACGGCTTGGGAAAACCATGTTCTAACCATGCACTAGCCTAGAAATTTCCAAAACATTTAAAATTCAACTTGAAACAACCACAAATGAAACCCTACCAAACCATGATTAAAATTTTGGATTTAGGAAAAAATTAAAACTATAATAGGATGTTACATGGCCTTGATATATCCCCAATGACACTTATGAAGGGTCGATCTGATTTTGAATGATTAAGAAATGGTTTTTCAAATATCAATTTGATTTTTGAAATCCAAATAATATATATATATATATATATACAAAAATATATTCCTAAAAGGGATGAATTGATGGGTTTCATCATTTTTGGTACATGTATTAGGTAGGGGTGGGTATAGACATGTAGGATAAGACAAAATAAAAATAAATATAATAGTGGGTGGCATAAATCGCCCACATTAAACTTTCTATGGATAGCGAATTTTAAAAATATTCTAAAAGATTATATTCTCCCTGATAGTTTGAAATTATCTTCAACATTAATTCCTTAAACTTGAGTATATCCCTTATAGACTGGTCATTATTTTTTCAGAATATCTATTCAATTTTCATCAAGATTATTCTTGAAGACCCATTTTGTACCAATGACATTGTGATTTTCACATTTATCCACCCAAGTCTAATTTTTATCAAATTGATCCAATTATTCATTCATGTATTAAACCAATGATTCCTTATTTTCATGTTTAGTTGAATGAAGTGGGTCCAATCTCGAACAATATATAAGTGTTATCTACTCTATTGATTCTTTGAGTATATGTTCTAGTAAATGTTTCTCTAATGATATTTATTTGAGAAACTTGATCTTATCTCATTCATGTTTGAGTTACAAGTTTACTCACTTCGTCGCAATTCTATTCTACTAGTTAAATATTAGAATCATCATCATTTAAAACATTTTGGGTTTATCCTAAATCTATAATTATATCTTCACTTACTTCAAAAAATTCTTCAAAAACTGAAATTAAGAATTTTGTTTTATCTTTATTCTCTTAAACCATTACATCAGTTCTTTAAAAAAACTTTTTGGTCCTATTTATAAAACATTTATTGGTTTTACTCTTTTGTGAGTAAAAAAAGAATTTTTATTTATCCAATTTATCTAACACTATATTTTACTTTATTTCATTCATTATTATGAATAAAACTATTCCTTCCAAATATAATTAGATGTTTTAAAGAGGGATTCCTTCCATGCCACATTTCTTATAGAATTTATCCATATCTGGATAGAGTAAAACTTTATTTTGAGTATAGAAATACATTTTAACCACTTATTTATAGGACTTGAGAGAGGTTTCACTTTTTATAAATAGTATCTTTTGAATTTTTTTACTATACAATTTCTCATTTCCACAATCACATTCTATTTTGGGGTTCTCACTAGAGAAACTTAATTTTTAATACCATGATTTTCTATATAATTTTTAATATCAGGGGATGTGTACTCTATTCTATTATCTTATCTTATAATTATCATAGTTCTTCCAAGTTCATTTTCTTCTCTTCTTTAAAAACTTTTTATGTAATCCTATACTTATATTTTTTAACATATGAAAATTGTTGACCCCATAATGTTATAATAATATATAAATAAGATGAAATTCCTCTCACCATATATTCCTATAAAACTAATCAGACCATATGAATTAGTTTCAATAAAATTTAGCAAACTCATCACTCTATTCTTATTTTTATTATATGGTTTCGAAACCATATTTCCTCAAAAAAAGTTTTACAAATAGTTTCTTGATCTTGCTTCAAGTTTGGAATATCCACTCCAGCTCTGATTTTTGAGAAACAAAATCATAATTCATTTATTGATGTAGCCTAACCTCTAGTTCCACAATCTATTTTCTTCTTCCATGGACAGAATACATGTAATCTCTTTTATATCAACATGATATAATTTTTTTCTTTTCCTCCATACCTTCATTAGAAAATTCCTAGATATTAATTTGATGTTGAATACATTACAACTAAATGTAGTAACTAAAACTAAGTCACAAAGCTAAGAAACACTCAAAAGATAAATATTAAGTCCATCAACAAAGAATATATTAGTTTTCTTAAATTAATAATCACTCAATTGAGTTTCCCCACTATATTTAATCTTCAGAACTCCATATTTCCCAAATTTAATTTTTCTATAAATTATGTCATTAAATTTTTTTTTTTAAATCCATATTAACTATCATATAGGATGAACATCATATTTCAGAATCTAATAATTCTATTATTTATTTATTTCCAAGAGATTTAAACCAAGTTTATTTATCAACTTTATTCCTTTCATTCCAAGAAATTTTGAGTGGGTTGAGACTTTTTTGGTTTCTTATCATTATTTTTAACACAATACATCAATTCAAATTATTATTATTCTAGAGGATAAAACATGTCCATTAAGGGGACTAAATTAAACTACCTTACAACCACTTCCTTTTGTCTTACATAATAATATATTCCTCTTATGTACCTATAATCAACTGCTTTATGTCCAGAGTTTGAATAATTCAAATAGTGACCATAGAAATAATTTATTCCCAGATATGAATAATAAGTTATAACTCTCCTTTACTAAATTCCATAGCTTCTCCCCTTAGATATATTTTTTCTTCTTGAAAAAAAGTGAATGTGTGTCTAAGAAAACCACAAAAATGACCCTTCACCCTGAGAAATATCATGTTGTTTTCACCTCTCCATATATATCCTAATTTTAAAAAATTCTTTGACAATTGATAAGTTCTAAATGGTTGAGAAATTTATCCATTCAACAGTATCTTGATGATCTTCACATTAGTCGGGTTTGTTTTTATTATACTAGACACAAACCCAATACCATTTTCTCCCATGCCATTTAGCCTTTCAGAATCAGGATTAATTAAAAAGTTTTAGTTACTCCTTCATCCCATTCTTTTAATACTTCATCTAAAAAATCACAAACCGAGGATTCTAATTAAATCCATGTGTTTTTTTCTAGTTCAAGTCACTTTCTCAAGAAAATGACATATTTTTTAGTATCATTAATCTTATTTAATTTCTCTTTAATAGATAATTTAATGTTTTTAATGGTCTTATACTATTATTTAAAATACAATGGTTAATTCATAGCTTATTATTATTTCATATGATTCTTCTCACATTATCTAACTATTTGATCTAGAAGATCCACTTATTATTCAAGTTCATCAACATAACTCAATGTATCCTTCAAAAAACCTCAAATTTTTCTATTTTCATTTATTTTCAAATTTATATCTTCATGATCTCCTTGTAATTAAACCAAGATATCAATAACTCTCTCTTATGTAACATTATCTTCTTTAGATTCAACATTTTATTTTTTTCACCAATTCCATAATATCATCTTTCACATATAAGATAAACTCAACTTTAATTCATTCCAATGGATATTATTTATCTTATTATTCTTACGTGATAACAAGAATATTATTATAAAACTAATTTCAACTTGAATTCCAATAATTGAAATTTATTCTAAGTGGAAAATTAACTTTCTTTCTTGGTGAGAATTTATACTCACCATCCTCTTCATCAAATCTATTTGGACACCAAGTAGTGATCTGTTTAACCTTTCCATAATGGAAACAATCTATAGGTATCTTTCTCTCAAATATACCTTCACCATTTTTAAATTTCTTAAAGTAAGTGATAAGAAGTCATCACTTACATTATCATCTTTTTCATACTCTTAAAATTACATCTTGTCAATATCATTAAATATAATCTCTTTAGGTGAATATTAAAACACCTCCCATGTTTCAACTATATTTCACATGAAACTAACTTTTTTTACAATTAATCAAGAAGTAACTCACTAAGATTCATCTACTATATTGCTAAAACTTTTTTATTTTATATAATGTAAAATATTATAATGATCTTATTCACAATAATTGAATCCTTAATCTCCTGACTAAGCCCTTGAATAGAACCAACAAATATATTAATAAAATCAAAGAAACCATTTATATTTTTATTTTGTTTCATCATTATATCACCAAATTTCTTATTTAAAATGTATAGATTTTTCACTTTCACTTTGGTATCACCTTAAAAATGTTATCATGTTTGTTCAAAATACCTTTGGTTTTTTATCAATATATCACCTTCATATAAATTTGATTAGAAATTATTTATAATAATAATTTCCCAGGATTGGCATCATAATTAAACATCCATTTGTATACTTATATTAAATAACTACCAATGGGATCACTAACATGAACTCTAAGAACTGCGGCTAAGTAAACATCTAGGCTAAGAGATCTAATATTTGATTTTATCCTGTTATTCTTAACCTATTAGTTTTAACCATAAAATTAAGGTACTACCTTTATATTCAATTCATTATCTATTACTTTTTTCACTCAATATATTCAAGAAAAAAACAAAGGATCTTATACCACATATTGTAAAAGGTGGCCCCACTAAATTCCCTAAGAGGGGGTGAATTTGGGAATATAGAAATTCCAACTTCTCTTATGAGTTAATTGGCACTTGTATTCGCATTGGAAAAGATACCTAGAATTTTATTTTTTATCACAACCAATGTTACAAATATAATGATCATGGAACACTGATTTTACTTGGTTGAACAATAAAAGTATACTCTAAAGAACACATTTCAATGATGAGTTGATATGTCTATTAGACACTACCTCACTAGTATATGATTAGAACTTTATGAACATTTCACTGCTCCATCAAGGTCCAAGTCCTCTTTCTTTCGTCCAATAACTAATTTCAAGAGGGGTAGAAAGATTGAATCAATATGTAGATAGATATTTACTAGATATAAGTCAGTGATACAATTCCAAATTGCAATCATGTTCTCCATGATTCTTCAATTCTTCAATTTCATTTCTTTAAAGATATTCACAATACACTCTCTATATTCCCGACCTAATAGTTAATGAAATATATCCTCACACACATAAGATAAAAAATCTATATATATATATTAATCTTTACTGTTGATCCTATAATTATAAATCTTCAATAGTACTCATTCCCTCTTTTTATAAATTTTTTTAAATTTATCACATCAATCTTTTCATATTCAGTGATTGTTTAAATTTCAAATTTGAAATCAAAACAGTAGTCAATTTCCAAGTTCCTTAGATTTAATTCTAGCCTTTTGATCTTACTACATTATATCTTCACCCATGAAGTCTATGTGGGTAGTTTAACTTGTATAACTAATCACTAAACCACCAACAGTTATCCATATTAGTATTCTTTTTCAAATTATATAAAAACCATATATAACAACATAAGGTGATGCTTTGCGGAATGATAGGTCAATTTGCCTATAACTTATCTGAAATAATGGATAGATCACAGTGCTATCTAAACCATTTTTATGTGTATCCTTATCCTATAATGGAATTATATAATATTTAGGATTCATGTACTTTAACTCTAGAAACACACAAATATACCAAGACTTTTTCATGGTGTGATTTGATATGATAATTCATGGAATATCTTAACCTTCTGTAATAGGTTCCATAGTGTATGTTATGCTTTCTATCAAGCTTTATGTTTCTTATGCCTTGATCATGGTAGGATAATATCAAGAAAAACTAATAGAAATATAAGGTTTGCAGTTAGAACATTTTGGCAGTACTTAATAAAATAACCCTTGATAAGTTATTTGTAATAGGATAATTGAGAATATTGTTTCTAAAGGGGAAAAAAAGATTATTCTTTTATATCATTTTAATCTATTATCACAATTATGATAAGGTAATATTCATGAGAATATTTATTATAGCATGTATTTTCCATGACTACATAGACAAATTATGTTATGGATTTTGATGTAGCTTAATAAGAATTATAGTAATGATCTATTATGGATTTAGAAGTTATATACATTTAGTAAATATTCATCATATTATAATAAACTTTAGATAGTGGTATTATCCAATATGTCAGGGTTGACATAGAAAAAAAGGGATATACTAAATTATATCATCTCCTGAAGGCGTTTTTCTAAGAGATGATATCACAATAAGATAAATAGCCACTGAAGCATGGTATCCCCAATAGTTATAATCATAATCATCATAAGCATGTTTATCATATGATGTTAATAAGTGAGATAGTTTGTATTTGGATCTAGTGCAAGTCAGAGTCTATTAGAGTTGGTTCCCTAGAAACTTCTGACTTTGTATTTTTGATTTTCAGTTTATTTAAAGTCTTGAATATTAATAAATATCTTATCACATGATGGTTATTATTTTTTGTGAAATTTAATGTGATAATATATTTACAGTATTTCTCTCATCAAAAGGTCATAATAGTTCTCTGTTATGAATATAAACTTAAATTGATATAAAGATATTCCATAATACAAGTTTTTGTTTAGATGAAATCAACTAACTCCACACAGATCATATAGGCTACCAGGGGTAGGGGGATCATAAGTCATTGAGACTTCTTCTTCAGAATTTTAGGCTTGGTAATCTCTAGGATAGGAGGTTATGAAAACTTACACGCCCATAGGAATTATAAATTTTTTATTTTTCATTGGATATTTATATTTATGAACATGTGTATTGGTTTTTATACTTGAGAGTATTATTAATAAATATCATGAGTTACACACTTTGATGTATTTTACGAAAATCATGATGGCATATTCTTGTGGAAAGGAAGGATACATTGGTTGTGTCATGAGTGATATGGAATTAATAAATAATTCAAAAACGGATTTATTCCTTTCGAATTAGTGGAAGTAAATTTTACATTACCATTGATGGAAATGGAACTTTATGATTAAGTTTATATCCATAGTGTTTTATCAATGAGTTATTTTCTGTAAATTAAAAGAAATATATATTAAGTATATAGATTTATGGCACATGTGATGAAAATTTGTTGGTGAGATATTGAGACAAAGGGATTATATTACATAGTAATCATTTGTAGGAGGTAGTCATAGCAACAAATTATCCTTACCTCTTTAGGGACCAAGATGTGTTTCTATATATCTCTCTTGTTCTATGAGTTATACTCACAGCTATCAAGATAAGGACCTAGAGGTTCACACACAAAGTATATCCACAATTTCTACCAATTTAGATGAATTGGAGTTCAAAAAAATATAGGCCCCATGTGTGGGTGAAAGGAATATACCCTAAATCCAATATTTCATGTGTTGAAATTTTTGGTGACTGTGCTATTGAGATTACACTGTAATTGATGTAATATTAAGAAAAGTTTTAAGAATACATTTTCACAAGAATATTATGGTATGCATGTGATGCTACTATCACCTTAAATCATATGGTCAAACATTAAGGGTAAATGTATGGATGGTCCCCTCTTATCAGATATCATTAAAAATAATTTTATATGATAAAAATCATAATGGATCAAATTTATAAGATATAAGCATTGACCAAGGTATTAACTCATGTGATAAATCACATGAGTTAATGAACATAATGACCAGGGAGCATCCTTAAGATCTTGATAAAACCTACTACCATATGATGACTGGTATTGTGAATGGGTATGGGGTTTCTAGTTGATACTCCCTTATCTCAAATATCTTATCATATTCCTCCTGTGTGACAATTGATGCTAGAAGATCATGGTTGAAGAGGTAATCATGTTTTGAGAGTGATAATGATTATGTTAGTCCATGAATTTGTATGGATGTGGGAGACCTATGTATGACACTTGAGTGATCATTTTAAAATAAATTTGAATTTATTGGAGCAACAATTACAGTACAATGTATACCATAGTTTACATTATTATTCATTTATATAATTTATATATATTTTATTTATCATTGGTTGGGTAATATTGGGAAGGGATTCTAATCTCTTATATTATTATGATTAACTATTATTCAACCCATTTGAATCCCATAATTGGTATATGATCGATCTATATTTTTAGATTTGTGACATCATGCATGAAATGAAGATACATAGAAAAATAGAATCATTTTTCTCTTATTAAACAAAATGGGAAAAATATATTTCCCTTATGTAGAATGATTATACATAAGGGTCATCATGAACTACCATTGAAAATATGGTTCTGTGTAAGGGTAATTACAACATACCCTAAAATTGATTGGTTCTATGTAAGGGTTTTATTAGGTTACCCTTACATATAAGGGTTATACTTAATGGTTATCCAAGGTTTCCCATATAGAAACGGATTTTGTGTATGGGTCATCACTTAATACCCTTACCTATGGTTTTTTTCATAAGGGTCAAAGCAGGTTACCCTTAAGAAAATACCTCTATATAAGTGTAATTCCTAGCTACCTTTATGCGGGAAGGTTTCCTACATAATATTAATGGAAAGATTAAAAATTATTTTTTTGTTATTTTTTCTTATAGTTTATAATTTTTTATAAATGATAAGAGTTAGTCTTTTTAAATTGGATTTTTAAAGTTTTAATTAAATATGAATAGTTTATATTTTTTTCTCATGATATTGATAAATATAAAAGGTATTTTTCTATCAAGAAAAATATATTTATGAATTGAATTTTATTATTTATAAATTTATTTTAACAAATAGAAAATTTTAATTTTAAATATTTATTAAAATTATAAAAAAATAAATTAATTATGAAATGTTTCTGGTTAATTGATTAAATTTTTATGAAATAATTATTATAAATATTCATCTAATATTAAAGTGTTAATATTAAAAATATATTTTCCAAATTTATAAGTTTTATAAAATGTTTATAAATCATATTAAAAGGTATTTTGAAAATACTTAAATTTTTAAATATCAAATAAATTAATTATAAATAGATAATATTTAATAATATCAATTTTTATGAAATTTTTATTTATAAAATTTTTAAAAATTTAAAAGTTAATATTTAAAAAACCTTTTACCAAATAATATGGAATTCCTTGAGTTCAATAAATAAAATTTTTATTTATAAATCATATATGTGATTTATAAATAGTTTATAAATTAAAAAATAAGTACAAAATATAAAATGTTTGTATTTGAATTATGAAATTTTCATAAATAATTAATTAGTTTGAATTGATGAAATTAGTAATGGTAGTTTTGGAAAATTATTTAAACCTCATCAAAAAGAAATCTAATAAATTGATATGATAAATGGTTTAAATAATATTAATATGTCATATTCAGATTAAGTAAAAATTTTATATTATAGGAAGTTTAAGAATAAAATTTTTAAATTTCATAAATTATCATATATTTAATTTTAAATTTCATATAATGATAAATATAAAAAGTTCATATTATGGAATGAATATTAAGTGGTTATATTCAATATTATAGAATATCTATAATGATTAAATATTAATTTTTATGTTTTTATAATTATCTATTATTTATGAATATTTCATAAATGGTCACCTCATGTTTAAATATTTAAAATATTTATTTATTTTTAAGTTTATTCACTGCTTTATCCATAGTTATATATTGTTTATATTATGAATATGTGTGTACTTTAGTTTAAATTGTTTAAATAATTCTTATAAAATTGTTAGTCTTGTCAATACATTCTAGTAATGTCAACATAAGATTGAGTTTTTGTTTACCTTGACCTCGGTTTTTTATTTGGTTTATTAGATTGTATTTAGTTGTTGATCATGTTTTTTTTATACTAGGTTTTATAATTACTATGAATTGAACTCTATCTTGAGTAAAGTATCCCCTGATAGAGGGAGTTTGGGTTGGACTTTCCACTATCCTAGATGGTTATTCCTTATTATAGAAAGGTATGGGTTGTATTTCTGTGAATCCAAATAACTTTTAAAGACCTAAATCATTCAATCAGTGAGGTTATTCCAAAATATAGTTCCCCTGGATTATCTTTTTCTTGTAAAAAAGTAATAGGTGACACTAGATCAACCTTGTTTAGGTTCTTCCAAATTATTTTTCCACTTTATTTCCTTTTGTTATCCTATTAATACCATTTGATTTGTGTTAAAATTATATTAGAAACCTTTAAAAAGGATACTAGAGGAATTAAGTTACGTTTATTTATATGATGGATTAGAAAATGAGTTGTATGCTCGATAATCCAAGATTCATATATGATATAAGTGGGATTATTCCATATATAAATATATAAGTGGTGGGAGGAATTCATAATTAGACTCACTAATTAGTGAAATATGGATCTTAACCTTCTAATAGATGTGATAATTTAATGGGTTTATCATTTTAGTGGGAGAGCATTTAATAAAAGTCCTTATTAAATTGTTATAAAACATTATGCCCATTTGGTAAAAGATTTTTTTTGATAAATTGAATAATCAATAATATTTACCTTTAGATCAATCTTGGACAAATAAAAACAAAATATAAGCAAATTTCATGACTCGTATTGGAACTTTTGAATAGTTATCAAATCAGAAGGAAAAGTCTATGTGTTGGAACAACCACTTCCAAAGGAAAAAATTTGTGAATCCATACCACATACATAGTTTGAGGCATATTATAGGAATATAAATGATTCAATAGAGTTCTATATAATCATTATTATTATCATGAATTCTAATTTGAAGAACAAACATGAGTGTATGGATGCCTCTAATGACATCCTGAAAAGGATCTGTCCAAATAAATCTAGACATGAAAGGTAAATGGTTTCAAAGGATATTATTCAATGAAAAATGGGAGAAAGAACCTCAATAATAACTCATGAACTCAATATGATTGGGTAAATCAATTATTTGGAGAGGTTAGGTCCACATCTTTAACTTGAACTTTCCATATATTTCACTCTACAATCACTATTAGAAAGTATCCAACAGTTTGTTTTCAATTATGATATAAATTAATTATGTAAAAGCCTACCTTATCTCCTCAATACGTTGAGGATATATAATAAGTACATGGTTTTTATAAGCTCAATTCCCATGTTAATAGTATAGAAAGATAAGGGTAATGTTTTTAGTAAGAAAATATATGAAATATGTTGTGTAGAATCCACACCAACAGTTATATCAAAGAAGAATAAATTGGGAAAATGAAATCATTATGGCCATGTTTTCCATTATACAAGGAATTTACCTGATTATTTAAATGTTCATAAGAATCCATGTGGTGAGACCACTCTATTTATAAATGTTATATAATTTAATTATTATATTTTGAATGCTATATGATACGAACTACATGTTTTTTAAATGTTGTAAATATATAGGAGTTTATAAGTAGATGAAGAATCGATGGTTGAAGCTTTACATAATAAAGAATTAGGTTACTACATTAAAGACTCTGATGTTAAGAAAAACTTCAAGTAATACGAATTTATGGATGTGTATTTTTTATCACTTTTTTCTCTCTTAAGTAGAGTTTGAAACAGTTTTTATTTGAATAAATGAGATAATGTTTTTGATACATATATAATTCAACTAAAGTATATACCATTATTGAATAAGGATAAATTTTTAAAAAAGTTTTATCTTTGATAAAAGTTTTTATCCAAATATAAGGTAAAATTTTTCCCCCACCCCTCACTATCAATTTTGATGTATTTTTCTTCAAGAGTACAGTGCTTCAAACACATACAATACCATATATGCTATAAAAAATGGTCTATTTAATAAATATTCCTTCTAAAAGTAAATAAGTGTTATTACCTAAAATAATAATGTTTTGTGTTTTTCATTAACCTAATATTTTGAGAGAATATAATGTCTAAGAGTCTAGTGGGAGTGTGTTTGAACCGAAGAAAAATTTAAAGTTAATAAATAAATATTATAGTAGTCTAAAGTTAAAGTGATTTTTCACTCTATATCCTAAATTGTTTAGGATGTTATATGGTATTGAAAAATATAAGGAGTTTCATTTAGTTACTATCATTACCTTCCAATAGGATTATAATGACCAATTTACAAAGTGGAATTTATATAATTTCCTAAAATATATTTAAGGTATATCGGTACAAGAAATGTAAATATTTTCATTTAGTTACCATAATAATATAAATGACACTTCATACTAAATATGTTTCGGATATGTTGATAAATGGTAATATAAATAATTATATTGTTATTCACAGAAAAAGTTTGATGGAATAGGTTCCAAGTATGATGATAATGAACTTAGAAAGAGTTATAATTAGGAAACATAAGTTGATTCCATAAAATTTTATGTTTTAGATTTATGAAGTTTTAATATGCTAAAGGAGTTTACCATTAGAAATATGATTCTTAAAATCTCCCTATTATTCAATATTGTTTTCTTCATAGATGTTACACACTAAAAAATTAGTGGGATTATTTTATTAGACAATCGCATATCGATGTGGAATGAATTAGATGTTGATGTAATCAATTGAAAAAATAAAGAAATTGTAGTACAAAAAGGATAATCTAGTATTTTATCATATATGATATGTTAGATGGGTTATTATGTATAATTTTTGAAGTATTCTTAAAACATTTAAGAATATAAAATGTATCAGGATAATATGTGATCATCACTTTATAATTTTTTCATATTGGCTACACAAATGTATACAAAGATATACATTCAATGAAGTAAAATGATAATTTACTGCTTAAAGTATGAATTTGAGTGTAATGAACCCAATTTTATTTGTATTATTTTTAAATATAATATGGATTATTTTCGAGACCAGTCGCTGAGACAACATGCGATTCTAAGGCCCGATGTTCCCAGAACAAATGTTTGAACAATTTTAAAAATATTAAATAGAATGTGCATGAAATTTTAATGAAAAAGTTTAATAACTTCTAAACGGGTTCCATTATCATAAATCTAAGGGAACAGTTACATTCAGAGTAATGTATTTACCCTAGGCATGGCCAAACATTAGCCGGTGCGGGTCAACTATAAAAAGTATTCACTTGTGTTTTTAATGAATAAAAAATTGAGAATTTATTTTATTTTTAGGTTTCATAAACTCAAAAATGTAGTGACACTTTCTTTTTAAATAAACTGTTAGGTGGGGATATAGGGTTAGTCTCATAACCATGGAATTCCCTTGAGGCTCTGGTGAGGAAACCCTGAAGATTTATCTCGATGGGCGATGACAGAACTATGGATTAAAGATTGACTAAAGTCATTCCTGATGGATCTCACCAACAGTAATTGTTCTTCAATAGTGAGAAACCCAATTCCCATGTAGGATGCATTATTTCATATTTCCTTCCCTGTTCTTGAATTCAATGATGAATGTGTACCAACTAACGAACAGGTTGATCTGCGGTTTGATCATTCCTTATGCGATGGGTTATACTTTGTGAGATTTATGGGGTTTAATTATAGAGATTATTGTTATGATTTTAGATTGTTATTATGGGAACATATTGAGGATATAATGAACAATGGTCGAGGTTTTTTCCTCATATTTGTTCCTTATGCATTTTTCTCTCCCTCGAGTGTTCTACGCGTTCTTCGTTCTTCAATGATTTTTGAATGAACGATCATTATGACTTTATTTCTTGGAAAAACAGTCCAAAATTGATGATTAAACATCAGGACAACCTAACAGTGGTGCGATGGTGATGGGGATGGACGAATCAAAGTGATTTGATAGAAATATTTCTTCAGGAGAAATGTGTTGGATTTGATTTATTCAGTTTTTCGAGCCCATTGAGGGCCCAAAACACCTCGTTTGGGTGTTAGGTTGGTGATACGAACCTCGATCTTGAGTTTTAAGGAGAATCAATCACTGAAGAAGAACTCGATGATCGTCCAAGGTGAGCGGGAGGAAGAATACACCTTTCTGGAAAATCTAGAAAACACAGCGTGTAGCCCCATCTACATAGTGTGTGTTCATCATTGGACCACTCAGCGTGTACATGGAAATTATATATACCTGGGGTGGAGTACACAGGTTTCCTACACTGCATGTAATCCACCACACAATGTGGCTTGAATTGGATACACAGGAAACCCCGTGAACTATTACATAGGAAAGGTCACACGGGTTGACACCATGTAATATCACACATCTAGAGCACACGGGTGAACCCTAGATGGAAGGAAGCGGTGTGTGACTCTGTCTACACATTGTGTACCCATATTCTACATGACATGATATAAATACATGGTTCATTATAGACGGGAAGTACCCAGGGTTAATAGACATAGTGTGTGACCCTACTAAACACCGTGTATCCCTTTCTACATGGCTTGATTATATTTAACTCTGTATCTTGGAAAAGTTTTCTTAGGGTTCATTCATTTTATTATTTTCCCTAAAGGTAGTTATGATCATTTCCTACTCATAGGACTATGATATCTTCAGTAGGAAATTCTTGATACAGTTGTGGAATCTCCCGAGAGGCTCGGAGTAGGGTCCTCTATTCATTCTTTGTGACCTAGGTAGAGTCTTTGGTATTTACATGACCATATTTATAGGGAATCGATCCTCTAAATAGAAGGTTAATCCAGATTGAGTTGTTGGTATCACCCCATGGCCCTGGCTGTGATCCTCATAAGTTTATCATATCTCTCTTCAGATCTGTCAGCATAACTCTCTCATGATGGTTCCTAACAAATAGTACATCTCGGATAGACATCATCAGTGCTATAGAACTCAAGAGTGTGTTCTCCTTGATGAGTGATTCATTGATTCTTCGAGCTGATTCCTTGGTTTTGGTATGTGTTAGTTTTGACTTACCTCTATATTGTGTGTCTTGGATTGAGTATATATGGATATTCTTATATGTGCTATAGACATATACTTGTGTATAGATTACTATACTTTCCTTTGTTATATTTATTTTTGGTTTCAATGTGTCCTACTAAGTATTGTTATAATCACCCCAACATGTGATTTTCCCACACATGTTGATTCTTGTGTAGACTAGAGACCTTTTGACAATGTCCTAGGTGGAATAGGACCGGACAGGGCTTTGTAAGATTAGGTAGGCCGAGGTGTTCCTTAGGCTACAGGTTGCAGTCCCAGTACCTTTTCTTTATAGGTTGGATGTGAGGTTTATAGAATCTTTTTAGTGGGCTTTTATTATAGTCTAGTTTACTTTACTTGTTTTACTTTCCTGACGTACTCTTTTGGTTGGGATATAATGGTATGCATCAATTTTTTACTTAGTGGTTTTCACATTCCATCATTTTGTGGGATTGGAGATGGGTGTGTGTGTACAAGTATATAGCCAATGCCTCCCATGTTAGTGATATTCCTACTCAGTGCTAGTCACTAGCCCCTGGCCTATTGGAAGTGGTTTTATGGAGTCACGACACAAGCCCCACTGGGATGTGTCATGAAAGAGTAGTCTCATAGGTGGTCGGTTCTACCTTAGGACCAAGAGTTTGTGAGATTGGTTTGTGGAAAAAGTGTTAAGTGTTTTTATTTTAACTTTCAGACTAGGGACTCTAGTGTTAGTGCAGTCGGTCAATGTATCCATACAATAGGAATCTGATAACTTTATTTTCAACTCAGTACATAAGATCACTAGTTTTCAGAAAAATAATGGTACATTCATCATATAGTAATGGGTTGCGGTTTCCATGTCCTTCTTGAGATAGCTATACAGATATACTCATTTACTGTGGTACATCTTGTTTTCTTACAAGATTCCTCTGAATTATATACTATCTAGGATTTTGCAACTTGATCATAAGGATGATCCCCTCAGTGACAAGGCTTTTATACAGGGACCAATTCTCGATTTGTAACCTCTAGGTGGTGCACCAGCTATACCGCCACCTGTTGAGTAGTACACGGTACCAGAAGTACCAGTAAATGAGGAGCACAGTCTGAGCATGATCCATGAGTTTCAAAGATAGATACCCCTCAGGTTATGAGATGAGACTGACCCTCAGGTGACTAAGGACTGGCTTGAGGTAGTGACCTGAGTTTTTCACCTAGTATGGACACCAGCAAATTAGATTGTGGTTCTGGTGGTGATCCTTCTATACGGATCAGTAGGGGTATGGTGGAGTTTGTCCACCCAAACTCATGAAGAGGAGATCCTCTCATGGACAAGTTTTGGTAATCTCTTTATAGAGTATTTCTCACCAATTATTCTTAGATATATGCATATAAATGATCTTATTTAGCTCCAGCAAGGTATCCTGAGAGTGGATGATTATTCATCGAGGTTCATCAACCTTTCTAGGTACTTGATGGATATGGTTAGAGATCAATAATTCAGGGCTTAGATTTTCAAGTAAGGTGTGATTAGAGACATTTGAGCTAGCATTATCCCTCTATTCATTTCAACTTATTCTGGGGTTCTTGAGAAAGTGTTGGTGGTTGAAAGCTTCTTGTTCGATTAGATACAGCCAGTGATAGTCATCAGTGGAAGATCCGGAGTAGAGACCTCGGTAGTAGGGAGCCGATATTAGTCCTAGGGACTTGGGTGTGGGAGAAGATTTCAGAGTAGGTCCCAAGATAGATGATCTACATTTCAGGGCTCATAGGGTGGGTCCAGTCATCCTATGGAGAGGCAGTGCTATTCATGTGACAGTAGGGAACATCTCACTAGAGATTGTCCAAACTGTCATTCTACTGATAGGGAGACTATTGATGAACCGCCGAGGTAGAGATATCAATAGATAAAGGTATATATATAGGGTGGTGTACATGTTAGAGTATTTAGGAGAGAAGAAGAAGGTGTTCGATGTTTCAACTTATTACAAACACCGCCCCTAGGAGGTACACACCAGGCTTAGGGAGCTGGAGGACAGGAGAGGGGACAACTGGATGCGGTCGAGGCATATGACCTAGGAGTCCAATAATGATCTGAGGTATGACCTATATATTTTATACATTAGTTTTAGTACTGATATACACTAGTAAAATTCATTCCTTTCTCTCTAAATATATTTTTTGAGACCTAGAGATTTTGGTTGAACCATTGACTCTACCCTTACTCTTGGAGACACCAACTAGATAAGGCTCAGTGATCACAAATTTACTCTGATAGTGTGACATGAACTTGGAAGTTACTATTTCAATTGGAACCTATTGGTGGAAGTGTCAATTCGTTACAACGTCATTCTTGGTATGGATTGATTATCCACAGTCCATTTCTAGATTGACTATTTTAGGTGAAGGGTGTGGTGTGTCCATAATGATGGAACAAGGTTTTAATTTATTAGTGAAAAGTAAACCCATGAAGCATAGGATGGACTCATTCATAGTAGGGTGTAGTCGATTACTCATCATTTGGATAGACTAAACCTCAGTGTGGTAGATTTTACGAGCTTTCATTTTCTAATAGTGGTTGCAGAGTACGAGGACGTCTTTCCTAAATATGTTCATGTATTACCTCCCCACCTGGAGATATACTTATTCATTTATTTACACCCCGGGATGGAACCGATATCTGCAACAGTATATCAGATGGATCCCGCAATGCTTCACGAGCTGAGGGTGAAATTGGAGGACTTATAGAGGAATATATTTTTTATGGCCCAGTGTTTCACCTTGGGAGGACCTAGTTTTTTTTTCAAAAAGGCATACTTGAGATTGAGGTTGTGTGTGGACTACTGGCACTTGAACCATGTGAATTTGAAGAATAAATATCCACTAACTTGGATCGATAACCTATTTGATTATCTTATAGGAACAAAATGGTTATCAAAGGTTGAAATTAGATTAGGCTATCATCAGTTGCGATTACGGGATAATGATATACTGAATACAACTTTTAGATTTTATTATGGTCACTATGAGTACTTGGTGATTCCCTTTGGAATGATGAATGCCCCATAAATGTTAATGGGACTCATGAACCAGATCATTTATCCTTACTTGGACTGGTTCATGGTGGTCTTCATTGAAGAAATCCTTGTGTACTCGACGTCTAAGGAGGAGCATGCAAGACACTTAAGGATGGTTCTGGACGTACTCCAAGAGCACCAGATTTATGGAAAACTATCAAAGTTTTTGTTTAGGATTTAAGAGGTCCACTTTTTGGGACATGTTATCTCAACATATGGAGTGTCAATGGACCTTTACATGGTTGAGGCAGTGTTATCTTGGGAGCCACCTAAGAACGTGATGGAGGTGAGGAGCTTCCTCAGTCTAGCAGGATATTATCGAAAATTCATACCTAATTTCTCTAGGATATCTGCACCATTGAAATCTTTGACTTGAAAGAGGTAGCCTTTTGTGTGGACAGAGAAGTGCCAGTATTCTTTTCAATAGTTGAGGTAGATTTTTATGAGCACTCCGGTGATGAGATTGTTGTAGGAGGGTGTTGAGTATGTATTATTATGCGATACAGCAGGAACTGGGATTGGTTGTGTCCTGATGCAGAGGTGAGCAGTGATTGCCTATGTTTCACACTAGTTGAGACCAAATGAGAAATACTATGTGACCCATGATCTTGAGTTAGTAGTTGTAGTCTTTTCATTGAAGATGTGGAGACCCAACCTGATGGGTGAGCGACTTATCGTCTACTCTGATCACAAGAGTCTCAAGTATATATTATCCAATAAGGATCTGAACTTGAGATAGAGGTGATGTATAGAGTTCCTACAGAACTATGTCTTTGAGATTTTATATGCTCTTGGGAAGGGGAATGTGGTGGAAGACACTCTCAGCATAAGATCTAGTCTGCAGTTACTGAATGAGGCATCTAAGAAGTTGGCCTCATTATAGTTATCCTTTGGGGATAGAGATGGAGAATCTTACCTCCATTTGATGGTTTTTACCCCCTCCACTCTTACAGCAAGTTTGGGAGGCACAACCTGGGGATACTGACTATAAGACCCTACGTGCTTATATATCTATAGGGCATGCTCCGGGTGGATATTCACAAAGTGGGGAGAATGTCATTCTTTTTAGAGGACGCACAGTAGTACCAATGGAATTGCAGGAGGAGGTACAGATGGATTTTCATACATTCTCTTTGGTGATACATCTAGGTGTGGTGAAGATGTACCAGGACCTTCGACATTAGTTTTTGTGGCCTGGGATAAATAAGAGTGTTGTGGTGTTTATTTCTTGATGCCTTACTTGTCAGCAAGTGGAGGCTGAGCACCAGGTTCTAGTAGGTTTATCTCAACCCTTTGAGGTGCTAGAATGGAAGTGGGATGGGATATAAATAGACTTCTTTATGGGTTTATTACGTATTTTGAGGGGACACGATTCCATATGAGTGATCATTGACCAACTCACCATGTCGTCCCACTTCTTATCTATCCAAGAGAAGAGTTCAGTAAAGGGACTGGGACGCCTATATGTGTTGGAGATATTTTGACTCCATGGAGTACCATCGATGATAGTTTTAGATAATGATTCTTGTTTTACATCCTGGTTGTATAAGATATTGAAGGAGGTGTTTGGGACCCAGTTCCACTTGATTACAACATTTCACCCACATATAGATATCCATACTGAGTGGTCCATTTAGGTTTTAGAGTATATTCTATAGGCTTGCATGTTAGACTTCGGTCGTAGTTGGTAGGATCACCTACCACTAGGGGATTTTTCATACAACAATAACTACCATTCCACCATTGGTATGGAACCATTCAAGGCTTTTTATGGGAAACCTTGTAGGTCACCACTTTTCTAGACTAACCGAGGAGATTCAGCACTCATGGGCCTGAAATTCGTGTAAGCTATTATAGAGAATAAATAGATCATCTAGGAGTGGATGAAGACTACACAAAGATGTCAAAAATCTTATGTTGATAGGTGATGTAGGCCTTTGGAGTTTAATGAAGGAGACCACATGTTCCTAAGGGTTTCACCTCGATAGAGATTATGGAGATTCAGTTGGGTAGAAAGTTATCTTCGAGGTTTATTGGACCTTTCCATATACTATGTAGATTTAGAGAGGTGATGTACCGCTTAGCTGTACCCCCATAGTTGGACCTAGTACAATGCATCTTCCATGTGTCGCAGCTAAAAAGGTACATGCATGACCCATTACACGTCATCGACTGGGGTGGGTTGGACATTGAGGATGGAGAGACTTTTGTGGAGTACCTTGTGGAGATTGAGGATCAGTAGGAGAGGATCCTTCATGGGTGATATATTCCTTTTGTGTGTGTCTGGTGGGAGTACAGGAATATCTAAGAGATCACATGGGAGTGGGAGGCTTAGATTCATGCATAGTACCCACATTTTTTGAGTAGCCTTTATTTTGGATTTTCTAGGATGTAAATCCCCAATGTGGGGAGAGTGTAATGTCCCAGATTTTCTAAGTATTATTTTTAAATATTATATATATTAATTTAGTGACCAGATGCTAAGACAGTATGAGATTCGGAGGCCTGGTGTTCCCAAAACAATTTTTTGAAAAATATTAAAAATATTAAGTAGCACGCACGTGTAGTTTTATTGAAAAAGTGGAATAACTTCTAAATGGGTGTGAAGATTAGAAATCTAAGGGAACCATTTTTTTCAAATTATTAGATTTATTCTAGGTATGGCCTAACTTTTTCTAGTGTGGGTCAACTATAAAAAGTAGCCATGGGTGTTTTTAATGAATAAAATTAATTGAGAATTTATTTTATTTTTCCATTTAAATGACATAGAGATGTAGTGATGTTTTTTATTATTAAATAAACCATTATGTAGGGATATAGGGTTTGGTTCATAACCCTAGAATTACTTGGAGGATCTAGAGAGTAAACCCTAAAGATTTTTCTTGATGGGCGACAACAGAATTGTTGATCGAAGATCGATGAAAGCTGTTCTTGATGGATATCGCTAGTAGCAATCTATGTTCAACAGTGATCGATCCAATTACTAGGTAGAATGTGTTATTTCATATTTCTTTCCTTGTTCATGAATTTAATGACGAAAGTGGACCAACCAACGAATAGGTTGATCTGCGGTTCTATCACTCCTTGTAGGATGGGATATACTTTGCGAGATTTATGGGGTTTGATTATAGAGATAATTATTTTTATTGTTGGGCATTCTTATGAGAATAGATTGAGGAAAAAATAAATAATGGCCAAGTTTTGTTCCTTATTCATGTTTCTCCCCCCCCCCCCCCATTATTCTATGAATTCTTCATTCTTCAATAGTTTTTGAACAAATGATCTTGTACCTTCATTTCTTGGAATAATTGTTAAGTCCACTAGGCTAGATACCCTAAGAGGGGGGGTGAATCAGGGTATGAATGATTAAAATAACTGCCTCATTTGATCTTGTTTTTCTATTAGAAAAATCTATATTCTCTCTCCTTCCCGATGTAGAGTGTTAATAAATCTTAAAGCATGCACAGGACACAACAATTTTTAATTGGTTCACCCTCACTGGGATACGTCCAAGGAGCATACATTGGTAGTGTGCCGATGTACCAATTCCACTATAAGAGCATTGTTGTTTACAAGTTTGAAGCAGACTCACTGTCCCTCCTGGTTTAAAACCACTCGAAATTAGAGAACTCACAACTCTCTCAACTAAAGTGAGCACACTGCTTCTTCAGAAGATCCACTCACAGTTTATAGACTTGTAAGTCTCTTCATTATCACTAATGAATGAATCCTCAACTGTATGTAGATTCTCTATTAAAGACCAAATTTCATCCACTGATGAATACCTATTTTCCCTTGAACAATGAGCAATTACTTTTTAAATACCTTTACAAAGAACCCTACTTCGTGAGGCTCCCAATTTCACAAAGCTCCAACAAACCTTTGCGAAACTCCTTCCTTTTCGTGAAGCTCATGCCTTCGCAGAGCTCAGGCTATCGTGGAGTGACTTCCCTCAAGAAACTCACTGAGCCAACGCAGAGCACGTAACTTTTGTGGAGTTAGAATAGTCGTTGTGAAGCTCCTTCCTTTAATGAAGCACATTGCCTTGGCGAACCAACTTCACGAGCTGAGAGGAAAATATTTTCTTTGAAAACTCCCTACTTCCCTCGAGGGGTTCGAGGCCTATTTATAGGAAATTCTACCAACCCTCGAACCTTCCACATGATGTCAGCACCACTTCATCACAAATCGTGAAGCTCCAAAATTCCCACCGAAATTCTCTTAATATCACAAATCACCATAGAAATTTTCTGATCATAGATCATGTTGTAATCACGGAGCGTTCCGTCAATTACTCGCAATTCCCTTCATCACTGTAATGCTCTTCAATGATTCTGTTCGTGAAGCTTTTCATAATCACGAAGAATCACCATCAACATTCTTCTGGTCTTTGAAAAGTCCAAACCATGAAGTCTATCTTCGTGAAACTCATGCCTTTTCCATATATAAATTAGATCCTCAAGAAAATCCTATTTTCACGATGCTCACGAAACTCCAAATTTTGGACCCCAAAAATTTGGAAAACACTTGGAAATAATGCCATTTTGTATTTGTTCTTTTTGTACCGCCTCCAGATCATCCATTCATTTTTCATGGTTCTTTGTCAAGATGGATTGTCAACAACATCACTGGAACATGACAATTCACCATGAAAACATGGTTTGTGAACAAACATAATCAACCCAAAAATGCTGTAATGTTACCTTGAGGGATTTTTTCCCAACAATATCCCTGATTGGGTTTGTTAACAACTCTTATCAGAATGATTTTATGCACTTTAATACCTCACTATATATCCTTCCATCATCTACCACCATTCACCTCTTGCAATTCAGATAGCGACCAAATATTCACTCACCACATACTCTAATCCCACAAGAGCAATGCTCGTTGTGAGAAACAAGAGTAAATAAAAATATCTTCAATGAATCACTTCATTTCTTCCACCAAATTTTGACACCCAACTGATACCAATTTCCAAACTAATACTAATTATTGATACCACACTGATACCAATTGGTGATAGCTGGAAACCTTCTGACACCATTCCAACACCACTTCTCTGATTTTATCACGATCCTCAGCTGTAGTGATATCTATTCTTTGATTGATCACTTCTAGAATCATTAGATTTAAAACTATCCCCCTATCTCATTTCTCTCCCCTTATCTTGCTGCTCCACATTTCAGATTCTCCCCATGTCTTTGACTATGACATTTTCTTCCTTCCTTAGCCACAGTTTCTCTCACTCTGGGAGTCACTATTTCTCCACCTTTTTCAATAAACCCAAAGATCACTTCATTGTGGTAGGAAACATTGGAAAGAACATATATTAGTGTATTAGAGAAAAACACACCATACCTTGGGGAGAGGGTGTTCCCACAACCACACTTTTTCAAGTGTGGGGAATCGACTGAACTCCCAGAGCCAGTTGATGCCTCTCAAAAGCTTCCTTGGGGAAGGCCTTTGCTAGAATGTCTGCAACCTGAAACTCTATAGGCACATACTCCAAATTCACGATTCCCTGTTAAACCTTCTCCTTGATGAAATGATATTTTATCTCAATGTTCTTTGTCCTTGATTGATAGATGGTATTTTTTCTGAGATTTATAGCACATGAGTTGTCACACTAGATTCTGATCAGAGACTTCACTTCAACTCACATGTCATCAAGTTGTTGCTTCATCCACAATAATTGTGTGTAAGCTTGAGTGGAGGAAATATACTCAGCTTCTGTGGTGCCCAATGAAATGCAATCTTTCTTCTTGCTCAGCCAAGAAATACACAATACACCAAGATAGAAATCACCTCCTGACGTTGATTTCCTATCATCCGCTGAACCAGCCCAATTTGCATCAATATATCCCAATAACTCTGACTAAGATTTTTCACTATATATCAAGCTGAAATCCACTGTGGCCTTGATATACTAAATTTTTCTTTTTACTGAAAGCATGTGACTTTCCTTGTGATTAATTTGATATCGCATTGCTTGGCATGTGGGTAAAACAATATCAATTCTCGTTGCTGTCAGGTATAGTAAAATTCCAATAATATTCCTTTATTTTGTGATATTAATTGCCTTGCCATTATAATCTTTCGATAATTTCATCCGGGTTGCAACTAGAGCTTTCATCTCCTTGGAATTTTCCATTCCAAATCTTCTCAGAACATCCTTGGCATATTTGGATAGAGAAATGAATGTGTCATTCTATCCTTATGTCACCTATAAACCAAGGAAAAACATCATCTCACCAATCATAGACATTTTGAACTCATGTTTCATAAATTCGGAGAACTGTCTGCACTATGCTTTATCTTATCTGCCAAATATTATGTCATTGACATAAACCAGCCCCATAATCTTTTTATTACTATAGTTGCTAAAATAGATATTGTAATCAACTCCCCCACGATGGAAACCAAACTTCATCAAATACTGATCAAGCCTTGAATGCCATGATCTCAATGCTTATTTCATCCAATATAATGCCTTCTTCAGCCAAAAAAACCTTACTCTCATCCTCATGAATGAGAAAACAATCTGGCTGCTCGATATACACTTCTTCCTCTATAATCCCATTCAATAATTCAGATTTGAAATCCATCTAGAACACTTTTAATTTCTATTGCACTACAATGGCTAGGAATAATCTGATTATCTCCAACCTTTCAACTTGTGAAAATTTCTCATCGACATTAATTCCCTCTATTTGGGAGTATCTTTACACACTAGTCATGCTTTGTTCCGAATAACTATTCCATATTAATTCATATTGTTTTGAAAGAACCATTTAGTCCTGATGAAATTCTTATCAACTGGTCTCAAAACAATCTCCCATGTATGATTCTTCTCAATCTGATCTAGCTCTTCATTCATATCCTGAACCCAATTTTCATTTGTAGGTGCATCAGCAAAACATTTAAGCTCTATTTGACATAAGAAAGATTTTTTTGCAAAGATTTAATTATTCTTATCTGAATTGAAGCTAACTAATCACAAATGATATTTTTCCTATCAATTTCAGCTCGAATTCTTGGCTTTTGTGCAGATACAAAATTTACTTCTTCATGTTCATCATCAGTATCTTCTTCTGAATCAGCATCAACAACTTCTGCTCCTCCTATGTTGATTTACTCCTCATCGCTTTCATCAAGAAATTTTTCACTCTGTTGTTGAATTTTCTTATCATTTTCCACAATAGTGACGTCATTGCTCTCAACTACCTTTCCTAGCCTTTTATTAAAGCATTTATATTATTTTCTTTTTCCTGAGTAGCCAAGGAATATTCCTTCATCTCCACGTGACTCAAATTTCCTGTGTTTTTCTTTATTGAGTATAAAGAACTTACTCCCAAATATTCAAAAGTACTTCACCATTGGATTCTTACCATACCACATCTCATTCAGAGTTTTTCCTTCCTTTGGACACAACAGATCCCTGTTTGAAATGTAGACCGATGTCAATACTTCTTCCTCCCAAAATTTCTTTGGTAGGTCTTTTTCAATGAGCATTGTTCTAGCCATGTTGTTGATGATATGATTTCTCCTTTCAACCACTCATTTCTATTGGAGAGTTATCACTGAGGAAACTTGATGTCTTATCCCATGTTTCTCGAGATAGTCTTCCACCTGATTATTTGTGAATTTCGTACCATTATCAGTACTAAACTTCATAATTTTATGTCCAAGAATCCTTTCGCACTCCCTCTGGTACTGTTTTAAGAAGCTGAACACATTGGACTTATGGGCAATAACAAATATCCATGCCATTTTTCTATATTCATCAATGAAAAGAACATAGTACCTCTATCCATCAATTTCTCTTGGTGTGATAGGCCCACAAACATCAGCATGCACCAATTCGGGAACTCTTTTGACTTATTTTCCTTTTCCATATATGTCTTTCTGATAAGATTACTTTGTTCAAATGAATCGCACGTGTGAGTACAACCATGTGATATCTTAGGGAGGTCTCTTGCTGCATCACACATTACCAGATCTTTTAGGGATGGTTGGCATAGATAACCAATTCATTTATGCCACATATTTTTTTCTTCCTATCTAGATATAAAGCACATATCTTCTTCTCCACTTACCAGGTAGAGATTTCCCTTTGTTCTTTATCCATGTAGAGCCACTGCATGGTCTCTTCCTTTTAAGATACACATATTCTTAGTAAACATTATAGAATGTCCTGAGTCACATAGTTGACTGACACTGAGTAACTTGTGACTGAGGCCTTATACTACTAAGACATCAGCACGTCTTATCTCTTTTCCCCCAAACTTGGCCTTTCCTAAGCAAATAATCTGTAGGGCTTCATCATTTCCAAATTTAAAAACTCCTTCTTTGTCGTATTTTATGCCTGTAACAATATCCTTATTACCTATTATGTGAGATGTGCAACCACTATCAAGGATCCACACACCGGAGCGATCTGATGCTTTAAGGGAAATTTTTGTCACCACTGCCTTCTCATATTTTTTCTTCTTGGTCCATTTTTTTGCCTTCACACTCGGCATGGATTGAGACTTTTGTTCTTTATTAGAGTATGAGGGACCAGCTTCATCTTGCAAAGCTACAAATCTATTTTTCATTTTCAACTCACCTATTGGTTCATTGATCTGCTGCTTGTGAACATTTTGATTCTTCTTTGGCACATTCCTCTGTATGGTCGCAGTGCAGTACCTAGAAATGTTCCCAAATCCTCTACACCAAAAATAGTGTCCTTTAAAATAGGTTCTGGAGAACCATTCTCTATTTGGTTTCCACCTCTTTTCCTGTTCCCTTTGATGTCTCTTGGCTATGGAACACACATACTATGAATGTCCCATCTTTCCACAAAAATAACACCTGATATAAGGTGCATTCATTCATGTCACTTCTACACTACGAGTTTCCCATTGGGATCTCTAAATATTCTAATTCTGCTTTGTGTCCACATAAACCTTCATTCTCAGAATGGGTTCTTGTGGTCTGACTTCAAATTTCACAGCTTTTTGTTTTCGATCAATCCCCCCATCAGCCTTAGCATATGAACATAATTGATGTTTCCTTTCTACTGAACCACTATTCTCCACTTTCAGAATCTCGGTTTTCTGAGTGATCTTCTTTCCTAATGTCTCAGCAGGAGTCAGGAGTTTTTATTTATCCTTAACCTTTTTCCGCAAACTGACAACTTCTACTTAATGTTCTTCAATATGATTGATTTGATCTTTCCTTGTGTTATTCAAGCCATAGATCTCCCTTTTCTGTTCTTCAATATTGATTTTATACTTACTGATCGATTCTGAGTCCTCTGGTGTTGATGAATTGAGTTTCTCAATTTCTTCCATCAACTCAGACTTCTCTTCTTTCTAATGCTGCATATAGAGTTTGGCATCATGAACTACTTTGTTGGCTTTATTTTTTTTGGCTCTCCAAACATCTATCTCTTCAATATCTACTTCTAACTCAGCTTCTATATCAACTCTTCCTTCAACTTCTTCTTCTTCATCAATGTCAGTTTCTTCCTTTTTCTGGTTACTCCCAACAACATCCATCATAGCATTTTCTTCATGATCTTTTTACTTCTCTATCTCCTCAACCTCCTCAGCCTCAGACTCATCTGAGCTTTCACATTATTTTGAAAGGAGATTCTTCTTCTTAAAGAATTTTCTTTTCAACGGTTTCATTCCTTTCACATAGGTTGAAGACTTCTTCTTTGGAATATCAACTTCATCGACATCATCATCCTCTTGAAACTTTTTTGGGCACTTTTCCACAAGATGTTCAAATTTTCCACAACAAAAACAAGAAAGTGGAAGTTTCCCTTTACACTTTCCTTTTCCTCTTTGAAGGTTTGAGGATAGGAATGAAATCACCTCATATGTCTCTGCTTCTTCCTGTGAATCTTCAATGGTGAGGTTCTTTATGGACTTGAATGCCACCTCTTTGGATTTACCATTTTCCATAGTATCATTATCATCATTTAACATTTCATATGCAACAAGGGTGAAGTGAAGGTTATCCAATATCATCTCCTTCAGGTCTTTATCTTCCAAAACTGAAATATTCAGATTGAACTGAGGTGGAAGTTTCCTCAAGATGTGCTTCACAATTTTTATGTCTTTAATAACTTCTCCAAGACCTCGCATGTCCTCCACTAAAACATTTACCCTGTCAAAGAATAAATCAACAGATTCATTCGGGTTCATTCTCAGATCTTCATACTTGTTCCACAACACTTGTAGCTTCACTTATCTGACCTTTATATATCCTTCATATATGTTCAATAGCTTTTCCCACATTGCATGTGATGTTTTTCATGACATCTCCTTGGTATATATAGCATTATATAGGTCTCCCCCTAAATAATTTATTCCCTTTGTGTCAGCATCTAATTCTCTTCGCTCAGCTTATAATAATGCACCATTATTAATATCTGTTGTGATATTGTGAATTTCTGCTGTAAACACATCCATTCAAAAAGATCGGAAGTAGTGTTGCATCTGATTCTTCCATAGCTTAAAATTGTTCCCATCAAAGATTGGAATCCCTTTATTATTGATGACCTCCATTTGAGAGAGAAACTGATATCAACCTTTCCCTCTGATACCAATTGTTAGGTCCACCAGGCTAAATACCCTAAGAGGGGGGCGAATCAGGGTATCAAAGATTAAAACAACTGCCTCATTTGATCTTGTTTTTCTGTTATACAAAACTCTATTCTCTCTCTTTCTTGTTTCAGAGTGTGAATAAACCTTAAAGAATGCATAAGATACAACAATTTTTACTTGGTTCACCCTTACTGGGCTACGTCCAAGGAGCATACACCGGATGTGTGTTGATATACCAATTCCACTATAATCACACTATTGTTTACAAGTTTGAAGCGGACTCACTATCCCTCCTAGTTGACAACCACTCACAATTTGAGAACTCACTACTCTCTCAGCTGAAGTGAGCTCACTACTTCCTCAGAAGATCCAATCACATTTTCTAGACCTGTATGTATCTTCATTATCACTAATTAATGCATCCTCCACTGTATGTTGATGCTCTATTGAATTCCAAATTTCATCCACTGATGAATACCCCTTTTACCCTAAACACTGGGCAATTCCTTTGGAAATACCTTCACAAAGCATTCTACTTCGCGAGGCTCCCAATTTCGCGAAGCTCAAACAATTCTTCATGAAGATCCTCCCTTTTCGCGAAGAACATGCCTTCATAGAGATTAGGTTGTCATTGATCTCATGTCATCATAGAGCGACTTACCTCACAAATCTCAAGTCGTTGTAGAGTGACTTCCCTCGCAAATCTCACTGAGCTAACACGGAGCACACAACTTTGGTAGAGCTAGAATAACCGTCGAGAAGCTCCTTCCTTTCGTGAAGCACACTGCCTTCACGAACCACCTTTGTGATCCGAGAGAAAAATATTTTCATTGAAAACTCTTTACTTATCTCGAGGGGGTTGAGGCCTATTTATAGGCGATTCCACCAACCCTCAAACCATACGTGCGAAGTCAGGGCCACATCATCACAAATCATGAAGCTCTGAAATTCCCGCTGAAATTATCTCAATATCGAGAAGCACCATGGAAATTTTCTGATCATGGAGCTCATCGTAATCATGGAGTGTTCTGTCAATTACATTGTGCCTTCACTACGAAGCTCCACTCACAATGCCCTTCGCCGCTGCAATGCTCTTCAATGCTTCTATTCACAAATCTTGTCTTAATCACGAAGAATCACCATCAACATTCTTCTGGTCTTCATGAAGTCCAAACCATGAATCTTATATTTTCAAAACTGATGCCTTTTCCATATTTAAATTACATCTTCAAGGTAATACTATTTTCACGATGCTCACCAAACTCTAAATTTTGGACCCCAAAAACATGAAAAACACTGGGAAACGGCGCCACCTTGTATCTGTTCTTTTTGTACTGCCTCCAGATCATCCATTCCCTTTTCATGGTTATTTTTCAACATGGATTGTCAACAACATCTCTGGAACTTGACAATTCACCATGGAAACCTGCTTTTTCAACAAACACAATCAACCCAAAAATGCGACAATGTTTCCTTGAGGGATTTTTTTCCCAACAGTAATGATCCAAAATTAATGATCCAATATTTGGACAACCTAAAGGAGGTGTGATATCAAAGGTTATTGATCAATTTAAGCAATTTAAGAGAAATAATTTTTCAGGTGAAATGCGTCGAATCTGATTTAATCGGTTTTCTGAGCTGATTGAAGGCCTGAAACCCCTCGTTTGGGTGTTAGGGTGGTGAGAAAAACCTCGATATTGAGTTTAGAGGAGAACTGAGCACCAGAGTAAAACCCAATGATTTGATGTGGTGAGAAGGAGGAAGAATATGACTTTCTGGAAAATCCAGAACACACGGCATGTGTTCATCATTAGACTACTAGGTGTGTACATGGAAAGTACATGAACATGGGGTAAAGTAGACGGGTTGCCTACAAGGCGTGTAATCCACCACATAGCAAGGCCTAAATTGGATACATAGTCTACCCCATTTACTGGTACACTAGAAATGTTACATGGGATGACATTGTGTAATGGAACACGGCTAGAGGACACAGGTGGACCCCAAATGGAAGGACATGGCATGTGACTCCTTCTACACTCCATGTACCCATCTTTTATAATAAATGTTCTAGAGACACTGGTCATTTTACATGGGAAGTACCTGGGGTCAAGGGATACAGCGTGTGACCCTACTACACATCGTGTACCCACATTATACATGGCTTGATTATCTTTTCCTCTATATCTTGGACAAGTTTCATTAGGTTTCGTTCCCTTTATCGTTTTCCCTGAAGGTAGGTATGATCATTTCCTACTCATATTATTATGATCCCTTTATTTGGACTTTTTGGATAGAGTTATGGAATCCCATAAGAGGCCCGAAGTAGGATCCTATATCCATTCTTCATTCCCTAGGTAGAGTCTTCAGTTTTTATGTGAGAAACTTTATAGGTATTTTACCCTCTACTTAGCAGGTTAATCCAGATTTAATTGTTGGTATCACCCCATATCCCTGGTTGTGATCCTCATCAGTGTATCATATCTCTCCTCAGATCTGTCAGTGTATCTTTCTCTGGATGGTTCAAAAAGAATAGTACTTGTTAGACAGGTGTCATCAGTGCTATTGAAATCAGGAGTGTGTTCTCCTAGATGAGTGCTTCATGGAATCTTCAAGTTGAATCCTTAGTGTTGGTATTCAGTAGTCGTGACATATATCTAGACTACGTGTCTTGGATTGAGTATATATAGATATTCTTATATGTGTTGTAGACATATACTTGTATAGATATGACTATAATTTCCTTTGTTATATTTTTTTGTGGTTTTGGGGTGTCCTACTGATTATTGTTATACTCACCCCTACACAAGGTTTTCCTCCACATGTCATGTCTTGTGAAGATGAGTGACCTTTTGACAAAGTTATAGGCAGACCAAGAGAAAACATACCTTTGTGAGATTAGGTAGGCCGAGGTATTCCTATGGCTACAGGAAACAGTCTCAGTACCTTTTGTTTATAGGTTATACTTATGGTTTACATACTCTTTTTGTTGGGCTTGTATTCTGGCCCGATTTACTTTACTTGATTTACTTTCCTATAGTACTCTATTGGTTGGGATATAGTGTTATGCCTGAATTGTTTACTTAGTGGTTTTCGCATTTCAACATTTTGTGGGATTGGATATGGGTGTGTGAATATTGGTACATAGAAATGTTTCCCATGTTAGTGATATGACTACTCGGTGCTATTCATCAGCCCCTAGCCTATTAGAGGTGGGATTGGGGAGTCGTGGAACAGTCCCCACTAGGACGGGTCATGACATTGAGTTATCACTAACCGATGTTATTCATTTATTATTATATATTGTGATGAAATGTTGAGGTTAGAATGATTATTATTCTTTTATAGAGATATAAAGTATGCTCATGAGGTAAAAAAAGGTATTTTGTGCACTGGATGTCCCACTAAGTATACCATATTGAGTGTCATACATGATGTCTATGGTGTAATAGGGGTTCATAGATCATATTTGGGTCTCTATACCTTTTTTGGAGAGATTCCTAGCATGAGAACTTTCATACATTGATACCATTCATATGAAAGTCAAAATCGACATAGCTAGTCAGTGGGTGGTAGGACATATTGATGATCATGTAATCAGTTGGAGAATAACTAAGATGAGATTTATCCTCCCATATTATGGGAACCACTAGTATAAAAACCACCTATATTCATGTACTTATGGCCACATTCAAACTTTTACATGTCTATTTGGTAACATATAAACACTATCATTTATTCCCCTTGGATATATATTGATCTATAGTCACTGATAGGCCTGCCTATGGATATTTAGTGATAGAGCTTATAGATATAGCCATGAGATGGATTTCCCCGGGATATAGGTTGGGTTTTGTATCCATGGGATAGGTTTCCAATAGTGATAGGTTTTCTAGGATAGGTTTTATATCCATGATCATATTTTCCCATGTATATAGGATGGTAAGGTAAGGGTTGTAGAAACAACAGATGTGGCATGTGGCTATAGCTCACCCTAGAGAGAGGATATAACCATGAGTAGAGGGGACCATGGCTATAGGATGTAGGGGTATTGGTTATATAAATTGGGATTTTACACATGGGTATATATAACCTATTTTCATTGGTTTTATTTTATGTGGTAATAAAAGTTGTAAAAAAATATGTGTGCCCTAATTTTCTTCCATTATCGTGTCTCTTCCATCACACCCTGTGATTTTTTTCATCACATGTTCCCTACTACATCCATGTCTAATTCATAATTTCTCTTTCTAGGTGTTCTAAAAATTGCTCAAGCATTATTCCTTCCATGAAAAATTGACCTTAGTTGACTGAGCAAGGATACTCCAATTTATCTCAACTGAGTGTTGTAGTGGTACTTTCATCTGTGATTTTCCACACTTTATTCATCCTCCATGATTTTATTGGATTTCCCTATAATTTATTCATATCTCATGGATCATCCCTCCATAATTATTCCCTTCCATCATATTAATCATAAGAAATATTTCTTATGAATTATTCAGACTTTATTCCTTATTAAATATTATTTTCTTTTTATCTTGTATTTGGTGTATTTTTTTCATTAGTCGATGTCATCTATATTCATTTCAACAAAAATGGTTAATATACATCAATGGGGGATGAATTATTGTGTAATTTAAATAATGTGATTTTATTTTTTTGGATATAGATGGATTTGTCTTCCCCACTTTAAGATTATTAGTTTTACTCTGATGTTAGATATGTTTTGAGAAGATTTATTCAAGTTTCATTTATAAAATAGATTAATGTACAATTTTTACTAAAGGGGTGTTGATTCTTATCTTAGATACTATTCTTGTTTCTTATTTTCATTTATTACAATCTCTTTGAACATTAAATAGGGATGTATTAATTATTCTAAGAATGTTTTCAATGTCATTTTTAAATTTATAAATATGTCACATATCCATATCTATCCAAATGTTAAAATGAATAAAATATTCTTGGCTGGTTTCCTAATTATTTCAAGAAATCGTTCAATATCTTTTATTTCATGTAGACTTAAATGATAATAATTTCAAATAAAATAAATATTCCTTTTAAATTTTTGTAATTTTGAATTATTGTACATGTTTTTTGTAGACTCCTAGAAAAAAATTAATAATACTAATTCAACTCATTTCATTGTAAAAATTTAAATTTCATTCTTTATTGACTGATTGAGAGCTCTGAAAATTATAACATTGTTAAATATTTTCACAGACTCAGGGGGGGTTTGTCGTGACTCACTTAGGTTCAAGTCCCAGAGGTAATTTCTTATAGTTTTTTCATATTCCATGTGGGAAGAGGTAATATTATATTTTATATTTATATATATATATATTTATTATTTACTTTCCATTTAGGTTACTTTTTACCATTTTTTAATAATAATTTTATTAATTATCAGTTTTATCTAATGAAACAATATCTATCATATTAATTAATTATTAAGATTATTTATTTACATTATAATAATTCATATTAAAATGGATATAATTTGGATGTACATTTTTAATTGGATCACTGATGAGTCTTATAATGAGTTATAATTTTTTTTCATTCAATAATGATTTGGACGGTGGACTGGTCCATTACCCATATATTTATTGTGTATAAATATCTCAGTTAAACCATGCATAAGTGAGTTAATATATAATAAAAATGGTTGGTAAAAAAATATCATGTGTGGTATCGCAATGGAGATAAATTTTGGTAATAGAATTACATTGACTCATCTAAAATGATTAGTATGGAAAATTTTATTTTTGGACACTTTCAAAAAAAAATCAACCCAACACTCCATCTAGACTAGTGTAACAGTAAATTAATATTAGAACACATTTTTCATTTACTATAATGATTACATTGATCATATTAAATGGATTATGGAAGAATTGAATACTCCAGTATACTAGGCATGTGGGAAAATGAGGGAACTTGAGTTTTTAAAAAGACATTATCATGAAAAAATATGTGGATTCATTAATATTTTCATTGACTATATCAGAACATTTTTTTAGGGTTACTACTTGATGCAGAATTTATTCCATAAAATGATTACATGACATCAAAGTTGATTGAAAAATTTGGATTTTCATCTACTAAGTTTCATGTTTGACATAAATATTATTTTCTTTTCTATAAGTAAAATGCATATTTGAGTCAATGGAAATAGTTTGGTGCATCAATATATAAAACTAATAAGGATATAACTTAATTACACATACCATGGAAAGTGATGAGGATCTTTCCTTTCATTTGTAGACTTCGAAAACATTTTATGTCAGAACAAATAAGAAGAAATATGAGATAGCATGAAGATGAAATAAATAAGTATAATGATGAAATTGTGAATCCTATATATGGATTAAAATAAAATAAATTTTATTTTTTACATGCATATTTTAAAGATACTATACAATAGAATAGATTGGGATTATCATGTGAAGGTTTCAACCTACTTTTCTAGATGCATACTGCTCACAGTTCTTGGTTTGTTTTCATTTACATTTATAACTTCTCATCTTAAATGTGTATCAAAAATTCATTTAATATCATGATTATATTGATATTTGGGACTATTGATACTAGAAATTATATCAACATATACTTTTAACCATTAATACATTGGTTGAAGTGGATTTGGATTGTTGGTGTGAAGACACATGATGCATTTATAAATGAGTAAATTATGTTGGGTATACCTTTATTATTGATGAAAAATTATTTCCCTACTTATAGAATGATTATTAGAGTTCAATGGGGAAAATATATTTCCTTACTTGTATGAAAAATAAACATTCCAAGAGGCTATTGTTTTGATGAACTTTTAGCTTCATAGGGAATCAGCGATTTCTTCTGATAGAGCATCCATATAAGAAAAATCAGAGATAGTTTGTTAATTCCATAGATACAAATGAATCACCTCAATGAATTTTGATAAATGATATTTTTAAATAACTTTATAGATTGAATTATGTTCTTTGAAAGATTCAATAAAATTAAAAAAAATCAAAAGAATTTTACTTTGAATTCTAACAGAAATTAGATAAATAAAAGTATATTATTTGAGTTTTCATGTTCTTCATTGAATTGATTTCATATTTTCTTGTACATAATGAAAATAGAGAAAAATGTGTGTGAAATATTACTTAAAACACTTTTAAATGTAAATTGAAAAACAAAAATGATTTATGGTCACATCATGATTTTATGGATTGGGTTATAAAACTAATAATTTATCCTAAGTTAATTAGTCATAATCCATGGAAAATCCATTTTTTTATTTATTTATGACAAATGAAGATGAAAAAAATCCTTCAAGGTTTGGAAATTTTAAAGGTTCCTAATTGTTATTTAAGTAACATTTGTAAATGGGTGAATACACAATATGATATACTAAAATCTCTTAAATCCCTTGACTATCATATCTTGTTTTCTAATTTGATTCTCATTTCCATTCAACATTTACATTAATATAATATAAGAGTTTATATGATTATTTTATGTAGTTTTTATCAATACCTTAGTACTAAATGGTTGAGAAAAATTGTTGTTAAGAAACTATATGAATATTTAGTAATAATTATTTATGGCTTAGATAGATATTTTCCACTCAACATTTTTTACATGTATATTATATCCAACTATACATATTCCCGCAAAATTACTTTTTAGTGGTCTTTTCTTGAGCCACTAGATGTATTCAATATAAATAATTATTTCTACATCGAAATATTGTCTGAGGAATAAGTATAATCCTTAAGGTTCTATTGTAAAATACTATTTATTATAGGAATAAATGAATTTATATTCAATGTAATTTTATAACAACATAATAATCTCTAATAAACTAATGAGAACTAAATATGAGTAATATGATCTCATTGATCCTGAATTTCCTTCACTTCCCCAAATAGGTGAAATATCTGGATCATGATCATTGTATAATGTGAGTAGAAAAGAGTGATAAATAGATCATTATACATTATTATTCAATGTTGGTGTGGTGGAAGACTACATCAAGTCAGTAAACTAATAAATATTCATTTCTTTGTTTTATAATTTTTTTAATAGATTTAGGCATCTTAAAATTTTCATATTTATAGAGAATATATATAAATTATAAAAATAAAATATTGTTTTTTATCTATTAATAGGAGGTAACAATTTCAAAACAAATAATTTTATTCTTGGATAATGTGAGAGGTGATATATTTATTTTTTATATGAATTAATCAAAGGTATTTGTTTTATTTTTGACATTGATATTATTCATGTTCAAGTTTTACTAATAGATAATGTATCTTATGAAATAGGGACATTGTAGTTTGGTCAAAAAATGTGACATGTGATTATAAGGAAATGGTTCTTAATGTATTAAAATTCCTTATAAATATTTTTGAACCAAACATAGAAAAACAACATAAGGGTTTCACAATAAATGCAAAAACATATTGTTATGTGAGTACATCAAAAATGAAACCTTGATCAAAAAATATATTTTATTATGGGGTTTTTCAAAAGATTATTTTATTATATTACTGTGCACATGATCATGTCTCAATAATGAAATTGAAGTGGTTTGGTTTGATGACATGACAAGAAATGAATATATATAATTTTGGATTTATATTGATTGATATAAAATTTTAAATTCATACTGATAAGCCTAAGATTATTTTATTATAAGATAGAAAAGTATTTTTTATAACTAACACTTTAAAATAACAATTTTTTTATTTTTGATATTATCACCAGATAGATTTTTGATGAAGGTGTGGATGATAGAGATGTTTTAGATGAACCTATTGATATTGACTCAAAATATGTTTGCAATGACAAGAATAATTCAATTGTTAAAATAGACTATGAACCAAAAATTGTAACAAATAACACATAATGTCTAAATTAATTTTCACATCAACAGGTAATGTATTTAATATAACAAATATTTATAGGTTTCAGTTATACTTGAATTATTTTTTTATTAAATTTCCCGATTCTATAGTGTCTATATTCACTGTTCATTTTGTAATACCAATCTCTAGGTGTATATTTTGTAAATTTTTATATGATTTCTATATTTAAGTGTCTATGTGCATATGTTTATTATATGTTCATGAAACACATTCTTCTACATAATACTTAATTAACCCGATAGTTTAATGTTTTTATTTTTTATTATATTACAAGGGATTTTATATTAGTATTTGTGAATAATATAGAGGAATTTATAATAATATCATATTACTAATAAATAATGGAATGTATAATTGATAATTATATCTTCATAATATGTGTTTTAATTATATTTTTAACTATATATTATTAATTTTCATAATTTATAATGTGTAATACAAAATATTTGAATGTGTGGAAATGAAGGGAATGTGACACAAAACATGTTTTGTTTCTACAAAGAACAAAATTGAATGTGGGATATTTCAGGAATACACAGAACATGGTAAATTGAATAAATCATGCTAAAAATGTAACATGATTTTTACTTGAAAAAAAAATATATTGAAATGGAAAACAAATGATGAAAAAACAATATTGTGTTCTTAATCATAGAATATATGCTTAAGAACCACAGAACATAAATTAATTAGAGAATAAATATTATAAATATATATATATATCACAAATCATAATAGAAAACATGAAATATTAATATATAACATTTTAAAAACCATATATTTTTTATTTTTTATCAATCAAGTCAGTATAAATCCAATCTTTCATTTTGTTTCTGATTTTATTAATTTTGATATTATTTTCACTATTTTTCATGTTAATGAAAATCAGTCTATAATTATTTCTGATAGGAAAACCTCATTGACTTTTTTTTAAAATTCTTTAACAGGTTAATTAATTTTTCAACATAATTTTTCATTTTATTAACCAAAAATAAAATTATAATTAAATTACTATTTAAAGTTGAAGAATCCATGCAATAAAAACCTTTTGTGAATTTTAATTTGTATTTTAAGTTAACTAATTGTATTTTTGAACATTTAAATTATTTATAATTATCTTAGAAGATTTTTTAAAACTTATAATTCACTATGTATAACTATGAATAATTTAAAAGGAAAACAGTTTGGAGAAATGATAAATGAATTAGAGATTTAGGGATGTCCCCATTGATTACCACTATGAGTATTGACTTTTTTATTTAAATATTTTCAAAATATATACATTATATTATCAACCATGTTATGTTAAAGAATTAAATTTATACTACTTTTAATAGAGTTCATCCCAATATATAGCCCTCTTTCTGGATATATTTTCATTAAATTTTGGCAGAGAATGAAACCTAAAATTTTATTAATTCTCAATATACTATAGAATTTTTTATTTTATCAAAATTTATTGTTTTTGTTTCTATGCTTGGATATTAATTTATTTCATGTTGATTATATTTTTATATTTTGGTTTATTTTATCATCTATGTTATGTTAGGTCACTTCATTTAGGATATATCTTGATTATACTAGGGATCCAAAGAGTATAGTTGGGGGTACCGGTACTATATATTCTATAATTTATCCTCCCATTTTACCACTTCAATCAACAAGAGTTTATCCACTGATGATATTATCTCCTTATTATCCATACCCAATTATTATCATGCCTTTACAAATCCATTTCGACCCATGACCACACTTGATGATTGTTATTAGACTTTAATCCCTCATTATTGAACATTTCCAACATCCTCTATATTAGTCATTGTTACTCCATACATCTCAACACCATATCCATATCCACTATCATCTTCATAGAGATTCACCCAAGTGTTTTTCCTCAACTTGTACATTTTAATTCATCAACCATATAGAGTAGTTTTATGGTTGATATGACACCACCCATAATACATGATATTACTACTACTACTCTTACTACTACTCCTGACACAACACTCTAGGGGAAATAATTCACCCAACTTCAAGTATGTGTTTAAAAAATTATAAAAGTAAATATTGATAAATTAATATATTCTATTTTTCTTTACTAATTTTATATTTTTCAAGATCAACTTCATCCTATAACATACAATGAGACCACACAGAGAAATGAGAGGTTTGGAATCATCACAAGCTGATTATAGTTCAATGCAATGAGGATGTTTCTATAATCAGAAATAATGTTTAGGAATATAAAAAAAATTATATGTGAAATTGTTAAACATGTCAACATTGTTCCATATTCAACAATAATTTGTAGATAAGTTGGGTACCAAATAAAGGAAAATGTTTGGGATGAGATTTAGGTAAGTAATGTTAATCAAATTATATATATATATATTATGTTATTAAAAAATATTTATTATATAGAAGCTTCAGGATAATTTCCCTAATTTATAAAATTATAGGCCTATAAGGTTAATTGGGATAGGGGAAATGTGTCGATCATACAAGTATTACTTGAATATTGGTTGGGAGGATAGATTTGGTATCAATATTGAAGAAATGATAATATTTTTTTATTACCTTCTATCATTGTATAGAGTGATAATCAAGTATTGGAAGAGTCCTTAATTTAAGGTAGTAGTAAAATTTATATATTACCTTTTATTTATTTTAGAATGGTTTTTAAAGTATAAATTACTAATTTTAATGATATTAAAGTAGTTGTATAAATTTTTTATTAAAAGATAAATATAAAATAAATAAAAGTGTTATGAAATACATTCATGCTCTTAAGAACACTTCTCAACCAAATCATCAGAAATCCCAAGTAACTTAACATTATGTTTTAATATAATGCTTGAAAACTCACATGTTTTTTAAGAAATTTTCTACTTTGTGTTTTTTATTCAATCTCATTATCTAAATCTATCCCAATCAAATAGAACTGAACTGATATAAATTTACATGATTCAAACCAAACTACTATAATAAGGTATGGTTGGGTTCTTTTTATAACAAGATAGTTCGGTTTTGTTTGATTAACATAATTTTGGTTTTTTCCATTAAATTTGGTTTGGTTTGGTTTGATTAATAAGGTATGTGGGGGGGGTTATACCGGTTTGGTTCATAATGACATTTTTTGAAATCATTGTTTTATTTTTTATTATGTTTAGTTTCACTATTTGTAATGTTTTTTTAACTCACAAGTTTATTTTTTTCTTTTATCTTTACATGATCTTGATGCCCACCTTTCCTTGGCCTCCATGGTTGTTCTTGAGAGCCCCAGGTCTAAGTAGATCCATCCACCCTTTCTTCTCACTAATAAGGGAGAAAAAATATTGTTAGATTCCCTAAATTTTCACATTGGTAGAATAAGTTTGGTTTCATATCAAAATAACACTTCAAGCTGATAATAACAAATCTGATTTTCCCAATGATATGAAAGACTAAAACCAAAATATTGACCTTGAAATTCACCACTTCCATGTTATAATTTATCACACTTCTACCTTTTACCACTAAAGAAATGGTATCTTCTATTCATCTAACAAATAATTCCATTTACATATGAGATTCCTCACATATCTATCTTATCCAAAATTTCCCTACTTAACACATTATCATATAGTAGTGGAATAAATACAATCATCTTTTATTTATTTGTTGGTCACAAACCCATATCAAATATTTTTTCCTTAAGATTTTTATTATTTAAAATTATAGATACAAAATAAAAAAATAACATTGTGTATTCCATGGCCCATATATTAACATGGTTTATTTAAATAAACTCATTGACATTCTACATCTAAATTTTTTAGAGGTAAAAAAATATAATGGAACATGGTGTAGAATGAATCCAACAAAAGACTATTATTTATCTTTTCCATCACCATTATCCTAACACTTCAATGGAGGACCTTTCAATATATAAAAATCGAACTCCACCTTGTATTAAACACCCCAAGACTTTATAGTATGTATATTTTTTAATTTAATTTCTTTGATAACATATGTTTCATATAACACCATGATTAAAAGAACAACGATATAAAATTAAATATCATTATTTTAAAATGATTGTCATAACCAAACCATTAAATTGGTGGGAATGAATAGTATTAATCAAATCTGTATATTTTATATTTAATAAAAAAAATCATTCAGAAAATGATTTTATAGGCATAATATAAAAATGGATTCAATTTTACGCATTAAAAGGCTATATTTTTCAATAATCCATTTTTACTACCTTTTAATGGTGCACTTGTTTTAGAAATAAATTTTGAAACTTTCATAAATTATATTTGAAAAAATAAACATTGGTTTTTAAATTTTTATATCAAAATTTAATTTGGTTAAATTTTTAGTATTTTTTTGATAAATTTTATTTTTGATAAATAATAATGTGACCGTTGGAATAATAATGTCACCATTTGGAATAGTAATATGAACAATAGAATAGTAAATTAAAATATGAAAGTATAAAAAAATTCATATTTTAAATGGTAATATGATATAATTATATCATAGTATAAGTAAATAAATGTTTTAGAAATTATTAATTAAGTATTGATATTTTTATAAAACATAAATGTTTATTTTTAATTTTATAATTAATATAAAGATTTTAAGAAAATTTTATTTTCATAAAATATAGTCAAAAATTAATATTTTTATGTCTTATAATTATAAAATAATTTTATGAGACCTTTCTTAATTTTCAAATGTTTCTAAAAATAGTTATAATTTTAAAAATAATATTTTAATAATAAATGATGATTTTAGTTAAAAATTAAATTTATCATATTTTGAAAATTATATTCATAAAATTGATTTCATTTTCAAATTTTACATTTCAAAATAATGGTTAGGGTGAATTTTTTGGATTTTTCTAAAATAGTCCAATTTTTGGTGAATAGTGAAATATGTTAATTTACGGTATATATACATTATAATAAAATACACTATTACTTGAGTCATGGATGATGTAAGAACCATTTTTTCGAACTTACATGCCCAAATTAATGTATTTATTCCCAATATTAATCACTATTTCTTATCTTGATCCAAAATAATAAAATAATGAATAAAATATTAAAAAAACACCTCTCACCTCCACTATAAATACCACATCTCACCACATATTCTCCTCACACCCCAAATCCTGGAATATTGTCCAATTTATACCCATTCATATTAAAAAACCACTAACTCGTGTCTAGTATCCCTTTATCTCAACAAAATTCCAAAATCAGTTTCTTTAAAGAGGTTCTCAATGAGAGGAATTCAAGAGGTAAATCCTTTTTCATTCTCTTTCAATTTCATTTAATTTATTTTATTCTTATTATATCCTTATATATTATATAAAAAAATTGAATTATAACTCTATTATCTTATATATGTTGAAATTTTATTATGATAATGTAATATTCTTTATCAAACCCATTCTCCTCTCCCTTTTAATCTAAAAATGAAAACATCATCTATGAGGTGCAAATTTACCGCCTTTGTGGACAACATGTTTAATTCATTCAATTACACCACCATGGCTAGTAATAAAACCATTTTTATGGTTAAAAAACTATAATATATGTATTACAACCAATTTAATATTCTGGAACTAATATATATACATAATATGAATTCATAAGACCAAACTAGTTTGTGATGATTGAACAGATGCCAAAATAATCTAAATGATTGTCACTAACATTTTATCTAATGATTAATCCCCATACCATATAACAGAATGATATATATAAAAAATAAATATTATGAAATTTCATTAATAACATATAATTTTAATTCTGGAAAACTATTCTCATTTTATATGATTTTCCATACATGGATACAAGTAGACTGATCAAGAAAACTAAGGAAGTGAATACTCCCGAATGATAAAATTTTATATTATAACTCTTCAAAAAGGCCATAAATGAACTTAATAAGATTATATTAAATCAAATTCATGCCTAAAAAAGTTATTAATTAATTATTTAATTGATTTAATCTTATTATTTATGAAAACACAATCAAGTGCAGAACACATTCAGACATAAGGTAATGGATTCTCCCCGAACATCAATTTTTCATTTAGGTTACACTTTCTCTCTCTTTACCCCAATTTAATTCTTAATTTTTCTTATTTACTCTTGAATTATGTGTTTATATTCCAAAAATATTAACATATGACAATTATTATTTCTTTTATGGGTAAACACTTGTTCTATAAGGATTCCTTTTTAATTCCTCCCGATAAGCATGTCCGATTAAAGGGAACTACCCAATTTCTAACACATTTTAATGTACTATCCATAATATGTTTTAGGCTACCATTATTTTTATAAAATCACTCATCTTATCATCAAAAACAATATTTTTTTATTTTTGGTTTTATACAAACAATTTTGACTTTTTTATTTTAAATACTCTTTAATATATTCCTTAAACCGCACTGAAGAGGCTCATTTCTAAAATTTCTCAAACACTATTTTTAAATGTTTTCACTTCAATTAGACATAATTTTTGCCTAAAAAATAATTTAATTTTCCATACCCTTTTATTTTCTGGTATATACACATTTAAAATCTGATTTTATTACAAATACAAATAATTTTCTTGAAGAACTATTATTTCCAAAGTAAAAAAAATACTTTTATCATCTCATTTTTCTTTAGTGAGATATATGACTTGTTCACCACTTATTCCTTGTGTTTGGTTTATTTACTAACCTTTATATATCATATCATGAGTCTTATTATTATAATTATATTCTAAGTTTATTTTAATGATTTTATTTATAGGTATTATAATTTAAATGTTTCAAAGTGGTATGGGACAGTTTGGAATGTTTAAAGATTATTTGCTTCATGAATTTTTCAATGGTCTCATTTAAAAGTATCTCCATCTGTGTAAACATAATTTATTTAATATTATACTAAATATGGATATTTTGATGAGTCAAACTATTAATGAGTTGAATATGTATATAAATAATGCATTGGAATTGTAGTGATGGGTGGGGCCTATTATAGCCCCTTGATGCATCGACAGGTCTCATGAGACAAAACAGTTAGCGACAAACCCTTTGTGTTTTTCTAAAAAAATGATTAGGTGGGTATCTACCCACATACTTAAAATATCTTGATAGTATGATGGTTCATGTTTTAGATACATGTCATTTGATAATTAATAACTTTCTTCATTAAGTATTCAGTTATCATTATCAGGAGGATTTTCACTATGACAAAATCTATGGATGCATTTACATTTTTAGTTTATTAATGATGTGTGTTTTTTAGTTATTAACCATTCCATATTGAATATTACTAATTTATTTTGATTCACTTATTATTGAATCATTTTTCTTATATATATAACCCTTACTGAGCATTTTAACTCACCCTTTTATTTTTTTCCTTCCCCATGTTACGAAAAAGGGAAAATTTAATGCATTTTCAAGGATGAATTTTTTAGATTTTCTTATGTATTAAATTTTATTTTTTTTCCACTGTAAAATGGGTTTCATATAATTATATAGTTTTTAAAGACTACTAAACTAATCTATCCATGGTGATTTTATCTCTTTTATCTATACCATTGTAATTAAATGACCATCGACTCTTGGATATTGGGGTCAGGGTTGTTACAGTTGGTATCAAAGGAAGTTTATTAGAATCCTTGGGAACTAAATTTATAAGACATGGTTTAGGAAACATAACCCTAATATAAAATTTGAGGATAATCATATAATAACATCCCATAATTTTGGTAATGTAGAGATTATGTGGGTCTTCTTATAAATACATCCATGTCTGGATACTACAAGTGGGCGTGGTTCTGGCAGAGATGTACATAGGGGTAATAACTCTGACAAGGGGTCCCGATCCTAACTCGGGGTAACCTGGTACATGAAAAAGGGATTTACTGCACACCTAGTTTGACACTTATGGGAGATATTATTAGGGTTATTCACATTCACATTACAAACCATTATGAAGGATTTAAAAGTAAATATGTCCCCAAAGAAACCACATTTTTTATTATAAGATTAGTTATGCATAATTTTTCAATTTATGTTAAGTATTTAAAAAAAATTAGATTATATATTATGTTTCATAATGTTATGATATAATCTAGTTTATTCCATTATTTAGAAGTGGAACCTATAAAAAAGAATGTGAACCGCATCAATGACCATAATCTAAAGAGTAATAATGGTTATATCTTTTATGGTATTATGTTAATCATTCGAAGGGAACAAGTCTCCCTAACATTCTCATCATATGAGGACACGGTGTCATTTGATAATTGGATAAAGAATTAATTATCTAAGTATTTTTCCTTTGGAGGGAATAATGAGAATAAGAGTACAAGTAGGAGAAAGTTGGATAAAGGGAATAAGAGAAATAAGTATTGTACCACATGTGATAATTTTGGAAAGAAAAACCCTGGTATATGCTTGAAAGTAATGGTAGTTTTCTGAAAGTATAGAGATAAAGGACACCATGCTTATAATTGTAAGGTTAATAAAAAGGTTTCCAATGTGAAATGCTTCAACTTCAAGGAGGTGGGACAATTTTCAAATTATTGTCTCGACCCTTAAAGTAAAATACACCAAAATAGGATAGTGGATCATGGTCAAGATTATGTTACTACCATAAAATAAAAGTAATGATTAATATGATTGTGTTTAGATTAAATAATTATGTTATTTGAGTATTTAATCAATAATTATTCGGTTTGGATTTTACTGTAGTACTTATTCTTTAAGGAATTGGAAGAATGTGATGAATAACACCAGTAATCAAGAGAAGTGATTCTGTTATAGGTATATCTTTTTGAAAACACATGACATGGGAAATATAACCCTATTTATGTGTTTTATATTGAGATAATGGGATAATATTAGTGAACATGAAGTTGTTTAGTGATCTTATGGTTTATGTTATGTTGGAATTAAGGACTTTATTCAATAAATTGAGTTCATAATCATGGATTCATGCATGTTTCATAGATGATTAAAGAAGACTAATGTATTTATATATTTAGTATGTGACAATAAGAGCTAAATTATTTTTGGGAAATCTTATGTTAAGTTAATTTTGTAAATTTAGTGACATTCCTTCTAAATTTTTTGTCTTTGATTTTAGACGGACATATTTTGGATAAGTCTTAAGGTTAAAAACTTATGGAATGGGTTAAGGATATTATTGATTAAGATTAAAGTATGATTTTTTGGATAACCTATGCAAACCATTTTGGATTCCGTAAAAATTTAAAGGTCAATGGAATGACTTAAGGATAATATGATTTGTTAAAATTGATTCATCCATGAAAAAAGAATCATCTTGAACTTTCATTTCTATGTGTAAGGGATGATGTGAAAATAGATCAAAGTACAACCAAAGGATGAGATTATTCTTATAATAGGGAAAGTAATCAAGTAAGTTTATTTTCTTAGCATCTTATCTAAATCCCTAAAATCATGGAAAATTATTTTGGAACAAAAACATTATCCATTTACATTTCATTTTTGAGAAATCGATGTTATTTTAACCGATCACAAATTTATGGTAGACATTTTAACGACCATGCTTTCATTCACTCTCCGTCAGAACATGATCATTAGATTTTTCTTCCTTGTCCATATTTTCATGAATATTATCCTATTTTAAAATCTTATTTTTTTGTTGACCTTCACATTTATCTTTATCTATTTTTAAGATAAATTTTTATAATCCCTCTTCCGGATGTGGGATTTATACAAATAAATTTTCAAGTATCAAACTTTATAATTTTGAAGTACAATTTCAAATTGTGAGGATAAAATTTATTAAAGGAGGGGAGAATGTAACACCCTAATATTTTATAGTATGTATCTTTTTGAATTTAATTTCTTCAACAACATTGGTTTCACACAACACCAAGCTTAAACAAACAATGATATACAATTAAATATCATTATTTTAAAACAACCATTATAATAAGGCCATTAAATTGGTGTGAATGAATAGTATTAATAAAATTTACATATTATATATTTAATAAAATGTTTTCACATTCATAAAAATGATTTTATAGTCATAATATAAGAATGAATCCAATTTTACGCATTAGAAGGCTGTATTTTTTAAAAAGACAATTTTACTGCATTTTAATGGCACACTTGTTTTAAAAAAATTGACACTTTTAGAAATTATATTTGATAAAATAAGAAATATTTTACAAATTTTAATATCAAAATTTATTGTGGTTAATTTTTTGGTATTTTATTGATAACTTTCATTTTTAAAGAATAGTAATGTGATTGTTGGAATAATAATGTGACCATTAGGAATAGTAATATGACCAACAAGAAATAGAAACCTAAAATATAAAACTAAAAATAAAATTTAGGCATATCTTGAATGGGAATATGATATAATTATATCATAGTATAAGTAAATAAATGTTTTTGAAATTATTAATTATATAATGGTATTTTTATAAAACATAAATATTTATTTTCAATTTTATAATTAATGTAATGTTTTAAAGAAAAAAATATTTCCATAAAATATAATAATAAATTAATATCTTAATGTATTATGATAATAATATAATTTTATCAGATCTTAGTTAATTTTTCAAAGTGTCATAAAATCAGTTATAGTTTTAAAGTCAGTATATTTCGAATAAATACTGATTTTAATTAAGAATTAAATTTATCATATTTAGAAAATTATTTTCATAAAATTTAGTTAATTTTTTAATTCTATGCATCAAAAATTGGTTAGGTTTAATTTTTTGGCTTTTTATAAAATAGTTGAATTTTTTGTGAATAGTGAAATACAGTAATTTACAGTATATATACATTATAAGTAAAATGCACTATTCCTTGAGTCAGGGATGATGTAAGTACCCTTGGTTCAAACTAACATGAACCAATTATTTATTTAGTCACAATAATCATCACTACTTCTTTTCTTGATCCAAAATAATAAAATAATGAATAAAATATTCAAAAAAACACCTCTCTCATCCACTATAAATACCACCCCTTCACCACCTCTTCTACTCACACCACCAAAGCCTTTAAGATTGTCTAATTCCTACCCAATATTATTATAAAACCTCTACCTCATGTTAATTATCTCTTGTTCTCAAAAAAATACCAAAATCAGTTCCCTTAAGGTGGTTTTCATGGAGAGGAATTCAAGAGGTAAATCATTTCTCATTATCTTTAAATTTCTTTTAATTTATTTTCTTCTTATTTTATACATAACTCTTCTATCCAAACACTCATTATAAATCAATTATATTATATATACTGTAATGTTATTATTATAATGGAATATTCATCATCAAACCCATTCTCCTCTCCCTTTTATTCTAAAAATGAAAACATCATCTGTGAGGTGTCGATTTACTGCCTTCAAGGATGACATGTTTTCGTATTTCAATTACACATTAAAGGCTAGTCATAAAACCATTTTTATTTTTAAAAAACTCTAATATATGTATTAAAACCTATTTAATATTCTATAACTATTATATATACATAACATGAATTCATAAGACCAAACTAGTTCGTGATTATTGAAAAAATGCCAAAAATAATCTAAACGATTATCACTAACATTTTATCTAATGATTCATCCTCATTACATATAACTGAATGAAATATATAAACACTAAATATTCTAAAATTTCATTAATAACATAAAATTTCAATTCTGGACAACTATTCTCATTTTATATGATTTTCCATAAATGAATACAAGTAAACCGATCATGAACACCAAGGAAACCAATGCTCTCAAATAATAAAATTTTATCTTATAACTCATAAAAAATGTCATAAATGAAATTTATAAAATTATAATAAATAAAATACATGTTCAAAAAGTTATAAATTTATTAATTAATGGATTTTATCTGATTATCTAGGATATTAAGATCAATTGCAGAACACATTCGGATAAAAGGTAAGGGATTCTCCCTGAACATCCATTTTTCATTTGGGTAACACTTTCTCTCTCTTAACCCCAATTTAATTATTAATTATTCTTATTTACTCCTCCTAAATTTTGTGTGTATGTTCCAAACATATGAACTTATCTCAATTCTTATTTCTTTAATGGGGAAACACATGTTTTATAAGGATTCATTTTCAACTCCTTCTGATAAGCAAGTCCGATTAAAGGGAACTTCCCAATTTCTTACCCATTTTAACGTATCATCCCTTATCTATTTTAAGCAACCATTATTTTTATAAAATCACTCATTTTATCATGAAAAAATATATTTATTAATTTTGTTGTTTTATACAAACAATTATGTCATTTTTTTTAAATCCTAGTTAATATTTTCCTTAAACCGTACTAAAGATGCACTCATTTCTAAAGTTTCTTAATCACTAATTTTAAATTTTTTCACTGAAGTTGGAAATAATTTATACCTCAAACATAATTTAATTTTCCTTACCTATTTATTTTCTGGGATATACATGTTTACAATCTGATTTTATGAAAAATAAAAAATATTTTCCAAAATAACTCTTATTTCCAAAGTAAAAAAAGGTGTTTTCTCATCTCATTTTTACTTCTATGAGATATATGCCTTGTTAACCACTTATTCCTTGTGTTTGGTGTATTTACTACCCTTGATATATCATATCATGAGTATCATTATTATCATGATATTCTGAGTTTCTTTTAAATATTTTCTTCATAGGGGTTATGATTTAAATGTTTCAAAGTGGCATGGGACACTTTGGAATGTTTAAAGATTATTTTCCTCAAGATTAATTCAATGGTATCATTTAAAAGTATCTTCACCTATGTAAACATCATTTTTTGAATCTTATAATCCATACAGATATTTTGATAAGTCATATTGTTCATGAATTGAATATATGTATGAAGAATGCTTTGGAATTACAGTGATGGGTGGGGCCTATTATAGCCCTTTGATGCATCGACAGGCCTCATGAGACAAAACAGTTGGCAACAAGCACTTTTTATTTTTTTTTTCAAACATTATTAGGTAGGTATCTACCCACATAAAAAAACTATCTTGATGGTATGATGGTTCATGTGCCAGATACGTGGCATCCAATAATTAAGTACTTTCTTCATTTTGTAATCAGTTATCATTATCTAGATGATTCTAACTATGACCAAATCTATAGATGGGTTTACATTATTAGTTTATTAATGTATTGTGTTTTTCATTTATTTACCATATCATATTGATTATTCAAAATTGATTATGATTCACTTATTATTTATTCATTTTTATGCTATATTTAACCCTTGCCTAGCATTTGAGTTAACCCTTTTATTTTTTTCTTCCCCGGGTTATGAAATAGAGATAATTTAGTGTGTTTTCAATGATACAGTTTATTAGATTTTGTTATGTATTAAATTTTATTTTATTTTCCCAATGTAAAACGGGTTCCATGTCAGTATCCAATTCTTTAAGACTACTAAATTGATCGATCCTTGGTGGTGTGATCTCTTGTATCTATGTCATTGTAATGAAATAACCATTGAATTTCGGCTATTGGGGTTAGGGTTGTTACATTGTATGTATTCAATACATACATATATATGTATATTTATATATACAAACATGAAAATTTGATTGATATTTTCTTATCATTCTTTATCCTCTTTGACAATCGACTCACCTTAAAAGGGTAATGCATTTTTTTTCGTTGTAATTCAAATCCTCAATCTACATATCATTGATTTTTAGGGTTTTACTGTAAAACCCGAGATTTTATGAGAAATATTTTGTTTTTATGTATAATGTTATATAAAGTAATATTTCACTACACACAACATTGTCTTGGCTTGCGTAATACACAAGAGCAACCTTCCTTGATAGCGTGTGTTGTATGCAATACCGAGTTTCACTAAACAATGCTATGTTATTAAAATATTATATAAACTAGTCGTTATGAATTGTAATACCCAATTTTTTAAATTTTATAAATTTTATCTTTCAAAATGGACTTCATTTTTGGATTCATAATATCGAAATTATCCTAGGGTGAATTTTTGGTATTTTTCTGAAAACATTCAATTTTTTATGAATAGTGAAAACACTGGGTTACTATTTAAAAACCGACTTTTTATTTAAATAATTATTTTTTTTATTTAAATTTATTTTAGGTGAAAATTGATACTTAATACCTATATAAGTTCAATTTAATTCATTGGAGTCATTTTATAATAATTTTAGATATATAAAAATTTTATTGAACTTTTCACCGTCTTTTACCCACCTCCTAGGAGAATTTGAAAATTTACATAAGGCTTAATTTTACCGCTTCTGTGAGTGGAATTTTGAAAATTCGAGAGACACAGTTAATATGAGGGAGTAAAATGTGGTTCAATAAGATAAAAATAATTTTTGGTGAATAGTAACTTTTTACTTTTTTACCACGGTTAAAAGTAAATAGGGTAATTAAGAGTAAAAATGATATTATTACTACCCTAACACATGTTCTAATTATATGTTATAAGTTTAATTCGACCAAAAAAACCTTAGGAATAAAATGTGACCATTTAGGTCTAATTGGATTAGATTAGAACATTTATTATTATTTTATTTAAAGAAGAGTTAAAATAGTTATACTCAAAGTTTAATAACTAAAAAAATTTTAATATAGGGTTATACATAAGATAAATTAAACTATAAATATTCATTAGAAATATAAAAATATTTCCTACATAATGGTATTTCATTTATCATTTTTAGACATTAAATAATTTAATTTATTTATGACACACTGATGATGCAGTAATTATCTTATTAATTAAATATTAACATAATTGATATTATAAATACACAAATAAATGTAATTTGAGACTTTTTATGAATTACACTAATTTTATAGGTTAATATGACATTTTAGTATTGATATAATTAACTTTTTCGAACTAATGATGTTGTTATTATTTTCACAAAAATCAATTACCAAATAGAGTTAAAATTGACATAAAATAGTTTTTAAAACAAATATTTTATTATTAATTTTTATTTTATTCCTAAAGATCAAAGGTTCGGCCAAATGAATTATATAAGGTTATATATATTAATAATGAAAAACTTGGGGTTCGTTTGTCTTGTTATAGTAAGTTTATTAACCATATAGTGTAAGAAAACAAGAAGACACGGTAAAAGTAAAATTATTTAAATTACAGTTAAATCTAAATGATAAGGTTAAAATAGTAACCTAAACTTGTCTAAAATCTATTGTTTGAGAGGATTTATACCCATACCTACCTTATATTCTAAATAAATCAATTTGGAGCTATTAAAAACCGAATATGACTTTATAATAAAATAATATTTTAAGTTTTTTCTAAGGTGCCCCTCTCCTCCCTTATAAAAGGGAACCTCCTCCCTCTCCTCCTCACACCACTTTGAACCTTAAAGATCGGACAACCCCTGCCAATTTATCTTATCCACTTCCCTAGAAACATCCTAGAGGTCTTGGTCTTCTTCAAAGACCATCTTTAGTGACCTAAGAGGAGGATAAGAAGAGGCGCTTCAAAGAAGAGGTAATGTCCATTACCGATTCTTTCAAATTTATTTCTTCTTCTACTTCCTATACTTTAGTTGTTTAATTATGAAGTAATAACATCAGTATCACTCATATACTGATATGTTATTATAAATATGAACAACCCTATTTCACCTTTTATCCATCCTATGGAAAACGAAATCACTGTATGTGCGTATGTACGGAATTCCGTCTTCACGTCGTGGTGTAATCTGTTTTCCACCACCACCTTACTTGGATGGGTATAATTATGTAAATAATAACTATATATGATTATTTTAAAGTGATATTTATTCTGAAATAGTATACATACACTTAAATACAATTCCACGATCATGGGAACGATATCATCGCTCGTGCGTACGTACGGCCTACCGTCTCCATGATGTGATGTGACTCGTTCTACATGATCTTCGTTGAATAATGATTATATAAATGTATTGAATGAATAAATATGATATATGTTACACTAATAACATTATGTAAATGAGGTATCTATAACCTAAATAGAATAATAAGAATTTATTCGACAAGACATGCATAAGAACATAAAGCAATGAACACCCGAATAACAAGTAGCAATCAAATAGTACTAATAAGAAGATAAGAATATGACCATATATGATATCATAACAATGAATATGATTCTGTAATAAGTCAATGAAATTATTTAAAGCATTATACAGGAGGTTTAGACATGTACAAAGTATATCGGACCTAAGGTAAGGGAAAATATAAGAATCTCATTTTTATCTGAGATTGTTTATACTTCTGAATTTGCTGGGGCATATTTATCATCCACATCCATGTTTACTTAATATGTAATATTATTTCCATCCACCTAAAATTGTTTAAATCCAATTTTACCCATTGGTGAGTTTTTAGTAAAAGATATGTAAGGAATCTTTTGTCATTTTTAGTACGAGGTACTTTTTGGCTTTTCCAGCCAAAGTAAGTGAAGATTTTTTTTTAACTTATATAGCCTGAATGGATTTCTAGAACATTATTTCCTTTAAGCATCATTTAAAAGTTTTCAAGTTTATTTTTAATCAACTTATTTTCATTTAAAATTTAATGACATGTTAAGAAAGGAAAAAAATTGAATTAGAAATGATATTTTCCTCAAGAATGAAGTTCAAGTATTTTATCAAAATTATTTTCCATCTAAGATAATATAGGGTTCTGTTTCTATCCCTATTCTTACATTGATTTGATTATGATGGAATTATTTTTATGATGTCCTTTTATCTTATATAGATTATGTTATGATGGCATGATGTTTAAGAATCCCATTTTTATTACATGGGTTATGCTATGATGTATGATTTATGATATTGTGGCACACATAAGAATGGTTTCATTGTGAGATGGGTGGGACCAATATCTCCCTCCAATGCATTGGGTAAAGATTTATATCTCATGATATAGACATGGCTGGAACGGAAAGTTAATCTGGTTCAGTGATACAGGACTAGAACGAGGAGTGAACTCGGTTCAGAAATGGACTTTTTCCGCTAAGATAGTCTTGGAAATGAGTCTTGACTAATAAGAAATGATTTTCTATGATTATATGTGTATGCCAAAAAGTTACATGTTTTATGTCATTATTATTGGGATTACATTTCAATACTATGATTTATCCCATGTTATGATATTATGATCTCTTTTGCAGGTTAAGATTTTTGAAATGCTCTGTTCTTATGAATATGATATTTCCTTTGTTTAACCTTACTGAGAATTTGAGCTCACCCCTTTGTATGTTTTCTTTCCCTAGGTCAGGAAGAATCTTATTAATTAGGATATTCCAAAAGGGACTCTAGATATGATAAAATAAATGGGAGACAATGTATATGCTTTATGAACCAGTTGTTTATGTTTCCCAGTTTTTAAAGACACTATATCTATACGGTCCTACCATTGTTTTGTTATATGTTGTAATAAGTATGATTCAATTCTAAAGTAATGAAAATGTATGTAAATTATTGGTTGTTATAGTTGGTATCAGAGGAAAGGTATAGTCAACCTTTGGAATCTCGGATGTGAAAGCCTTAGTAAGAACTCTAAGGATATGTCTAAACATAGAACACAATATTAGTGTTTTAGAAATGGCCATGAATAACCTATGATAAGACCTAAAGCGTGAAATTTTATTCCTGATTATGTGGTTTTACTATTATGATTATTGTTTCTCACACTATGCTTATTGGTTTTAGTCAATGGCTAGAACCCGAAGGAACCGTGTTAATGTTGAATGCGATGGTCAATGCAATGATTGTCCCCCTGAGAAACCAAATGTTATGGGAGCTGGAATAGAAAATCATGTAGCCATGCTCACACAACTTTCTCAAGCTATGAATCATGCAGGACTTCCAAATGAGCAAAGGAAGGAGAAATATTCTGTTGAATCCTTCATGAGGCAGCGTCCACCCTCATTCAGTGAGTCTACTGATCCATTTGTGGATAAACAATGGATCAGTACCACTGAAAAGATATTTTTAGTTCTTCAATGTTCTAAACATGATAAATTCATCTTAGTAGTTTATCATTTGGAAGGTGAAGATGATCAATGGTGGAATCTTATCAAGAATACGGGTCCAAGATATGAAATTGGGTCCATGTAATGGGACGAGTTCAAGAACTTATTTCTCAATAAGTACTTACCTCGTATTCTTTGAACAAATATGGAGAAGGAGTTTCTTGAACTGAAGAAAAGGGATGATGAATCTATTGGTACCTACGAAGCAAATTTTACAAGACTTGCAAGGTACGCTAATGGGATTATTATCCAACTTGAGAGTATGATCGATCGATTCTTTAGTGGCTTAAAAACAAGTCTTCGAAGGGAGTTATCCATATGGGACTTCAATAGCTATGAGGAAATCGTTCGATGTGCTTTCAAGGTTGAGATGGAGATTGGAGTAACCCATCAGTCATATGCATTTGATAAGAAGAGGAAAATGGAATTTAAAGGAAAATCTAAAGATCACACTGAAAAGAAGATGAGTTTTCCCTTATGCTCAAAGTGTGGAAAGAAACATGGAGGGAGTTGTCTTAAAGGGATAAGTAAATGTTTCAAATGTGGAAAAGAAGGTCATCGATAATTTGAATGCCGCAATGATGTGAAGAAGATGTCTAGTGATGCGAACAAAGAAAAGGCTACACAGAGTGCACCTTCTACACTTCAATGTTACAAGTGCAAGGAAATGGGAAATTATGACAATCAATTCCCTAATCCAAGGGTTGTTGATAGTGATCGACGTCAAAAAACTCTTAAGGCCAAAGACAAAGGAAAGTTACCTGCAATTTCTATCGGTGATGTGGAGTATGATAACGAAGTGGTGAAAGGTACACTTACCATACACTCTAAAGTAGAAAATGTTTTATTTGATTCTGGATCCACCCACTCTTTTATTTCTGAAGAATTTTTTAAGGGTATCTCCATATTACCTCAGTAGTTAGATATTGAGTTAGCTGTGACAACCCCTAATGGCACAACAGTCGCATCAAAAGTTTACAATTCTTCTCCGATTGAAGTTTATAGGAAAGTAATTCCTACAAATCTTGTGATCCTTCCTATAGTGGAATTTGATGTGATTATTGGCATGGATTAGCTTTCTTTATACGGAGCTCATATAAATTTCCAAAGAAGGGAAATCACATTTAATATTCCCGATCAATCTACTATCATCTATTAATGCAAGGATGAATATAACCTTCTAGTGGAAATTTATTCCATCTTATGGGTCATGATTCCACTAAATGAAGGTTATTTATCTCAAATGGTTGGTGAGAAACTCACGATTAAGAATATGCCCATTGTACGGGAGTTTAATGATGTCTTTCCTGAGGAATTTCCCGATCTTCTACCAAATCATGAAGTTGAGTTTTCAATTGAACTCATACCGGGTGCTATTCCCATTTCAAAGACACCTTATAGAATGGCCCCAATTGAGTTGCAGGAATTAAATAAGTAACTCCAAGAGAATCTTGATAAGGTATTAATACTCCCTAGTGTGTCACCTTGGGGAGCACCTGTTCTGTTTGTTAAGAAAAAGATGGATCAATGAGACTCTGCATTAATTATCAAGAACTTAACAATATCACTATCAAGAACAAATATCCTCTTCCACACATTGATGACTTATTTGACCAACTACATGGAGCTCAATACTTTTCCAAGATTGATCTTCGTTTAAGCTATCATAAATTAAGGGTCAAAAGGGAGGATATACCAAAGATGGCTTTCCATACAAGGTATGGACACTATGAATTTATAGTGATGACATTTTGTCTTACTAATACTTCTACTATCTTCATGGATCTGATGAATAGAGTCTTTAGAGACTATCTTGATCAGTTTGTGGTAGTCTTTATAGACGATATTATTGTCTATTCAAAGAGAAAGGAAGAACATGAAGATCACTTGAGAATTGTATTAAAGACCCTAAGAAAGGAGAATATTTATGCCAAATTTACCAAGTGTAAATTTTGGCTTCAAAAAGTTTCATTTTTGGGTCATATAATCTCAAAAGAGGGGATATCTGTCGATCTAGGAAAAATAGAGGTTATCAAAAGATGGTCGAGACCAATAATAGTAACTGAGATCCGAAGTTTTCTTGGTTTGGCTGGATATTACCGACATTTTGTGAAATATTTTTCACGATTATATAATCCACTCACCAGGTTGACTCGAAAAGGAGTTAAGTTCGTTTGGACAGAGGAGTGTGAAGACAATTTCAAGGAGTTAAAAAGAAGTTTATCCAGCGCACTTGTGCTCACACTGCCTTGTAGTGGAGAATGGTTTGTGATCAATATTGATGCATCCAAGAAGGGATTGGGGTGTTTTCTCATGAAAAATGATATGGTGATAGCTTATGCCACACGACAGTTGAAAATCCATGAGCAAAATTACCCAACTCATGATTTTGAGTTAGCTGTGGTAATCTTTGCATTAAAGATTTGGAGGAATTATCTTTATGGTGAAAGGTGTGATATTTATACTGATCATAAAAGTTTAAAGTATATTTTCACATAAAAGGAGCTGAATATGCACCAAAGAAGATGGTTGGAGCTGATTAAGGATTACGACTGCTTAATTCATTACCACCCTGGGAAAGCAAACAAGGTGGCAGACACATTAAGTCGACAAGACCATGCTAGCTTATCCATGATGAGGATCACAAAAGATCCAATATTTATGGATTTAAAAAGGATGGATCTTGTAATTATAATGGAAGGGGAAATTCTTATCTTTCTCAAATGAATGGTCAACCATCTATACATGACAAGATTAAATAGGCACATAAAGAAGATGTAGAGTTACAAAATAAGGTGAGAAATGTTCTTGAATTTCACATTTATTGTGATGAAATAATAAGGTTCAGGAATCGGTTTTGTGTTCTTCCCATCCCAGAATTAAAGAAGGAAATATTGGATGAAGCTCATAGTTCTTCATTCTCTATTCATCCTGGAAGCACGAAGATGTATAGGGACCTGAAAGAGTACTTATGGTGGGATGGAATGAAAAAAGATGTTGCTGAATATGTCTCTCGATGCTTGGTTTGTCAGCAAGTTAAAGTTGAGAGACAGAATTCTAAGGGGATGTTACAACCATTACCCATACCTAAATGGAAATGGGAAAACATAACTATGGACTTTTTCACTGGACTTCCTAAAACATCCAAAGGCAATAATTCTATCTGGGTTATAGTTGATCATCTTACAAAGTCGACACACTTCATTGCTATTAGAGAAGATTTGTCTCTGGATCAGTTTGCCAGGATATATGTGAAGGAAGTGGTAAGATTGCATGGAGTACCAATTTCCATTATATCTGATCGGGATCTGAGGTTTACCTCGAAGTTCTGGAGAAGTCATCAGCATACTCTAGATACAGATTTGAGTTTCAGCACTGCTTATCATCCTCAGACAGACGGTCAGTCTGAGAGAACAATTCAAATTCTAGAAGATATGTTAAGATCTTGCTCTATGGATTTGAAAGGTGGTTGGTATCAACACCTACCATTGGTGGAATTTTCTTATAATAATAGCTTTCACTCTTGTATTCATATGGCTCCTTATGAAGCTCTCTATATAAATAAATGCAGGACTCCAACTTGCTAGGATGAAGTTGGGGAAAGAAAGCTATTAGGACCAAATCTTGTTGATGAGATGGAAGAAAAGGTCAGATCTATTCAACAACACATAAAAGCAGCTCAGAGTCGACAAAAAAGTTATGCCGAAAACCAAAGAAAATACCTAGTGTTTGAAGTGGGTGATAAATTGTTCTTACGAATATCACCTTAGAAGAGAGTAATGAGATTTGGAAAGAAGGGCAAGCTGAGCCCAAGGTTTGTTGGTCCTTTTGAAATACTGGATCATGTTGGGAAGGTAGCTTACCGATTGGTGCTTCCACCAAATCTCTCTCAAGTTCATGATTTGTTCCATGTATATCTCCTGATAAAGTACATACCCAATCCTTTATATGTACTCAACTCAGAAGTTGTACTGCTGGAGCAAGACCTTTGTTATGAAGAACAACCGATAGAGATTCTGGATCATAGTGAAAAAGTCCTACGGAACAAGACCACTCGCTTGGTGAATGTTTTATAGAGGAACCAAAAATTAGAAGAAGCTACATGGTAACTTGAGGATATGATGAGGGATTGGTATCCTCATCTGTTTGTTTCAAAGTGACGAAATTCGAGGGAAAAATTCATTTTAAGGGGGTAGAATGTAACACCTTAGATTTTATGAGAAATATTTTGTTTTTATGTATAATTTTATATAAAGGAATCTTTCACTATACACAACACTGTCTTGGCTTGGGTTATACGCAAGAGAAACCTTCCTCGATAGCGTGTGTTGTACGCAATATCGAGTTTCACTAAACAACGATATGTTATTAAAATATTATATAAACTAGCCATTATGAATAGTAATACCCAATTTTTGAAATTTTATAAACTTTATCTTTAAAAATGGACTTAATTTTTGGATTCAGAATATCGAAATTAGCCTAGGGAGAATTTGTGGTATTTTTCTAAAAACTTTCAATTTTTGATGAATAGTGAAAACACTCGGTTACTATTTAAAAACCAACTTTTTGTTTAAATAATTATTTATTTTATTTAAATTTATTTTAGGTAAAAATTGATACTTAATACCTATATAAGCTCAATTTAATTCATTGGAGTCATTTTATAATAATTTTAGATATATAAAAATTTTATTGAACTTTTCACCGTCTTTTACCCACCTCCTATGAGAATTTGAAAATTTACATAAAACTTAATTTTACCGCTTCTATGAGTGTAATTTCGAAAATCTGAGAGACACAGTTAATATTAGGGAGTAAAATGTGGTTCAATAAGATAAAAATATTTTTTTTGAATAGTAACTTTTGACTTTTTTTTACCACGGTTAAAAGTAAATAGGGTTATTAAGGGTAAAAATGATATTATTATTACCCTAACACATGTCCTAATTCTATTGGATAAGTTCAATTCGACCAAAAACAACCTTAGGAATAAAATATGACCATTTAGGTCCACTTGGATTAGATTAGGACATTTATTATTATTTTATTTAAAGAATAGTTAAAATAGTTAAAATCAAAGTTTAATAACTAAAACATTTTTAATATATGGTTATACATAAGATAAATTTGACTATAAATATTAATTAGAAATATAAAAATATTTCCTACATAATGGTAGTTTATTTATAATTTTTGGAAATTAAATAATTTAATTTATTTATCACACACTAATGATGCATTAATTACCTTATTAATGAAATATTAACATAATTGATATTATAAATACCAAAATAAATGTAATTTGAGACTTTTTATGAATTAAACTAATTTTATAGGTTAATATGACATGTTACTATTCATTTAATTAACTTTTTTTAACTAATCATGCTGTTATGACTTTCACAAAAATCAATTACCAAATAGTGTCAAAATTGACATAAAATAGTTTTTAAAACAAATATTATATTATTAATTGTTATTTTATTCCTAAAAATCTAAGGTTCGGCCAAATGACTTAGATAAGGTTATATATATTAATAATGAACAACTTGGGGTTCTTTTGGCTTGTTATAGTAATTTTATTAACCATGTAGTGTAAGAAAACAAGAAGACACGGTAAAAGTAAAATTATTTAACTTACAGTTAAATCTAAATGATAAGGTTAAAATACTAACCAAAACTTGTCTAAAATATATTTGTTGAGAGGATTTAGACCCATCCTCACCTTATCTTCAAAATAAATCAATTTGGAGCTATTAAAAACCGAATATGACTTTATAATAAAATAATATTTTATATTTTTTCTATGGTGCCCCTCTCCTCCCTTACAAAAGGGCACCTCCTCCCTCTCCTCCTCACACCACTTTGAGCCTTCAAGATCGGAAAACCCCTGACAATTTATATTATCCACTTCCCTAGAAACATCCTATGGGTCTTGGTCTTCTTCAAATACCATCTTTAGTTCCCTAAGAGAAGGATAAGAAGAGGCGCTTCAAAGAAGAGGTAAGGTCTGTTACCGATTCTTTTAAATTTATTTCTTCTTCTACTTCTTCTACTTTAGTTTTTTCATTATGAAGTAATAACATCAGTATCACTCATATACTGATATTTTATTATAAATATGAAACAACCCTATTTCACCTTCTATCCATCCTACGGAAAACAAAATCACCGCGCGTGCGTACGTACGGAATACCGTCTCCACACTGTGGTGTAATCTGTTTTCCACCACCACCTTACTTGGATGGGTATAATGGTGTAAATAATAACTATATATTATTATTGTAAAGTGATATTGATTCTAAAATAGTATACATACACTTAATTACAATTCCACGATCATGGAAATGATATCATCGCTCGTGCATACGTACGACCTACCGTCTCCACGATGTGATGCGACTCGTTCGGCATGATATTAGTTGAATAATGATTATATAAATGGATTGAATGAATAAATATGATATATGTTACACTAATAACATTCTTTAAATGAGGTATCTATAACCTAAAAAGAAGAATAAGAATTTATTCGACAAGACATGCATAAGAACATAAAGCAATGAACACCCGATTAACAAGTAGTAATAAAATAGAACTAATAAGAAGATAAGAATATGACCATATATGATATAATAACAATGAATATGATTCTGTAATAAGTCAATGACATTATTTAAATAATTATACAGGAGGTTTGGACACGTACAAAGCATATCGGACCTAATGTAAGGGAAAATATCACAATCTCATTTTTATCCGAGATTGTTTATACTTCTGAATTTACAAGGGCATATTTATCATATGCATCCATGTTTCCTCAATATTTAATATTATTTCCATCCATATAAAATTTTTTAAATTCAATTTTACCAATTGGTGAGTTTTTAGTAAAAGATATTAAAGGAATCTTTTTTCGTTTTTAGTACGAGGTACTTTTTGACTTTTCCGGCCAAAGTACGAGAAGATTTTTTTTAACTTATACGACCTGAATGGATTTCTAGAAAATTATTTCCATGAAGCTTCCTTTACAAGTTTTCAAGTTTATTTTTAATAAACTTATTTTCATTTAAAATTGTATGACATGTTAAGAAAGGAAAAAAAAAATTGAAGTAGAAAGGATATTTTCCTCAAAAATGAAGTTCAAGTATTTTATCAAAATTATTTTCCATCTAAGATAATATAGGGTTCTGTTTCTACACCTATTATTACGTTTATTTTATTATGATGGAATTATTTTTATGATGTCCTATTATCTTATATGGATTATGTTATGATGGCAAGATGTTTAAGAATCCCATTTTTGTTACATGGGTTATGCTATGATGTATGATTTATGATTTTGTGGCACACATAAGAATGGTTTCATTATGAGATGGGTGGGACCTATATCTCCCTCCAATTAATTGGGTAAAGATTTATATCTCATGAGATATACATGGCTGTAACGGCAAGTTAATCTGGTTCAATGATATAGGACTGGAACGAGGAGTGAACTCGGTTTAGAAATGAACTTTGTCTGCTAAGATAGTCTTGGCAATGAGTCTTGACTAATAAGAAATTATTTTCTATGATTAAGTGTGTATTCCACAAGGTTTCATGCTTTATGTTATGATTATTGGGATTACATTTCACTACTATCATTTATCCCATGTTATGATATTATAATCTCTTTTGCAGGTTAAGATTTTCAAAATGCTTTCTTCTTATGAATATGATATTTCCTTTGTTTACCCTTACTGATCATTTGAGCACATCCTTTTGTATGTTTTATTTCCCCAGGTCAGGAAGAAGGTTATTAAGTAGGATATGCCAAAAGGGACTCTAGATATGATGAAATAAACGGGAGACAATGTAGATTCTTTATGAACCAGTTGTTTATGTTTCCCGGTTTCTAAAGACACTATACCTATATGGTTCTACCATGGTTTTATTATATGTTGTAATAAGTATTATTCAATTCTAAAGTAATGACAATGTATGTAAATTATGGGTCGTTATATTTACCCTCTTACAAGTACCTGGAAGGAATGAGCTAAATCATTAAAAAAATAATAGTCACAAGAGGATCTCAAAATGTAAAACACTACAACCTTCTCCTAATGATGTTGAGGATATATCATTAGATTTATATCTATAATTCCCAAATATTTTCTTAAAATGATCTATAATTTATAAAATATCAACCTTCAAGACATCAAAAATTGATCATGTAATAATTTAAAAGGTTTCCAGATAATTTAAAGGACTAAAAACCCATTAAAAAGTATTATCATGGTCAAAGGAAATGTTGTACTCAATTTACACACACCTCTCTTCTAATTCACTGCTAGGTAGATATTTAATTCCACTAAGTTAATTCCACTCTCAATACAAATATTTTAAAATATTTTTTATTTTCATTCCGTAAAATCCTAAATCACATTATGTAAAAGGAAATATTATTAATCCTTATCATTATGCATGTAATAATTTTATGTCTCTCCCAGTGGGGTGGAGAAACCTATTTGGAGGTATAAAATAGATTTTTTTTCATGTGATTCATTGACCCCTAGTTATATATGAACACACTCTAACTCAATCCAAGCATCATGAACCAACCCAATTCAAACATAATTGAATCAATAGTCAACCCAAATTTAATCAAACCAAACATTAATCACTAGAATCAAATGAAACAAAACCAAATTGAAGAAAAATAATCTAAACAAATTGAAATGTTACATAACTAATAGAAATAAAATATATATGAATGAAAACAAATTTAATTGAACCAAACTTAAGAAAAATGAATTAGAAATAAAAAAATATACTATGTAAAATTAAAAATCAACAACATGGATCAAAACCAGGCTAACTTAGACTAACCCAATATAACCTTACTCGATTAAACCCCTTCAACCTAACCCAAATAAAATGAGATCATTCCATTCAAACCTCAAACAACCATACCCAAACTTAAATCACTTTATGTGACTCTAAAATAATACAAAATAAATACAGAACTATGTATTTCTCTTTTTTTCATCACTAAAACATATATCCACATATTTATTTGATAGTTTGACATTTTATTTATAATGTGGTTTATGTTTAAATGATTCTATGATTATATTATGTGTTAAATTTGTTTAGAAATTGGATTTATTTTATGATATAAATTATTGTTGTTGTTGTTCTTTAGTAACTAGTTATAATATTTTTAATTTAACAGAATTACATTTATGTTTGATATTACATGAATAATTGAGATATAAAGATTAGAATTTTTTATTTTATCAACTTAAATCATTTGGATTTTATTTATATATTTTTTTTCATGTAAAAAAATATTGAATATTGAGGGTATTTTTCCTCTCTATACCATGTTTTGTTCAATAAGGAAAAATAAATATGGTAGTACGGTAAATACTAACACCCAAAAAATAATTTTAAGTATATTAAATTTATATTATTATGATTAAATTTCATTTTTTATTTTATTTTATAATTTTAATTAATATAATATATTTCTTAAAAGATTTATCTGGAGGTATCGGAAAAAAATAACCTGAAAATTTGGGTTCGGATAATCATTTTTAGTATGTATTAGGAGATAATCATTGAGGGATAGTGTGATGTCTACCTTGGAAGAAAATTGTACAATCTAAATACTAGTATTATGATACCAATTCTATGGACAACAGTTCTGGTATAGTTACATAGGAACAAATTAATATTGTAATAAAACAAAAAACTCAAAAGGTGGATTAAGATAATCAACATCAAGAGATGATTAATGAACTGATCATGAAATCCATGTATGGTCTTTCTTCATCACTTCCACTAAAGATTTTTGTGGGGATAGATGCTAGTTTTATGATGATTCACTCTATCTATGGGTGTTCCAATACTCCTATTATTGATTTTGGTATAGAAGATGATGTTGAATACCATGATGATGATGGAGGTTTAGATGTTAGATATGGTTATGGTGTTTCTATAAAAAATGTTAATGTGGAAGGTGTTGTTGATGGTAGGGAGGGTTCTGACCATAATTATATTGATTATAAGAATAATTTTGGTTGTCAATTTTATTTTTAGTTTATAATGAATATATTTTAATTTATTATGTTTTTTTAAATGTTTTTTTATTATCAGTTGTGTGATTTTCATTTGTCAGATTTTTATGTTTAAAACAAATTTACTTATTTTTCAAAATGTTGGTAACTTAGAGCCATGGTAAGTACCCATGGCTATAGGTATTTATCAACTTCATGTGGTTTTTCAAATTGTACAAGGGAAATCCACCTATGGATGTAAATGTATATTCATGTGAGTATCTTATGTCTACTGTTGTACACCTCTTTATATGAAAATAGGTGACATAGATAGAACTACCATGTCTATAATTTATAGCCACATTTTTTAGCTACATCCATTATCTTCGGCCGTGGGTTTAGCATGATTTTATAGTAGTGTATGATATTTGGTCCCTTTTTTGAGATAGTCTAGGAATTTTATGACCACACCAAGATTATATATATTATGTACTTATCAACTCATATGAGGTGAATTTGATGTACTCATCTATAAAGATGAATAACATGTGATTTATTCATCAACCATGTCAGTATATACTCAATGAATTGAGAATGTATGAGTTGACTATATGAGATAGACATACTCCATGTCTCATGGTCACTCAATGTCTTAAACAAAGGGAAAATATGAGAATACATGATTTAATATGCTTCAAATTAGTAGACACCAATATATATAAAAATGAGTTTGATAGATTTCATGTCATATCCCTTTATAGATTGAGTAACATTGATGCTTTTCTAAAGGTTTCTATTTGAATAAATTTGTGGATTCAAAGATTTATATTTTTTTCAATGCTATGAAGGCCCATGGGGACACACATTATTGTTTACTAAATGATATTTATTTGACTCGGAGAGCTACTCTAAAAAAATTATAGTTAATCCAAAATTGTTTTGGACTAGTATTCATAAGGTATTACTTATTATGTGATATGAGGTGATATTAATGATAGTTTTCCAAAAGTGTTTTTGAAGATTTCAAAAATAAATTTTGGATATGTTTTAAAAAGTTATTGCATATGATAAAATATTTGGTGAAATGGAACAAAGTCTTTTAGTATTTAGTGTTAGTAGGAGATTGAAAGTAATATTCCCAAAATCTAATATTTCATGTGGTATAGTTATTTTGGTAATTTTTGTGAGATTAAATTACCACTAACATAACCTTAAGAAAAGTCTTAAGAATATGTTTTCACCAATGTATTGTGGTATGCATGTGATGTTTTTTCACCTTTGATCATATTATTGAACATTAAGGGTTAATGTTTGGATGGTCCGCTCACATAATTTTTCATTAAAAGAGCATTTTATATGATAAAATGCTTAAGCGATGAAATGCATAAGATGCATTCATTGACCAAGGTATTAACTCATGAAATAAATCACATGAGTTAATACACATAATGACAAAGGAACATCCTTGAGATCTATATAAACCCTACTTCCATAGATTATAGGTAATTTGAATGGGTATGGTGTTTTTGGTCGATACTCCATGATCTCATCACTCTCATTGACTTCCTCTTTTGCAATAAGAGATGCTTTTATATTGTGGTGGGTGAGGTAATATTGTTTCATGCATCAGAACAATTCGGTTGGCCTGTGGATACCTACAGATGTTGTAGGCTTATGGATTCAACTAAAATGATCATCATCAAATACATTCAAAGGTACTTGAGGAACCACTATGGTACAAGGTACACCACAATTTATAGTTTTTTTCATTTCTATAATTTATGTAGATTTCATTAATCATTTCACAGGTGATCTAGGGAAGGGTTTATAATCACTTACGCTATTATGATTAAGTGTTAATCAACCCCAATTAAACCCATCAATGGGAAATAGTGTACATCCAAGTGAACAATCATAAGTGAATTAATTAAATTATATTATTATAGTTTATAATAATGATAATTGAATTTATTTCTCAAGGTTTTCACTAGTATTTTAATTATAAAAATGAATATAAGATATTTTTACTCTTAGAATGAATATTTCACGTTCAAGGTTCATTAAATAATTACAAGAGGAGAAATCTAGGTTAATGGATCATGGTTCACCATGCGGCCTTTAATGATTTCACCAATGATTTGTGAAAAAGTCATCACAAACATGACATGATTACTCACTTATTTATGTCGTTTTAGGATGGTTTAAGAGGTTTAACTAATCCAAGGATTAAGTGTGATTTTTCAAATTTAAACCTGACTATTTTAGCTAGTTTTTTGAGTGATGAATAGTCTGAGAGGCTACTTTCATGAATTTAGGGTTTCCACCTCCTCTCCTCCCTTCTTTGAATATTTTCAAGAGAGAAAGATCAATAATGGATTTATTCAAGTTCAAGGATCAGTCATATGATCTTATAGCGATCATACGAGCATCATAAGGACTTCATTTTACTATTATAGAACCTAATAATCAAAGCGCGATATTCATGGAGTTTTCATAAATGTGTGAATGATCTAAATGGAATCTAATTTGGTTTATTTGAGCTAAAACAATCCAAATAATAATTAATAACATTGGGATCACATCATTCAACCAAAGTACCATTTTGATTTAATTTTCATTCTTAAATTAAATTGCATGGGGATCTTTAGCACGAATTGAGTATCATTATGCTAAATCAAGTATATTTTGATAGATTCAATGTTAAAATTTGAAAAATTGCCTACTTTCTCACATTCCTTGGATACTTGATTCCTTCATCACCTATTTTGGGATTATAAGATTCAACTTGCCTGATACAATGGCTTGATCCTCCCTTGTTCACCTGAAATTGAGAAATCAGAAAAGTTGTCTTTAAAATTTGGTTCAGGTGAAAATAGCGGTGAAATACCTAAAATAATGAGAAGGAATATATGGATAACCTTAGCCTTGTCAAGAGAAGTCTCTTTCTTTAAACGACATGTCATTCCACTAAGAAATGGTGATCCAGGAGCTTATGAAGTGGGAAAGGAGAGGGGGAAATTGTGAGGGATAAGGGGATTGGGTGTTGGGTGTTGGGATAGAACAACCAACAAGGGGTAGGGGAACCTCCTTTAAATTATTAATAAAAATATCCTCTTTTTGTGCAGGAGGTTGTATTGCGGTGTGATATAGGGGGTCACGACACAATAACCCCCTATAGGGGACCCATTGTGGAATGGACATCAGGTTCATGTTGAAATTCCCCTCTCTAGGGAAAAAACAAAAAATATCGATCATGAATTACAATGTGGTTGGGTGTTTCATGATGCATATAACGATATAGGTTTTTGGAATGGGTGAAAATTCCCACCGAGTTTGAATTTTTCAATTAGTGGTTATGATAATTTTTGATTCGTTGATTGAAACTAAATTACAAGAGTTTCTTTAGACTTAAATGGTGTTTCTGGTTTGTTTTGGAGGTTGGGAGAGTTACTCGGGTGTTTAAAAGGATTTCAGGAGCATCAGAGGTCTGAAGGCCTAGTTTTTGGAAAATAACTGTAGGCGCACTGTTTAGGGAAATCGTGCAAGTGGTGGCACACAATCATGTAGATTCATCTGTATAATTGCATAGGGTTACTGCATGTTTTTCACATATTATGGAAAACTATGTGGGGTTTTCATATGAGCCTGTATCCTTAGGCAGTGGTTTTCGCATGGTTACCGCACAGTTTGGAAAATCGTACAGCCTATACATGTTTCCTTTTTTAATTTTTCTCTTTATTTTCTTTTTCCTTATTTTCTTTCCTTCCTCTCTCTTTCTTCTCCCTTTTCACACGAACAATAGGAGGAACCCTACTCCTCCTCCTTCCATCAAATTTGATCCCATCTCTATGTCCAAACTTAGTTCTTCAATCCATCGAAGCTATAGGATCACCTAAGTAAGGCTAACCTCGTGTATACCTCTTCTTATTCGATCCTTCATCTTACAGATTTTTTTTTCTGTTCGAGCCAATTTATGGGTTTTAGACGTAAACTTAGATCTATGTCGACCCACTTTTAATTGGACTTCATTATCGGATGTGTCAATGTCTAAGATTCTAAGGTAGGTTGTGCATACATTGTGTTGAGTTTTCTCAGACTTTTGGGGGTTGTGATTTTTTTAGAAAAATGGAAGATTTTGGGAAAAACCCATATTGCTTCATATTGAATTGACTGTATTCCTTATGGGATGCTTTTGGGAATTCTATTACCAAGGATATGCAAGAGAGGTCGGGTTAGATGTTTTCTCTCCATGGGTTGTTTATCTGAGGGTGTTTAATTCAATTAAATTGTTTTGTTTTAAATTGAATTGAGTTGGTTATTCAATTCTGAGGCATTAAAGACCTCCATGTTAAATTATGATGATGGTTAAGATATTCAATTCAATCTTCTAAATTGAATTTCTTGTTTAGAATGTGTTGTTTAAATTATATATATGTAATTTCTTATTCTACATGAGATGGGATCTAAGGGTTCGGGATGGGTGTAGCCCGAGATGAGGTTGGGATAGCATGGACATCGGGATTGAGTGATGCTAATCATTGGTTGGGTTTGGCTCAAATGTTCTTGAGTGGATTTGACCACAGGACTGGGCATCGTGGATGACAGATTGAGGCATTGAGACCATCAGGTTGGGAAAGTCCCTTGCTACTTGGATGGAAAGGCCATCATATTTGAGAGACATGGTCACAGGGGCATGAGGTTCTAGAGATGGTGTATCTTAGGTTCTAACATGGTGATTTTTTCTCACCTGTGATGGCCAAAGTGTCGATTTGATTCATGTGCACATAGGTTGACTCTATAATGAGGTGGTTTTGACCACTCATGTGGGTAGAGGACCCCGATAGTTTCAAATTAGGTATTTATGGTTGGGGTGTTTTCTGTAGAAATCCACGTGGAAGGTGAGGATCCTTCGGTTGATAGAAATGAGGCCATAAGGTTAGGGACTGAGGCTCACCGTGATTGATGTCATGTGGATGAATATTTATTTGAGGACAGACATCATTGTTCCTTTGGTTATCATGTCATGGGACAACATGATATTTCGAGCAGGGGTCCTTGATATCGGGATACTAATGTTTGGGCATGCCTTCGGGACGTCGGTACTTTGAGACACGAGGTACCAGGAGTCATGTTGTGTCGGGCTATATGATTGAAGTGGAATCTGAGGGTTCATCGGGAATTTATGACTACATGGGTACCTTGTTCCATGGACCAAGGACTCTCTTTGATTTTTCGATTTCAGCGTTGGCCGAAGTAGGTGACACTCCCTGGTGGTTGTTGAGATCTAGTGGAGGTTGTGTTTATTTATTTCATCGTACTATTTAATTTACTTAGAGATTCGTATCCTCTTAAACTCTTATACTAGATATGAACCATTGGGTGGTATCTTACTGAGATACATCTCACACCATTAACGGGCCCTTCAAGATGCATGTAGACTTTATGGATTTATGTATGGGTAAATGATCGGCCTCAGGAGATGGATCATAGTACTATTTGGCATGGAGATTGGCATGGACCTTGAGGTCATGCCAAGCTGGAGTTTTACTTTTTTTTAGTTTCCTTTTTCAGTTTCATCATGCTTATATATGTAGCTATTATGGTCTTCCATGGGTAGAACTTTGTATATTAACATGTATAACCTGACATAGAATGCATTATTTTCTTTATTTATTTTGAGAAGATACAAGTGATTTTTTGACATGCTGTTCTGTTTACTTTCTACTGTTGTAGTTTTTTCTATATTTCTTCTGCTGGTTATTAGTATTTGGTTGTGCTTTCGTTCTACGAGTCCCGTTCAAGTCTGCTGAGTCATTTATTTCCACTGCATGTTATCTTATTAATCTCGGACAAGTATATTATCTATTCCCAAAGGGTATATCCTCCCCACTATACCTATTTACACCCTCACTACTAGTCGGCAGCCTTTAGCATACGGGGAGGTTCACCTAAGGCCAGTGGCACCCAGTATGTTATCATTATTCAGGTGGCCATTTCGGGTTGGGGATGCTACAAGTGGTATCAAAATAGTTTCTTTTACCTCTTTTCTTAGTATTACTATTTGAGGTTATGATAGACTGGAGATAGGTTGTTGTTGGAACTTGATTTCAAACTCGTGCTTGGGTTCCTACAGCCCCTTGTATGAGGGATAGCTTGAGTTACCTTTTGTGGGTTATGTTGTTTTTCATTTTCTTAGATTACTGTTTGTATGATTTCCACCTCACTGGCTCTCTTGGAATGTGATGTTATTGGTTATGATGTGAGACATAAACCGTTGGCCAGTAATGGTGACAGACAAGATAAACCCTTGGCCTGATATGGAAAGGGGGATTGTGATGCTTGTTTGTTTACCTTTTGATAAGCACATTTTAGGGTATCTCAAATTTATAAATTCATTTATGCTTTGTAAAATGATTATACCATATGAATAATATCAAATTACATGTGGAAATGTGAAATGTCATGCTTTAAAATCTTTTGAAATGTGAATTGTGAAATACCATGCTTTATATATATATATATATGTATGTATGTAATTGCATATGGAATGGTAATTTGGTCTGGCTCTTATAAGATCAGGTAGGTACTATGGTTGAGGTGATTTTGATCACCAGGATTGGGAGACTAGGTTGTTGGTTTGAGGTTACACTAGTAGTCAGGACTAGCTTGGCTTGGGGATATTGTGATACATGGCTCTGTTGAGGGTGGGTAAGGAGTCCATGTGGCTAGGATTCCATGGGGCATGGTTACGGTAAGGGAGGGTAAGGGAAGTTTTTATATGCTTCCTTTCGACTTCTTTCCCTGTCTGGGATTTAAATACATATATTGCTTATCTGGTAATTTATGGTATTCAGCAAGTTCCTCCTGGATGGCTCGGATGGAGCATCGGGCGGGTGATGATACGGTGTTGTTGGAGCACGATCAGGTTCACACCCCAGAGGGGTAGGCATAAAATGAGCCACATTTACAGGATTGGGGGAAGAATTAGGTTTAGGAACCATTATAGGTAGGACAGCTGCCAGGCTCGATAGCATTTAGGATATGGATCAACGAGCAGCTTCTGTCTAGCCTGGTATGTGTTTTATAAGGGATCGATAGAGGTGCTCAGGGAACAGAGCCCTATATGGCCTATCTTATAGAGGAGTTCCAATTGCATCACCTGCCTCTTTTTCATGATGAGGGTGGTCTACAGGTGGCTGAGAACTGGATAGATAGCATGCATATGATTTTTGAGCAGCTTGAGATGCCTCTAGGGTGGAGGGTCAAGCTGGTGACGTATATGCTTAGAGGGTTAGCTAAGCACTGGTGAGATGTGCATGTGCAGGATCTCATAAACAAGGGACTGGCATGGAAGGACTTAGAGGACGGGTTCTTCGAGCACTTTTTCCCTAAGACGTTGAGGGCGGAGAGAGCTTGGGAATTATTGAGCCTTCGGTAGGGTGACATGTATGTTATGGAATGTGCATCTACTTTCACTTAGTTGTCTTGCTTTGCACCATGTATGGTAAGTGATGACACCTTGAGGGTGGGGCGCTTTGAAGATGGTTTATGTCATGATATTTGAGTGCAGGTGAACATCTTTAGGCTGGTCTCGTTATCAGATGTAGTGAATAAAGCGCTCATAGTCGAGGGAAACCTGACAGACATGTCTCATTTAGGCCAGGCATCAGCTTTAGGTAATGGTTCAGAGGGCAGAAAACGAGGTCAGGATGAGTTCCAGCAGGGCGGTTAGGACAAGGACCTAGCTATACCACCTTGTGGTATCTCAGTGGTGGTTTTCATTCATTTTGGGAATACAAGGAATGTCCAAACTCAGTGTGATCAGTCTCCAAAGGAGTGTCAGGAATGTGGATAGATGGGCATCCTAAGAGGTTCTGCATGTAGCCTTCTCAAACAGCTGACAGGCAGGGACCGAGGCAGGAACATGATTTAGATATCAGTTTATGATCAGTTCCTGGTGAGGGTAGTCGAGGTTCAGCTGCACATTGAAGAAGTGGCAAAGACAGCGGGACCCAACCATGGGGTCTGTGGCTGGTGGCTGGTGCAGCACCGCAGGGAGGTCAGGCTTCAGGAAACCGTGTGTCAGGCTAGGTGCATGTCATGGAGCTGTCAGGGGATGATCAGACTGGAGAGCTGACGAGGGTTATAGGCACACCATGGTTTTGGATGTAGTTTGCTATTGCTTTTCTTTGGCATGGCCTATTGAGGCTTTTCTGTTTTGAGTGCATGAGTTGCACAAGTTGTATATGGACGGACCAGGCGTTGGTCAGTGGGTTGGGACCATATTAGGTGTGTGTCTCTATCTCTCTCTCTCTATATATATATATATATATGAGGTTCTTAGAAACATGAGCATCGTTGGATGTGTGATTTGAGGTGCTTGGCATCGGGGCATCATTGGATACAGGTTAGTTAAGGTGGCTTGGGCATCGGGGCATCTGAGTGATGTGAGATTACTTGAGATTCCTTGGGAATCAGGGCATCGAGGATGCAGATTCTGATTGAGGTGCAAGGAACTAGACTTGTTTTGAGCATCCAAGGGATGAGGGACCTCATTGTTCTGTGGGTGCCATGGGCTCGAGGTGGGCACCAATGTTGTGCAGGGTATGGTTGCGTGTCGGAAGTGACATGGGAGAACCTAATGAGGTGAAGGGGTGATGATACATCATCGGAGGACCATGGTCCAGAATAGGTATTTGGACCTTGATTGATTTGAGCTTCGATTCGGGATTGGCCAGGTTAGGAAATTCCTAAGGTGCGAGACCCTTTGAGAAAGTTGGTTTATACCTTTGAGACCGGGGTAGTCTGAGTTACTGGGACGGGATGGGTATGTTTGGTACCATCTCTGGGTTTTTATTTATAGATCGGGGATGAGCTATGTTAAGGTGGGGAGATTTTAATGACCCAAGTTTTTGGAACGGGTCAAAATCCCCACCAGGTTTGAATTTTTCAATTAGTGGTTATGCTACTTTTTCATTCGTTGATTGAGACTCAATATTGAGAGTTCTATTAGGCTTAAATGATGTTTCTGGGTTGTTTTGGAGGCTAAGAGAGTGCCTTGGGTGTTTGTAAGGGTTTTGGGAGCATCAAAGGCCCGAAGGCCTAGTTTTTGGAAAATAGCTGCAGGCACACGGTTTAGGGAAACCGTGTGAGTACCGACGCATGTCCATGCAGACGCATCTGTATAATTTCATGGGGTTACTGCATGGTTTGCACATGGTATGGAAAACTGTGGGGGGGGTCGTGCAGGCCTACAGCCTTAGGCAGTGGCTACCACACGGTTGTCGCACATTTTGGAAAACCGTGTGAGTAAACCATACAGCCTGTAAAAGTTTCTTTTTTTTTAGTTTTTCTCTTTATTTTCTTTTTTCTTTTTTTCTTTCCTTCCGCTTTATTCTCCCTTATCGCACAAATAGCAAGAAGAACCCTCATCCTCCTCCTTCCACTAGATTTGATCTCATCTCTCCATCCGACCTCCGTTATTTGATCCATCAGAAGATATAGGATCGCCTCAATAAGGCTAACCTCGCGCATACCTCTTCATCTTCGATCCTTCGTCTTACGGACCGTTGTTTTCATCCGATCCAATTTCAAGGTTTTAGATGGAAACTCAGATATACATCAACCCACTTTGAATTGGACTTCAATATCGTACGTTCCTACATCTATGAGTCTAAGGTAGGTGTTTCATACCTTGTTTTGAGTTTTCTCATACTTCTGGGGGTTGCGGCTTTTTAGTGCAATGGTGGATTTTGAGCGGGACCTCTACTGCTTCATATTGAATTGACTGTATGCCTTGTGGGATGTTGTTGTCCAATCCCTTACCTTTGTTATGTGAGCGAGGTCGGGTTAGAGGACATCGCTCCATGGGTCGTTTATCTGGGGGTGTTTAATTCAATTAAATTGTTTTGTTTTAAATTGAATCGAGCTGGTTATTCAATTTTGAGGCATTCAAGACCTCCATGTTAAATTATGATCATAGTTAAGATATGCAATTCAATCATCTAAATTGAATTTCTTATTTAAAATGCGTTGTTTAAATTATATATATGTAATTACTTGTATTACATGAGATGGGATCCAAGGGGTTGGTATGGGCGTGGCTCGAGATGAGGTTGGGATGGCATGGAAATCGGGATTGAGTGATGTTGATCACTGGTTGGGTTTAGACCAGATGTGCTTGAGTGGTTTTGACCATAGGATTGGGCGTTGTGGTCGTCAGATTGAGGCGGTGAGACCATCAGGTTGGGCAAGGCCTATGATACTTGGATGGCAAGACCATCGGATTTGAGCGACATGGTCGTAGGGGAACAAGGTGCCAGAGATATTGTGGCATAGGTTCTTACTTGGGGATTACCGCTCACCCATGATGACCAAAGCGCCGATTTGAGTCGTGTGCGCACAGGTTGACTCCATGATGAGGTGGTTTTGACCACTCATGTGGGTAGAGCCCGCCGATAGTTGCGGAATAGGTATTTATTGTTGTGTCATGGGCCAACGTGAGCTTTCAAGTAGGGGTCCTTGATACCGGGATACTAATGTTTGGGCGTGCCTTCAAGACATCGGTACTTTGAGACACGATGTGTCAGGAGGCACGTAGTGCTGGGCTATATGATTGAGGTGGAACCTGAGGGTTCACCAAGACTTTGTGACTACAAGGGTATCTTGGGCCATGGGTCAAGGACTCTCTTTGCTTATGAGATTCTGACGTTGGCCAAAGCAAGTGACACACCTTGGTGGCTACTGATCATTAGTGGAGGTTGTGTTATTTATTGAATCGTACTATTTACTTAGAGATGCATATCCGCTTAAACAATTATACTACATACACACCATTAGGTGATATCCTACTGAGATTCGTCTCACACCCTACACATGCCCTTCAGGATGCGTACAAACTTTATGGCTTTACGTTCAGGTAAAATATTAGCCTCAGGAGCTGCATCATAGTACCGTTTGGCATGAATATTAGCGCGGCCCTTGAGGTCGTTCCTAACTGAAGTTTTACTTTTGTTTAGTTTCCTTTTTAGTTTCAGCATGCTTATATATGTAGTTATTGTGGTCTGTCATGGGCAACACTTTGTATATTGACATGTATGGCATGACATGGAATGCATATTTTTCTTGCTTTATTTTGAGAGGCTACAAGTGATTTACTGGCATGTTATTCTGTTTACTTTTCACTGCTGCAGTTGTTTCTATATTGCTTCCACTGTTAATCGTTATTGGGTGTGTTTCTGCTCTGCGAGTCTGGTTCGAGTCTGCTGAGTCATTTTATTTCCGATACATGTTATCTTATATTGCTCGGATCAGTATATTATCTATTTCCATAGGGTATAGCCTCCCCACTATACATGTTTACACTCTTGCTACTAGTCGACAACCTTTGGCATTTGGGAAGGTGCGCCTAAGGCCAGTGGCAACCGGGCCCGTTAGCACTGTTCGGGTGGCCGTTCAGGTCGAGGATGCTACAATACAACCATTCACTCTAAGTAATCATTACGATGCAACCCCCATTGGTTATAGCATTTAGAATTCCCATTTTGCATCGGGATGAACTCCAACCTTCACCTCACAACCCCTGAAAACCACCCAAATATGTGTAAAGACGCCCCCTAGGGTTGTCCCTGTTGGGGAGAATCCCGAATCCGGGCCGAAAATTATTTGCCAAAAAATATCATGAGAAACCCGAAGCGATATAAGCAGAATGAAGAAATCAACACGCAAGTTTTTTTAACGTGGAAAAACCCTCCCATGCAGTGGATTAAAAAACCACGGGGCAATTCCCAAATATCCACTATGAATCAGAGAGTACAAAGAATCCAAGTAATGCCCAAACTTGAATTACAAATGAGAGAGCGTAGAAAACCAGTGTGAAAACCACACCTCGATACGCCTCTATCATCTCTCTGAAAAACATCTCACTGACACCATGTATCGGAAGATCAATCTGTGACAAAACGTCACCCTTCTATCGACGAAACGTCACTACCTTGGAGATCTTCACCCGAACATGTGTCAGCCTCGCACCAGCATGCGACACCCGAATGATCTCGCCATCATGATATACCGTCGATCTCCAATCGGGACACACCGCCTGATCAACGCTATCAGGAAGACTTTCGATACGTGGCATCTATCATCAATTGTGTTGTCGCGGTTCCGCCCCTGTCAAACGCCGACGCGCCGCACATGCTACCGCCGATGCGGTAGCCCCTTTCTTGCTCTCGGTGGACTGCATCTTGAACACCCTGCCAAGAACATCGCCACACATCCAAGATAATTGTGCCGTTGTCGTCGTGTCACACGGGCCACCGCAAACACGACAACCCCTTCTCGGGTCTCCCATGCTGGATACATCTTGCTGGCACACCCCTTTCTCTTGAAATATGTTGTCGCATCCTCTTTATATAGACACCAAGTCCATAATCACCAATTAATGCAGTCAACATCAATTATTTCATCTATTAATATTGAGAGTTAAATATTCATTAATGTTGGGAGAAAATTCTCAATTAATGGTGATATAAATCTCTCTATTAATAATTTTCCTCTCTCATCAATAAATATGATGAATCCCTCCATTAATAATTTTCATCTCTCATCAATAAATGTGATGAATCTCAACAGTCCCAACTCTCTAGAATCCAAATCTGAGTCTCAAATCTCAAAACATCCCATGCTACAATACTCCAAATACAAATTCCCTTTGAATTCATTGACCAGTAACAACATGGGTCATTATAATGTAGTCTTAATGAGGTTGGGTCATGTCACTAGTTGGGATCACAATAGAGTTGAGACATGTATGTTGATGTCTGTTCAAGCCATGGTTGAATACAACATTCAAATTCTCTCTCATAGCCGCGGTGTTTTATGCCCACCATGGCCTATCTTTAGGGTGTGTTGGATGAAGCCTCAAAAGTTTTCAATCCAACATTGATTCCAATCCTGTTGTTTACATCGAGTGCAACTCGAGTTGACAATCGGTGAGTATTAATAAGATTTGAGATACGCCAACCATAATTCAACTATTAATTGCAAAACTTTAACTTATTTATAATTCAATTATTTTTACAACAGATTGCCCTAATTTTATCCTTTTATATTTTGAAATAAACATTTAACTACCTGAAATTTTGTAAATATAAAATTGAGGAATTGAAAAGAACTGATTTAATAACATATTTAGGGTATTGAAATTAATTTAACGAGGAGATGATAATGTCAGCGGATAAGGGACCAGTGGAGGGCTCGTGGTGGTGGCGCGCCAGCCGCGTCCCCATCACCACTTGCCACTTGCGCTTGGGGTGGCCCGCTCGAGGATACCATAATTAGCCCCATCGGCCCTCGAGGCGGAGCGGCAGTCTCCAGCGGGATGACTTCCTTCACCATGTCGGCCACGCCGGTGGTGATGGCGAGAGGTGCATTCGCGGCGGCGGCGGCGAAGGGCGGCGGAAGGAGCGGGGAGGGGAAGGGGCCGTGGGACTGGCTTCTCCAGGGCCTGCAGAAGCCGGATCAGCTTTACGAAACTGACCCACTCCTCAAGAAAGTTGACGATAAGAACTCCGCCGGCGGCACCACCGGCGGCAGGAAGAACTCCGTCGAGGTCCCGCCGAAGAAGAACGGCGGCTTCGGAGGCCTGTTCGCTAAGAAATGACCCCCACCCCTTCTCGTCTCACTCCATTATTTATCAATTGCTCTTTTTAATTCTGTTGTTTTGGGAAGGTTTATGTAATGATAATTCTTATTTTCTCCGATTTAATGTTAGTTGCATCCTAAAATACTCATTCAGCTGCAGAGGTTGGGGTTCAAAACTTAATAGAACCTTCCTTGAATATTCATAAGTGCATATTATATTAATGTTTTCATTAAGGAATTTTCAGATATATTGTTAAACTATAATATGCCCAAGGGAAATGGATGCACTATAAAATAGATGTTGAGATTAAAAATGATAATAACAGATCTACCAGAAATTTGTTAATACATTTACGGGATAATCATTATTATTTTTTAATTAATGTTTTCTGAAGGTTTCCTGGCACGAGCCGTTGGAGGGCATGCCCCAACTCGTATTTTTGTCGTTCTCAATGATTAATTGAGATGCACAGGATTGAATCAAATATTAATTAATATGTGAAAGCCGAAACAAACGCTGGATCATCACATAATGATTTATAATTAATTTAAGCTATTAAATAATTACGCTGAGATGAACACTTTCTTCGTTGATAAATCTGACAGCTTCTCTACGCCGTACCGTCATTACATCGCATGAATCAAATGTAGATTTCCTCAGAGTGGTAATCTAGATATGTATCATGAATCTTCGAGCGTCGTCGTTCATCCTTGATCGCCACGCGAGAATTGGTTTTAAGAAGGATTCTCTCTCTAAAATTGAGAAGTGTGATAGAGGATATGATCGATTTCGCTCTTGAGAGCATTCTTTGAGAGGAATTTTCTAAAGCTTGAGAAAATCCACCTTATCGTTGTGCACAATGCAACATGGTTAGACATAGAATTGGAAATAATATAATTGAGTTTTAATCAGTGTTAGGGTTAGAAAATAATAATTGCACATGCGCCCTTATTATTTTTTAATCCCTGAGAAACCCTCTATAATAATAATAACAATATTATTCTTGACATGTGCAAAGTCAGTGAATTAATTAACTATTATTTTTTGAATAAATTGTTTATAATTTAATCAAAAAATATTTAATATATATCTTTTCTCATCGAACCTTTAAACTCGATTTGTCATTCCTTTGCAATATTTATTAGTCTTTATATAAAGATTATATATTTAATAAATAAATATCACTCCATTATTCCTCAATAAATAAATACATATTATATTCACTAAATAAAAAAAAATAATTAATAAATGTTTTTCACACAAAATATTATCTCGAATAACTAGTGAAAAAATATATATGATAAAGCTAATCCTGAATTATTAAATCATGTACAAGAATAATATTTATTAAATATGTTAGACAACAAATAATATTTAATATTTAACTAATGTTCTAGATACACCTAGTATGTGACCTTCTAGGTCTCTTGTTGGGAGGAGAAACATTGAGAAGCTACATATCTATCCGTTCTATCCAACAAACGAACTTGGCTAGACAACGTTCACCGGACCAAGATGTCTGTCCATTCGCTACAACCCGCGCAACAGAAAAGCTTCACAATGTTACCAGACATGATGTTTGTCCGATAACGACCACCTCCTGAGTAATCTACACTGAAACTAGGAGGAGAAGCTTCAACCTAACCATCACACAAAACTCCATGATTGTACTTCACATAAAAGCATCAAATGAAATGGACAAACACAGTTTTTGTGTTTCAGAAGAAGTCCTATAACCACAGGAGAACACTACAAACATCTTTCATTTTAGAAGATTCAAGCAATTACAATGCACTCTCTCACATCCTCTCCACTATTGAGTCTCATATAATTAAGTTAGAAACATCAACTGTTCACTTATTTATAAATCATATCTACCAAGTTGGGCCACCACACCTCTTTATAGAGGCCATGTCAACAAGTTTTCACTGACCTCTGAGTTTCATGGTCAGCGTCCCGTTGACCCGAGTGACTGTCGATACACTGTTGCAACACCCGATGAAACTGCCAATAGACAATCACTATGCAACAACCTATGTAGAGAGTTGTTTTTCCTGGTGAACATCAACTATGATAATTCCATTTGATGATCTTCATTCAATCATCAAAGTCTTTTCATAGAAATCCTCTGTCCAATGACTCTGTATCTGCTCAACTCTGCCCGATAGATGTTTTATTCGGTGACAAACCTTCTACCTAAAACGCTCTGAAAAACAACACAATAGGAAACATCCACCTAGTTAGTCCGATGATTTATGTCCGATCATCTCCATCCAGATAACTCCGTCCAATGAACCTGAAGAAACTTCCCCAAAACCAATAATTTCCCACTTGGAATTTGCTTAAGGATTTCTGCCTTCTTCTTCTTTTAGTCACCTTATCTCTTCCTCTGTCTAATGCATGTAGTGCCTTACACTCTGTCCAATCAGTTGAGTCCAACTAAGGCACAATGTTCCCTTTGAATTTCTTAGACTATCACCTTCGTAAACATATCCCCAAGATTTTTCTTCCCAACAATATTGTGAAGATCCAACACTTTATCCTCCTAAATATTTCTTATAAAGTGATAATTTAGGACAATGTGTTTTGTTCTTTCATTAAACACTTGGTTGTAAGAAATATGGATGACACTCTGACTATCACATAATAACATTCTTATGTCTGATCTCTTTCTGAGTTCCTTCAGAAAGAGCATAAACAATATTAGCTCATTTACTACTTCAGTAGTAGCAACAAACTCTTATTCTTTTATAGGTAATGTAACCCCTTGTTGTAACCAATACAAGCAACAAACTTTTGTTCTACCAAAAGTTAATACAAAACATGCAGTACGTTTCTGTGAGTCCATGTCTTCAGCAAAATCCACATCTATAAATCCATTCAACTTTTCATCATCACCGAAACATAAAGTTGCATCATCTTACCCTTTCAAGTATCTTAAGATCCAATTCACAGCTTCCCAATGTTTCCTTCCAAGATTTTACATAAAACAACAAAAAACTCGCACTGTAAAATAAATATGTGATCATGTACATCAAACTTCCTTAAAGAGAAGAAAAAGGAACCTTCTCTATGTCATTAACTTCTCTATCCATATGATCCAAGTGTATATCATCGAATGCAACAATATTAATCACTATACCAATGGTTATGTGTTTTACCACTACTGGGAAAATTTCATAAAAGTCAATTCCTTATATTTTCTGAAAACCTTTCACCACCAAACTTTCTTGGTATCTCTTACTTCCATCAGCTTCCTCATTCAAATGAAATACCCATTTGTTTTCCAAATCCATTTTTCCTTCTGCTAACTCAGCAAACTCCCAAGTGTTGTAGAGATTTAAGGAACTCATTTTCTATTCCATGGATGAATTCCATTATTTTGTGTCTCTAAGAGTATCTACTTCCTTTGGACTATCTGGTTCCCCTACATCTGTTAGATGTAAGAAATTCATTTTAACCACAAACCTCTGAACAAGTTTCCTGATATGAGTGGATCTCCTCAACCAAACCTTAAGTTTTCCATCCAAACCTCATTGTATGGTAGTCATATATATGGTAATGGAATGTTTGATCATTATCCTTTTAATACAAGTATGTCTAAACTTTCACCATATAACAATGGTTTTTATGATCTACCTTTATCCAGTACCCTAACTATCAGAGCTCTAGCCTTAGATGTTTCATCATATGTTTGCAAATTATAATTTTGTCTGATATCTTCTATCCGATCATCCTGAAATTTGATTGCTAAACCATCCTCAACATCCCTCTCAACCAAGTTCCAATAATTCCATAAAATTTATTTATTGAAAACAAAATCACAACTTCAGATGACTTGTTTCTTTTCATCATCCCACAAGTAATAACTAAAGTTCTCATCACTTTATCTAACAAGAAAACACACTTTGGATTGCACCTCAACCTTATTTCTATCTATAATATCAACATGATAATATGAGACACTTCCAAAGATATTGAGATGGTTGATCTATGGTGTTTTACCTAACCAAAGTTCCTTATGAATTCTTATCACACATCTGAATCTGAACTTATGTTTACCAAGTAAGCTACTGTATTCAAGGCCTTTTCGCAAATCCACTTAGGCATTCCCGAGTGAAGCCTCATTCACTCATATTTCTCTGTTAGAGTCTTATTCAACCTTTCAGCTATTCTATTCTATTGTGGAGTCCCTAGAATAGTATTCTCATGCCTGATTCCCTTCTATTTATATAAGTTATAAAAGTTATGTCCAGTGTATTCTCCACCATTGCTTATCTAGAGACATTTCAACTTTCTTTTATACTCTTTATCAGCCAACGAATTCCACTAAATAGATTCCTAAACACATTATATATATTCTTTAGGATGGAAACCCATACATTTGGAGTGGAATCATCAATGAAGGGCGCAAATTACAGTGATCCTCCATTCGAGCTAATAGGGTTTGGACCCCAAACATTGAAAGGAACAAGTTATAACTTAAGATTCCTAGACTTTCTTTTATACAATATGAAAAAACACTCTTTTATTTCCTAACAAATGAATTTAACATCCTCCAAGGTACATGTGATGATGTTTGAGCATGCCCTTTACTATTAGAACTTTAAGATTGTTCTCACTAAGGTAACCAGACCTACAGTGCCACATTACCAGAACGTTCAATGAAGTTGTTTTGTTAGCTGAAACTTCATCACTATATATAATAAGATATAAGGAACCATTATTTACTAATGAGAAATTACCATGGAACCTCTACTGATCTTCCAAATTCCTTTTGTAAAAGTTGTCTCAAAAGATGCATCATCATGCCATCCCATTGATATGAGGTTCTTCCGAAGGCTTGGAATATGTCTTACATCTTCCATTTTCAAGAAACTTCTACATTTAATTTGAATGTTCACATATCCTTTCATAATATATCCAGAGCATCATCATCTACCAAATTCAAATTGACCAAGCTTCCTAGTATATAATCAACCCTGAACCCTCTCTTACTAGTTTAATGGAATGATTCCCTTGAGTCAATAACCCATAGATCTTATGGAATGATCATGATTAATATCAATTTAGACCCTCAATCTGTTTTAGTGACTGAGTTTTTCTATCTAGAAGTGGAAACCTCTAACTGATACATATAATATTTCTTGATATGTCCCTTCTTCCCACAAATCCAACATGTAGGACCATTCAGTTTACTTCAACTTATTATTTGGTACTTATCCTACAAAGATTTATTCTTCTGAAGGCCAGTCTAATAAACTGATTTTCCCCATCTGGTAGTATTGAGAACACTTATGAACAGAGTCTTAATTTCATTATACCTTAACTCCTCAATCAAGATAATTTTTTTAAAATCATCAAACATAAGATCATTCTTCCCATTATAGTATCTTACCGATGTCACTATGGAATCCTAGCTCTCTGGATGTGAGTAAAGAACAAGAAAATCCTAAACATCATATGAAAATGTTACATTCACAGATTCAAGATTTCCTTATATCATATTGAATTAATTCACATGATCGACAATAGGTATTATTTCAAAAAACCTTATGTTGAACAATATTTATATTATGAGAACTTTATTAAAACGTGTTGGATTATCATAAATTTAAGAAAATTATTTCATAACCTCTATAGTAGTTTTCTTCTCTATAATGTTTAACACACTATTTTGAGAAATATACATCATGATTAAGAAAAAATCCTTCTTATACAATAACCATCATTATGATTTGTTCGTTTTTTCAATAGACTTACCAGATAAAGTGGCACCAAGATCTTTTTGTATCAAAATATATTCTAGCTACATTCTCTAAAATGAAAAGTATATTCCATAAAAATTATCATTACATACTTTTCCTTCTTATGAATTTAATCTTCTGATAACATTATACCAAATTAAAACTCAAATAACTTGTAATCTAAAGGGAGACAAATCTCATGAATGCTATAAAAAAAGTAGAACTAATCAGAAGACCCTATAATACCACTTGTAGGGGGGGAGAAGCATTGATAAGAAAAATTATTATTCATTCGATCCAATGGATGAACCTGGTGAGACAATTTTCACCAGAAAAGGATTTCCATCTAATTTATTTATCCTGCATAGTGGAAAATCATCACAATGTTATCAGATAAAAAGTTTGTCTGAAAACCACTACCTCCTAAGTTATGTGCAATGAAACTAGGAAGAGAAACCCCAACATAATCACCTCACAAAAATCCATGATTTCTCTTTATATAAAACCATACAAATAAATGAACAAAAAAATTTATGTGGTTTAGAAAAATTCATACATCCACAGGAGAACACTGCAAACATATTTCATTTCAAGAGATAAAAGAAATTACAAAAAAATAAATAAATCACCTCCTCTATACTATTGGGTCTTAGAAAAATAAGTTAGAAACACCAATTATTAACTTAATTATATATCTAATCAACAAATCCATGCCACCAATCCCCTTTATAGATTTTGATGTCTAATTAAAAAAAATTCACCAACCTTCGAGTTTCACGGTCAACCTTCCATTAACATGATTGATTGCCGATATAGTGTTGCAACACCTGATGAAACTGATAATATCTATTCACCATGGAATATCCTATAAAAAGGGTCACCATTCCTAGTTAACATAAACTATGATAATTCTATCTGATGATCTTCATATGATAAAAAATATCATTCTGAATAAATCCTTAGTCTGATGACTCTGCATCAGATCAAATCTGTATGATGGAGGTTCTGTCTAGTGAAAAACCTTCTTCCCATGACAATATGAAAAACATTGTAGTTGGAAACATAATCCTAATATGTCTAATTATCTACATATGATCATATCCTTCTAGAAAATTCAGTGTGATAGACCTGAAGAAACTTCAATATACACAATAACACGTTATTAGTGGCATTAGGTGGAGCAGCCAAAAGTCCAAGGCTATCATCTAGAAACATTCCAAGGAGCCCTTAAAGATAGAAGTTAACTTCATAATGACATAAAAACTAAACATACAAATATTGTGTAATATAATCCCTTTATCATGATATCACTAATCAGGCAGGTTGCATGCTGGTGTTATCAACCTATGTGCTCAATGTTTCTTTCTTTGAATTTTTAGAAATGAACCTACTTAGAGAAAACCATGGCCATGGATTTATTTAGCCTATTTCACTCTCATCAAAAGGCCAATGATATCATATTTTTTAAAAAATAAGAAGGGAAAAATACTTTCTCTCACTACTCATTAATGAAATATTACTCATGATGCACCCTAAATATCCTACTTCACTGAGAACATATTTCATCATAGTTTTTTTTTCAATCCATAAAATTATAAAACTAATAGTACTCTTTAATAATAATCTTAAATTAAATTGATCAATATGAAATTTCATTTATAGGAACACCTGATGATATATATAAATGTGGATTTCTTACCGGTGGGTTGTGCTCTCATAATCTCCAGCACCAGAAATTACTAAGGGAATACACCATTAGAAGGTTCCAAAAAGTCCTATGAGTCTCTTACCTTGATATACTATAGAATTTATGTCCCATAAAATGATATCATTTGGATATATAACATATTTTTCAGAATAATATCATGGAACCTCTAGGTTCTTATCATAACGGAGGAACTACTACGACCTTTCACTACGACAACAAATCTTAGGATATTATCACACACTATGTCATGCAGAAGAAAAATCATGATCTAAAAATAATTTTATTAATATTAAAAACATTGAATATAATTAATAATAAAGTATACACAAGTTTTTTTTATAGGGAACCAACTCCAATAGAATCTCACTTTCACTTGATCCAACTATTAACAACCTTCATTCTTCTAGATCTCACATGATTCTCATTATTTTTTTGATATAAAGATTTAGTCAATGGGTTTGAAATGTTTCTTTAATGGAAACTATACTCACCACAACTTCATACCTCTATGAAAAATCCCTAAAGATGTGATATTTTTGAAGCATGTGCTTTATCTATTTGTGTGACCTTGGTTCCTTTAAAATAGCCACCACTATATTATAATCACACTATAAAGTGACAGGGTATTTACTAATAGGTACCAAATAACGATCTTGGAAAATATTTTATATTCAAAAAACTTATTTGGAAGTATCAAAAACTACTATATACTTGGAGTCTGCTATAGAATTAGCTACAACTGTCTACTTTAAACTCTTCCAGCTCATAACTTATCTATTGATATTGAAGACATATCCTGAATGGGAAATCAGATCATTCTAATATATTTGAAAACTAGCATCATTATAACCTTTTATGACTATATTCCCATCTCCTCCATACACTTGGAAAATAACCTTAGTTCTTCTTAGATAATTAATTATAGTCTTAACAATAGACAAATGTTGTTCACCTAAATTAACTTTGTCGAGTCAAAAGTATATTTTTGACTTTTCCATTCTTTTTTTTTGTAAATAACAAACTATTTATTAAATATTGATTTATAACTCTTTAATGTCAAAATTATTTTTAAAATTCTTTTATAGAAAACATATTATATTTTATCATAAATACGTTAAGTATTTTGACTTACAGAAATAAATTTATATTTCATCATTACAATTTTTCGTAATGAGTATGCATATGATAACTATCATACTCATAAAAACTTATAGTAATAGAAAAATTCCATGATTATCGTACTGAGTTTGGATACAATTTATATCATACACGTCATTTAATCGATTACCAATCAATCTATCTAAGTCTTTTGTAATGACCATATTTTCGTAATCATATTAAAATGATATTAATATAAATTGTAATGACACCCAAAACAATAATCATCAGACTCATTTCAATTTATTTTTCATATATAGAAAACTTGATCATTATGTATGGAAATAATTTAAATGAAAATAATGTCTTGCATTATGTGTTAATCAAAATGTGGTCTTGCTTTCAGTTTTAATATTACCATTGGAGTTCCAGGTGTCCATGTCCTTCCGAAAATATCAGAGAAAATACAACCGTTGGAGATCAAGATGACTATAGGGAGGAATTCCTATAAATACTAGGTCATTATATCATTTCAATGTATGTGTGACATATGAAACCGTACGAGAGCTCTACTTAATTTTCTACTATATATGAGAACTCTGAAGTTTACACAAGTAAATTACCTTTTCCTTTTCCTTGTAATCTTAGAGTTCATATTTTCTTCATGTGACACTGATTGTTGTGATTAAAATCAAGGGCTTACAAGTCTAGAAAGATAGAGGATCCATTCACCTTCTTTATTGAGGGACTGGAGGGATAGAAAGACAGATTTGTGTTGATCTTTTGCTGATCAAGGGATTACAAGGATAACAAGATAGAGTGAAGCCGATTTTCATATCAAGGGTATACCCTTGTGTGGGTAAGACATACATTCTTGAAAGTATAAATCAAGGGACCTTTATCCTTGGTTATTTGATACCCTTCTATTTGGTTTAAAATAATTAAATAATCATTTACTTGTATTTTCATTTTTGCTGCAATTACAATAGGAAGAGAATTATTTTATATTTTCAATTTTCTATTTGTTTTCTATTTACCACAATTTCTTGGATTACAATACTTCTATATTACTATGTTATTATGACCTTTTTGATTAAGATTACATTACTTATCTGATTAAGATTCTATACAATTTAATGTAGAATCATTTGTATGTAACCTATGACTTTTTAATAATATCAGAAAGGACGTGATTATGATATTTTATAACCAGACACAAGGGACAATCCAAATTTTGTTTAATTATGAATGAGGTGTTGTGAATACGATTTGTTTAATTCCCTTAAATAAAGTATCTTTTAAGATTAAAAATGAATGTTTTTAAACTTATAATTAAAACCTCTTATTTTTAGCCATCTAAAAATACATATTGATCTAACAATGGTATCAGAGAAAGTTTACACTACTCAAATACTTGCTGATTATTTTACCTTTTCAAGTTATCTTTAGTTTTTATTATAATTTTTTTATAAATAATTATTACACTAACGTGTTTTGTGGAAAAATATTTTTTTTATTAAATATGATAATATTAAATATTGGTTATATAGATAATCTAAATCCTACTAGAACCCCAATCTTTAATGGTAATGATTATGAATACCGGAGGGAAAAATAATGAATTTTGTGATCAAAACTAAAGTTGATAATTTTGTTATGCTAACCACTAGATACCAAATTCCTGACAAAGAGATAAAAAATTTTACAAATCAAGAAAATCTTTAATATCAACAGAATTATAATGAAAGGAATAATTTATTATGTTCAATGAAAATAAACATATATAGTCATATTTTCTCTTGTGAAGCATCCAATAGTATTCAGAAGAAGTTAAAAATCACTCATTTTGGAACTTCTAATGTTTTTGAGACTAGAAGAGCTATGTTAAGAGATGCTTATCATGATTTTTAATTTCTTTATAGTGAACTTATTATAGAGGTACAACAAAGGTTTATAAAAATTGTTAATTGTTTATAATCTATGGGTGAAAAAGGATTAGAGGATGAAATTATTGTTGAAAAAATTATTTATACCATTACCAATGAATGGGAATCTAAGAGAACAATAGTTGATGAATCAAGGGAGATTACAAATATTACACTTTATGATTTATTCAGAACTCATTTATAGTTTGAGGTTTGGATAAAAACAGTTGCTGAGAAAGATAAAAATAATAATGATGGAGTTTCTTTAACTTATACTTAAAATACAATAAAAGCTCAGACTCATGAGAAATTTGTTATGTCATCAAAGAAAAAGGTTGTTGTTCAATATGATTCTAGTGATTATTATCATTCTGAGAATGATTTAGATAATATTTCTCCAATGATGAACAATGTTGTTCGAAAAAAGGATTTTTAGTATTTTATAAGAAAAGTAATAAGGACATAAATGAAAATATATATTCCTAAGTCACTTGTTATGAATCCAAAAGAGTTGGATATATAAGACCTGACTATTCAATATTGAAAATAAAAAATAGGAAGGAAATGAATTATAATAGGAATAAAATAAAGTATTAAAAGTCAAAAGGGAATAATGTCTTAAATGTTATTGAATCTTGGAGTGTTAGTGGAGGATATTATACAAATAATTCTTTAGAAAATGAAAACTACAGATATAGGAATATTGGTCTCTATACCAGAATACCCTTTGAAAATAAATAACTTATGGATAAGGTACACAATTTAGATTATTTAACAAATATATATTTAAATTTAAACTATCCTGATGAGAAAAATTATATTTCTTCTGATGAAGAATCTTGTTTAGTAGAAGATAATAATTTACCTTCTTATGATGAAGTATCTATATTTTCTAAATTACATGAAAATAAAAACTGTAAAATTAGTAAGAATCATGAAAAAAAATACTAGAATAAATTTATTGAAAAAATAAGAATTATATATTTCAAAAGATCCAGAAAAGAATGATTTTGAAATTGATTTTATTTCTAAAAACCTTGGAATAGTAATTTTTGAGAAAAAAGTTTTAGAAAAAAAATCAATTCTGAAACTAATACAACTATGGATAATAATTTAGTTATAAAAATAAAATCTGAAATTTTCTATTTAAGGAAACTTTTATCAAACTTTACCACTAGTAAGGAAGGTTTTGATAAAATTTATTTACAACTCCATCCACATGGTAATAATTTAGAAATGGGATATACTCACCGAAAACCTATTTTTAGTAATGACTTTTTTGTTCTTGAGAATGACCCATTTTGCACAAAATGTAAAATTGGAGGTCACTAGAATAAAAACTTTTCTTTAAATAAAATTCAATCTCTATGATTTCACAAAGAATTTTTTTTAAAACAAATGTGAATTCTTAAAATTCTATTTACTAACATTTTCGAACCTAGGAACATTTGGGTTACAAAAGTTTAATTGTTTTGTTTTTAGGAAAACAAATGAAGTACCAACAACAATAATGAATTGTACATGGATAGTGGTTGTTCCTAACATATGAATGGTAATAAATATTTCTTTGAAAATATTATAAAAATGAAAGCTGTAAGAGTTAGTTTTGGAGATAATGCTCAAGGAAAGATTTTCAGTATAGGTAACATTTTTTTAAAAAATATTTAATTTAAAATGTTTTATTTGTTAAATCTATTAACCATAACCTTATAAGCATAATCCAATTATATAATTAAGTTTACCGTGTGAATTTTAGGAATGATAAATGTGTAGTAAAAATTCCAAGGATGAATTCATTATTTATGACCATCAACATGAGAATGTTTATACACTTAACTTAGGAGACCTTAGGAGCCAATAATTACCTTCTCTTAGTGTAATAGAAGATAAATCTTGGTTATGGTATAGAAGTGTAGGACACTATAACAGTAGTAAATTATGTAAATTTACTAATAAAATACTTGTTAAGGACATATCAAAACATATATTTGATTCTTAAAAGTCTGTGATCCTTGTCAATATGGATAGAAACATAAGTAAAGCTTTAAATAAACTATTGATGTCTAAACTACTGATGCTTTATATTTAACGTACATGGATCTTTTTTTCCTACACAAACTGGAAGTATTGGTGGCAAGTAATATGTATTTATTTCAGTTGATGATTACACTAGATACTCATGGGTCTATTTTTTAGAAAATAAATATGAAACCTTTTTTCTTTTTAAAAATTTTGTAGCCAAAGTTAAAAATGAGAAAGACCTTCCCTTGATAACTATCTGTAGTGATCATGGTGGAGAATTTGTAAACTCCGATTTTGAAAATTTTTTTAGTAATAAAGGCATTACTCATAACTTTTCAGCTTCTAGAACTCCTTAGTAAAATGGTTTTGTTGAAAGAAGAAATCATATTCTTCGAGAAAAAATAAGAACCATGTTGATTGAATACTGAATTGCTAAACACTTTTGGGATGAAGCTGTTAGTTCTTCTTGCTATACTATAAATCTAGTTTTAATTTGACCTTTTATTAATAAAACATATTATGAGTTATGGAAAAGATAAAAACCAAAAGTTTCATACTTCATATTATTTAGATGAAAAGTATTCATCTTGAATACAAAAGATAATTTATACAAATTCACACCCAAATATAATGAAGGAATATTCTTAGTCTATTCCACTACTTCTAAGGCATATAAAGTTATTAATAAAAAATCTTGTACTATTGAAGAAACAGTACATGATAAATTTGATGAGACATATCCTTTTATTTTTAGACAAACCCAACCAACATACTCAGATGTGTTTTCAAAAACTAATCCTCAATCATTGATAAAAGACTCTTATAATAAGGAAAATACTCAATAAATTGTTTCTAAAGTATTTAATCAAGAATAATTTCTATCTTATATTGATGAATTGGTTTTACAAAACACAAGTCTGTTGTTTCTTGAGATAATCCAAGTGATAATATCATTAGTGATGTGAATCAACCAGTAAGGACTAGAAGTTCTATGGAAAATTATGTAGAATATTTTTCTTTCTTTTCTCAATTTGAACCTAAAAATACCGATGAGACTTTAAGTGAAGAATATTGGATTAAGGATATGCAATATGAACAAAATTAATTCGAAAGGAACAAAGTACGAACCTTAGTTGGAATACTTAAATAAACTTCATTCATTAGAGTAAAATGGGTTTTCAGAAACAAATGTGATGAAAATGAAATAATTATCAGAAATAAAGAAATAATTGTTGCTAAAGGATATAATCAACAAGAGGGAATAGATTATTAAGAAACCTATTCTCTAGTTGCTAGAATTGAATATATTCATTTTCTATTATCCTTTGCATCATTCTTTAATTTCAAATTTTTTCAAATGGATGTGAACTGTACTTTCATTAACATATATGTTCAATAGGATGTTTTTATGGAACAAACTTCTAGTTTTAAAGATACAAAATATCTTTAATAGGTTTATATACTTACTCAAGATTTATATGAACTTAAACATGACCCTAGAGCCTGATATGATGGATTAACAAGATTTTAGTTACAAAACAATTATGTTAAGGTAACTGTCGATCCAACTATTTTCATAAATAAAGATATCAAAAATGTTTTGATTGTAAAAATCTACATTGATGACATTATATTCGGATCAACTCAATAATTTTTAACAGATTGCAATACAGATCTTATGAAATCTATGTTTGAAATGAGTATGATGGGTGAGTTAAATTTTTTCTTGGTTTTAAAATTTCTCAAAAAACAGAAGGAACTTATATATATCTCAACATAAGTATATAAAATATATTATTAAAAATCATGGATATGACAACAATAAAAGTATTAGTACTCAAATCGGTACCTCAAACACACTTGATATTGATGAAGATGAGAAACCAGTTGATCAAACAATTTTTAGAGGTATGATAGGAAGTCTACTATACTTAACAGCTAGTTGTACATGATTAATGTATTATATTTTCTTATGTGAAAGATATCAAGATAATCCAAATGAATTCCATTTAAAATAGTTAAATGAATTTTTTATTATTTAAAGGGAACCATGGATTTATGACTTTTCTATTCTTCTATAAATGATTTTGTATTGATTTTTTTTTTCAGATGTTCACTTTGGTAGTTATAGAATAGATAAAAAAATTACATCTGGAACTTTTCATTTGTTAGGAGATTCTTTAGTTTCTTGGTCTTTTATGAAATGACACTTGGTAACACTTTCCACTACTGAATATGAATGTATGGCAGCTGGAAGTTCTTATGATCAAGTGCTGTGGATGCAACACACACTCACTGACTATGGCACTAGTTTAAAAAAAATAATAATTTGTGATAACATAAGTTTGATTTATCTTTTTAAAAACCCTGCACATAACTCTTGTGAAAAACACATAGAAATTAGTAATCAATTTCTTATGGATCACACAAAAAAAGTATATATAATTTTACAATTTATTAGAACACAAGAAAAACATGCTGATATATTTTCAAAAACATTACCTTCTAATAGATTTGAATATATTAAACAGAAGCTAGGAATGATCACTATGATGTAATCCTTCGTATCTACTCCTTGTTTAAACCATATCTATATATTAAGTTACTCCTTTTCAAATGAGGATTACATATGTTTGAAGTTTTATAAAATATTTTTTTTGAAATTTTTCATACTCAATATTTTTCATACTCATAATTTTTGTATTCAAATTTTTTCATACTCGAAATCCTTCGTACATAAAAGTTTTTGTACTCAAAATATTTCATACTATAAATCGTTATTAATCAAAATTTTTTGTACAAATATTTTATTTTTATGAAGAAATAATTATTGAAACCAATTGATCTAACATGAAACTCCCAAATTACAATTTTTTACCTTACAAATTTTCAATTCAATTATAATTATCAGTATTTAATTTTTTTTAAAAAATTTATTGGTTTAATTTTATGATAAATGTTTTGGGTTTTTAATAAAAGAAGTAAAACCCCAAGAGTTCATTTATTTTTAACCATTAAATGATTTGGATCTAATTTGAGCCATATAATTTGAACAGTCACATTCCATCACTTATATAAAGGGGACCCCTACCCTATTTGACTTATTTTTTATGATTTTTGCATCGAATCTCTTTCTACCTTCAAAGAGACATGTCTAAAAGTTTCTTTACTCAAAAGAAGTTTTTTCCCTCATGTTAGAATCAATGAAATATTCTATAAAAACCATGTCTCCTAAATACTTTTCAACCATGAATATATTCAGATAAAGGTTGGTCAAGAAATAATTTTATGATAAGTATGATTCCTCATTGAAAATGATCATTAGATTTCAAGGGTGGGAATCAGTTTGTTTAGAAAATCCTGAAAATGATCAATATCATATCCATGTTAATGAAGTAATATAGTTTTATAGTTCTATGAAAATATATGATGATTTAAAATTATCTTTTTCTATATATAAAAAAAATATTAACATGTTTGTAAAATAATTTGAAAATTTTATTAGTGTACCTTCAGAGGGTGATGCTTTCTTCCCTTCGCATAAGTTTCCAAAATAAAAAGGAAACTTCAATTATAATAGATATGAGGAATATCTATTTCAAATTCATGAGGAAAAAAGGGAAATTACTCACCTCTCTTCTAAAAATCATCTTATAGCCCTTTGGATTCAAGGTTTTTTTTATTCAAAGAAAAGGTGATAGGGAAACCCTGATGGTTTTAGATGTTTTTATTCTTAATTATCTGGTAAATATAAGGAAAATGAATTTAATGGGTTATATCTTTTTAACCATCAAAAATTTAAAATCCAAAGGCATCAAATTCTAGTTGATTATGTTTTCTATAATATTTAATAGGTTTTTTACTCAAAGTATGAATTTCTTCAATATTCTTATCAAATCGATACTGAAGAAAATAAAAATTCCTCTTATCAGTGATCATACGATAAAAAGGATGAAGTTTAATTTTGAATTTGAATCAAAGTATTTTTTCAAATATACTGAAGCTGATCCTTCAAATGAATTTGTTGAAGGTTCTGAGAAAGTTTTAAAAGAATCTCTAATGACTATTTTAGATAAGAAAGTGAAAGCTAAGTTAGTTTCCCCTAAAAAGTCAAAGAAGAAAAAATTCTATAGTTAAGAAGTTGCTGCTGAATAGAGAAAGAGAAAAGAAGAAAGGAAAGAAGGCGACCCTCAGTTTGGTCTTGACCCTACCAAATATCTACCCAAAAGAATTCATATTAAAGATGCTTTTAAAGAAGAATAAAGGAAAAAGAAATTGAAAAAGAGAAAGACAAATGTTTTTGATATTGATAACTTTTTATTAGCTATTGAAAAGTCAATTTCATGAATCACAATTAGGAGAATATTCAAGAAGGCATGTTCACTCACTCTTTATAAGATAATTGAAAACAGAAACAAAAATTTAGTGATGAATCGATGCCACCAAAAGGTAGTCAAAAAAAAAATTTAGATGAAAAAGAAGATAGAAAAATGAGATATGTAGATAAATATATTGGTGATGAAGAGGAAATAGAAGAATGAAGAGAAAAATAAGAAGAGTAAGAAAGAGAATAAATAGAGGAAGAAGTACATGAAAAGGAGGAAGTTGAAAATGAAAATAAATCTATTTTGAAACAAAAATCTCACTCTGATAATTTACTCATGAGATCTTCAGATGAAACTTATTATAAATTACCATATCAAGGAGTTGAGTCATCAAAATTAGCTACCCAGATACCATAATATAAAAAATTCATTCATATTTATGATAAGGATGAAGAGATAAATACCAATGAGAAACGTAACCAAGATTTAGAAGATGCAGCTGTTTAAACTCATTATAGAGAACTTCCTGATTTTATGGAAGATATTGACTCAGATAACACAATCTCAATCAAAAGAGATCAGTATATTGTTCAAGATTAAAATAGACTAGAAAAATACTTTTCCATATTTCACAATTATAGAATAAAAAATTGATTTGGTTTCTGAAAATAAAAATAGAAGACCGAGTTCAGTCAGAGTTTTAATGGATAGAATAATAAAGCTTTAATCTAATTTCAACATTTTTTAAGAAAGTGATCAAGTACAAAATAATTCTTGAAAAAAAGTTACAAATCGATCTCACAATTTTGATTAAATTATAAAAATTCATTAACAATCAATTGAATATATAAAGAATCTTCTTAATGAATTTTTAGTTTCATTAAACAAGAAATCAAGTGACACTACTTGGTAAGTATGATTTTTACAAAATTTTAGGACCTCAAAAGATACCTTGTGAGGATAAATCAAAAAGTTTAATGGGAAGTTAAAATAAATTTCATTATAAATTTCATGGTTTAAGAATTACAAGGCTGAAATAGTTTATTTTATGAATCATATTATTTTTCTAAATGATAGAACTAAAGTGAAAGAAAATACCAGTGTGGCTAAAGAAGAGAAGATTCAAATTCAGGAAGAAAAATTTTATACTCAAGATCAGAAAACATAGGATTAGGAAGAAAAGATTCATACTCTTGAAGAAAATATTCTCTAACATGAAGAATTGAATCGCACTCAAGATCAGTTGTTTTCAGAATAGTAAGAAAAGCTTCAGACCCAACCAGAATGTCATCAAAATATGATGGGGATAAAAAGAATTCAAGAAGATGAAAACAAGCATTTTGAATATCATAGAGAATAAATGACTTTTTGAACTCTTAATTTTTTATAAAAACCTTAATGAAATACTTTGTCATTTATATTTTGTTTTATTGAATGTTTTCCAAGTATTTTGTATGAATATTATTCCATTTATTCTAGATGATCAAATTATTTATTATTTCATATATATTATTTCTCTAATCCTTTTCAGATACCTTAAATACTATTCACATTCCTTTTTAAAATAACAATGGGGGAGAATTATTTAGACAGGGGAAGAAATTTTCATAAAAGGGGAGCATGCTATAGTAATGGGGAGAAAATATTCTAAAAGAAAGAGAATATGATCCTTCTGGAAATTTTTATCCTAAGGGGGAGTTATTCATATTCACTATTATATTCATATTATTTATAAACTCAACAGAAGATAAGTATTAATGTTTACTTTTGAATATGAATGTTATTTATAAAATTTTTTGAATTATGTTTTTAAATATATTTTCTATTTAAGTCTTGTGGGTAGTGCTTTCCAAAAAGGAGGAGATTGTTGAGTAAAAAGTCTCTTATTGACTTTCCATTCCTTTTATTTTTAAATTCACAAAATATTTCTTAAATATTTATTTCTAACTCTTTCATGTCCAATGTATTTTAATAATACTTTTATAGAAAACATATTACATTTCATCAAAACTATATCAAGTCCTTTGACTTATGAAAATAAATTTTATTTCATCATTACAATTATTTGTAATGAGTATGAATATGATAAATATAATATTCATAAAAATTTATTATAAATACAAACTTCCATGATTATCATACTAAGATTGGATATATTTTTTATCATATGAATCATTTAATTTATTACCAATAAATCTGTCTAAGTATTTTATACTGACCATATTTTCATAATCAGATTAAAACGATATTGATATAAATCGTACTGACACTCATAACAATTATCATCAGAATCATTTCAATTTATTTTTTATATCTAAAAAACATGATCATTAAATAAGGAAATATTTTAAATCAAAATAATGTCTTAAATTATGTGTTAATCAAAATTATGTTGTGATTTCAATTTTAATATAACCGTTGGAGTGCTATATTTCCAGGTCCTTCTAAAAATCTCAAATAAAATCTAGCTATTGGAGATCAAGATGAACATTGGGAGGAATGCCTATAAATACCAGGTCATTGGATCATTTCAACGTGTTTGTGATAGATGAAACTATGTGAGAGCGCTACTTAATTTTATATTGTGTACAAGAAATATGATGTTTACACAAGTGAACTACTTATTTATTATCCTTGTAATATTAGAGTTTGTAATTTCATCATGCGACACTGATTTTTGTAATTAAGATCGAGGAATTCTGAGAATAGGAAGATATAAGATATGATCAACTTCTTGATTGAGGGCTTATAGGGATAACAAGACAGATTTGTGCTGATCTTTTGCTGATCGAGGTCTTATAAAGATATAAAGATATAGTAAAGCCGATTTTCATATCTAGGTCTTACCATGGTGTGGGTAAGTCAAAATTTCTAGAATGTATAAATCAAGGTACCTTTATTCTAGGTTATTGGATACCATTATCTTTGAGTTAAAATAATTAAATATTAATTTACTTTTATTTTCATTTCCACTGAAATTTTAATAATAATAGAATTATTTTATATTTTTATTTTCTTATTTTTTTCTATTTATCGTAATTTCTTTGATTAAAATACTTTTGTATTAATCTGTGATTAAGATATTTGTGATTATGATTACATCACTTATCTTATTAAGATTATATACACTTTAAGGTAGAATCATTTGTATGGTAACGTGTGATTTTATAATAATATCATAATCAACATGATTATGACATCTTTATAACCATACACAAGGGTCAGTTCAATTTTTATTTAATTACAAAAGAGGAATTTTGAATACAATTTGTTTAATTATATTAAATAAAGTTTCTTTTAAGATTAAAAACTAATGTTTGTAAACTTACAATTCACCCCTCTTTTATTTAACCATCAATATATAGATTTTGATCGAACAAAATTTATATTTTCCTACCATGATCAAGGTGAAGGAAACATAATGCCTATTTTATAACATTACATACATGATTGATCCTATCACAAACGTTTATGAGATTGTAATCATTCACCCTTTATCCTATTGTTTTTATGATACATTTTCTTGGAAATATGTATACCATGTGACAATGGAACCAATACTCTCCTATATTATTTTGTATCTAATCAATGTATATATGTTGAATTAGTTCAAGAAGCCTCTTGGATCTATCACAAATGATCTTGATCCCTAAAATGTAGGCTACTCCACCTAATTCCTTTATAGAGGAGCAGTTTTTTAACTGGTCCTTAACTGATTGTAAAACTGGTATATTATTTTTAATAAGTAAAATTTCATTGACATATACTTTTATGATAACAACCACACTCCCACTAAACTGCTTGTAAGCACATGTCATAAATTCATTCTAAATTAACCCATTTTTTTTATATCTTAGTCAAACCAAAAGTTCCATGAAATATATGATTTCTTCAATCCATAAATGATTCTCTATAAATTTCATATCTTTTTTTTGAATTTTTTGGAGTCACAATCCCTTCTAGTTTTTTCATATAGACATCTTCCTAAAGGTTCCCATTAAGGAAAACTGTTTTTGACATTCATCACTAAAATTTCATAGTCATAGTAAGTTTTTATAACAAGTAGAATTCTTATGGATTTAAAAATAGAAATTGGAAAAATGGTTTTAACATAGTCAATGATTTGATGTTTTTAAAACCCTCTATCCACTAGCTATGATTTATATAAATTTACATTACCTTCCATGTCAAAATTTCTCTTGAATATCCATTTACAACCAATAGGATTTACATCAACTTGTTGAAAGAACAAAACCCAATATTAGTTATGATACATGGAATATATCTAAAAATTCATGTATTATTTCCATTTTAATACTGATGATCTATTTAATACCTCTTTATAGGTTAGAGGTTCATTATTATCAACCAATAATGATTCATCATATTCATTGACTAGAAAATTGCAACTTTCTTGTTCTCTTACCTCTTTGGTGCTCATACATAGTACTTTTATTTTGAGAAAAACTTCTTCCTTGGGGACATATGAATTTTTTTCATCTACAAAATCTTGTGTATCTTGAGAATCAACTTCATCAAAGTAAATATTCCCCCCACTATAATTCTTGAGGATGTGATCCCTTTCAAGAAATATGGTCAGTATTGCAACAATTACATTTATTGTATAAGGGTTTGTATATATAGTATCCACTTATTTCCTTGGGATAACCTATAAAGATACACTTCATAAATTGGGGTTCTAGTTTATTACTTATGATGGCCTCAACAAATTCCTTGCCTCCCCATGCATTGTATGACAAAAAAATATTTATTTCCATACATTAACTCATATTGAATCCCACTTTCTACCTTAGTTGGTACTCAATTTACAATGAGTTCTACAACATATAATTCATACCCATAAAAGGATAACAAAATATATGGATGGATAATAATCATCCTTACCATATTAAAAAAGGTACAATTTCTCTTTTCATTAACACCATTCCACAATTGTGGATAAGTCAGTGTGAGTAGGAATAGAATCTAAAACTCCGATAGAATGTTGATAAAATCATGGTTAAGATATTCACCACCTCGATCAAATATACATTTCATTATCTTATTACCAATTTTATTATCTAATAAATTCTTGAATTATTTGAATTTATTATATACCTCAGTCTTATACCTCATCAAGTAGACATAACCATGTCTAATTTAGTCTTTAGTAAAATTTATGAAGTAAGAGTATACACCTCTAACTTCCACTGGAAAAGTTCACACACATCTGTGTGTAATAATACTAGAATCTCTAAAACCCTTTAATGCATCCAAAAAATTATGGTTTGTTTAGTTTTCCATGCAAAATATCATGAAAAATTTCATGTGGTCTTATCTCAAAAGAGTCTAAATAAATATCTTGATAGATCTTTGTCTGAAACTTTTATTTATGTGACCAAGATTGTGATGCCAAAACATGGTGTTATATGAGTTTTGTGAACATGATTCAATATCAATTTTCAATATTTTGTTTTCATAATTTAATACATAAATACCATTATGTAGTTGTACCATACTGTAACAAATACTATCTTGGTAAAAGATTCATTCATTACTTCTAAATTTAAAATAAATTCATTCATGTCAAGGAAAGAAATTGATATGATGTTTTTAGTAACAATTGGCACAAGATAAAAATTATTTAGAACCAAAAATATTTCTAGTTGGCAATGGAAGGTGGTAGTATCCTAGAGCCAAGGAAAAAAGTAATTCTAAATTAGATGTTCCAAGATCTACCTCTCCTCTAAAAATATTACAAAATATACATGGTTATTATATTTTGATATATATGTGACCACCACAAGATATATATAATAACCAATGTGTAGATATTGAAATATTAAACTCAATAATAAATACACATTTAGCTTCCCATTTTTTCTGGGTGTAGTTATCATTCAAGTGGACAATATTTCCACATGTAGAACATATGAATTCCTTTTTATTTCACCTACCTTTAAATATTCTTGTTATTGGAAGGAAATTTATTGGGCGATTTATACTTGTAGTGAATATTGGGCCCCTTTTCCCAATTATTCATTTTCTTATTCACCGTCAGGACTACATGTTTTTCATGCCCCATGTCTTTGTTAACTTGGAAAATTATAGTAAGATGTTCTAAAAGAGTATTTTTCTATTTCTTATATTTTAATTCACAATAAAACCATAGATAGTTTTATGTAGTGAGGAATGTATGAGATTTTTATATATATCATCAGGTAATTTAATTCCCAAGATGTATAAGTTATCTATGTATCCAACCATCTTGACTATATGAGGCCTAGGTGGTTCTGATTCTCTAATCTTACAAACGAACAATGACTTGGATATCTCATATCTCTCTCATTTCACATTATCTTGATAGAGATAAAAAAGGTGACACATCCTGATGTAAACATCCATATACCCATGTTTCTTTAGAATCCAATTATACATGGAAGATAGTATGAAACATTTTACATTTATGGAATCATCCAAATTATTCTCATATAGAGATAATTCTTCCTCACTACCCTCATGGACAAGTGCTTTAAGAATGTGATTTTCCATCACATATAATTTTCTATCATGATATAACATATCTCACAAGAAACATTTCCATTATTGGAAATTAGTGTCTATAAGAAGGTTATACATCCAAATTATGGATCATATTGATATGTTTGAATTAATGTGTAATGACGTTTCTACTATTAAGAAGAGAATAATTTGAGTACTTTATATTATTTATAAAATTAAATTATAAATATTAAATTTATCAATCTCCCACTATTTTATAAAAACCTAATATCCCTCACCATTAGATTCAAAATATCTCATTGATTTTATATTTTAGTTTCAAGGATCCATATTGCCATTTTCATCACACAGAGGAAGGTCTTTCAAGCTACTCGAAAGTATTTTAGTAGGAATAAAATTCCAACTGTATTAACTCATAGTTCCTTGATCTATTAAGTGGAGTCCCCAGTCCTGAAATCCTAAAAGGATCTCCTCAACACATTTCCTACTAGTTTCACTAAGTATCACATAGGAGATCAACCCTTAATGAGAAATAGGTTAAGCCGAACCAAAAATCAAAATTGAAATTCATAGATAATTAAAAGCACCCCAATGAAGGTTGTTTGAGTACATTGAACTATGGTTTATCCCTACTTGAGTAGTGGAATGATATAATGACTTAATATATATATATATATATATAAAATTGACAGATTTTATCTTTATATGTATTTTTTCCATTTTATATTTATTACATGCCTGTTAATATTAAGTAAATTTACTTAAGTGATTAACCATGACTTAGAAAAAGTTTATATATAATACAATTTATTTTAATTGTATCTTGAATGATTATTAATTCATTAATTTATGTGAATGCAAAAAACCAAAAAAATTAAATTAAACATGAAACTTGATAGAAATAAAATAATTAGAGTAGTATTGTCATGAGCCTATCCCAATGGTTAGTTGACCTAGAGGATGATAAAATAGCCGTCAACCTTGGGGAAAAACACCTTGAACCATGACTTGGTTCAGCTTCTCATTATTCCCCCATGCATCACTTGGATTGGTTTAACCTCAACTCTAAACTTGAACTGCCTCCACTCTCATGGGAGATTAATACAATACATAATATTTTACTCACATGCTGGTGAAGGGAACCAGAGGATCAATTAAGGGGGTTTACATAAAAGGAAATTATGGGCATGTAGATGCTTATATAATGAGAAGAGGGGTGACTTATAAAAAATCAATTTAATTTAATATTACATTAAAAGGAAAATAATCACAATCAAATTCCTAGTTTATTCTCATTATCATCCATATGCACGCAAGGAATTACCCATTTAATAAACTAACCTTCATTCCCAATCATTCTTATTTAAGATAAACCACACTCGAATAAATAACATTTACTCTTTAATTAATAAATTATTTTATCTTAATTATCATACAAAATTTCTTAATATTCTCATATATCATGATTTTAAAAAAATTAAATGAATTTATTTAAAATTTATTATGTACATAATATATACCTTGGAGGAAACACAGTGAGTACCTATCCAAACTACCCATTGTGTATGATATTAGAAAACTGTTTACTCTTTTGGAATATATTATACAATTATTATCATATAATTTTATTATTTGAACTTTCAAATGAATGAAACACAAAACACATGTTATTTATGTAGCATTTTATGTTTTATTATGCATAGAGTAACAACTGTATTGTTAATTAAACACAAAATGTAGTTCGGAATATTACATAGAAATTAATTAAATATTTAATAAATATAATATATCACATGTAGTGTACAAGTCAAGTGAATGACACACATAACACAAGTTGATAAGGTTTAAGTTATAAAATAAATTATTTTTAAATTCATCAAAATCAGGTAACATACAGGATGTGTACTATCCAGCTACTTTTCATGTACAGTTCTTCACAGTCTATCTCTGGCACACACCTATGGTTGGGTATGTGGTATTTACATAGAAAATAATGGAGTAAACAACTTATACATGGGGTACACATCATGTGGTATATGAGTTACATGATTACCTATCTCACAAGTCATGTAGAACTACATGGTTGGAATTTTACTAATGGACTGCACAACATGTAAGCAAGTCACTTGTCATCTAGTCTTGATAATCATGTACCTGGCTAATCCAGTCAACAAACATTGTATTAAATACCCACCACATGAAATAAATGTATGATGCTATGAAATAATTCAAGGGTCTTCCTAGTGCATTAAACCTGGGTACACAATATGTACCTACAAGCTATACGTTGTGCACTCTTGTGTTATTCAGTTAAAATACTTATAACCTCCAGATGAATTATTTGAATGTTCTTCATTAAAAATTAATCAATTTATTGGTTATATTTTTCCAAATGAAGAGGAAGAAGATAATATACCATGATTTTTATTAAAGAATGATTAAACTAGAAATATAAACTAACAAGAAATGTATAAAAAATCAATGATACTTAAATTATTATGAGACCCCTCTAAAACCACTTACAGGTTCTAGGAATAGGAAAAGTTCTGAGAGGGCATTCCCAAATTGGATTTTTGTCATAATCAATTATTAATATGAGTTTTGCATCAATAAATAACTCTATGGCCTACAAAATTGAATCATATATTAATTATCATTAGAATATTGGTACTAAATATAGGATCATCAAATAATTATTTATAATTAATTTAAGTAGTTAAGGAACTATCTTGCGATGAATTAATTCTTCATTTATGAATCTGAAAATATATCTATATCATACCATCATTTCTTTATAGGAATAAAGTATATATTCCCTCCATAATGATCCTTACATGTACCATAATCCTCCAAAAACATCCACAGGAATTTCTAAGTACTTTATGGAATATCTTAACAATTTCATTGTGCACCCTTGATCGCTATTAGAATCACTTCCAATGAGGATTCTCTTTAATCTATTTAAAATAGAGAGGTTTGGATGTGTAGGATCACTCTCCATTATTTAGAGAGTTCTTAGAGAGAGGCTCTCTATGGCATAATATAATTCTCTTTTTCATTATGAACAATACAAATTTTCTAGGGTTAAGGTTGGAAATAATATAATTCAGTTAAATATTTATAGGGTTAAGAAATAATAATTACACTTATGAACTTATTATTTCCTTAATCACCATAGAACACCATGTGTACAATAATGATAAAAATATTATTATTTCATGGTATGTGCAAAAAAAGAGAATTAATTAAATATTATTTCATGAATAAATTGTCTATAATTTATTCAAATAATATTTAATATATATTATTTTTCACAAGAACATTAAAAAGTATATTCCATTCATCCAAAATATTAATTGGGCCTTGAATAATGACTATTTATTTAATAAAAAAATATCATTTCCTTATTCACCAATAAATAAATAAATATCATATTCACTAAATAATAAATAAATATTTATTAAAAATTCTCCTCCCAAAAAATTTCTCTTGAATAACTGCTGATCAAATATATATAATCATGATAATAATGAATTGTTAAACAATGTATGAGAATAATATTTATCAATCCTATTAAATAAAAAATAATTTTTAATATTCAACTAAATTTATAGATATAGTTATCATGTGACCCTCCAGGTATCTTTCTCAGTGGCATTTGGTGGAGCATCCTAATGTTCAAGGTTAGTGTCTAGAAACACGCCAAGGTACCCATAGAGAAATATATTAAATTTTCAATGACATAAACCATCATATAGGTTCTTCAAATTTAATAAAATCCCTTTATCATGATATCTCTAATCAAGTAGGCTACATGATGGTGTCATCAACCTATGTGCTTGATGTTTCTTTCCTTGAATTTTCAGAAATAAATCTTCCCATAGAACACCATGGAAATGGATTTATTTAGGACATTTCATTACAATAAAAGAAATTTAGATATTAACATTCATTAAAGAATAGAAAGGAAAAATCATTTCTCACATTATTCATTAATAAAATATTACTCATGACTCACCCAATATATCCTACTTAGCTGTGAAAATATGTCCTCATGATTTTCATCAATACATCAATTTACATGACTAAGAATATTCATTAATAAAGATATTAAAGTTTAAGGATCAATACACATGTTCACAGATATGAACATCCAATGACACATATAAATGTTGATTTCCTACTATTGGGTCACATTATTATAATCTCATTCACAAGAAATTTCCAAGTACGTACACTATGAGAAGGTGCCTCGAAGTCTTATGAGTATGTACCCTTATTATCCTATATCATTTGTGTCCCATAAAATGATACCATAAAACCATATAAAATATATTTAATAATAATATCATGGTAATTATGGGTTCTCATCATAGCAGGGAACTACTACGACCTTTTAGTGTGAAAAATACTCTTAGGAAATCATCACATACTATGTCACATAGATGAACAATCATGATGTGATAAGTAGTTTATTTATACTCAAAACAATGAATAAAATTAATCATAATTTACATAGAAGTTGGTTATAGGGAACTGACTCCAACATTTTCTATATCCAACCATTCACAAGGTATGTGTTCAAAATGGAATATTTGTTTTTAAAATACATAATATACAAATAAAAACAACAAAAAATACTTAAATATAATTAAACAGGGCTATATACATGGATCAAAAATCACTAATTAGCTCTTTTAAATACTATATTTTCATTGAAACCATATAGAACAAGATTATCTTGAATGATCTATTTAAGAGGCCTCTTATGTATACCTTTACCTCTTTTATAAAGAGAATTATTAATCAATATTACCTTATTAACATTTGAATCCCCAAGCCTTCCTCTTACATGTGAAAACCATATTAATCTAGTTTCAGTCATATTATCATAAATCAAAGCCAATCTAATTTTCTATCAAATATATTAATTTCATATTATATCCATATTAGAATGTTCACATGTCCATCATTGCATTTTTATTCACACTATCCCTTTTTTTGGTTCAAGATACCCCATTAAAGGCCATCAATTGCTACCATATAGAATAGTAGGTTTAATAACAGTATTATAAAAATTACCATTCAATTTCAATGTAATTTTATGATCACAAAGAAACCTAAAACCATTTCTCTATTTTATCCATTTGACTTGAATCCTATGAGTGGAATCTGTATTAATATCTCAATCACATTATAGAAATGAGCCTAAATATAAAAAATGGTTAAATTTTAAAATAACATGGTCTCTTAGTCTCTCATATATAATGTCACTAGACAATAAAATGATTAAACTATGATCAATACATTCCATATTATCCATATTAAAAAGAAAACCATTTGATTATAAAATTTTTATCAGAATATCCAAATTGAATTTGATACTCTCCTTAGATTCTTCTACGAGATCTTTACCATCAATGAAAATATTTCAATTAGGTATCTCATCTTGAATTTACTTTGTATGTTTATCTAATACCAATGAAACATAATTTATGGAATTAAATCCCAACCTTGGTGTTGTTCTATCAAGATTGGGAAGTTTTTAGTTTCACCTATAGGAGTCCTAACATGAGTAAAGTTACCTTTATACATGTTTTGAATATAAAAAGAATAAATTTATAAGTCCCAATAATGAATGATTATCTATATAAAATTCATATATATTTTTATTTATCTCAGTTCAGAATGACTATGATGAAGACACAATGGGGGGGGGGGGTGAATTGTGTCCATAAAAAAAACTTGATAGAATCAAAACTTCCCACTTGATTAAAAGTTATCATTTTCTACCCTATTAAATATGATTTCTCAATAGAAAATAAATAAAGTAAAGAAAAGAACACAATAATGTATAGTGTTTTAGGGCATAAGAATCCCATAGTCCACTCTAACAATGATCTCTCAGTGAGCTTCGTGATTTTCACTAGTAGTTTCTTTTTCAAGGGACCATTATAACTGAGTTTATATAGTTGAAACATTATAAAAATGATTTTATAGGGAATTATGTTTCTTTTATAGGGAACAAGAATATCCACAACTTAGTATGAGAATATGATACTCCACTATGACTTAGTATGGGTAGTTGACACTTAAAAATATTATAGATTGATTTAGATATAAATGTTTAATACTGGATCAGCTTATAGTTATAATAGCTACTAAAAAATTAAATGAAATTCAATAAAACACAACAACAGAAAAATTATTTTCAATGTTAAGAATGATTCTTTGACACAACAGAAGAGAAAACACTTGGAATATGATAAAACATGTATTTCTCCAAAGTTTATCTCTGATAAATAATTTTTTGGGATGTAAAAAATTTTAAAAAAGAGATACCACAACAGAAAAAACAACACACTGATCAAAATGAAAAGGATATCATTAGATAACTAGAGACGAAATCACAATATTATATTTTGAGTTATCATCTGTATATTAAGAAAAATAAAATCTTATTATTTTACAAGGAGTTGATTTTATTCCGATCAAAATAAATCTAAAAAAATTTAATGATAAATTCAATCATTTGAATTTAAATTTTCCTAGAAAATTCATAACATCCTTCAAAAATAAGAATAATTTAATATATTAAACAAGATAATTTAAATTGGTCTTTAAAAATCATTAAATAGATATTTAACCTGATGAAAACCATTGCATAAACCACCAAAATAATATCTAATTTAAAACACATAGCTTGGCCAAGTAAAATATAGGGTTTCTCTATATAGATATAAACTTCAAAAGTATAGACAAAAACGTATGGTTGATTATAAAATTAGGGTTTATGGACCACAACCTAGTTCCTTAAATGTAGGGTTGATTCCAAAAGTAGGGTTCTTGATCCATATGTTTACTCCAAATATAGGGTATAAAAGTAAGATTTCTTACTAAATTTAGGTTTTAAAAACCATATGATTTACTTAAAGCATAGGGTATAAACATTGTTTCTAGAATACTTTGAAATGATTAGAATACTTAATACATCAAATAATGTTCCACGAGATTAAAATAGAAAATGATTCCTGAATAAATATAATTATTTGAATAATTATTATCCTAAAATCCAATTAATGTAACTTAATCAGTATAAAAAACGTGGGTGTTTGTGAGCATCAAAATAAATAATAAATTAATTAAATATTTAGATCAACATATTCCCAATAATCTCCCCCTTTTTTTATGATTAAAAACCTATAAAAACATAAAATCAAAAATGTAGGTATGGATTAACTAATCAATAACACATACATTTAAATGATTTGGAACACATAAAAAAATTTCACAAAATAAATAAAAGTATTATTCAAATTTCCCATATAAAATTTTAACAAATTTCAAATAAATTTCTCCCAAACATGCAAATATTATAGAATAAAAAAGTTTCATTTATCAAAATTTTCCTATAAAAATAGTATAAAAGATGTTCACCCAAAGAGAAATATATAAATACAAAGGTTGTGTTTATCCACCATATTTATCCCCCTTTTTTAACATAAAAAATGAATTAATAAATGGATTAATACACACTTTATATAGTAAAACAATATACATATAGAGATATTAAACTGATTAAAATAATAAATAAAAACAATAGAATATTTAATTATTTGTTTAAACATCCATGATTTAAAAATATATTTTAGATCAATGGATTTGATAGAATAAGGTTTAGGATGAGAAAAATGATTTAGTATTTTATAAATTTTAAAAGGTGTATATTCACATTCCAAACTATGAACTCTTTCACTCATAGTAGATAGAACTCATGATAGTAGTTCTATTCACCTTTGAATATCTATGGTTCATCGATATTTTTTTAAATAAGAAAAATAAATAATTAAAAACTATTTCAGATCATTAAGATCTGATTCAGAAATAGTTTTTCATCTGATATTCTCCATTTTATTTTCCATATCCACTTTAAATTCATCAAAATATTTTATTAAGATTGATCTTTCTTGCAGAATTTGATACATATTTTAAATAGATTGAAATTCTATTTTTAAAATATTAGGGTTTTATAGCACTTCAAAATATCTCCTAAATATTTTAATATCTTCACATAGCCCCACTATTTCTCCTTTTAAAATATTAAGCTTATATACCAATTCTACAATAGGGAAAAGAGAATAATTTCTATAGATTAGTTTATCATCATTAAATGGAGTTTTTCTAGAGGGAATTATAACTTTTTATAAATGAAAACATTGAACTTATAGTTCTTCACAACGAAGTATTTCTATACATTTTATTGAAGATATTTTCAAATATTTTTCAATAAAAGAAACAAACTATTCTCTAAATAGATTAGTCAAAGCATCAGGAAAAGAACTATATTGCTAACATATTTCTGTTAACACTTCCTAATCAACACCTAATAAAAATATAAAATGAAACAAATTTTCCAAAACTTGAACTTTTATAATTTTAGGATAACATATTTTTGAAATAGAGTGCCTTAGTCTCTTCATATAGCTTAGACTGGCTTCATCAGAGGTCTTTGAGTTTTCCATTGCAAGGGAGGAAGACAAATGGTTTCAGAGAGAGTTTTGAGAAATATTTATGGTTTAAAAAAATATGAAAAAAGGGTTTTAATTTTTTTTAGGTGATGTTTCAGTTTCTCGATCCAAAATTTTAGTGATGTCATTTTAAATTTTATAGTTTAAAAGATAGTTTTGTGTAATGAAATATTATGTTGGTCGGAGTAGGACACTCAATAGGGGGGTGAATTGTGTTCTTATAAAATTTTTTGTTAAAAAGATTATTTAGAATTATTCCCCCAATTAAAATAAAATAGGCCGGTTAACCAAGGTAGTAAAATTATAATTGTTTGACTATTCAAATATTTTCTCAAAAGATTTATGAATTCTTAGTTATTACAATATTATATTTTGATACAACTTTATAAACTACTCTAATAAAGAAAAATAGTTTTAACTACAATCCCAGAATAACTATTAAAGTAATATTTAGTTTCCTAAAATAGGAGTTAAAATAGAGAAAATATAAATTGAAAGACAATATGGATAAAACAAGTGGTTTGGTCTCAAGATGAGACCTAATCCACTCCACTTGGTGATCACCTGCCACTAAGAAATATATAGAAAATAAGATTTGATCCACACAGTAGATCAGGGTTAACAACAGTACATAGGACTGTCTAGGTCACAAGATCTCTTCCACTATTCTACGTGGGAAAACTATCAACCATGTCACACAAGACCTCTTCCATAGTTATATGTGGGTGAAGCAATGTGTAATTTTTTTTTGAGTGAGGATATATAGTATCCTCTAGTCAAGTGTAGGAGATTGTGTATGTTTTAATACAGATACACACACTTCTTGAAAAGTAATAAAAATATTAAACAATATAGAAAAGATAATAATAAAGTATTAAAAAATCCTTGAGTGTTGTTCTTTGAATCTCTATAGTTGTAGTATGTAGCATATGTGATTTTAGAGTCCTCTTGTTGAAACATAGTATCACGAGTCTCGTGCTCTGGTTTCCAATTTGATGAGATGTGCTTTATAGATCTAGTTCTTCTTAGAGCTATTGTGATGATGCTCAAGGTTCAGATCCACAGTAGTTCACCCATTAGTAAATGATAGTTCTTCGTGTGTTATACAATGTAGGTGTTTTCATATCTTTTCATGTAATCCACTGCTCTTTTTTTCATATCACGCACCACCACAAATTTTATCTTCAGGATGTCTTTGTTATGGATGGTAGGGAGCAAGATCTCCACACCCTGTACCTTGTATTGTCTGCTGAGAGAACTAAAAAAAACATTAATTATATTAGTATCATTAAATGACTCAAATATGACCATTAGAAATAACTTTTAAATTTTATTTAAAGAGACATAAAAAATTTTATGTATGGAACAGTGTCACAGTTGCGGTGAGAAATTCACGGTGAGATAGTAATGGTGTGACAGTCATGGTGTCTTCTCCTTTTCCTTTGAGCGGTATCACTGGAGCGGTGTATGGTCCTTTGAAAATTTTGAAACTGGTAGTAAGATTATGGTAGAATATCCTTTGTGTAATTTGAAACTGATAGCACGATCATGGTGTCTGGTCCTTTGCAAATTCTAGAACAAGTAGCAAGACTACAATGTTAGTTAAACAATGTCTAGTCCATTTTCAAAATTCTGAATGGTGTCTTGTTATGATGTCTTGGAAACGGTAGTAATGAAATAATGTCTCATCCTTTTCAAAAATCTAGAACTAATAGAAAACTTATAGTGTCACAGACTTTGTGAAAATCTAAAACTAGTAACAAACTTATGGTGTCACAGACTTAGCCAAATATCTGTAAACTATCTTAAGAAGTAATATTAATAGAATAGATTATGATTAACCACAATCATACTGAAACATAATAGAAAAATATTAAACATAGTTTACAATATTCAAACATTATTTGTGACAAGTTAAACAAGATTTGTGAGCATTAAAACATGAGGAGTCCAACAATTCCCCTCTTTTTAATGATAAAAAATCATGGAATTTATAATCCATATATTTTAGTAATATCAAGATACATGAGTATATATGTGATAGATTGTATAAAAGATGTTCTTCTCTTATAAAGATCCTTATTTATAAAATTTATGTCTTATTTCTCCCCCTTTTGGGATTATAAAAAAAATTGAATAAATGTAATTAAGAGAATAAAGAACAACAGTGCTCAATATATTGAATAGAATGATAGAGTTCTATACAAAGATAATGAAGAATACAATACATCACTATCAAAATACATCATTCACTTCTCTTCATAGCCATTAGTATTTCCTTTCCCCTTGGAATAGGCATTAGGAGGAGTCACATGAGTAGGAGTAGAAGTGGTTAAAGGGATTGATCCAATTGTGAGAGATGGAAAAGTCACTCCTTAAAAAATAGAGTGTACAAGAGATGGTTTGGTTGGAGACCGAGGAAAGGGTTGTTCAACTATAATTCGTATGATCTGGCTCAGAGACTGAGATATATACTTGGTATAAGTAGAAAAGGTAGAGGAGAAGGAAGGGGTTGAACCAATCTGTAAACGGGAATCTATAGAATCCACAATGGTAGTATTTTTCACATGTAGATAGGGCTTCACCATCTTAATGAAATCAGTGATGATCTCACCTCCATACTGCATAGCCTTCTCAAAGTCATCTTTGTTTTCCAAAAACTTTTCTAACAAAGGAGTGAAGTATTTCAGCTTCTGAACTTTATTCTTGAAGGATTGAGTGATAGGAGGAATTTTCAAATTCTCAACAAGATACTTGAAATTATTGTTTAGATCATGCTTAGAATAAATTTTGTTGAAGTAAAAGCCGAGTTTCTATGAGATTTCTTCTTGAGCATCATTGGAAATATTTGAATGTATCCTCACCAAATCAAGAACATGATCACTATTCTTGATTACATAAGAGAAACATTCCTTTTCAACACCACTCAACACTGACTAAATATCTTCTTTAAAAACTATTCAGATCAGTTCACTATCCATAGGATGAGATGGTTATCCAGAGGTAGTTGAAGCTATAATAGCTGATGTGAGAGACTTAAGTTGATTTAGAAACTTTTTTAAACATCCCTTATACTCAGTAGTCATCTTATTAAGTCCAACAACAAGTGAACACATCTCATTGACTATCTTGGTGTTTCTATTAGCCACCTTTTCATTAAATGTAACTAGGTTTGGTTGAATCAGAGATGCAAACTTCTATGGGATTTGATCACCAACTTCCTCAATAGGATGAGGAACATGAAATTGACCAGTTTGCATGAATTTTTATATATCTTCAACTGTATATTTTAGAGATATCACCTCACCACTCAACTATTTGTTCTCAATCCTAACTTAATTAATTTCATGAAGCATCTTTGGTTGAATCTACCATATTATTTTTTCTAGCAGCAAGGCATTATCTCTTTCACCGAGATTAGTCACAGGAGAAGGCCGAAACTTCATAATCTTTTCAATTTCAGATAACAAGGTGTTTTAAAATTCTTTTAAGTCATATTTACTTACATAAGCATGAGTTTATTGAATAGGTTCAAAAATAGAAACTAACAATGGATCTGAATCCATCGAAGGTACAATTTATATGAAAATGATCGGTTTGAGATTTAACACTCTGGAGTGATAAATTGATTTAACTAAGAATCTTTGAGAATTAGTAACATCAAAGTACTCTATAAATTTTTACTAGGTATCCACTAAACTTAAATCCACAGGGTATGTCACTTAGATTCTTTCCAAATTAGGGTTCTTCTACCCCTCAATAGTTGCATCTCTTCTAGGACTAAGATATTCAGTCTCTTGAACTATTTTCAAATTCTCAGTTGTGTTAGGTTCACCCATCTCTTTTCTAGCTTGATGATAGGCCTATTCCATTCTTTCCTCAGTAGATAATATTATTTTAGTTTCAACATTTTTTTATAATTGTTCCCTAGAATAAGGATCCTCCTCAACAATAGGCTCTTTTTTAACATAAGGATTTTTCAATATATCAACACTTCTTTTAGCAGCAGCTAAATCTTTTGAAACTACTTCTTGTGGAATATGTAGGCCACTATCTTCTTTGTTTAAGAAAATTTCTTCCTCAGGTGAAACTGTTTCATCTTCCACCTATTCACTTGAGTATTTTAGAACTTCATCAGGTTCTAGACTAGGGTCAGATACATTCTTAGGTATTGAAGGGTTGTCAACCAGTTTTAACCACTCATAAAGTCTCTCATTATCTTCTACCTAGGATTTCATCCATGGGTTCCAGCTAATTTTTATCCTTCTAACTATATCCATTGAGATAAAAAATTCATAATCATAAATTACTTCTTCATTCTGACTAACTACTCCCTTGGATAACAACATTGCAGAAATTAACATTGAGTAAAATAGAGAAGTTGATTTTGATGTTTTCTTGATCATTTCACACATGTGAAGTATAATATACTTACACAGATTGATCTTGTGCCCATTATTCATAAGATATATCAAGAACACATCATGATACTTAAGGGTAGAAAAATCCCCTTTCATCGAACAAATAATAAGTTGAATAAACTTAAAAAACATCCTTGTCTCATCATCCAACTCAGTAGAAATTACCCTTCTCTTCTTCTTATTTCCAGTCAATATTTCAGGAGACTCTTCTAGGAAAAACACATCACTAGTTGGAGGAGGACCTCTTTGGTTACCCTAAATAATTCCTTCATGAGGTATTCCTAGGCATCTATACCATAGCCTCAAAGAAAAGGTATGCATTTGATTATTTACCTATCTTCTTACTACAAAATCATCTTCATAATTGAACAAAAACTGAACATTCTGATAAAAATCATAAACTAGATTTGGATAGATGGGTATTTTATCTTTTGTGAACCAGTCCAACCATCCCTAATAATCCAAATCTTTCAAAACATGTGACTTACTTATCAACAACCACTTAGGAAAAACCTCTTTATCTGGTACTACTGTTTGATCAGCAAGGCCTGAATTCAGTAGTTTCTTAGGAATTATTTTTGGTTCCTTTTTTACTTTCTTCAAAGACCGATGCTTCTTAGGAGACGATGAAGATGTATGATTCATTATGGGCATTCAATATGTTTTTGAGAAAGATGAAAGGTTGAAATAGGGATAATGGTTTTAGAGAGAAGGGTTTTTCTTTCAAGAGAAAATAGATTGAGTGAAGAGAGGAGTTAAAAATATCGGGTTTTTATCATTTAGGGATTTCAAACGCCGTAAACACAAATACGCAAAATGAAATAAATAAAATAATTGATACAACGATATGGAAAAGAAAATTCTAAAAATAGAAATATGAGTCATTATGGTGTGACCAAAACAAGTAGTTACGGTGTCAGCATTACGGTGTGACTCTAAAATAGTGCGACTGTATCATTTAGATAGTAAGTAGGAGTCTATAACTAAGAGACAGTAACTGTGAGACCATATGTGTGAGACAGTTACAACAAGACATGAAATTGTGAAACTGTGAATCATGAAACCGTAAACTATGAAATAGTAATATATTCACTTAAGACTTATCATCCCTAAATTATATAAGATGTAATTTATAATTTCAAAATTTAATGGCTTAGTGAAGATATCATCAAGATGATGTTTAGTGCCAACGAATTCCAAAGTGATATCAGCTTTTTGATAATGGCCTCTCAAAAGGCGATGTCTTGCATAAATTTTTTAGTACTAGAATGTGAAACATGATTCTTTGAAATGTTAATATCACTTGTATTGTCACAACTTATAGGTACATGTCTGAATTTATATCCATAATCTAGTAAAGTGTGATTCATCCTCAAAATTTGTGCAAAACAACTACTAGAATCTATGTATTCAGCCTTAGTAGTAGATAATTATATAGAATTTTGATTTTTACTACACCATGGTACTAGAGAAATGCCTATAAAGTGACATGTTCCAGAGGTTATTCTTCTATCTAGATCAAAACTACCAAAATCAGTATCAGAATAGCTAACTAAATCAAATTATTGTCCTCTAGGATAATATAGTCTTAAATTGGTTGTATGTTTGAGGTATTTTAAAATTCTTTTAAAAACATTAAATGAGTCCGTTTGGGATTTTTCTGAAAATGTGCATACATGCAAACTGTAAACATAGTATCATGCCAAATAGCAGTTAAGTAGAGTAAAATTCCAATCATTCCTCTGTAAGTAGTTTGATCAACAATTTTTCCTTTTTCATCAAGATCCATCTTATAGGTAGTACTCAATAGAGTATCACTGCTTTTAGTGATATCCAAGACAAAATATTTTATAATATATTTTGTATATTTTCTTTGATTTAAGATAATACCTTCTTTATTTGAAAAATTTTAAATCCAAGAAAGAATTTTAGTTCACCCATTAAACTCATTTCAAATTCATTTTGCATCATTTTTGAAAAATCACTACATAAAAAATTTCTTGAAGATCCAAAAATAATGATAACTATATAGATTTTAAAAACTAAAACATATTTTGAAATTCATTTTATAAAAATATTAGGATCAACTACACCTTTTGAAAAACCTTTGGAAATAAGAAAACTAATAAATCTATCATAATAAGATCTTGGAGCATATTTAAACCCTATAAATCCTTAATTAATTTAAAAACATGATTTTGAAAGTGAAGGTTTGTAAAACCAGGGGTTTGTTCAACAAAAACATCCTCATCTATATAACCATTTAGGAATTCACTCTTGACATCCATTTGAAAAAGTTTAAAATTGAGATGTGCTGCATATGAAAGAAAGATTATAATGGCTTCAAGTCTGGATACTAGTGAAAAAGTTTCTTCATAGTCAATTCCTTATTCTTAATTATAACCTTATCCAACTAATATAGATTTGTTTCTAACTATGTTTCCATCTTCATCTACTTTCTTCCTGAGAACCTATTTAGTTCCTACAATCAAGGTGTATTTGGGTCTATCCAAAAGTTTCCAAACTTTATTTATTTCAAACTTATTTTTTTCTTCTTGCATAGCCACCACCCAAAATTCATCATTGATTTCCTCATTGATGCTTTTAGGTTTATGTTGTGACAAGAAATCTTGATGTTCTACCTGATTTCTTAGAGAATCTCCATTCGGTGTTCTTTTATCTATGTCTCCAACAAAAACATATAAGAATGACTATTAAGGGTTCTATTAGATCTAGAAAAAGAATGGCTAGAAATTTCAGGTTCTTCAGCAGGTTTGGGTTCATTATGGCTCAAATCTGGAGAATTTAAAAAATTGGATTTTTAACTGATTCCTTTATAAGATGGTGAGAATATTTAGCTTTGATGTCCAGATTAGACATATCATCCTCAAGATTCTCTAGGGAGGTATTTGGTTCATGTGGATCTATTTCATAAAATTTTATTTGTACAGAATCTTCTACACATTTGGTTCTTTTGTTAAAGACTCTATAAAATTTACTAGAGATTAAATATCCTATAAAACTCCTTCATCACTATTGGATGCAAACTTATCAATATTACCCTTAGTATTGAGAATATAGACATTGAAACCAAAAACTTTGAAGTATTTAACCATGGGGTTTCTATTATTAAACAACTCAAAGGGAGTTCTTTTAAGAATTGGTCTAATTAACACTCTTTTAATAATATAGCATGCTGTATTGATAGATTCATCCCAAAATTAGATAGGTATGTCATACTCACTAATCATTTTTCTAGAAATTTCTTACAAGGTTCGATTTTTTCTTTCTATAACACTATTTTGTTGGAGTTTCCTAGGGGTAGAGAAGTTATGACTATAGCAATTTTGTGAGAAAAAAGATTCAAACTCTTGGTTTCAAAACTCACAGCCAGGGTCACTTATTAGGTATTTAATTTTAAGACAACTAATATTTTCTACAGTCCTTTCAAACTTGGTAAAATGACAGAAGACTTCACTTTTTTGAGCCAAGAAGAAGGTCCAAGTATACCTAGAATAGTCATCTACAAGAACATAGACATAGTGATTCCCATTAAGAATTGAGACTCTAGAAGGTAAAAACTAATCCATGTGAACCAACTCAAGAGGTTGGGAAGTTGAATTATATTTATTTGGTTTTCATGATATTTTGTGATGTTTACCATTTTGATAAGGATTAAAAAATATATCATCTGGAAACTAAAGTTTGGGTAGGTCCTTGGCTAAAATATTTCTAGTATGATTTATAATATAGTGTATATTTCAGTTTCCAAGTCTTCTATGCCAAATCCAAGATTTTTTGTGAAGTACACTTAAGCATGAAATAGTTTTAGAAACTAAAGAATCTAAGTTAACAACATAGACATTTTCATTTATAAATGCAAATAATACTAGTTCATTTTTAGAGTTAAAAACATTACAAGATTAATTTTCAAATTTAACATGAAAACCATTATCACATAGTTGTGAAATACTAATCATATTATATTTTAACCCATGAAAAAAATACTTTAGAAATTAAAACTTGGTTAGAGTTACCAATCTGTCTAAGGCCAATTATTTTTCCTTTAACTTTGTCACCAAAGGTGACATGCCCACCATAAATATTTATTAAATTCTTGAAGCATGAGTAATCTTCTATTATGTGTCTTGAAAAACCAATTTCCAATTACAATAAGTTTTTACATGAGCTCTTTAAATAAATTTCCTACAAAATAATCAAACAAAAACAAATTTCAGTACCCAGACTTGTTTGGGTCCAATGACATTAGTAATCGGTGCTTTAGGAGCCTACATTTTAAAAATAGACTCTATTTGTTCAAGAAAAACTAGAGGTAGTAAACTAATTTCTAAAACTGGAACTAATTGTATAATTTTCATTTTTAGGTAGAAAAATAGATTTTCCAGATTTAGTTAGAAACTTGTTTTTGGTGATATTTATTTTCCCAGGTTGGTATCCTATTCCATTAGTGTATCTAGGGGAAATATATTTACCAAGAATATGTGTAAGAGTATTTTTCCATTGGTAAGTTTCTATAGGTTCCTTTTCAATTTCTCATTAGATAACTTATGTTCATTGTTCTCCTTGAGTAATTGATCATTTTTCTCTTTTTATAGAGCAAGTTCAGATTTGATAGTAGTAGTTAAGGAATGCTATTTATTTAAATATTTGTATTTATATTTTAGTTCATTACATGTATCTTCAATCATATTACAATATTCAAAAAATTACTCAATAGTCATATTTTCCTCATTGTCATATTTATATATAGAATAATAAATGTTATGTACATGAGATTATTGGGTTACCTCTGATGTGTTTTTCATAAAACACATATTGGATTTGTCAGCCTTTTCATCATGTGAAGACTCTGAGTCACTTGAACTATCCTCATAATTACTCCATGATTCCTTCATGGAATTTTTATAATTTATATATTTGTACTCATACCTCTTCTTATATTTTAACTTGTGATAATCAACCCTTAAATGTCCCTTTATCTTACATTCATACCATATTATTTCATTAGATTTTTCACTTCTTTTCCAATCCTTCTTCCAGTTTCCCTTGTGATCATATCTTCCTTTGAAGATGGGCTTTCTGAAAAATTTCTTTCTTTTATAAAATTTCTTAAATCATCTAGATAATTTATCCATTTCGTCATCACTATTTGATGATGGTTTTTCACTTCTGTAACTTTCTTCAAGGGCTTGTAATTTATCCTTTTCTTTTTCTTTAGTTTTGGGAGTAGTGGTTTTGAAGGCCACTGACTTTCTCTTCAGTTCATATTCCTCTTACTTATTGACTTTTAATTCTTCCCCATACATCATCAAAATTATTATCATCTACTTGACTAGTAGCTTGATAGTATCACAAGATTCTCTAATTGAGACAAATGTTCCTATACATATATCTGGTAAGCATTTGAGTATTCTCATGATTTTATCATTATATGTAACATCTCTTCTCAGAGAGATCATAGTGTTCACTATTTCATTAAACCTGAGATACATGTTAGAAATATTCTCATCAGTATTCATTTTAATGTTATCATATTTTATAGTATATGTGTTAATTCTCATTTTCTTAACACTAGAGGTTCCTTCATGTGAAACAAATAAATTATCCTAAATTTCATGGGCTGTTTTACATGAATAAATTCTTTTAAACTATTCATCTCCAAAAAGAATAGTATAAGACATTAGTGGATTTGTAATTATTATTATAAGAATCCTTACTTGGGTTATCCAAAGTATTCCTATTAGTATCAGGAATCTTATATTCATCTATAATGGATGATAAAATCTCAAAACCCATACTTTCAAAGTGCATTTTAATTTTAATTTTCCATTTTATACAATTTGTTCCATTAATGAATAGAGGTTTGTTGGTAGCATCCCCTTCCAATCTATTTTCCATTATAAAGAAATATACTTTTAAAGAACTATAAATTTAGAACTAATAGAAATTTAAATATATTTAAAACACAACTAAAATCATATTTGGAAAATATTTTAGATAGAATAAAAAATTCTAAAAATAGGGATTTTGAAAAATCCTCTAATACCAAATGTTTGTTGGAGTATGAAACTCAATAGGGGTGAACTGTGTTCCTATAAAATTTCTATTAAAAAGTTTATTTATAAATATTCCCAGAATTAAAATAAAACAATCTCGTTAACCAAGTTAGTAAAACTATAATGGATTGACTATTCAAACAGTTTATCAGGAGATTGATTAATTCTCAGTTATATCAATATTAGATATTGATACAACTTTTGAAAATACTCTAATAAGGAAAAACTATTATAACTACTATCCAAGACTAACTACCAAAGTAAAATTTAGTTTTCTAAAATATGAGTTAAAATAGAGAAATACTAAATTGGAAGACACATTGGATAAAACAAGTGGTTCAATCTCAAGCCGAGACCTAATCCACTCCACTTGGTGATCACCTTACACCAATAAATATATATAAAATAAGCTTTGATCCACAACCTGGATCGGGGTTAACAAAAGCACATAGGTCTGTTTTGGTCACAAGACCTCTTCTACTGTTCTACATGGGAAAACTAATAACTAGGTCACACAAGACCTCTTCCATAGTTTTATGTGGGTGAAATAATGTGTAAAAAGATGTTTGGGTGAGGATATATTATATACACCAGTTTGGTGTAGGAGACAAGGTGTGTTTTAAAACATATACACACAATGTTTGAAAATTAATAAAAATAGTACACAATAGATAAAAGATAATGATAAAGGATTAGAAAAGCTCTAAGTATTATTCTATGCAGATCTAGACTTGTAGGATGTTGTATATGTAATTTTCGAGTCCTCTTGTGGAAACAGAGTATCATGAGTCTCGTGCACTGGTTTCTAGTTTGATGAGATGTGCTTTATAGCTCTAGTTATTCTTAGAGTTTCTGAAGATGTCCATGGTTCTGATCCATAGTAGTTCAGCCACTAGGAAACGATAGTTCGTCATGTGTTCTACAGTTTTTGCATTTTATTTTTATTACATGTAATCCATTGCTTGTTTTTTTACAGCTCTTCCACCATAACATATTTTATCTTCGGTATGTATTTGTTATGGATGACAGAGAGTAGGATCTTTACACCTCCTACCTCATACTATCTGCTAACAGGTCTGAAAAATAACATTAGTTATATCAGTGTCATTAAATGACTCAAATATAACCATTAGAAATAAATTTTAAATTTAATTGAAAAAACCGAAAACTTGTTAAGTATGGAATGGTGTCACAGTTGATGTGAGATAATCATAGAGAAAAAATCACAATGTGACTGTCATGGTGTCTGGTTCTTTTTGAAATTTTTATAGAATGATCATGGTGTCTAGTCCATTGTGAATTCTAGAACCAGTAGGAATACTATGATGCTGGTAAACAGTGTCTATTCCTTTGTAAAAATTCTTCATGGTGTCTTGGAAATGGAAACATGGAAACAATGTTAGGTCATTTGTGAAAATCTAGAACCAATAGCAAACTTATGGTGTCACAGACTTTGTGAAAATATAGAACCGGTAGCAAACTTATAGTGTCACCGACTTAGCCAAATATCGGTAAATTTTCTTAAGAAGTAATATTCACAGAATGGATTAAGATTAACCATAATCATTATGAAACATAATAGAACAAGATTAAACATAGTTTACAAGATTCAAACATGATTTGTGACAGGTTAAACATGATTTTTGATCATTAAAACATGGGGATTACAATATATTATGTATGAATAAGTTTGAAAAATAGAATGACATTTATTTTATTTATTTTTGGACAAAGAAGTTTTAAAAAAATGAGTTTAAAGAAGAAAAATATTATTTAATAAAGGAAAATAATTTTACAATGAAATTGAATAAACCTAAATTTCCATATACAATTAATACATATAATATACAAAACTCCCCATTAATTATATATTCTACTGGAAAACTATTCTGAATAAGATATATAAAGATTATTTAATGAAATAAAAAGGTATTTTCAAAGAGTAAATGGTTTTTATAATAGTTTCACATATTGAAATATTTTACCAATTTTAAGAAATATCATAATACATTCTTTTAGAATATGCATATAAAATATATGGTTTCTAACAAAAATATATTATAAAATATGAAAGAGTTTGTATGATGTTATCAAAAAATAATTCAAAAAATTAATTCATCTCATGAAATAATAAGACGAGAAAAGAATTTATAGTTTAAGCTTATGAATAATTAAATTTAGATTGAATAAGACAAAACATTTACGAGTTTTAACCCCTATCTAAAATATTCAATGAATTTTAAATGAAATACTTCATGAATTTCAAAATTACATCTTTAAGGATCTTTCCTTTTAGATAATGAACTATTTCAGAGTTGATTAAAAATATAATAAATCATCATTTTTGAAACAACCACTCATAAATATAACAATGGATTTAAGTGGAATATACCTAAAAAATATCAAACACAAGTGCCTTTTGATACCTATATTCTTTTGGATTCAGTAATGTTAGAAACTAATTATTTAGGTAACCAAATATGTCTTTTGATCATATTTTTCATAAATATATTTAGAAAAGAAATTTCAATAACAAATATTATTACTACTATAGAATTTAAGATTTATAATGTACCATTAATTAACATAATTTCCATTTTTATCACAATGAAAATATTTAATTATAAATATTCTCTTTCTTTTTAAATTAGAAAAAAATAATTCCTCTATAATTTGGGGTTTTCACCCTTACTACCAATACCATGCTTACAGTTATAAATTTTATTTATAACAAGATTTTGATTAAAATATTTTTCTCCCTTGATAATAATTATAGAGGATTGATTTAAATTGTTATGTTCATATAATAATTACTTAATTTTATTTTCTTATAAAGTAAAATAAATTTTGGAATGATTGTATCCTAAAAAGGAAAGTTGTTTTGAAAAAATTTCCTTATCAATCGAAATAAAATCATAAGCTTTTATAAATTTTTATGCTCTTTATTTAAAGATTCAAATTTATCATGAAGCATAAAACAATATTTATTTAGTTCATTATAAGAAATATTTTCCAAACTAGAACTTTTAGAGTGAGAAGATTATAAATCATCAGTATGATTCATAATACATAAATTTACCATTTGATTTTCATGATTTTCTTCAGAGTTTATAGTATATTTATGACTTGAATCATCAAAATAAATACAATTATATATCAATAATTTCTTACCTTTTAATTTATAATTATATTTACTTTGATCTTAATCACAATATAATTAGATCTCATATGACCTTTATTCTTATATTCATAACATCTAACTTCTTTTTCTTCATTATTCTTTAACTTCTCCTTTATTTTATCATATATATTTCCATTTTTTTAGAAATATTTGATATATCTTCACTTGAACTCGAATAACATGAATCATAATATCCTTTCATAGTAACATTGAGTAAAACGTTTTCATTTTTTTATAGAAATATTCTTTTTAGATTCTTCTTGCATCTCAACTTAATATATCATTAAAATGATAATCAACTATTTTATCTTAAACTATTTAACTAGTCTGGATTGACGAATAACATAACATATTTCATTATAATTATAATTTAAAACACAAAGTACATTTAATGCCTGATATGGTTTTGGAATAGGTTCTCCCAATAAATCAACATCATTGATTTTTTTTAATCACCCATTCATATGAGTGATGCATTCATATTCATGTATTTTGAATATATCAAATTTTAATTTTTAAATATTGTACCTTAGTGGTTGAACATTATCAGTCCCTTCATAGGTAATAGAAATAGTCTTCCAAATCTAATTTGTGGTATCACATTGAGAAACTTGATTGAATTCATCAGATCATAATCTACAAACAATAACATTCATAGATTTCAAATTAATATCATAATATTTCTCTTTAGCATCACTAAAATTCTCTAGATCTTATTTAGGAATTCAATAGGGCTTGAGAACTTTCAAATAACCTCTTATTCCATAATTTTTCAAATAAAAAACCATTCATTCTTTCCAACATCCATAGTTATCAGCACTAAGATTAGGAGTAAAAATCATCAACATACCATCTATAACATCAGACATTGAAATTTATCTTCATATATATCTTTATCATAGGATCATTATAGAAAAAAATATATCTAATAGAGTCTAACTTTAAATACCAATTAGCATTATTGGGTTGAAAATAGGATTTTTAATGGAGTCTAGTATCTAATATTAATTGATGGTATTGGATAGAAATAAAAAAAATATTTTAAGGTATTCTAAAAGTGAAATATATCCAATGTATCAGTTAATTTGATAAAAATTATTGGTTCATGGTGACTAGGATGAAGAAACAAGATTGGTGGGGGGGGGGGTTGAATTGTGTCCTTAAAAACATGAATTAATCAAAAATTCCCTCCTGATTTAAAGTGATCATTTCATTATCTCTTAAAGAAAAGTAATCTATGGAAAATAAATAAATGAAAGAATATAACATAATGATGTATAATGGTTTGTGGCACTGAAATCCAATATTCCACCGCACCAATGCACTCTCATAAGGCTTGGTGATTTTTACTAGTAGGAATTTTTTTGGGGGACCTCTATAAATGAGTGAATGCGGTTGACACCTTACAATAAGGCTTTCATAAGGCATTTTGGTACTTTTATAGGGATCCAAAATATCATCACCTTATTATGAGAAGCCTACACTCCCCCATGACTAATAATGAGAAGTTAACACTTTAAGAGAGAATATATTGACGATGATATAAATATTAAATACTAGATCATCTTATAGTTATAGAAGAAACTGAAAAATGAAATGATCTTAAATAAATAACAACAACATCAAAATAGTTTTCAATATAGTGAAATATTCCTTTGAAAATAAGTAGAGAAAAAACCTGGAAGATGATAAAACCTATATGTCTATAATGTTTATCTCTTATAGATTCTTTTTCAGGTTGCAATAAGAGATTAAAAAAGGTATAAAAAAACAAAAACACATCCACCGAATGGCCCAAAGTCCTTATTTTTTATTTTTATTATGGATAATCACCCTTTTAAGGGTTGATGGGGAACCCATACATGACCCGTAGGCCCAAGTCACAAGGCCCGAAAAGACCTGCAAGACATGACCTGAAGGCCAAGAGGTATACTATTCCCAATACATGACCCATAGGCCCAACCCACTAGAACTGCCCCTCCCCAGCTTCTGCATCATTGACCTCTTAGCTCCCCACCTTGCATTGCTGATTGGCTAGCATTTACCCATATAAAGCTACACAGTGCCTGATCCCGATGGCGGTTTCCATACCCTCTCATTCTTCCAATCTGGTTAGCTATGATTCGGGTGACTTCTACTCTTGACAACAACACATCAATCAAATAGAAAAGGATCAAAATATGTATGTATTCAAATTTTATCTCTTTTGATAACTAGATAAGATTTCATTATATTATATTTTGAGTGATCACTTATATATCTAGAAGAATAAATTTTCTGTATTTAACAAGGATCTTGATTTTCTTTTAGTCAAAAAACATCCAAAAATATCACATGAAAAATCATGATCATTTGGATTTAAACACACCCCAAAAAATCATAACCTCCTTTAGAAATAGGAATGATTTATTTTTTAAATTAGATTATTTGAATAAGTTTTTAAATATATTTAAATATATACATAATCTGATGAAAACCATTGCAGAAATCATGAAATATTTCATAATTTAAAACATATAGTTTGACCAATTCAAAAGAAGGGTTGCTTTGCGTAGTGATAACATTAAAAATTATAGTAAACAATGTATGGTTTATTCCAAATAAAGGATTTATGGTCCATACTATAGTTCCTAAAATGTACAGTTTCTTCAAAAATTACGGTTCCAGATCCATACGTTCACTATAAATGTATGGTACAAAATTATATTTCATTATAAAAAGTCTTGTAAAATCCATAAGTTATTCTTAAAACGTAGGGTATAAACAATGTTTCTAGACTCTTTTGAAATGAAAAAATACTTAATAAATGAAATAAGCTTCCATGAGATTAAAATAAAAAATGCTTTTAGAAATAAAAAATATTTCAATAATCAATATCCTTAAATACCTTTAAAGTAACTTTATTCGTAACACACATATGGGTGTTTGTGAGAATCAAAATTAATAATAAATTAATGAAATTTTTGGATCAATATATTCCCAAAACTTTTACATAAAAACATTTTTAATTCTAAATGATTGAATTATTATAAAAAGACATGAATGTGAAAATCTTAATCTCAGTAATCTCACTAATGGATGATCATCTATCAGAAATTCACATAGAACCTAAGAAAAAATAAAGCAACCTAATTTTGGATGTATTTATTTAATATGTTAAAATTATATTTGAAGATAATAATTAGGGAAAATAATTTTCAACATTGGATTCAAAGTAATGATAATTTCGGAATGTAAAATTTAAAATTTTCACCTTCCTATCACATTACAACATTTTTTTCAACTATCTATTTTAGTTAAAATTGTTTTCTCATTAAAAATTATGTTTTTGGTATACTGAAGTTGATATTTTTTAAATCTATTTCAAAAATATTATTTTCATATATTCTTTATTTTTAGGTGTTTTCTACTTAATAATTTATACATTCAATCTGTTCTTATTGATAAATGTCTTTTTGGGATAACATTTGGTATCAAATCTTGAATTTTAATCTGTTTCCCAATACTAATTCATTGAAGAGTTAAGATATGATGGAGTATCAGGTATTCATTGTAAGGATGGAAGGATATAATTATAAATTTTTTTTATATAATGGAATAGACTATGAATACTAACATGATTTGATGAATACATATATCATTAACTTAGGAGTGAACTACTTGTTGATTATCACTACTGGAATTTAGAGTTTTCCCAACAGTATTATACCAACGGTTTAAAGAAACCGTTGGTATAGTGTATAGAAGGTAACCTTTGCAAACTAATTTCATATTTACCAACGGTCTTCCAAAACTGTTGGGAAATCATGATTTTATTAAACATATACCAACGGTTTAAAAAAACCATTGGTAAAGATAGTCTTTCCCAACAATTTTTAATAACTGTTGGGAATGATTCCCCCCAAATATAGAACACCCGAGCCCCCACTCTTCCCAATTGCAGACAGACCCTAATTGAGCTCCTCCTAAATTCTTCTCGGCTGCGAGACTCCATCCAGCCAAGATCCATCTTCAATTAAACAAAATTTTATTTCACACTTCAAATTAGTAAGTGTTACCTTAGTTTTAGCATTATTCCTTTTTTTTGGTATTTGATCTTTTGATTTAGGCTAAATTAGGGCTGCTGTCTACGGAACCCTTGGATTTGTTTTCTATTTTATGTTCTATACTTCAAACATGGTAAAGGGTTTGTTTAGTGTGGTGATATGGTACTTTTGATGGACTTTAGTTTAGTTGAAAATTGGATTTTTATTTGGATGAATTTCTGTTTCAATTTGGGGTGGGGGAGGGCGTGCAGATGGGGTGGGGGAGGATGTCGAGGGATATCCAAGTGGGGTGGGGGAGGGGCTATCTATGTAGGGTGGGGGAGGGGGATAGGTTGTCCAAATTGGGTGGGATTAGGGCTATTTGGAGTGGGGGAGGGTGTGCAGGTGGGGTGCGGGAGGGTGTCTAGGCAGGGTTGTCCAAGTGGGGTGGGGAGGGTGTGTAGGTGGGGTGGGAGAGGGGCTATCTAGGTAGGGTGGGGGGTATGGGTTGTCCAAGTGTGGTGACGGTAGGGCTGTCCAGGTGGGGTGGGGGGGGGGGGGGCTGGGTTTTCAAAGTGGGGTGGGGGTAGGGCTGTCCAAGTGGGGTGGGGGAGGGGGGGCTGGGTTGTCCAAGTGGGGTGGGGGTAGGGATGTCCAAGTGGGGTGGGTGGGGTGGGGGTTGGGCTATCCAAGTGGGGTGGGGGTCAGGCTGTCCAAGTGGGGTGGGGTGGGGGGGCTGGGTTGTCCAAGTGGGGTGGGGGTAGGGATGTCCAAGTGGGGTGGGGGGGGGTTTCCAAGTGGGGTGGGGGTAGGGCTGTCCAAGTGGTGTGGGGGGGGGGTGTCCAAGTGGGGTGGGGGGTGTCCAAGTGGGGTGGGCTGTCTAAGTGGGGGGGGGGGTGGGTTGTCCATGTGGGGTGGGGGTAGGGATGTCCAAGTGGGGTGGGGGGGGGGTTGTCCAAGTGGGGTGGGGCTAGGGATGTCCAAGTGGGGTGGGGGGGGGGCTGGGTTGTCCAAGTGGGGTTGGGGTAGGGCTGTCCACGTGGGGTGGGGGGGGGATGGGTTGTCCAAGTGGGGTGGGTGTAGGGTTGTCCAAGTGGGGTGGGGGGGGGGGGGGTTGGGTTGTCCAAGTGGGGTGGGGGTAGGGTTGTCCAAGTGGGGTGGGGGGGGGGGGGGGTTGGGTTGTCCCAGTGGGGTGGGGGTACGGCTATCCAAGTGGGGGGGTGGGGTGGGGTGGGGTTGGTTGTCCAAGTGGAGTGGGGGGGGGGGGGGGTTGTCCAAGTGGGGTGGGGAGGGTGTGCAGGTGGATGAAGCTCATAACTATAAACTCTCTTTAAATTTTGGAAGTATGAACATGTATAGGGAAATTCATGATCATTTTTTGGTGGGATAACATAAAAAGTCTTTGATGTTTTTAGTCATTTTTTATTTGGAGTTTCTTTTGATGCTGAGGTTTCTTATTGATACCTATGATGGAATTTATTTTAGTTTCAAAATCGGCTGAGACTCCCCCACCATGCACAATGTATGCAACCTCTACCCTTATTTAACCATTCTGTTTACACATCCTATGCATCCTCTACCCTCATTTAATCAGTGAACCCAAGTCATTAATTCAATCCTTCATTATCACTAGAATTTAAGAAATTGAATGATGTATACCCATCCTCACATGCTTTTTTTATTTCTCTGATCATGCAATGTTATTTAGGATTATTCCATTTTTGTATGTCTTGGATTATATGAATGTCTTGGTAAGCTTATTAGCTCAGTCTCATCAAATTCATGTGAGGATATGCTTTAATTTGAATACAAAGCCTTGTTGTAAATTCTGAATGTTATGTGAATTATGCCTTGTTTGATTTGGTTTACTTGTCAATTGTTAGGATAAGACATGAGTTACATGTTAAAGAATCATGGATGGACTCGTCATGCTCAGGGAATTTAGAATTGAAATTCTAGGAGGTATTCTTTGGTTTCTAGGTGAGGGATACAAGGATTGTGTTGATACATTAGAAAAATGATCCATGGGTCATTTGTGACATGTATGAGTCAACCCCATCTAAATCTGAGGCACGGTGTGGCCGGTAGCACTCTAACTGTGTCTCTTTTGTTTAAAATGGATGGGATTTTAAGTGAAAAGAACAAATGACATATGGAAAACCAACCAAACACATTCAAATTCTATTGATACTTTATCACAAAAATCCATGAGTCATATGTGACATGTATGAGTCAACCCCAACTCAATCTGAGTCGCGATGTGGTCAGGATCACTCTAAGTGTCTCTCTTATGTTTAAAATGGACAACATTTTAAGTACATATGGAAAACCAAACAAACAGATTCTGATTGTGTTGATACTTTAGCACAACGATCCATGGTTCATATGTGACGTTTACGAGTCAACCCCACCTCAATCCGAGGCGCGGTGTGGCTGGCACCATTCGAAGTGTCTCACTTTTTTTTTTAAATGGATAACATTTTAAGTGAAAAGTACAACTGACATACGAAAAACAGACCAAACGCATTCATATTGTGTTGATACTTTAGGAAAATGATCATTGGGTCATTTGTGACGTGTAAGAGTTAACCCAACCTAAATCCAAGGTGCGGAGTGGCCGACACCACTCGAAGTGTCTCTCTATAGTTTAAAATGGACTTCATTTTAATTGAAAACAACAACTGACTTACGGAAAACTGACCAAAGGCATTTAAATTCTGTTGAAACTTTAGGAAAACTTTCCATGAGTCATTTGTGACGTTTATGAGTCAACCCCGTCTCAATCCGAGTCCAGGTGTGGCTAGAACCACTCAAAGTGTCTCAGGTTTATTTGAAATAGACAACATTTTAAATGAAAATAATAACTGACATATAGAAAATAGAGTAAATGCATTCGGATTCAGTTTAAACTTTAGGACAATGATCCATGGGTCATATTTTATGTGTACGAGTCAACCCTGCATCAATCCAAGGTGCGGTGTGGCCAACACCATTCAAAGTGTCTCACTTTTGTTTGAAATGGATAGCATTTTAAGTGAAAAGAACAACTGACATACGTAAAACCAACCAAATGAATTTGGATTGTGTTGATACTTTAGGACAATGATCCTTGGGTCATTTGTGATGTGTATGAGTCAACCCATCCTCAATCTGAGGTGCGGAGTGGCTGATAACACTCAAAGTGTCTCTCTATAATTTAAAATGTACTTCATTTTAATTGAAAACAACAACTGACATACAGAAACAGACCAAACGCATTCATATTCTGTTGAAACTTTAGGAAAACATTCCATGAGTCATTTTTGAAGTTTACGAGTCAACCCCACTTCAATCCGAGGCCAGGTGTGACTAACACCACTCAAAGTGTCTCAGGTTTATTTGAAATAGACAACATTTTAAATAAAAACAACAACTTACATACATAAAACTGAATAAACACATTCAAATTCAGTTTAAAATTTAGGAAAATTATCCATGGGTAATATGTGACATGTAAGAGTAAACCCCGCCTCAATCCGAGGCGTGGTGTGGCCGGCACCATTCTAAGTGTCTCACTTTTGTTTGAAATGGATAATATTTTAAGTAAAAAGTACAACAGACATACAGAAACTGACCAAACGCATTCAGATTGTGTTGATACTATAGGAATATGATACTTGGGTCATTTTTGATGTGTACGACTCAACCTATCCTCAATCCGAGGCGTGGAGTGGCCGACACCACTCGAAGTGTCTCTCTATAGTTTAAAATGAACTTCATTTTAATTGAAAACAACAACTGACATACGAAAAACCGACCAAATGCATTCATATTCTGTTGAAACTTTAGAAAAACGTTCCATGAGTAATTTTTGACCTATAAGAGTCAACCCTTCCTCAATCCGAGGCCAAATGTAGCCAACACCACTCAAAGTTTCTCAGGTATATTTGAAATAAACAACATTTTAAATGGAAACAAAAACTAACATACGGAATACTGACTAAACGAATTCGGATTCAGTTGAAACTTTAGGAAAATGATCCATGGGTCATATGTGACGTTTTAGAGTTAACCCCTCCTCAATCTGAGGTGTGGTGTGGCTGGAACCATTCGAATTGTCTCACTTTTGTTTGAAATGGATAACATTTTAAGTGAAAAGTACAATTGACATACAAAAAACCGACCAAACACATTCAGATTGTGTTGATACTTTAGGAAAATGATCCTTGAGTCATTTGTGACATGTACGATTCAACCCAACCTCAATCCGAGGTGTGGAGTGTCCAGCAACACTCAAAGTGTCTCTCTATTGTTTAAAATGAACTTCATTTTAATTGAAAACAACAACTGACATACAGAAAACGACCAAATACATTTCGATTCTGTTGAAACTTTAGGACAACATAACATGAGTCATTTTTGACATGTATGAGTCAACCCCTCCTCAATATAAGGCCAGGTGTGGCCAGCACCACTCAAAGTGTCTCAGGTTTATTTGAAATAGACAACATTTTAAATGAAAACAACAAATGACATGCAGAAAACTAACTAAACACATTCGTATTCCGTTTAAACAATAGGAAAATGATGAATTAGTAATATTTGATGTGTACGAGTAAACCTCGCCTCAATATAAGGTGCGGTGTGGCCTACACCATTCAAAGTGTCTCACTTTTGTTTGAAATGGATAACATTTTAAGTGAAAAGTACAACTGACATACGAAAAACCAACCAAATGAATTTGGATTGTGTTGATACTTTAGGAAAATTATCCTTGGGTCCTTTGTGACGTTTACGAGTCAACCCAAACTCAATTTGAGGTGTAGAGTGGCCGGCACCACTCGAAGTGTCTCTCTATAGTTTAAAATGGACTTCATTTTAATTGAAAACAACAACTGACATACGGAAAACTGACCAAATGAATTAAGATTCTATTGAAACTTTCGGAGAACGTTCCGTGAGTCATTTGTGATGTGTAAGAGTCATCCCCGACTCTATCAAAGGCTAGGTGTGGCCGGAACCACTCAAAGTGTCTCAGGTTTATTTGAAATAGACAACATTTTAAATGAAAACAACAACTGACAAACGGAAAACCGACTAAATGCATTCAGATTCAGTTGAGACTTTAGGAAAATGATCCATGGGTCATATGTGATGTGTACGAGTCAACCCGGCCTCAATCCGAGGTGTGGTGTGGCCGACACCATTCGATGTGTCTCACTTTTGTTGGAAATGGATAACATTTTAAGTGAAAAGTACAACTGACATACAGAAAACCAACCAAATGAATTCAGATTGTGTTGATACTTTAGGAAAATGATCCTTGGGTAATTTGTGACTTGTAAGAGTCAACATATCCTCAATACAAGGTGAGGAGTGGCCAGGACCACTCGAAGTGTCTCTCTATAGTATAAAATGGACTTCATTTTAATTGAAAACAACAACTCACATACCGAAAACTGACCAAACGCATTCAGATTCTTTTGAAAATTTAGGAAAAACTTATATGAATCATTTTTGATGTTTAAGAGTCAACACTACCTCAATTCGAGGCTAGGTGTGGCTGGAACCACTCAAAGTCTCTCAGGTTTATTTGAAATAGACAACATTTTAAATAAAAACAACAACTGACATATGGAAAACCAACTAAACGCATTCGGATTTAGTTGAAACTTTAGGACAATGATCCATGGGTCATATATGGCGTGTAAATGTCAAGACATCCTCAATACGAGGCGCAAAGTGGCCGGCACCACTCAAAGTGTCTCTCTATAGTTTAAAATGGACATCATTTTAATTGAAAACAACAACTGACATACGGTAAACAGACCAAATGCATTCGGATTCTACTGAAACTTTAGGAAAACGATCAATGTGTCATATGTGATGTGTACGAGTCAACTGCGCCTCAATCTGAGTCGCAGTGTGGCTGGTACCACTCTAAGTGTCTCTCTTTTGTTTAAAATGGACAACATTTGAAGTACATACAAAAAACCGACCAAACGGATTATGATTGTTTTTATACTTTAGAACAATGATCCATGGGTCATATATGAAATTCATGAGTTAACCCTACCTCAATCTGATGTGCAGTGTGGCCAGTACCACTCAAAGTGTCTCTCTTCAGTTTAAAATGGACTTCATTTTAAGTGAAAACAACAACTGACCTACAAAAAACTAACCAAATGCATTCGGATTCTATTGTACATTTAGTAAAATGATCCATGGGTCATTTGGGACATGTACGAGTCAAACCCTTCCCAATCTGAGGCACGGTGTGGCCAAAACCACTCAATTTTTCTCTCTTTCATTTAAAATATACTTCATTTTAAGTGAAAACAATAAATGACATACAAAAAACTGACCAAATGCATTCAAATTCTGTTGAAACTTTAGAAAAATGATCCATGGGTCATATGTGACATGTACGAGTCAACCCCGCCTCAATTCGAGGCCTATTGTGGCCGGTACCACTCAAAGTGTCTCACATTTATTTGAAATGGAAACCATTTTAATTGAAAACAACTATTGGCATATGAAAAACCGACCAAACGCATTAGGAATGTATTTAAAGTTTATAAAAATGAAAAATGGGTCATATGTGAGGTGTAAGAGTCAACCCTGCCTTAATCCGAGGTATGGTGTGACCGGAACCACTCAAAGTGTATCATTTTTTTTTTGAAACGAACAACATTTTAAGGGAAAACAACAACTGACATACGGAAAACCAACCAAACAAATTCTGAATGTGTTAATGATTTAGTACAATGATACATGTTTTATATGTGATGTTTAAAAGTCAACCCCACATCAATATGAGGTGCGGTGTGGCCAGAACCACTCAAAGTGTCTCTCTTTTGTTTAAAATGGACATCATTTTAAGTGAAACCAACAACTGATATACGTAAAACCCACCAAACGCATTTAGATTGCATTGAAACTTTAGGAAAAAGATACATGGGTTATATGTGATGTTTAAGAGTCAACCCCACCTAAATCCGAGGTGCATTTTGTCCGTCACAACTCGAAGTGTCTCAGTTTTATTTGTAATGGACAACATTTTAAGTGAAAAGTACAACTGGCATATGGAAAACTGACCAAACACATTCTTATTCTATTGAAACATTAGGAAAATGATCCATGGGTCATATGTGATTTGTAAGAGTCAACATCACCTCAATACGATGCATGGTGAGGCTGGAACCACTCAAAGTGTCTCTCTTTTGTTTCAAAAGGACATCATTTTAAGTGAAAACAACAACTAACATACATAAAACCAACAAAACGCATTTAGATTCCTTTGAAACTTTAGGAAAACGATAAATGAGTCATATGTGACATGTACAAGTCAACCCCGCCTCAATACGAGACCTGATGTGGCCGAAACCACTCAAATTGTCTCACGTTTATTTGAAATGGACAACATTTTAATTGAAAACAACTGCTGGCATACAGAAAACTGACCAAACTCATTAGGAATTTGTTAAAACTCTAGAACAAAGATCAATGAGTCATATGTAACATGTACGATTTAAGGCCACCTGAATCTGAGGCATGGTGTGTCCAACACCACTCAAAGTGTCTCATTTTTTTAAAATGAACAACATTTTAAGTGAAAACAATAACTAGCATATGGAAAACTGACCAAATGATTTCAGAATATGTTGATACTTTAGGAAAAAGATCCATGGGTCATATGTTATGTGTATGAGTCAAACCCACCTCAATTCAAGGTATGGTGTGGCTGGTATCACTCCCAGTGTATGTATTTTGTTTAAAATGGACATCCTTTTTAGTAAAAACAACTAGTATATGAAAAACCGAACAAACATATTCAGATTATGTTGATACTTATTCATTTTTTTTGTATATTATTGATAATTGATAATTAAATTATGTATGTATTCAATTATGAATTGAATTCCAGATTCCACATATAATTGTCATCTGAATTTTAAATTGAATTCTAAATCAATTATGTATGTTTATAAATACGTTATGAATCATGATTTAATTATGTATGTGTATAGTTCAAGAATTCATTATATGTTAAATATGTATGAATTTGTTCTTTATATGTATTTCTTAGTTTGTTATTGCAGGTATAGTAATTGGAAAGGAGGAGAATGGACATCATTAAAGGCTGTTGTGCAATTTGGACAGCATAGCCTATGCCAACGGTTTCAAACCGTTGGCATAAGCATGTAATAACCCTTTCCCAACGGTTTAAAAACCATTGGGAAAGGTTTCTAGAGATTTTTTTACCAACTTTTCAATGAGAACCATTGGAAAACCATTGGGGAAGAGTTTATTTCCTTAGTTTTACCAACAGTTTTGTGTATACCATTGGTAAAACTTATGCCAACGGTTTGGACAAACCGTTTGCATTGGTTAATTTTACTAAACTATACCTACAGTTCTTTGTTAATAGCTGGGATAGCTTTTTCCAATAGCTTACTTCCCCACGGTTTTCAAAACCATTGGTATAACATATACCAACGGTTCTGAACTGTTGGGAAAGACCCCATTTCCAGTAGTGTCTCTGTAAAGATTAATAAATTATGAAAAAATATATTAAATTTTTTTATGTTATATGAAGCTAATATTTCATGTTAAATCACAAAGTATGAAATATTATATTATATGTAATTTTAATAAATATAAGTAGTCATGTCTCATCATTAAAAACTGAAATTATATTTATATTTAATTAAAAACAATTCATTTTAATATAGTGAAAGTCATACAAATGAGAGGATAAATGCTTTTGGAAAATTTCTGAATATTTTAATTTTTAATAGGATAATTTATTTCCCAAATGTAATCAAGGCTCACAAATATCTTTAATAGGTCACTAACTCTTCATGAAATATACATCCTTAACAATATGCTTGTTGAGAAAGACATTGGCATCCTACTACAGGAATGAGAGTCTAAATTTTAAAACCCATAAATATTTAATTAATATTAATATAATTAATTATATAATTTATGTAGTTTCTTATTATAATTAATTAGAGGGAATATTTTATAGTCATCCAAAAAACATGAGTTATAATAAAAAAATATAATAGTTTATAGATATATGTCCTAAATCCACATAAATATGATATGTAATTTATTGTATGCTATAGTATGAAATGGATGTATTGTAAATAACTTTTGTCTTGAAATTTCATAGTGTATTAAATAAAAATATTTTAAGTCATAGAGTTTCATATAGTATGATTCATATTAAACATTATGAATGATCATGTTAGTTAAACATTAAGTGGTTAATGTAAATACCTGCGTCGTTATGGGTTGTAGATTCATGAGGGAATTTAATTTTTGATATGAAGAGGGGTTAATTTTAATAATCAAGACTCATATCATGAATTTTGAGTGTTTTAACATCCATAAGAGGTGTTTTTAGCTATGAAAAAAAAAATCATGGGTGGTTATACTGGTGTTCATGTAGACATTTAGGAAGGGCTAAGTGAACCAGGTGGCTGAGATTAGGCTGCTGCACCCATTCACCATATGAACCATGGGGTTCACACTATAAATGGGGTTATCCAAAGGGACACATATAAAAACTATTCTATTTAATACACAATAATTCATGATTTATTACATAAAATTACACATAATACAACCCAAAATAATGGGAAGTCTAGTGTATTTGGGAATTAGGTACATATCATAACATCTTGAACATGGGATACCACAACATTATTGAGAACTTCCCTAAAATGCTTCTAAAATTCCAAGTATTTTAAAACTGCCCAAGATAACCTGGGGACAAACATAAGAAAGTGTTGAGATATAAATCCTAGTAAGGGAATAAACATGGCATAACATGTAGAAGATAATACCGGTTAGACAATAGGTATATCAATGTGGAATAAAAGGAACATGAATAATAAGGCTTGATATAGCATGATAATCATAACATGGTAAATGTGGTAAAAACTTAAAATATTTCATTATAAACATGGTTCAAGGATAAAATGCCAATACATCATGGTGGAAAGAGTCTCATAAAGGAATCAAGTTCACTCCCTATCCCAATATGACGCATCATGATACTAAACATTACCCAATGCATTGGAGTGATATATAATTATGGGAGCACCCGTCACATTCATTTCATTATCATTCTTAAGTGTGTCACAGAGATCATAGAATATGGATTCATTAATAATAATAATTTATTCCACAATAAACAAGTGTGGAATAATTGTATGTAATTCACCAATAAAAAGTATATATTCATAAATGTGAACACCCTTGATAATAATTGGTTTTGGTATTCACTACACAGTTGGTTTGGTATTGAAAAATTGTGCTGAAATTCTTGTAGTATAACGACGTCACTTAAATATTCCTAAAAATGGGTTTATGAGAGAGAATGGGGTCTATCATCACATTGATATCAAATGTGAAGTAATAGGGACATGTAAAAACATATCCCAATATTAGAAATTGGAAATTGAAGGAATATGTTAATTACCCAGAATGGCTTGAAGGCCTTATTTTTTATTTATTTTTGGATAATCCCCCTTTTAAGGGTTGAAGGGGAACCCTTACAGGACCCTTAGGCCCATAAACAACCCAATACATGACCATTAAAGGCCCAAGACCCAACACACTTGAAAAAAACCCTCCCCAACATCTACATCCCGAAGGTTCTTAGCTACCCACCTCACATGGCTGATCAGCTAGCATTGCCCAGTGCAGAATTGCACGATGCCTGGATCCACATAAGTTAATTAAGAAACTTGAATAAAGAAAATAATTCAAACTATATTTCAGTATGGTAAAAAGTGTACATAATGATTCATGAGAGGATTAATGAGATTTAAAGTGGTATATAATAATTTATATATTAAATTTATAGTAAGGGGAAAATTAAAGAACATATAAAAAAACATTTAATGGAATTTAAGAGACATAACCTAAAATAAGTTCTTGAATGGAAATGAGAAGCGATAAACACATTACGGAATTTTGTCCCAATAACGAATTAGATAAAGGTAAAAATGGAGATAATAAATAATAAATCATTAAAATAACATCCATCGGATAATAGAAGTTATTTATAAATAAATTAAATTATAAACAATTTCTATTATGAAGACAAATCTCATATAAGGTGCTTTAATTGAAATGAGGAGAGGAAGGTGAGGATCTTTTACTTGAGTGTGTGACTCCAAAAGCTTGATTGGGGATTTTTGAGAAATTGGGGGTGCCTTGGGAGGACTATAGAGAGTTAGGGTGGGGGGGGGGTAGATAATGGAAATGTTATGGAGAGTTTTAGTGAATAAAATTTGGATCTTGTGTGGGTTTATATAGGAAATGAGGGAGATTTCTTTATTATTTAGGTTTTGGACTCTACACAATAAAATATCCAAAAAACACAAACCATCCCATAGTTTTTGACCATGGTTTCTACCAAATGGGAGTGATTTTTAATATTTTATAATTAAAAGTGACTATATTATTAAAATAATGACTTTACTTATGTGAAGGTGAGTCACACTTTTAAATAAATGATTTTAAATCCTTAAAATATATTATAGGTTTTAAGGGATTCATAATGGATTTAATAAATAAATAAAAAAAATTAAAATAAAATTATTTTAAAGTTAAAAAATTTATTTGGTAATTTATCCCATTTATAGTAATTATTAAAACACTTTTGGGTCCTTATGATGCCATAAAATATAAATTATATTTATACAATATTTAATTTTTATCTGACAATAACAGTCATATTATCTAAATAGTTTGACTATCTTAGAAAATTATAAAAAATTAACCATTGGATAATTTTGATATTATGATTTCAAAAAATAATAGCCATATTATCTAAATAATTATGTAAATATTTTAATTTTTTCTTTAAAAATAAAATCGACATTTATTAAAAAATGTTGGGTTTTTTGAAAATAATAGTTTTTGAACCCATATAAAAATTACATTTGACTTCATAAAAATTATATGATCATTTATATTTATTAAAAAATATTTAATAAAAATATTAAAATATTATTTATTTAAAAAATAAATTAATTCATAAATTAATTAATTGAATTTGAATATTAACCAAAAATAATATTTGTAATTTATTGTATCAAAATGAAAATAATTTATAAAGTAACAATAATATGATGGGAATATATTCATTATTATATAAAATATAGTGTACATTTTCATATTTCTAGGTTCTTGATACATATACCTTTAATACGCTGTATAATGCCCTAAGTGTAAGGTTTAAGATGGTGGGACTTTCATGGGGTGGTTCAACGAAAATGGTTTGGTTTGTGATCTTGATGAGATTGAACTTCTATCATAAACAGTTTCAATAATGCTTAATTTATTGTATCTCAGCTTAGTATTTGTCAAGGAAAAACCCCGTAAATGATATCTCCCTCATAATCTTCGATAAATGGACTTCATAGGATATGATTCTACTGGTTGAGGCCATCACATCCCTTTTTTATGTCAATTATATTTGTTAAAACCCTATATTTATTCTAATAATGTGATAACTATTCAATTACAATATTATCAATGGTAATGATAATTTATGGTCTTTCAAATACAATTGGCTATAATAAAACAAAATAAGGGAAAGTGTTTTCTATAACCATATTACTAAATAGCACATTTAATTAAAACAAAAAAGTGGAATTTTATTTATAATAGTTTTGGTCATTATAATCTTCCTCACTTAAGAAATTTCTCCCTAAAAATTTTTATTTTACACACCAAAACAGATGAGGGTAACTCTACTTCATCACCTCCTCTGGTTCCCATGTCGATTTTTCAAACTTATGGTTCCTCCAAAACCCTTTGAAAAGGTGAATTGTATTATTTTGTATTACTTTATATATGTTTTATAATCATCATCAGCTACACCTCTTAGGAATGGTCAATATCCAATTGCACTACCTCTATATTTAGTACTTGTGAGGGGCATGGAATGTACTTTCTCAAGAGGGTTTCATTAAATACATAATGTACTTGAGATAGGTTTAGTGGGAGTGCTAGCCAGAAGGCCGCCACTCTGGTGAGATCAAGGATCTCAAGGGGCCTATGAATCTTGGACTAATATTTCCTTTATTTCCAAATCTAATTACTTTATTCCATGTAAATATTTGGAGGAATAACATTTATCTAACATCAAACTCTTAGTCTCATTGATGATTGTCATCATAGATATTCTGTCGACTTTGAGTATCCATGATGTTTTTCTGAATGGTCTTAACCTTTTCCACCATTTCCTCAACAATTTTAGGACCCAACAGTTTTCATTCCCCAACTCTATCCTAACATGTACGTGTTTTTTACCACTTCCTATAAATTTAATTATAGAGATACATTTGGATGATTGAGTAGAAACTATTATTGCAATAGAACTCGAGAAAAGGAAGATGTTTGTCCTATCCTCCTTTTAAGTCTATATAACATGCTCACAATATATATTCTAGTGTCTAAAAATTCCACTCAGATTGGTCATCAGTTTGAGGATGATAGTTCATACTAAAGTTTAACTCAGTTTTTAGATCATGTTGGATATGTTTCTAGAAAATAGAGGCTAATCTTGGATATCGATTTGATATAAACGATATTGGTACTCCATAAAACCTTACCACTTATCTAATGCATATCCAAGCAAGTTGATCAAGTGATAAGTTATTTCGAATTGAGATAAAGTGATCTTTATTTGTAATATGATCCAAAAAACCCATGTAACATTGTTTCCCATAAATGTCTTTGGATGTTTGATGAAAAAATCCATGGTGATGTTCTCCCATTTCAATGCTGATATGGGTAATGGTTGCATCATCACCTTATACTTATTTATTTCATCTTTTACTTACTGGAATACTAGGAACTTTGATGTGTATTCAGCAATCTCATTCTTAATATTGTCCCACCAATAGTGATCAAGGAGATCTTGATACGCATTTATGCTTCCTAGGCGAATAAAGAAAGTTGAACTATGTGCATCATCCAACAATTCCATATTTAACTCAAGATTTTATGGAACACATAGTCTTGACCCAAATATCACAATTCCTTCTTCATTTACATTGAAATTTGAGGATTTACCTTTTCTCATAGTATCCACTTTCTTCTAAATTACTACATCATTTCATTAATCATCCTTTAAACCTTTTAAAAGATACAGTTGAGAAATAATTTGTGAAAGGATTGATGATGTTCCTTCATTTATGATTTCCATTTTCATCCTTTCCAAATCTATGAAGATCAGATCCCTCTTAATTCTCATTGATTATAGAATTTATCGATCCTTTATACTTAGAGCATCTTCCACTTTATTCCCTTTCCCAGTATTGTAATGAATTGAGGAGTAAAATTCCTTGATCAGATCTAACTATCTTATTTGGTACATGTTCATATCTTTTGGTGTGAAAATATACTTGAGGCATTTGTGATCCATATATATTTTCACACTTTTATCTAAAGAGATAATTCCACAATATTTTTGAAGGAAGATATCATGGCCTCCAACTCCAGATCATGTATAGTATAGTTTTTCTAATGAATTTTCAATTACCTTGAGGATTAGGATATCACTTTATTATTTTTCATCAATACATAGCCTAAGAAATTATTTGAAGCATGACTATATACCACAAAGACACATGTAGATAGTGTGATTACTAGGGGAATGATAAACCTTTTTTTGGGATCTTTAAATATTTCCTCACATTCTTGCACCCCAAAAAACATCACAACTTTCTGAGTTATCTTGGTAAGAGGGTTTCAAAATCATGAGAAATTTCTCACAAACTGGCGATAATACCAAACTAAGCAAAGGGAACTACGAATATCTATCACTGATGTTGGCCTCGTCTATCCTTAATTTTTTTAATGGTCCACAAATATCCCATTTCTTATTATGATATATCCCAAGAATGAGACTTTATTCAATAAGAAATCACATTTTCTGTACATTTCATAAAACTTATCCTTTATCAAGTTCTTTATCATAGTGCTCAGATGATCCTCATGATCCTCCATAATTTTGGAGTATATTATAATATCATTTATAAATACTAAAATTTTTTTATCAAGATAATCTCTAAAGAATCTATCCATCAAGTCCATAAATATTTCTAGAAAATTAGTGAGTCTGAAAGGAATCACTATAAATATATAGTGCTTGTACCTTTTATGAAAAGTAGTCTTGGGGATATCCTCCATCTTCACCCTAACATGGTAATATTCTGACTACAAATCCACCTTGGAGAAGTATTGTGCTCTACAAAGATAATAGAAAAAGTAATCAATTTGAGGAAGATCATACTTTTTCTTTATCATGATCTTGTTGAGATCATGATAATCAATGAAAAGGCACATTGACCCATCCTTATTCTTGATGAAGAGGATTGGTGCACCCCTTAGTGAATCAATTTTGTGTATGAACCCATTATCTATATTCTAGTATTGTTGTTTCTTTAGCTCCTCAAGTTCCCCAACAACTATTCTATATGGATTCTTGGATAATGGAAGCACCCTATGTATAAGCTCTATTGAAAATTCAACCTCTCAGCTAGGAGGAAGACTAGACAATTCCTTAAAAAACACATCAGTATATTCTCTCACAATAGGAAAGTATTTAGGGATGATTATTTACTTATACTCAATCATTTTAGCTAGAAATTATTGTTCTTAGGGTAATAATATCCATGATTGAGATGTTGGTGCTAAAGAATATTTATCCTACTCCTTTAACTTGTACATAATTGGAGTAATATTCACGATATGAAGAGTGATTTCCTTCTCACAGAAATTTATGTTGGATCTCTATAGGGAAAGCCAATCCATACCTAGAATTGCATCAAATTTCACCAAAGGGAGTATGGAATGGTTCACAGGTAAGTTCAGTCCAAAAACATTGATAGGGGAGGAGTTATATACTTAGGATTCAATAATTCCACCATTTTCCATTTTCACTAACATATCCACTTCCATGTTTTTTATGGTGTTTTGTATAGTGCAACTAAACTTTCATGATATTAAGGAATGCATAGAACTATAGATGATAACCCTATATTATAATTTTTGATTTAGTTTAAAACCATTTAATTCATCAAAAATAAACTTAGGGATGATAATTTTCAATCTATTAATCACATAAAGGGGAATCCAATGAAATTAAAGGGATAACTTATAAATTCCATTTATTTCCTTAACTTATGAATTTCTAGGCTTCAATTAATGTTATCCATGATCTATTTCCTCAAACATATTATTATGGGTATTTTTTTATTCCCTTAATAGTTTTTTAATGAGATTATAAATTTACCAAATCATATCCCCCAGGAGTGTTAAAACAGGTGTCCAGTAAGGCCCGTTGTCATGTACCGGGTTACACCAAGTCAGGCCTGACACACCTTGTCATAGTTATTACTCATAGGTAAATATGTTATAGAACCACATCTACTTATAGTATATAGACAATGATTTATTTTATGGATAAACACTTACTATATACCAAAAAAAATTTAGGGATTTTTTCTTATACTTAGAATAATCCCTAAGGCTTTTACTATAGTTTTATAATCCTAATCCAAAAAAAAACCAATCTTTTCTTATGATACCAATTATAACAACCCTAATATTTAATAAAAATTAATTCATGATTTATTACATAAAATTACACATAATACAAAAGAAATATCAATAAGTCTAGTGTCTTTTGTAATTAGGTACATAGCATAACATCTTGAACATGGGATACCAGAACATTATTGAAAAATTCCTTAACATGCTTCTAAATTTCCCTGGCTTTTAAACCTGCACGATATAACCTGGGAAAAAACATAAGAAATGGGTGAGATATAAATCCTAGTTATGGAATAAACATGTAATAACATGAATAAGATAATACATGTTAGAAAATTGGAATATCAATGTGGAATAAGAGGAACATGAATAATAAGGCTTGATATAACATGATAATCATAACATGGGAAATGTGGCAACAACTTAAAACACTACATCATAAACATAGGTCAAAGCTAAACTTCCACGACATCATGGTGGAATAATCACCATAAAGGAATAAAGTTCACTCTCTATCCCAACATAATTTATCATGATACTAAATATTATCTAATGCATTGGAGTGCTATATAAATCCAAGCACACCCATCACATTCATTTTATTCTCATTCTTAAGCATACCACATAGATCATACAACATGGATTCATTCATCATCATAATTTTTATATTATCAATGTGTTTTTAATACAAGTATGTAATACCCCAATAAAAGTATATGTGAATTAATATGAACACCCTTTATAGTAATTATGTATGGTATTCACTACACAATTGGTTTTTCATGGAAACATTATGGTTCAATTTCGACAACCTAATAGAGTCACTTATGGATTCACAAAAATCTGTTCATTGAGAGAGAAGGGGGTATCTCATAACATAGAAATAAAATGGTAAGTAATATGGACATGTAAAAAACAAATCCAAACATTATAAATTTTAAATTTAAGGCATAAATTAATGAAGAAACCTGAATGATGAAAATAATCCAAACTATATTTTGGAAGGGTAACAGGTGTACATAAAGGATCATGGGAGAATTAACAAGATTGAAATTTTTATATAATAATTTATAAATTATATTTAAATTAAGGGGAATATTTAAGAACATATCCCAACAAAAAAAATGAAATTAAATAGACCTAACATAAAATAAGTGCTTGAATGGAAATGAGAAGAGAGAAACCCCTTACAGAATTTCGGCATAGTAACAGTTAGGTAAAGGAAAAAATGAGATATAATAAATTAAAAATAATTAAAATAACATAAATTTTATATTAGTGTATGTTTATAAATAAATTATATCATAAAAAATTGCAATTAAGAAGACAAATATCAATGAAGCTGCGTGAATTAAAAGGAGGAGAGGAAAGTGATAATCCCTTACTTGAGTGTGTGAATCAAAAATCTCGGGAGGGGATTATTGAGGGCTTGGTGGATCCTTGGGAGGACTATATAGAGTTTGGGGAAGAGTATGTAAGTGATTAATTTTTTTTGAACATAATTTGGAGCTTTGGTGGGTTATATAGGAAATCAGGGCGATTAATTTATTATTTAGGTTTTGGACATCACATAATAAAATATCTAAAAACCACATACAACCTCATGATTTTTCCATTTTTTTCTTTCAAATGGGAGTTATTATTATTATTTTATAAGTTCATGGGACAAAATGATTAAAATAATGCCCTTGATATATGGAGGTGAGTCACACTCTTAGAGAAATGATTTTAAAACCATGAAATATATTATAGGTGTTGGAGGATTCACAATTACATGAAAAAATAAATAAAATGAACTTAAAATAAAATTATTTTAAAGGAAAAAATTTTATTTGTCCGTGATACAATTAATAGTAATTATTACATAAACTTGGGTCCTTATGATATCATATAACACAAAGTATATTTATATGATATTTAATTTTTACCCAAAAATTTTATTATCTCAAAATTTTTTGTAAAATTTACCATTTGATAATTTGGAAGTTATTATTAAAAAAATAGTATTAAATTTATCTAAATAATTTTATAAATATGATAATTTTCATTTTTAATATAAAATCAGCATTTATTATGAAATGATGTTTTTTTAACAATAACAGTTTTCAAACCCTTATAAAATTTACATTTGATTTCATAAAAGTTATATGATCATTTATATTTAATAAAAATTATTTAATAATAATATTAAAACATTATATATTTCAAAAATACATTAATTCATAAATTAATTTTTTGAATTTGAATATGAATGAAAAATAAATTTTTTTCATTATTGTATAAAAATAAAAACCATTTTCCAAGTAACAATAATCAAATGAGAATATATTAATTATTTTATAAAAAATAGTGTAAATATTCATATTTATAGGGTCTTGATATATATACCTTTAATAAATGATCAAACTCCCTAAGATTAAGGTGGGTGATGGAGGGATATTCTTGGGGCAGTTCAGAGATCATGGTTTGGGCCATGATCACGATGAGCTTGAACTTATTTGATAAATTTTTTCTCTCATTCTTATGTTGTCGGATCTCAGATTTGTATTGGTCAAGGTAAAGTACCATAAATTCTATATCCCTTGAAATCTATGATGAATGGGATTTATAGGGCATACTCCTAATGGTTGAGGCCATCACTTCCTTTTTCCATGTCAATTGGATTTGTTAAAACCCTATATTTATAATAATCATGTGATGACTATTCAACGACAATATTATAAATGGTAATGATACTTAATGGTATTTTAAATCTAATGAGATATAATAAAAAAATGAAATGCATGTGTTTTATATAACCATATTACTTAATAATACATTCAATTAAAATAAATAGGTGAATTTTATTTATAGTAGTTTGGGTTATTACAATAAACCCACTACTTGAAAATTTCATTCCATGAACCATGGATTCACATCATGAAAATTTCAGGTTTGGATTTTGGTCCCTCTCCATCGATAGGGATTCTAAACGAGAACCCCAGTTCAGATCAGGAATCACGTTAGGTGGTTTTTTTAAAAAGGGGTCACCCCATCACCTTTTAGGGTAAGACACATGTGGAAGAGGGATGAATAAATTGATCCTCTCCTTCCTTTGGACCCCCTTGAAAGGGGACGGTTCATAGTGTGAATTTTTAGTAGATATGTAGTAAAATATCTATTTATTCCTCTGACCTCTCTTTTGGTTTCTTCCCTATAATTTGGATCAATTTGGTTTTGAGTTTTAGTGCTGATCCTATCAAATCATGGTGGAATCCACTAACTTTTATGGTGCTTTTTCTTGTATTTCATATAAGAGGATCCGAGATGATGTTTTCATGATGTTTTAGGTAGTTAGGATTAAAGTATTTAGCCCAATTAATTTATTTAGGGTTTTTACTGAAATTATATGGAAATGAAGGTTTTTCATGTGTCGGTGGTTAGGTATTTTGGTCAGTATGGTTAAGGGTATTTCATAGAAATTCTATGTTTGGTTAGTCATGATTTCAGTGCAATGATGGTGCTCGATGAGTTTTTTTATCAATTATGTATCTTTTTTTGAATTTAAATAAATAAATAAATATTTTTATAATTAATTATTTATATCATATGGTGTGATATAGGATCTTGGGTGGTGTTATGAGCTTGGATGAGGAATGAAAAAGCCTGTATAAGGCTTGGTGGTGTGTGAATTGGGTGTTAAATTCTTTAAATAAGTAATTAGTTCCTTTAATAAAAACTCAAATGTATGAATATGAAAGAATTATTGACTACATGCATGTTTCATGAGACTGGGTAGATGTCTTGGGACTAGGAGTGCCTAGGTAGAAGAGGTAGGGAGGATTTGGGCCTCCTATTCTTTAGGTGAGTGTTACTCAGCACATTGGTAAGTTGGAATCACTAGGAGACTATGTTTCCATGTGAATGGTTTAATGTTCTAGCCTGATGCACATGATCCTCAATCCAGTTGGTGAGGACCCCTTAAGTGCATCCAAGAGACCCGGGATCAAATCCAAGTGGAAGATAACTTCTGGGTTACTACAGTAGTGTTGTAGCAGGAACTGTGCAGAACTGTAGTAGGAACTGTAGAAACCACTGTTTGGCAATGTAGCAACCGGGAATATGCCCCCGTTTGGGCATTTGGGCTACCGATTTGGTCCCCAAGTCCTTTAAGGCCATCGGTCCACCTAGGCCTTTTGGTCAGTAAGGCCATTGGGCCACCTCAAGGCCTTTGAGCCACCTTAAGTGCAGATGAAAACCAGAAAACCTACAAGGAACAAGCTTCTGAAGGAGGAGGAGCAAGGAGCTTTCACCGTAGAAGAAGCTAAACAGATTGTAAGAATGAGAGGGTATGGAACCTGCTATCAGGACAATACTATGCATGCATGGGAAGGCCTTGTCGAACAACCATGCGAAGGTGGAGAGCTGATTTCATGATGATGATGATGGGGATAGAAGTTCCAAGTAGTTATTCTGGGTTGTATGTAATGATTGAAGCCTATGAGTAATGAATTCCTCTATATCATAAGGGCCATGTAATACTTACGCCTACAGGCCTTGTAAGGGTTCCAAATCACCCCTTGAAAGGTGGATGATAAAAAATAATTAAAAAATGAAGGCCTTCAGGCCATTGGAGGTAATGTTCTAGCCTGAATTACCACTAAACTAGTAGTAGGACTGGTTACCACATGACCTCAAGCACATATCTCCATTTTCAATAAGATATTGACTAGCAGTGAGGGTGTAAAGGCAGTTCGGTGGGGAGACTATACCCTCTTACTCAGAGTTTAAAATGGTAAATATAGATAAATAACAAGAAAAAGAAGGTTCAATATAAAGAAATGATAAAACAGTGAAAGAAAAATGCAATATCAACTAAAACAGAAAATGGACAACCCCAGTTAATACAATGCATTCATGTTATATGATGACAGTACATAAGATAAAATAATAACTAACTATATGCTTTACAATTCAGTACAAAAATAAAAAAACAAAAACAAATCCCCAAGGGTGATCTCCATGAACATCCCAAGCACCAAATTAGTCCTTTTCTCGTAACTTCCATGTATGAGAAATACATCACAAGAAAGGTTCATAGTTTTTAAAACAATTAGTTATACTCGTGTACCAATGGTTCCTGATAAGGGTATGAGATATAAATCTCAGTAGGCTGTCACCTATAGTGTCTATTCCAATTCATCCTATGCTTTGAAAAACTACCAGTGCAAGAATATCTATAACAAGTAAAGTAGTAATCAAAATTAAACATCATTCATATGTAGGTACTCATTTATTATCCATTTTATTTAATAAAAAATTAAACATTACAATTAATTGAATTTATAAGTCTCGAGATCTAGCTCAATCCCATTACCCCCGTATAACTAGTATCACAAAAAATGCCTCAGAAGGAAATATGTACAGTACACATTAAGATTGAATCCAAACTTGTGCTTTGGCCTAGAGATGCGTCATAAGAAACTTTAATCGCATTTAAAACATTTATAACCTGAGATTGTAATTGACATTCCTAAGTTTGAATTCAATTATCAGTCCAAGTATAATATCAACTGAAACACTACAAGCTCATCCTTGGAAAATATCATAGGAACCTAGTATCACTCTATGTGAGGTATAAGGTCTATTTCATCATATTCCATCCTTGGTGGTCATATATGTAAACCCCAAGTATCACTCATGACATGATCATTTCCCCTTGATTCCATCCATGGAATCCATCATATAACTTGATCCATGTATCACTAGACATATATGTCAAAAGACCGTATATGTTCATCCATGGTATTCTAATATTAATCCATGTATCACTTGACTTATAAGTTAAAATACCCTATGCTTATGTCCATGGAATTCTAATATGAATCCATGTATCATTCAGTTTATAATTCAAAACTCAAGATTCCATCCATGGAATCCTTCAATTGGATATATTTATCATGCTTGGAATAAACATGGTTCAAGGAAATTGAGTCAATCTAGGGAATTCCAAAATGAATCAATGTATCAAACAATAATCTTAACCATTTAATCAATCCAATTTATTTTAAAAAATTCATTTAACATGCCAAGGGAAAAACCCAGAGCATAGTTTAACAAACTCACCTCAATAGGGTTATTCAAGAATTGTCTAACCTCATAAGGCTTGGACTTTAATTTACTCATGTGGGAATAAAAAATATATAAAGCATCACATGCATAACAACTAATGCTTGGCTTTAACATCATTTAAATCACATGGTCATAATTCATATAATAAGAATCATATGCATAAAAACTAATACATGTATTTAACATCATTTAACTCACATGGGAATATTATAGTAATGAGCCTCCCATGCTAAATACATCCATTAAATATCATTGTATCAACATAACTCACAAGGTCTGGTAATTCAATGGCTATTCAAATACTTACTTGTCCATTTTCACTATAACAAGACTAACAAGCCTATCAAACTATAACATCGATTAGTTATTATTTAACTCACATGGGAAAATCTTTATAACAATATTCTTAAGCTTAATAACCTACTACATGGCTGTGTAGTGTCTATATCACATGGAAATAACTATATGAAGTAGAATCATGTTTAATCAAGCAATGACATAATAAGGTATATGGTTCATGATCACTCTTCCCTTCCTATTCAATCCGTTTAATTCACAATTTGATATAAAAATTAATTTTATGATTTACATCCCATGAAATGGGGTAAAAAGGCACACCTAAGGGTGTCCAATTCAAAAATCCATTCAAGTTCCATTTAGAATGAACACTGACGTGTTTATTCAAGATTAAAAATCTATTTCACCAGGCATAGACCTAATATAATCATGTGGGAAATATGTAATATAATAAGTAACACATGCTGAAAAAAACTACAAGGAAAATTACTCATTTAACTCATGGGAACATTATTTAATAACATCAAAGGTCCATGAATTAACATACCATACATCAACACCATCTGGAAGACATATATAAATCTAAAACCACAACTAAGAATGATATAACAACTATCACTACTTTTTTGGCTTGAAGGCAGTGCACCTCCATTGGAGGGGTTTTATTATAAAACATGACTTTATCCATAAATAATTTATTTATCACATTTGAGCATTTCATTCCATCTTTGCAGTTACAATAATCAAGGAAACTCATAATTCAACTCATTTAATGATGATTTTAAAGAATTATTAAAAAAAATGTCAAGGATAGGGATCGTACCTCAAGTAAAAGACCGAGACAATTTTCGACACCTTTCTAATTAGCCGGTGACCACTCAAAACCACCCCGCATTCGCACACACACACATTATTATATATAACCTTTAATCCAGATCACATATTCCCCTTTCTAAGTGGGAATAATCACAAGGAATATATATATATATATATATATATAAATACTTATGTATGTGTGTACAAACCACCAAGGATGTTTAAAACTTCCTATAATCAATTTTAGAGATTCAACACAACTTAAGTCTCTCAATTTAAGGGTTAAAAACAAAAAAAATAGGTTATAACCATACCCAAATCAATGAAGGTGAGCCAAACTGAACCCATCCGCCTTCCCTTCAGTGGTGGATGCTGGAATACGAAGCCACGAGCTCTGATTAAGCCTTTACATACCCTAAAACTAGAAGATACACAAAAATATGGATTAAACCCCAACCTTGGGTTTCAGCCGAACCGTGAGGGTAAAAAAAAAGACTAAATGTGGTCGAGGTGGAGGAGGAGGAGTAGGGAGATGTCTTTACCTAGAATATCTGGATAATAATCACGAAAAAATTCACATGAATCGACTGATGGATAGGGATTCAGAAAAGGGCTGAGTTCACGACCAAGGGGAGAGGGGTGTGTGTGTCCTAGGACCCATGTGGGAGGGGAGGAGTCCCTTAATCCCCTTTAAATTTTATGTTAATTTATTTAAAAAAATTAAAATAGGGTCTCAGTGCATAGTTTAGGCTGCATAATTTAATGGACTGTGCGATAACTATGCACCCTTTACTGGGCATCCAGAGAACCCCACAAGGCTTGTCCAGCACAGTTTAGAAACTATGCACCAACCGTGTGGTAAAAAATGTTTAGGTACTGCCTCTGCCACTAACTGTGTAGGCTAGGAACATAGTTTGAAAAACCAAGAAAAAACTGTGTGATAGCCTACGTCCATCTGAAATAAGTGACATGGTAACTTGATATGGGCCAAATGGTTCAGACAAACCGTGCACCCTTTGTAGGTCCTTAAAAACCTAATTTTCCTAGTTCGATACTTCCAAAACTCCTTAAGCCACCCATAAATGTTTTTGGACCTTCGATGAAGTCCATAAACATAACTTTTAGACATTACAACTCTATAAATTATGTTCCAATGTTCCATTAAAAAAATTACTCGTCCAATAATCACCAAAATTCAAATTCCCATAAAATTTCATTTGGTTGAAAAACACGGGTTCTTGAAAACTCCCCAATTTAGAACTTCTCATCCATGATAATACTTGGGAAAAAATTGAGAACCTCAACAAACCTACAAGGGTTGTGAAGCTTCATTTAAATGGTCGTGGCACATTTCCAAACACCCAACACACCTCAAAGTACTTCTTATGAACATGGCACTAACACCATAAAAACCTGATCCAACACTTGGTTACCAAATGTAACATAAAAGTTGCTCTTACTCGATCCTACTTAACCAATGACATGATCAAATCATCATATTTAAACAACTAGACAAAGATGATCCCCACCTTAGACTTTAATATTTTATAGAGGCCAAATCCAAATCAAGTATTCTCCCTATAGAATGAATTACTTTACAAACATGCCCCTAATAGTTTTACAACAAACAGGTCCATCAAAGCTCACACATGACTTCCTATAACTTTTCAAGAAAAAACCAACACTTGGCCATTCAAAACTATTGTGTGTCAGCACAAAAGAAGGCATAGTCCAGTTCCATCCCATTGGAAACAATACCCTCAATCATCACATTTGAGCCTGATAACATGCCCAGGATAACCTTGAATTCAACCAATTGAAGTCCATGGAACTATTCCTAGGTATCCCATACCCCATGCTATAAGTGAGACGTTGGTACAAATCCAAAACATTGATAGAACAATGACTGAGCCTAGAGGGACATTATCCAAGAGTTCATGTCAAAATAATGGAAGGTGTCTAAAATTCTATCCAAGGTGATCCTACATGGGAACCCAATTATCACTTAAGACTAACAAAACATCAGAAAAAACCCACAATTCCAGGGTACAACATAGAAAGAGATCACGAACTAGCCCAAAAACTTTCACAATTTAGCGTGGTATATAACCTATTCTCTCCTAGTGTATCCTGTATGGAGTAAAGATAGCGAACCTACTCTTCACTAAGTAGAAACACTAAGAAGATCACTAGGATCACTAAAAAAAGAATAGCCAAACCACTACTGGTCGACCTACTGAAAGAAGAATGGATTTACCCTACCGATGCATCACCATTTAACTGATCATAATGCCTTTACCTCGAAGAATTTCCATGACCGTTTAGACATAATCAATGAACTCCATCCATGTCCAATGGTGTTATAAAGGGTTACACCAAATTTCAACCCCGTCAACATTGTGCTGTTGATCTAGCACCAACCTGGTTCGAAACTTGCAAGCCTCAAAGGAATTAGAAAATAAAAGAACCCAACTAAAAGGCATTCCCTAATGGAATTCCATCAACTTATAAGGGAATGTTCACCATTACCGATGTGATTCTCTCTATCATTGGAGTGTATTATTCATAAAAATGGGGGATAGACCTACTAGACACTCATAAGTGTGTTAATCAGATTCACCTTAAATGCATGTGTGACGTTCCACAAACCACGATCACCACATCCAATCATTTTTCCTAAAATCCAAAAGACAAATCAATCAGTGTGTTAAAACACCCAAGTCCCAGAAAGTCATACCAAGAAGTACAATGAACTAAAATCCCTAAACACTCTTGTCACTCTACTCTGGAGACCAGAGAAAAAACTCAACAGCTCAAAGATCATGATTTAACTAAACTCCAACATTTAACACTCCATAGTATCATGTATATCAACACATACTACCTTGAGTTTACAAGATCAAATGAAACATACTAATTACTATCCATAGTATTCGATCCCTATGAAATCAAGTATCATATGGATCACACAAAAACTAGATAAATATCACATCATCTAAAACATCCATTTACATGGATTATGACATACTGAGTCTTCCATCAGTGAAGAAAAGAGAGGTTCACATGAACTCCTAAGAGGATGGTCATGCCCAAAACATGTCTAAACTAATGAACCGAGCATTCCTTGATGCTCACTCCCATATCAAGGGTCAAGATTCAATAAACACCCATCCGAACAAGGTAGTTCCTTTAAAAACCCAACATCCTATTTGGGAAAATGACACCTTAATGACACCAAACATCAAAAATATTACATCATAATGAAAGACATGAAGCTCTAAGGGCGTTACCTACCACATGATAGCCCCTTTCAAAGAATAATCATAGACCCCATATCTTGGTAATGAAAAATAGATGTCACTAGGCTCAAAATCCCATTTCATTTAATCCAAAGCTAAAATAAACAACCTACAGATAAACGCCCACATCTACATTCCAAGGAATAACACCCAAAAACATTTAAAATTCCCTTACACGAGGGTCTAAACAAAGGACACCACTTCAACTTCCAATTTAAATTCACTTAATTAGTTCACTTTAACCTTTAAACATTTGAAAGAATTTTAAAAAAACCTAAAGTACCATTTTATAAAACAAGTCACCTGTAATACACTTTTGATAATCACTCAAAGAAAAAATTGGATAGTCTCATCAAATTCCTTTTTAAACATTTAACATTACTTGATATTTTTTCATAATAGGCAATTTATCACATAAATTCATTTTAACTAATTAGGCGACCTCTGAGGGTCCCATTATAATAACCTAGGTTATTCAAAAAGCAACCCAATAACAGTTTTTTATCTATAAAATACATAGAAACCCATAATGGTTTATCTTATAAAAACATGCCCCAACAGAACTACTTGGGTCCAGTTGAGAATTTTAAAAGTTAACCTACCTTTCAAGTTCAAAATATACCATCTTCCATATTTATAACCATCCCCAAACATAACATGGTTATTAAATGGATCAATGATATGGGTGGCCATCTACGAATCCATAAGACATCCATACACCTTACGGTAGGCATTGGGATCCCATTAATTGAAATCATTCCACTTTAACATTCAACATTAATATCTTTTTTTTTATTTCAAAAATGTCTATAAACATTCATAAAGATCCATAGTTGGTTTGAGTACATGGGTTACCATTTTTCTAATCATAAGGTACCGACACACCTTAAAATTGAAACTGGGTCCTTCTTAAACCATAATCAACAAATTTCATCCCATGAAACCATTTTCATATATCAAAACTAGCATGCTATAACAAGAAGTACAAAAAAATAGAATAGTAAAAATCACAAAATAATGACATATAATCACATAAGAATGTTACATAATATGAAAGACATTCTGAATAAATAGGAATGCTAAAATATTACCTCAATAGGTACAAAACTAATCATGAAATCACTCAAGTAACATAATCATACTTAGAAGGAAACCCGCTAATGCAGCTATATGTAATGGAATATAAATGGAATATCAATTTCCATGTTCCTATAATGATTCATGTCATGTTACGTCCTTGTCATACTAGTCCAAGGGAAAATATACCATAAATATCCACAAATCCATAAGCCAGGGAAAATACGTCGCTCACCTAAGGTGAAATCACATCAACTATAACATCAAACAATATAACTGCAATCCCAATCCCTGGACACTTGGTCAATTCCTGTATATGGGGTGATAAGTCCCAAGAATGACTATTTTTGACATGTTGATATATTTATAGTCTCCTGTCTACCAACCCAAAATAGCAAGACAAAACGAAGAACAACTATGATAAAGCTTTATAATGTTCTAGACCGACTTACCACTAAACCTGTAGCTGTACCATTTTATACATGACCTCAAGAATGTATCCCCATACACCAGAGGATATCAACAAGTAGTGAGGGTGTAAATTTAGTTCAGTGGGGGGAAAATACCCTCATACTCACAGTACACATCGGTAAATAGATATTAATATCAAGAAACATAAGGTGCTTTATAAAGAAAAGATAAAACAAAAAAAGAAAAATATAATATCAACTAAAATAGAAAATAGACAATGCTAGTTAATATAATGAATTCATGTTATACGATTATAGTAAATAATCTTAAATAGTAACCAATAAAATGCTTTACATTTTAGTACAAAAATAAAGAAATGAAAACATATCCCCAAGGGAGATCTCTATGAGCATCCTGAGCTGCAAGTCATTCCTTTGCTCGAAAATTTTAGAAATGAGAAATAAAACAAAATAAATGTTCATATCCCTGAACAAAAGTAGGTATAATGGGGTACCAATGGTTCCTAAGTAGGGTGTGAGATATAAATCTTAGTATTTTTCCACCCACGGTGTCTATCCCAATACGTCTTGTGATATGAAAAGATAGCAGTGCGAGAAGATATATAACAATTAGGGAAGTACTAAAAAGTAAACATCCTTCATATGAATATACTAATTTAATATCCATTTCATTTAATCAAATGTTAAACATTCAAATTAATTGAATTTATAAGTCTTGAGATCTGACTCAAGCCCGACATCCCCCATATAACTAGTTGCAAAACAAATTCCTCAGAAGTCCATCTATAAAGTACAAGTCTAGCGTGAATCCAAGATTGTTCTTTGGCCTATAGCTACATCATAAGACACTTTAATCTCATTTAAAACATTTAGAACACGAGTCCATCCTTTACATTCCGAAGTTGTAATTCAAGTATCACTCTAGGTATAATATCAACAAACACCCTATAAGCCCATCCTTAGAGAACATCTTAGGAACCTTACATCGCTCTAGGCAAGGTATAACATCCATTTCATCCATGTCTATCCTTTTATGTCTTATATGGAAACACCTTGTATCACTCATTACATGATCCTTTCCCCTTAATTCTATCCACGACATCCCACATATAACTGGATCCATGTGTCATTCGATATATAATTCAAAAGCCCCTATGAGTCTGTTAGTGGCATTCTAATATGAATCCATGTATCACTGAACTTATAATTAAAAATACCCTATGATTCCATCCATTTAATTATAATATGAATCCATGTATCATATAGCTTATAATTCAAACCTTAAGAGTCCATCTGTGGAATCCTTCAATTGTATCCATGTATCACCCTTTTCATAAACATGGTTCAAGGAAATTGTGTATTTACATGGAATTAAAATATGAATCAACATATCACCCAAGGATCTTAACCATTTAATCAATTCAATTAATTTTAAAAAATTCATTTGACATGCCAAGGTCAAAAAACAAGAGCATCCTTTAACAAAATCGACTCAAGAGGGTGATTCAAGAATTGGACAAATGCATAAGACTTGGCTTTTCATTTACTCATGGAGGCATAAATAATATAACAATCATCCCATGGATAAAAACTAATACATGGATTTAACATAATTTAACTCACATGGGAATAATTCATATAACAAGCATCACATGCATAGCAACTAATATGTGGCTTTAACATCATTTAACCCACATGGGAATGTTATGGTAACAAGTTTCTCATGATTAATAAATACTTTACATATCATGTTCTCAACATAACACACAAGGCATAGTAATTCAAGGTCTATTAAACTAATAACATGGCCATTTTCACTCTAACAATCCTAACAAGCCTATCAAGTTATAACATGGATAAGTTATCATTTAACTCACATGGGAAAATCTTTATAATAAGATTATTAAACTTAATAAACTACTACTTAGTATGGTAGTGTCTATATCACATGGGAATAACCATAAGAAGGAAAATCATGCTTAATAAAGTAATGAAATAATAAGGTACAAGGTTTATAGTCATTCATCCTTTCCCATCCAATCAATTTAATTCACAATTTGATATTAAAATAAATTTTGATTTTTAAAATCCCATGACATGGGTTAAAAAGTCACACTTAATAGTGTCCAAGGACAAAATTCATTCAAGTTACATTTATAAAGAAAACCCAAGGGGTTCTTAAAACTTAAAAATCTATTGTACCAAGCATAGAACTGATATACTCATGTGGGAACCAAACAATATAGTAAGCAATAAATTATTAACAAAAATTACATGGCCAATTCCTTATTCAAATCACATGGGAAACATTATTTAATCACATCAAAGGGCCATTCATTAACATACCATACATCAAACCCATCACAAAGACATATGGAAATATAAAATCACAAATAAGCGTGATATAACAACTATCACTAATTTTTGGTTTTAAGGAAACACACCGTTATTGGAGGGGTTTTATTATAAAAACCTGACTTTATCCATCAACAAGTAATTTATCACATTTAATAATTTCATTATGACTTTGTACTTCCAATAATCAAGGAAACTCATAATTCAACTTATTTAATGAATATTTTAAATAACTCTTAAATAAAAAGGCCAAGGATATGAATCCTACCTTAAGAAAAAGACCAAGCCAACTTTCATCACTTGTCTGGTTAGGCAACAACCACTCAAAATTGCCCCAGATTTTCACACACATACATTCTAATATATATATATATATATCCTTTAATGAAAAGAATATATTCCCCTCTACATGAGGTAATAATCATCATTAAGATATATATATATATATACACATCCCTATGTATGTGTGTATTCACTACCAAGGGTGATTAAAACTCCCTATATTAAACTCTAGGGATTCAACACAACTTAAGAATCTCAATTTAAGGATGTAAAACAAAACAATGGGTTAGAACCTTAACCAAATCAACAGAGACAATCCAACCAAAACCCCTCAACCACACCTTCAATAGTGGATGCTAGAATATGAACCCTTGAGTTTCGAGGAGGCCTTCACATACCCTAAAACCAGAAGAAACACAAAAATACAGATTAAAACCCAACATAGGGTTTTGGCCGAACTGTGAGCCTGAAATAAAGACCAAAATCGGCAAAGGATAAGGATGAGGAGTAGGAAGATGGATTTAAATCGATGATCTAGAGAATAATTTTGAATAAATGGCCTTCAATAAGTTGACATAGAGGGAGATAGAGGATGCTTGAGTGTGCGTCCAAGGGGAGAGGGGTGCATCCTTCATGATACCCAGGTGAGAGGAGAGGAGTCCCATAATCCCCATTTAATTTTATGTCAATATAATTTTTTAATATAGGGTATAAATGAATAGTTTAGGACACACAGTTTAAAAGACTATGCCCCAACCTTGTGTCCTTTACTGGGCAGATGGAGCACCCTATATGGTTTAGAAACTGTGAGCCAACTGTGCAGTGAACATTGTTTAGGTACTACAAATGCCACTAACTGTGTAGGATAGGTGCAAAATTTGGAAATCCATGCACAACCCATGTGAAGAACTCTACACACCAAGAATAATCCACATGGTTACTTGTTATGGGCTACACGGTTTTAGATAAACTGTGAACCCTTTGCAGGTCCTTAAAAACATGCTTTTCCCAGTCCGGTACACCCGAAACTCCACCAAACAATCGAGAAAGTTCTCGATCCATCACCCAAGTCCAAAAAACATCAATTTTAAACATTAAATATTTCTTAATTAATTTATTATGTTATATTTAAAAGAAACGTCAAGTAATCACCAAAATTTAAATTCCCATAGATTTTTGCTCTGTTCAAAAACACGGGTTCTTACAAAGGGAGTATTTTTTGAGCTAGCGTGAGGACATTGATGGGTCTTGAGGTTCAATATATGGTGTGTGTAGCATATATCAGTTCTTATAGGTTATTTTGGATAGACAATAGAGGTTTTAGCCTAGTGAATATGAGTGACATGACCGGTCTTACATGCCAGATGAGTGGAAACCTTCTAAAGGTGGTTTGAGACTTGGTGAAAATTGTGGGTGTGGTGAGTCCTCAAGGACTAGATGAGGTGTGATAGAGAGTGTTTTCTCTTGGTGATAGGTTTTGGGATCTACCTTATGAAATATGTGACGAGTTCTAGGTCATGGACATGGGATTTATTTTGGACTTTCCAGTGGGAGGCTAAGGGGGTTTTTGAAAGGAATTGGGCCCCACTTATTATGGGTAGGGTAAGGTAAATTTTATGTCTCAGTAATTTAATTTGTTAGTTATATTAGGAATAATGAGGGGATTTAATAATGATGTGGAACAACCCCATTATGTCTGTGTTAGTGGGAGTCCACAGGATTTTGTGTCACTAGTAGGTGAAAGATGTGAGGCGGTATTGATGATAAGAGACTATGATGGATCCGAAAGAACCAGTGGGAACCCCAATGGGTGAGTTGATAAATTTTTTTTGTTTAGAGGATAAATATTGAGTTACTAGAACCATGATATTATCCAGTGATTTTTTGTAGTAGGTGGTAGGCCTTGTGTGCTCCTATATGTGTTTAATTTCTTGTATTTATTAGACCTTGCCTTTAGAGTATTGGGTTAGTGTGATTGATATAATCTCCCTTGAGTTTATGAGGATGGGTTTATGTTCTTGATTTAACCTAACTTATGTGTATGGGTATGGGTAATGTTCTTTATGTGACCTCTCTTTAGTGTGCAAGGATGGGTTGGTGTGCCTGATCGACCTCCTTTGAGTGTGTGGGGATGTATTGGTGTTCTTGATGTGACTTACCTTGAGTGTATGAGGATGGATATGTGTGATTTATGTGACCTCCATTTAGTTTTATTGGATGTTTTTGTGTTCTTGGTGTGACCTCCCTTTACTTTAAAGGGACGTGTTAGTGATCTTGATGCGACTTCCCTTGAGTGTGCGGGGATGGGTGGGTGTGATTGATTTGACTTCCCTTGAGTGTGTGTGTAATGAACTGAGATTTTGGAAGATAATTTTATCTAAATTTATACTGTGTTTGATAGATTTTTTATTATTAAACCAAAGAAAATACCTCTTTTAACAGGGTAAAGGGAGACCCATTACATAGCCTGAAGGTCCAATGGGCATGTATCCCATTACATGGCCTGTAGGCCCAAATTTTTGGTCCAAGGCCCATTCTGTGAATAGTACTGCCACTATACCCACCTGCTACAGTGCTCGCAAAGTACCCACTACTGCTACGGTGTCCTTCCGCCACTATAGTGCCCTACCTCCACTATAGTACTCGTCGTTGCTACATTACCTCTGCTACAACAATACTACTACATTACCTGCACCCAATGGGTTTTGAACCCCCATTTTTCATGTAGGATTACGGGGTGCTTACCACTAAAATGAGCTTAAACATATTGTGTTAATATTATTAAGATATGCAAGAATAATAAAACCACTAGTAAATAAAAATATCCTTTTAATTCGGAAATCACAAAAAATATGTTTAATAACACATAATGTTTTAAAAAGGAAATTTTCAAAAAACTAGATTTTCTTTACATGTATTGAATAGTAATATAAAATATAAATTTATGAATTTTATAATTTTAAATTTAAAAAAAACTAACTTAATTTTTAATTTAGGATATCAAAATTATCCTAATATTTATTTTTTATATTTTTCGAAAATAATTTATTTTTAAGTAAATAATAAAAAATATGATTTTGCTAATATCGTCACTTTTATGACATTATCATGATACAAGAATCAATTAATTTTTTTTGAAAACATAGTTATATAAAAATATATATTTATAAATTATAATAAATCATTTATAAATACTATGTAGAATTTTCTAAACCCATGTGTAACATTTTGGAAACCTAAGTAATATATTACTCTAAGAACTGTTTTATTCACTTATATTAAAAATTAGTTTTCATCACTTTTAGAAAATAAATATATTAAATTTTTTCATATTTTATATCAAAAATATCATATTATATAATAATTTCAATTTAATTTTTGATCGTAAACGTATGATTACTATGATTAAAGTTAATGACCATGATAATCATGAAGCTGTCATTTTCAAAGAATTTTTTTATTAATAATGTGTAATTTTTATCTAATCAAATAAATAAATATATTATAAAAATTACAGTAATATAATTTTTAAACATATATATAAATATGTAATAACTAATTTAATTGGTAATAAATACTAACTAAAATTAAGAACACCTAATGATAAAAAAATATTTTTCTACAAAACAGTTATTCTTTATATTAAATGTTTTAATTTAAAAGTTAGTTTTCTATTATTTATAAATTTAATTGGATTAAATATTTGTTAAATTTAGTTTCGTCATAACAAAATTTTATTATATTTTTTATTTTATATTTTTATTAAAATATATATTACGTAGTTAAAAACTAGTTACCTAGCAAAAAATAGTAAAATATAAAAACCTAATAGAAAATGAATTGAACATGTTTAATAAATGTGTTAAAATGATAGGTAGTGGATGGATGTACATTATAAACCTCAAAATACATTATTTATCACTTTTTTATCCTTTTAACATTGAATAGTGTAATTATTTATTGAAAAATAATGGGTGTTCACAAAAGTTCCATTTTCTTCACTTTTAAAAGTGAACACTTCCAAACCTTAATTCCAGAAAAATTAATTAAAAATTCCTCCTAAAAATATTAAATATTTATTCTCATATAACCCCATCTCATATTCATAATCATCTTGTCTTTATTTACTATCCCAAGGCCTTCGTTTCCATGGATACTCCCAAGAGAAATTTTGAGATCCCAAAGTGAGTATCTTAATCCTTATCCATTTCTTCTTCATAATTATCTACCAAACCCACCCTAACCATAGTAATATAATTAAATAAGTATAAATAGTATAATTAAGTGTAATTATATTAATTTAGAACCATTATTTATTCCTTCCCAACCACTTAGAAAAATAAAAGAATGTTGACTGTGCGTTGTGCGGACTACCACTTCCATGAAATAACATTTTTTCATTTTTCATCTTGATTTTTATCATTTACCTAAAAATATTAAAATATTATTCTGAACATTAAAAATATCAAAATAATATCATTATTATCTTTTAATAATTATATAATTTCAAATTAAATCACTTTCATAACCATAATCATTCATTAAATGTAGTATGTTTATGTTTGGGTCGGTTTAACCACCTACTTGAACAATGTTATAAGACTCAATCATAGTTGAATTTCAGAAGTTAAATAATAATATTTTTATAATTAATTAAGAAAATAATTATTGTTTTATCTTTCTGGAAAGGTTATATTAATTATTTAACCTATTATTAAATTACCATCTTCGATTGTTAAAATTAACAAAATTAGTCAACATCAATTCCATTTTCAATCAACATAACTAAAAAATAACAGATTGAGATAAAATATTTGTAAATAAATATAATATATATATTATAGTACCTTAAATTATCCTTGAATGATGAACATTGGGTGAATGAAGAACAACACAACCATTATAAAACTAGTTCAAAACAATCAAGATAATTCAAACCCAATAATGAAAATAGATTATAACAAAATAATACACATGTATATAATAATTATAAATGATGTTAATAGAAGGTTATATATAAGAAAATGGTTACTAAATAGTTTATTAATATAGTTATGTTTTTTATATATTAGGTTAAAGTGCGATCGACTGAGTGAGAATACAAGGTAAGGGTTCACTGTCTCAAATTTTCTCCCATTGAGAGATATTTATTATTATAGACCAAAGTTTATTTATAATGGTGTATCTACCAATACATTATTATTTTTCATCATGATACTATCATTATTAATTTTATTTAATGTTTCATTTTGAATAATATTATTCAAGGGGTTTTGGTTCGAAAGTTTCTAAGGTTTTAAGGGGTTCATTATCTCAAAATTAATTCATTGAGACATATTTATAATTGTTCCCCATGACATATTTGATATGTTTTGATTTTTTTATAAATTAATTAATTTTTTAATAATCATGTAATTCATGGGGTTTTAATATCCATATCATGTTTTTTATTCAAATGGATTTATATTCAAAGGATACCATGGTTGTAATGTTCTTTATAAACTCAACTCCATTCATCGAGATAGAATTCTTCTTATTGAACTTGTTTCTCCCATGATTGGTTTCTTCCACCGTAATATTATATTTAATGGTACTTTATATTTCTCTCTAGTGAAAATTAAAATTTTGATTCATAATTTCCTCCTCTATGAATTTCTTCACCATAAAAAGTATATCATTAATGAGAATAATTCTCATCCTCTTAAATAACGGTCTATCCTCCTTGTTCATATTTTACTCCCCACAAATTTTACCATTTATATTTTTAAATATGATTATATTTTGTTATATGTGACAATTATATTTCACTTATAATTTTAAAAAAAAGATTTTTAGGTTATGAATTTCCAATGTTGGGTTTCAATAAAGTTATTTAAAAATATTCAAAAGTTTTTCCATATTTTAAAAATAAAATTTTTTATATTCCAATACACATTTTATTTAGAAATAATTTGTTTCTTTTCAAAGATATATTATTAAATATTACATTAAAGTAATTTTTTTTAATGTTTTCACATTACCGTTTCAAAAATGACTTTCTCAAGTTACTATAACTTTTTTATCTATGCTAAAGATAATTTTTTTTTCTAAAACCAGTTTTATGATTTCACCACCATTTTACTCTTTATCTATAAAGGATTTATTTCATTAGAATTTTTTTATGAATATCCCTCTAAATATTCTTATGAAACACTTGTTTTTGTGATTGAATTATTGATACCAAACATTCACATTATTGAGGTTAATTTTTGCGATACCATCAGGAAATTTTACAAAAAACATTTTTCTTTACATGGGATCTTAATATTATAATAAATGATAATGTTCAATTGGAATAGATATATACGTATGAATGGATTTTGGGGTCATTTATGAGGATTCAATTAATTAGTAATGTTTATATATCATGATATAAGATGGATACATGAGAGGATTTATCCCAAGAAAAAGGGTACACAGGAGTATTTATACATAGATAAAGGGTATGTAGGAGGATTTATACTAATCCAAATGGCACACAATAGGATTTTTTCCAATGAAAATGGTACATGGAAGGATTTATCTTGAACCAAAGGGTATATAGGAGGATTTAATCCAAGCTAAAGGGGAACATGGAGGGTTTATCTCAATCCCATGGGTATATGGGAGGATTATCTGAAGCCCAAAAGGTAGATGAGTGATTATCCAAATCCAACTATTTGTGGAATTTCTTGGTGGGTATCCTTAACATATTATTTCTATAATTATATTTATTACACACTCTTATGTCATAATCTTATTACTATAATTATTCTCTATGGATAATGTTAATCATCTCATGATTCTACACTATTTTTTCCGTGGTATATGTTTGTTCATTTGAGATTATATGTCCTTGATTCATGATTTATAGAGAAATATTATTTTTACATGTTATTTTTAATAATAAATTTCAACTCTAGCCAGGTTTCCTCATATTATTATCATTTAAACCTTGATGACATGCTAATAATTTTTTCATTACTGAGCATTTGGGCTCCAAATTTTCTTAGGATTCATTTTCCCAGGTTATGAAGATAAGCATAAATTGTGGGATATTTTATAAGGGAGTGTAGAGGAGTTTTATTATGTAGAAATATTGACATGTATTGTTTTTTTGATATGTTACTTATCCTCAAATTCCATAAAAAAATGATTCTTATATTTGTGTGATATTATTGTGAGATATAATACTAATGTGAAATTTGTAAAAGTTTATCTTGGAACATATCACTTGGTATAAAATTTAATTTGTAAAAGTATGTTTTTATAACTGAATATCAAAGTGTGGGTTTAGGGAACCTCACTATGGGGATGGTTTAATGTGCTTGATGTGACCTCCCTTAAGTGTGTGGGGATGTGTTAGTATTCTTCATCTGATCACCCTTGAGTGCTAGGGGATGGAAATATTTTCTTAATGTGACCTCCATTGAGTGTGATAGGATGAGTTATTATGAATGATGTGACCTCCATGGAGTGTATATGGATGGGTTGATATACTTGATGTGACATACCTTAAGTGTGTCATGTTTGAGTTAGTTTGATTGATTAGACCTCCCTTGAGATACAAGGGATGTGTTGAGATTTATGGATATATAACTATACCCTATATCTTTAGGCAGTGGATTGAGGTTTGGATACCACCTTGACCTGAGTATTTGGGTATGGTATGAGAGTCGGTACAGTGGAAAATGATAGATGAGGTAGTGATGGAATTTACACATGGATTTGAAATATGTTTTATCTATTTCCAAGGGGTCCTAGTTAGGACAAGATGATATGATGCATAGGGATTCATGGTGTCCTGGTTAATACATGAAATCTATAGAACTTGTGTTACATTTTTTTCCTTGAAAATACACGTATAAGATAGATCATACTAGGGGAACATGGTGAGAACCTACTATGATGAATTTATCACACCTTTTATGGGCACCTTTGTGTGTGTTAAAAATTTACGTTTTCTTTTAGGTTTAGTATAAGATATTTTGTTGATCGGGCTATGGTGGCTCAATGTGAATTTGTTGACAAGGTGTGTGAGGCCTACAGATGGAAATATGATAATTTTTCATGCATTTTGTTTTTCATTTATCTTGTATTTGGGATGGACTAGATGGGAGATCAATGTATGTATGACAGTATGACTTCCACATGAAATTTCATACATCATTGTGTTTATATGTTTGTGTGTACTGTGATTATGTGTTGTGTATGTTTTTGTTATTTTATTATTTTTGTATGAATATGATATGAGGGAATAGGCTCCCAAATTTATATATTTTGAACTTTCTGTTAATAGAAAGCCTTTGGCATGCAGGGAGGTTCACCTAAGGTATGTGGAACTCTATCTCAGGTACTGGTTCAAGGCCATGGTGTCATTGATAATGTTATAATTTCATCAACATTTAATACCATTTACTAAAAATGTTTCATAATATGGACCGTATGGGAGATAAAATTCTATTAAATGTTATTCTTATGGTAATTTTTTTGAAAATTTTGTAAATAGATTGCAATACGTGAATTTTACGTAGCATTCAAGTAAATACCATACAGTGCTAAAAATTTTCTTGATGGTTATATAAATATTCTGATTACATTAAAATCATGGTTCATACTTTCCCAATCATCTTACTAATTATCCCAAATCTCTCATCCTTCTTATCCCTTTTCAACTAATAGAAATTATTATAATTTATTATTTGTGTAGAATACAACCCAAATAATGGGTGATTCAAATTTGCCTATGGATACACCATTAAGGAAAGAACATTTATGTTGCTTCTAAAAGATTTATATCAAGAATTTTATTAAATACAACGACACCATCCATCTTTGGTGAAAGGTACAAGTTCATCATTTTGTTTATACATGGTTTCAGTTTTTTATTGGATGGAAATATTGTGTGTAAGGTTTCTATTATCTTTCACTATTTCGAATAAATGTTATTCTATACACGTAAATCCTTTAGTTGTATAAGAGAAAATATTAACAAATTAATTAATTCATGGGAACTTTCACACATGAGTGGTTACAAAGATTGTATCAATTCTCAATAGATCCATTATCAAGGCAATTAAATTCATTGATGAAATGGGTTGGTGAAATTAAGTGATCTTATAGGTTCATGTGGATGACACATTGGATGTGTTCATATGATAAATTTGATCTCACCCTTTAGGGGTATTAGAGTTTTTCCAGGCTTCTTGATTCTTAAAATCATTTTGAAAAATGATAAAATATTGATATTGAATTTATTTCATATTTGATAGCGTAGAAAATAATATAGAAATTGAAATGTGGTTATATTAATGACATAGGATTTCATAGCATGTGATAACATTGTCCCTTATGACTGGTGATACTATTGTGAGCATCACAATGCAGTTTTTTATTTTTTGATATATCATAAAATATGACATGGGGGATCATTATGAGAAATAGTGTTTATTCTTTTTATTCATAAAATGACACATATTTTCTATATTATATAGGGTATATCAAAATAGATGAAACCAAGGCAATAAATAATGATATTCTATGCCATCTTTTATCAATTGTAAAACAAGATAAATGAACATTGCTATATAATATATAAAGATATCATAAAACATTACATATAATTCTGAATTACTTATCGTAGGATAGAAAATTCCAATTTTAACCCATGATAATTGTATTATAGATTATAATATAGATTATATCCTAAAAGATTATATACCTGATTTTTTTTATTTTTCATTTTTCAATTATGAATTGAATTATGTTGTTTATAAAATATTTATAAATTATAGAATAATGTATTTTTGGGATATTTATTTATTTTATAAAGTGTTTATAAATTAATTAATTATAAATTAATTATAAATTTTTATTAATTTTTTACAAATATATATTAAATAAATATTGGTTAATATTAATTGTAAATGTTAAATACATTTTGAAATTATATAGCATGCCTTATAGTTTGGATATAGTGTGTTTATATATAAATTATAAGAGTAATTTACTAAGTTTCTATAAATTAAAAAATAAGATAAAAAATGAAAATGAGTTCAAATTGAGTTATGAATTGTTCATTATATTTATTTTGAAATATTAAAATTGAAAAAATATTAATCTAAGAAAATTATTTAAACTATGTCAGAAATAGTTTTGATAATTGATATGTTAAATCTTTAAATAATATAAAATATGTGATATTTTTAATGTTTACATAATATTTGAATAGTTTATATATATGCGATTTATATATCAGATACGACATATTTAAGTAAAATTTCATATAAATGTCAATATGAATAATTTCATGTTGGTATTAAATATAAAGTGTTTAAATATCTTTAAGTATGAAATTTCTGTAATACATGAATAAATTATAAAGTTTTTATAATTTATTTATGAGTTATTTATAAATTAATAACTCATGTTTAAATTTATAAACTATTATTTTATTCATTTTTATTCCTATATTTATTCATATATACAATTATTATATTATAAATGGATGTATAATTTAGTTTAAGGGTTAAAATACTTCTATAAATCTTTATAGATTCTAGTAAGGAGATACATGCTATGTATGATAACTGATTTAGTTTTGTTCTACCTCTACTCTATCTTGTTCATGAATTTTGTAAAGAGTTACACATCAATTTGACATGCGCACATTGATTTGATAGAAAGAATATGGATCCCAAACTAAATTATTAGAAGAATGAATACATTTTCATCTGTGTGCCAACCCCAGTGTCATATCTTAGAATCATGCATATATAAAGTTTATATATGAGATAAAATGGTGTGATAGAAATCATCTTTATAATCACAAGGTGTAAGATTCCTTCCAAAGTTAACAATTGTGAAAACCTTGATCGTTTAACTGAGTAGGTCATGCCAAACCCGGATTCTGCAAGATTATATTTTATAATTAAATATAGTATTGAGGTGAGCCTAAGAATTAAGTTCCTCATTTTTGGTATTTTATTTGGGTTACACTTAGCTAGGAAATCCTTAGGATTCATATTGCAGAAATAGTGTTGAGTTTATCTATATAATGGATTGGTAAAAGAGTTGTCCAATCAATCATCCAAGAATTATATATGAAATGATTATCTTCATTTACTACCAATATAGATGAAGATAGAATATTCACACCAAAATGGGGTCATTACATAGAGAAATATAGATCACGAACCACTAGTGGACATGATTTATAATTCAAAGGGGACATCATATTATTGGGAACACATTTAACAAAAGTCCTTATCAAATGAATGTAAAACATGATACCTATTTGATAAAATATTTTTTCAAAGATAAATGGAATCATTATCATCATCATAAATTACTTTGAGATCAAACATAAATAAAGTATAAGGTTAATAAATTAATCTTCAAAGACTATTACAAAATATTAAGGAAAAATTGTATGTGTTAGAGATACACCATCATGATTTACTAATTGTTGAAGTTTTCTACAGTAGGATCTAAATGCTTGTTAGAATAATAAAAGAATTAAATTTAGGTTTTAAAGGAATTTTATTAGATTAAAATGACCAAATTAACTTTAATTTCTACTCATATATTCAACATGACTGGATATGTTAATAATATAGAAAGACAAGAGTTTTCCCATTATCCTAGTTCTGTCAATGGAATTCATTTTGTAATTATCAATGGAAATGTTCTGAAAATGTGGATGGGCTCAATAAAAGTTTACATTTTGTTATCAAAGTGTTGAGTATAGATGAGAAAGAAATTGGAGGTGTAGACTATTGTATTGTGCTGATAATATAGGTGACTAATGGATTTTATTAGATGAAGAAGATTGGATATGTCTAATAGTCATCCTTAGTCATTGAAACCAAAGGTAGTATCATGAATAAAGGACATTATTTTAATTTGATGGAATTTTTTGGGATATAAGAAGGGGTTTTGGGAACTCCATGGAATTTCCATGTTAGGTTCCATTATTGTAGAAATCAATTATTTGGTTTGGAAGGATATATGATAACAAATGTATACATTACCAATGTTTTAAATATGAAGGAGTTCAAAATCAATGTAATAATTGATGGATCTTGTAGTTTGTGTTCAAGTGATTAAGAAAAGGGTTTCTATATAATTAAGTTGAATGTGAATGATTATTTTATTCTCATATATATCTAAATAAAGGATGTTTAGAGTTAAATTATTTCTCTTATGTGATAAGATATGTTATTTTTTTAAAAATATTTGTTATGAATAAAATTTGATGATATGCATGGTTTATGATTCATCAAATTCTATAACATGTTTGAAAAAGAGGCAAGGATAAAAGAATTTTTATCCAAGATAAAATAGTTTTTAATGATTTTTGTAAAAATATTAATTATTTGATCACTCCACTATGTGATGGAATATTTAAATAATCAAATCTTCTTTTTAGAAAAAATCACTTAAAAAATAGAATACCATAGAAGAAATGGATGAAACTAGATTATTTATTACATATCCCCAATAATGTAAATAACTATTATTTTGGAACACAAAGGTGTTTATGTATCTTAGAATGATATTTGAAAGATAATATAGTTTTTACGTGGCTAGTGTGAGTACATATATACTTATAGAAGTTTAAAGTTATCAAATATAGAATTATATTAGTCAAAATTCAAAGTGAATTACACTTTATATCCTGAAATACATTAGGATATTTTCTTAAAACAATTTAAAGAGAAAAATTAGTTACAAAATAATATTATGGAAAACATTTAATGGAAATTTTCTAACAGTTTATGATGATAATGAACACAGAAAATTTATAAGTAGATAACATATTTTATTAAAATCATAACATTGGATGTTGTGAAGTTAAGAAGTTTTAATACAATGTTATGAGAATTGATTATTGTGAATATAATTCCTTAGACTCACTACTATTCAAACTATATTTCTTTATAAATTTTATATAAAATATTTTTTTGTGGTTTTAATTTGATAGTCACATAGATATATAAAAATAATTATATGGAAATATAATATGTTTAACAAGACCCAAAAAGTGTAGTGAAGATATGATCACTCACATAGTCAATCGTATATGATATTATTAGATGGGAGATAATATACTATTTTTTTAACATTATTAGTGATGTTTAAAAATGTAAAATATATCATGGTATACAAATTTATATCTCCACTTTATCATTATTTCATGTTGGGAACATATATTTTGTGAATTGAAATGAAAAATAACATCTTGAAGTGTAATTTTGAGTTATCCCTAACTGATTTTCGTCATTGAATATTGTAGGTTATGATGACATGATAAGGATAATATGAGTAGGACTTAATATAGAGATATATAATATTCTAATAAGTAACTAAATGATTTTTTTGTGCAGGATGACCCACCATGTATACCACATAGAGTGTTTTTAACTATGCCTTTATTATACAATGGGTGCATGTTTCATATTGGGATTTCTATGTACCTAATGATATCACCTAGCATGATAAAATTTATACATTGATTCCATTATTACATAAAACTATAGGAATAACTAATTGGGGTGTGGTTGGTTATGTTATTGATCATTTCCTTAGTTCATAATTAGCTATGATGGGGTTTACCCTATCCTATGATAAGTGTAACATCATATAACTTGATTGAGATAGACTGAGGAATTATATGGATATTCCTAGATAAGGTGCATGTGATGTAATTTTATATTTAGGTGTAAGGAATTTGATGTTCTCATCTTCTAGTATGGATGGAAAGTGTTATATTCATAGAAAATTCTAGTCTATAATCATATAACTGAGAATATATGTGTTGTTATATGGGATTTAAATAATCTATGTACCATGTTTACTTGATGTTTTAGACAAAGAGATCATATTGAAATTCATACTTATATATGATAAAACTACTGGACATAGGTACAAAGATACACGTGTTAGAGTGAGACCACACCATGTCCCTTTATATCTTGAATATCACTGATGCTTTTATAGAGGATTCTATTTTCTTACAATTATGAATTCTTGAATTCATATTTGTTTTCAATTATATAAAGGATAATGGGGTGAAACATTTCCATTAATTTATTGAAAGTTCAGTTATAAAAAACTCAAATAGACACTCTAAAATAGTTTATAAATTATTAAAAAGTATTATTGGATGGATATTCACAAGGTATTGTATGTTATGTGCTAAAAGATGGAATTAATTTACAATTTTTTTTGTAAATATGAAAAATGTTTTTTGGACATCATTTCATATCTTGTTGTATGTGATATAATATAAGGTGAAATAACACAAAGTTTATGAGGCTTTAGTGAAAGTGATATATTAGTGGAGATATGTCTCAAATCCATATACATATGATATATACTTGGTTATATCATATGGTATGATATAAATTTATTTTAAGGTAACTGCATCTTGTCTAGTTATAATGTATGGAATATATACTTCATAAGGAATAAAGAATAATATTGTATGATTTATATTACACATTATGATTAATTGATATGGGAAGTTCATTGTTATGTTGTTAACATCTAATTACCTTCCACATTCATTATCATTAACTATAAATTTTTCATTAGATTAAACATATGGGTGATTCAATGTATTTAAATTTTAACTATGTGGAATGAAGTTTTATTTTTTAAATGGATAGTATTACTCAAATATTACACAACATTTCAGTAAATTCCATACAAGTATTACGAGTATCCCAAGGGATATATAAGGAGTTTGATGCTATTGAAATCATAGTTCATGATTTACTAAGAATCATTATGATTATTGAAAATCTATCTTCCTCATTATCCTTTTCACATATGATTATAAGAATACCATGGGAGTTTTTTAGAATCCTACCCCAAACATTTGATGATTTAGATCAGCCTGTGAATACACCATGAAGTAAAGAGACCAATGGTTTCTTCTAAAGGATCTTCATCAAGAATATTATTGAAGATAACATCAGTAACCATATTAAAATAATGGTACTTGTTCTTTATCATTTTATACATGTTTTATTATTTTTGTAACAAATTTATATTGGATTTTATGTTTATATTGTCTTACACTTATTTTAATAATTTTTTTGAATCCTTAAAAACAATTAAATGGGAGTGAACCTAGGGCTTGGGTTTGGCTCAAGATCATTTAGTGTACCAAGTAAAGGTAATTTGAGAGTTTAATTTTATATTATCATTTAGGACACTATGGTTTAAAAGAATGATATATTACATGAATGGTATTATTTTAAAATATATTATCTTTATGGTATCATATGTTTTCCAAACAGATATTTATATTAATTGGTGGGTATCTCATTTTTATGAGTAGTAAATTATATAAAAGGTGAGAGTCTCTTCTCCTTCTTAAATTTCTTATTTCACACATATTAATCTTATAACAATTAACTAGACATGTGTTTTAATGAAACTAAAGGTATTATATTTCATTTTTATTCTCTACTTTATAATTTTCACATTTCTTAAGTTTATTGGTGTTGGACCGAAACAAAGTAAATACACTAAGGGGGTATTTGGGTTTTTAAATTTTATTCAAATGACCCTCTACAACAATATTACACCACTATTAGTAGGGTCACTTATTTCCCTCATAATTTATACTAAGTGATAAAAACATTAAAGAGAGGAAAAAGTAATTTTATTTAGTTCACCCACACTAGTCTATGTACAATGAGAAAAAAAAGATTAAAGTGACAATATACTAAATTTACTAAGTATAATAATGGTTTATTAATAATTTATAGAATATAAAATATCTTTTAATGTTTACAACCCTTATAAAGTAAATAAATCATTTTTCTCAATAACCCTAAAATCTCATTTATTATATATGAGAAACTGTCATGATGTTCATGAACCAAGAATGGGATTACACCATCAATGTGGAATTAATGATCTCATCCTTCATCTATGTGATGAATCTTATCGATCTTTTAGTGATATAGACTCATGGATTCTCCTCTTATCCACACTTTTTCTTTTGATAAAAAATATATGATTCCCACTAAAATATTCTATTTAATTTTTTGATTTATGATCACCCTTACCTATTTTTAGAGAAATATGTATCTTTAATATTGTGATAATGTATATGTTTCCCATATATTAAATATGTAATTTAACCTTGATTAGGATAATTAAATTCATCAAAAAATATCTTCAATTTCATGTCAATCTTCAATAATTAGAGTCACACAAAATACATTAAAGATAAGTAATTTTGAATCCTAGATGTCCTAATTGACTCAAAATTGTTGTAGTGTGAAGGAAAAAATCATGAAAATGTCTTTATTTATTTAGAATATAAAATTCATGCTGTTGCTAATTTTGATGCCACCATGATGTGATTTCCTCTATCCCAACATAATTCCCTTCTCGTCCGATTTTCCTTTCTTAAAATCATACATTTACGGTGTGGTAAAATAATTTGAAACACCATTCACCAAATATAAATAGTGTATGCTTATTTCAAGGGAATAGATCCCATATTATTGGAAAATAAGTAGATATGGGCTTCATCAACCTTGTAGTATGACCATGTACTATTTTATATGATTAGTTATCTATTAATCTTCTACATGTAAGATTTAATCCTAATTAAAATTGAACTTATCTTATTTTTATTATGAATTATTATTTCATAAGTATATTATAGTGTGATATCATCTCTCATGGTACAATATGTCTTTCTTCCAAAATCGTTTAATCTTTTTTGAAACCCGTTGTAGCGTGATTACTTCTTCTATAGTGAAACATTCCTTAAAACTCCATAACCACAAAAATCACATTGTACAATCATTTCAATGTATTACCATTTCTATGGTGAAAAAATTATATGCAAAACATATGATATTGTGTGACACATGGTGATATAGAATTATATTTATTTTTGTAGAAAAAATATCCTCATGTGATTATAAAACTCTCCCGACCTCTATGGTATCAGTTATTTATAAATCCTAAATCTTATTTGGAATTATTTTTAGCTTCTTTGTTAACTAAACAAACCAAAAAATGATTAGAGGGGTTTTTATATAAAAATCACCCCATTTGAGGTTTTTATCAATTTTTCATCATATATTCATCAAAAATTATTTAGTGATGAGCATCAATAGGAGTTGAAACTTCCTACCTTAATTAATAGCATAAATGATTCACTAATAACTAACTTCAATATCACATGATTAAAGTTCAGTGTGAAAAACAAGAGTTTTTTGTGCTCATTAGATGAGTTATATTTGTTGTCAACAAGGAAGGTAACATTTGTATTGACGAAGGTGTTAATATGTGTTAATAAGATTTATAGAAGTGATGGAATTTATTTAACATTGAGGGAAAATAATGGTTTGAGGCTATATATTATATTTCTATAATTCAAGATAGACTAGAAAATTACATGTGATGATTATTGAGATAGTTTTTAATGTTTGGTGAAATCCATTAATGAAAGGTTACCAAAACCATCTACAATAGTTTATATTGGAATGAGGAGTTGACTAGGTGAATATATAGAAGAAACAAGTATAATTGAATTAGGAGCTAGATAAAATTAGACTTTGAAGAGAAAAAGTTACATATAACCCATATTATGAAAATATAGAATGAATGATACTATTCATACTGATCAACATCATTTAGATGAATGATGATAGTGAATGAATTTGATGCTTAAGTGAAAAAATATGAGATATATGAATTAATATATTTGAGTGTTAACATTCAATAAGATACTTTGAAATTGATTTGAGTCACTTTTCAATTACTTAAATAATTTCCAAAGTAATTTAAATTAATTTAACATGTTTTATAAGTCCTTAAAGGGATTCAAAGTGAATATGAGGTTACTTGAGGAAATTTGGATTTTTAGTAGGTTACAAAAGTTATATTGAGGTTTTTAAAATGCTTCATAAATACGATCTAGGTAATCTGTAAGCTACATAAAGGTATACCTAGAATGTGTAAGGGTAAACTTAAAGATACTTACATAAAGGTCATCTCTTCCTGTGGTCACAATTGTTAACATAAGGGTAATATGAATATCCAATAGAGATATGTAAGGGTTATCACTATTGTAAAAGAGTTGTGGATGAGTCAATAAAAGAGACCTACATGAAGTTAATTAATAATTTTCTTAAAGTTCATCTAATCTATGTGGTATTGTGTAAAGGTATATCCTAGCAGTTTCATCAGCTATGTAAAGGTAGCGCTGAATGTTTTCATGCTATGTATGAATCACTTGGAATCTGTGTAAAGGTAACTCTTAAGTCTAGAATTATGTTTTTATCAGTATTTAAGGATTTTTAGGATTATATTTCATTTATATTCATGGATTAAAAATTATAATGGGATTGTGATACAAGTTGAGATTGAAGGAGGACCAAGTGAGGAAGATGATGGTGATGAGATGAGTTTCACATTGTAAAAAAATGGGGTAAAATGAATAACTTATCATAGTGGTGAAATATTTGGATAATATGATTAAATTTGAGAAAGAGAGACTCATTTATGTTTTGGTTCAAGCTATATTTGAGGTCATTACGACTTTCTTGTAAGGTGAGATCTGAAATTCAAAATTATGAGGACCACACCATTGTAATTTGTTAGTTACTATTTTAATATTCCCTCAAAAATATAAGTAGACCAAAATCTATCATGGGGATCTCCACACCATGGAATACATTATTTTTGGTATGTTTTATAGAGATTTGGAATAAATTTAAAGTTATGATTTTTGTTGAAAATAAGTATGGGGTGTTTTCAATATTTCATAAGGAAAGAGATCCTACATACTATAGGATTTAAATGAGCATGTTGACCAAGATTCAAATAAGTTTTAATAATGGATAAATTGGGTATATTTTTAACCAATCTAGAAGAGATGAGATCAAGCCTATCGATATCTATGGAGTTTTAAAAATTCTATTTTGGAAACAATTATTTATAATATTATTTTTTAATATATATGTGAAGAAAATAATAATGGAAAAGTGATTGAAGAATTAGAGAACTCATGAATACTGAGTGGAATAGAATTTTGAGATCCCCGATATATCCCATATTAAATAAGTAAGGAATATTTTTAAGATATTATCCATATAATAAGGAAGATACTTATGTTCCAAGGTATTAAAAATGACGAGTACAACCAAATCATGTGAAGATTTATAAATCCTAGTAAGATGGATGGCCATGTTCTTCAAAAGTCCTAACCGTATGGACTTAAAGGTGTACATGAGTAGACTAGCTGATTCAGTCCCATCATGGAGGTAGATCTAGGTCAAGTGGGTTATAATAATCTTGAAATATGAGGAGATATTACATTTCTTGGATCATAATATTATAGTGTGAAGTGTGAAGATACATACTATCTTATATGATTCAGGAGATAGAATGAAATGCAACTATATTTTTATAGGACTAAAATGATCCTTGGTGTTGTAACCAATTTTGTAAATAATGTTTAATCCATGGTTGGGGTGGCTGGCTAATCATGAAAATGAGTAGTCTTTTACTTCAAACCTTTTAAACACTCATGTGATGTGGTATTATAATTTTTGTTACATATAAGGTGAGGGTGAGTAATATCATATTGAGTAGATCAAGGTTATAACCACCCATAGTGGTTATGATTAAAAAATAATTCATAAAAATAAGTTATATCAACGATTCAAACACTCCCCCGCTTAGTGATCCTATCGATCCAAGGGTATCACAATTGGTATTAAAGTAGAAGTTTACTCTAAAAGATGCATGAATCAGTTGAGATTAGAGATATTGAATTTTTTCAATAGTAGGTACATACATATATTTAATGGAAATAACTATAATATAGATGGAATAATATGCCACTTACCTTTATCACATGTCTTTTACGTAAGTAATACAATGATAGTGGGATTTCCATCCATTAATAACAGTCCTATGACCCATAATAACAAGATAAATATAGAGGTTGGTGGAAAAAAATTCATATAGATATGTTTTTCAGAGATGGTATATAATAAATTTAGTAGACTTCATACTATAAATGAGATTTGGGACAAATTAAGTAACAATTTTGAAGGAAATATTAAATACAAGGAATCAAAAAAAATGAGTTTGGAGGAGTATATTTAAAGATATTAATGATACCAAGGAAGAATATATTGATGACTAATTTACTAGAGTCCATGAGGTAGTTAAAAATCAAATAGGTTATAGAGAGTAGACAAAAGTATCTACCATTTTCAAAAAGATGATTAGATAATTTATAGACATATTTGATCAAAGGTTTCATCTTTGGAAGATAGATAATATATATCTTTAAATGAACCTAAAAATACTCACATAGCATATGAAATGATATAAAAAACTATATTTTAAGAATAAATAAAAATATTAGATTAATTTTTAATCATTGATAAAAGGTAAATAATGAGAATATGAAAGTATATAATTAGAAAAAAGAATATGTAAAAATGAAAGTGACATACATTGATGAGATAAAGAAAAAAATAAAGACATTTGAGCTAGAAAATATATCTTTGAAAAAGGAAGATAAATATAAGACACAAACTATCTATCTAGAAGCTCAAAATTTTATAAAGAATGTTATAAAAGATATCACCCAGTTTGCTAAGTTTAAAAGAGAATCTTCTCAAGATAGTGTTAAGACAGATTCCATTAAGGAAGGTAAACCTGTACCTAAATAGTTATAAAATAGATATTATATCTCCAATAATGAAGGTTTAAAAAACAAATGTGAGGAGTTTTTGACCAATAAGACTAATTTGAGTCCATTATTCACATAACAAAATAAATATGAAAATGAGTCTACAAAATCATAGGGAAAAAAGTTATATAATTTTGAAGGATAATAACATTTTTTTGGGTAAATTAATTAATAATATGGAAATCAATATTTATAGGTTACTTATAGTGGTATGAAATGTAAGGGCATGATTTGTATTATTACTGGTTTAATATATCATTTTTAGGGAAGTAGTAAGAACTAAGGGGAAGATTTAGCAAACATTTGAGGTGAAATTAATAGAATATGCAATATTTTTTTAATGTAAGAGGTAAATCCCCATTTTTTTATTAAATTAAATAAACCCCTTATTATTATGTGTAGATGAATCACATAACATGACCATTATAGGAAAATAGGTATACATTTCTAAGAAATTGGCTTGAATAACCTGAACCATAGGTATGAATAACACCTAAAGTCCTGGCTTGGCTGATCTGGACTCTTCCAGGTGCCCGCCCTAATATATTTCACCACCCATCATCACCCTTCATGCCTTCTATCTGACTAGAACCACTTTTAGAAAATTTTGTGAACCACCATCCACCATTTTTGGACCAACATCCATCATTATCACTCGATCCCCAGGCCTTCTATACCACTATCCTTCAACAAAACCATTATCACTATAAAGAATCACATCACCGGAAGGAGAACTGAACCTCAAATCCATCAAATATTCCAACGTTTCCAAGGATAAGTATCACATTAACATCAAACATTGAGAAATTTACCATCAAAACCCCCTATGCTATTGTGGCATGTTGGAAATTCTCCAAAGTTTTAGGGCTATTTGGTTTTTGTCCTAGCCTGATTCAGTATTATAGGTATACCTAAACCACTAGGACAACATCCCAACTACATAGAAGATAAAATATGATTTCAATAATGCATCTAATATATCCAACCAAAATAGATTTGGGTGTTTGGAATAAATATGTGGAAATAGTGTTAATGAATGTGACAAATCTATGGAGTACATGACTATTCTACAGAGAGAATTTCCTTATGGTGTAAAAAAGAAAAAAATTTAGAACGAAGTGAAAGAGAAGTCATAAAATATAGAAAATTTCATGAAACCTTGTGATCATCCCTTTAAGGATGGGAATATTAAAAGAGAATGCCTACAAATTTGTTTAGCCTAATTTACTATGTATAAGAAATTATAGAATGATCAAATAAATGTCATGGCTAAAGGAATGTAGGGTATTTCAAAAGTAGAGTTCAAACATCATGGGATTATATATATAGTCACTAACTTGAAAATTCCAAAGAATATGTGTCAAATCTTTGATAAAGTTTGGAATTTCAGGAATAACTATATGATTATCCTTCTAGACCAACCATAATTGATTAAAATTTATATTAAATCATAATAAAACGAGTTTAATTTTATTACTGAGGAAAATAATACATCTCCACATATAGAAAAAATTCCTAAGAGGAAATAAAATATATAACTTATCAAGGAAACTAACATGAAGAATAGAACTTCACACATTTATATTAGACGAAAAGATAAGTCTTGGTGGTGAATAAACTATCAACATTATTCCTTAAACTGAGGAACTAAGTGGTCCATCCCTATTCCATTTTAGTTTTTTTATTATGAACTAAATTTTATGGAATTCAAGAAGTATAATGAGTGATGTAATTTTTTTTCTTAAAATGGGCGGTTCTTTATAGATATTATAAGCTACCATGATGATGTATAAGAGTAGAAACCCCTAAGTGGGAGAAAACATGAGGATATTCTGTCATCATTAAAACTTTTAGTGAATGAGAAATTTTCTAGAAATATTGAAAAACTAGATTAATGAGTTATTTTAATCACAACTAAAACCCTTTATTATGATTTTACCACACATATTTATGATTTTTGTGTTATTTGTTGCAAAAATGTGAAAATATGGTGATTTATTACATACACATGAATGAATTTTATGGTTTTACTAATAGTTTCTCATGTTAGATATTTTTCCTAATAAATCCATCGTTAAGAAATGCCTAGAATGAGCTCTATGAATAATATCTCATATAGATTATTATTATGGAAAATATTGAAAACCATAGTTGTATCTATATTGTTTTATAATTTTTTATATCCCATGTATTATTAGTTTATATTAACTAAAGGATATTTTCTAAGAAAAACTAGATGGTGTCAACTTTTTATCAAGTGGCACAATGCAATAATGTTGATTTGAAAAAAAGGGAATGATTTTGATAAATTTTAAAGGGACAACATGGGGTGAAAAGAAAACCCCAATTACATTTTTTGTTTATTTTCAATAAGGGTGGGGGGGAATAGTTTATAGATTGAAATTAGTTATAATGGAGGTATTGAAAACAAATATAGATTGGGATATTGTTGTTCCCATTGGATGATTTATATTTTTTTTCAATAAGGAAGGTAACATTTGAGTAGACTGAGATGAAAATATTTGTTGAGAAGTTTTAGTGATGTCTTGGAGGTGATTCCAAATCAAATGGAAATTGATATTTTAGGATATATCTTGGAGTTATATAATTCAAGACAAAGTATCAAGTTACATGTGAAAAACAATAATCTAGTTTGTAATACTTGATTATAAGTGTTTAAGAAAGGCAAACAACACTATCTATAATAGTTTATAATGTAATGAGGATATGTATGGGTGAATATATAGATGAACCAAGGTTAATTAAATTAAAATAATACTGAAATTATAGTTTAAATAGGATTTTTTGGATAAATCATCCTATGATGATCTATCTTGAAGGATTATTTTTAAGGGTTAAACATCATTTGGATGAAGATTTATAGTGAATTAATTTGAAGTTTAATTGAAAAATTAGTGTGCTACATGAAATACTATACTCGAGTATTTACCATGCTACAATATACTTTGAAATTGAGTTGATTCACATTGGATTTACTATGATATTTCCAAAAGTCATCGGAATTATTTTGAAATTAATTTAAAGTGTTTTAGAAGACCTTGAGGTGATTCAAATTAAATCTAATCTTACTTAAAAAAATATAGATTTTGAGTAGGTTACATCAGTTATATAAAAGTCATTATCATGATACACAAAGGTGGTCTAGAAAACCCATAATCTATGTAAAGGTAATCTTGATCTATGTAAGGGTAACCATGAAGATACCTACTTAAAGGCCATATCTAACCCATGTAAAGGTTGTATGACATTCACGTATGGGTAATGAGAAATTAAATAATATCTATATAAAGGACATAACTTCTATAAAGGATCTATAAGTTAGTCAATGTAAGATACGTGCATAATGTTTATTTCTAAGTTGTGTAAAGGTTATTTAATATATATGGTGTGTATTAAGGTATGGCTTGGAAGTTTCACTGAATGCATAATGTCAAGTCATGATTTTTTTCATGCTATGTATGAGTCATATGGTATTTGTGTAAAGGTAACTCTTAAGTATAGAATTATGTTTTCTAAAGTATTTTTACGATTCAGATGATGTGAATGCACTGATCTTCATGGATTAAACATTATAATGGGATTGAGATACCATATTATATTGAAGGAAAATCAACCTAAGAAGATATTGTTGCTGATATGAGTTCCATGCTATAGAAAAATGGAAAAAATGAATATAATTTCATAGTGGTGTGTGTTTTAGGGAATATTATTACCTAGGAGAAATGGTGGCTTATTACTGTCATGGTGGAGGCCTTGTTTGAAGTCATGATGACTCACATGGAAGATTAATCTTGATATTAAAAATAACAAGGACCATGCTGTGGTCATTTCCTGGTGACTTTTTTGAGAATCCCTAAAATATAAAAGTAAACCAAGGTCTGGAATGAGGATATCCATGCAATGGAATAAATCATTTGTTTTCATGTTTCATGTAGATGTTATATAATTTCAAAGATATTAATTTTGTGGAAAATAAGGATATGATGTTTTTTGATATCATAAAAGGAATTAAATCCTAAGTATTATGGGATTTAAATTATAATGTTGAATGAGTTTGAAATAAGTTTGATTGAGATATAAATTAATAATATAATTGATTAATTTTAAAGACATGAGATCACTATTTTTGAGATTTATGCTATTTCAAAAATTCCATTTTCGGAAACTATTATTCATGATATTATTTTTTGAATAACTATGTTTAGAAAATAATAATGAAAATTTTATTTAGTAATTGTATAACTTGAAAATATCAACTGTAAGATAATTTTGTGAGTCTCAATACTTCAGATTATCAAATAAAGAAAGATTATTTCGAAGCTGAGAGCCCTCGAAGAAGGAATAGACATGTGTGCCTGAGTATTCAAAGTGATGATAGAATCAATATTGTGTGGATATATAAAAATATTATCATGTTATATGGACATGTTCTTAAGAATAAATTTCCAAAAAGACTTTAGAGTGCCCATGGGTAGACAAATTGATCATGTCAGTTCATAGAGGGGAATCCACATCTTGTGGAATATAATATTCCTAGTATAGAATGAGGTATTTCTTTGTTTGGATCATAATATTGTACTAGGTAGTGTGAAGATGTATAATCTCTTCTGTGACTCAGGATCTGAAAAACAATGAAATATATCCTCTAAAGAATAAATTTCCATACAAAATTTATAGTGCACATGGGTAGACTAATTTATCATGTTTGTTCATAGAGGGGAATCTACATCAAGTGGAATATAATATTCCTAGTGTAGAATGAGGTATTTCTTTTTTTGGATCATAATATTGTAGTGGGTAGTGTGAATATGTATAATATCTTCTATGACTCAGGTTCTGGAAAACAATGTTACTCACTATTGACAGGGCTGTGATGGTCTTTGGTGTTGTAACAACTTTTGGGTATTGTGGTTAATCAATGGTTTGGGAGAATAAAAAATCTTGACAACGAGTAATATTTTATGCTGAAATTTTTAAATAATTATGTTATGTGATATTATAATTTAGGTTTCATATGAGGTGAGGGTGAGTAATATAAAATTTATAGGATCAATGGTTTAACAAAAAATAGAGGTTTAGATTAAATAGGATTTCCTAAAATGATATCAGATCCCTAATTCATCACACCCCATCTTAGTGATCCCACCGATAAAAGGGTACCATTGATTTAAATGAAAATTTCCTCATAAACCCCTTCCTTGATTATCATTCTCTTCATCACTAAAAAAAATTTCCACATAATATAAATTCAAATACTCTTCATATTTTTTAATTTAAACATGGTATTTCTCTCCATTTGTGAATAAAATAGAGGAATATATCCATATACAATATCTCTAAATCACTAAAAACTTCTTCCCATTTTTCAGTGAAACCAAAAATCACATCTATGAATGTTCAAAAGTGAGGGTAATAAATCCAAACAAAGAATCCACAAGAGCTATTATTCCATGATATAAATAGAAAAATGCAATGGGGATTAGGGGTCCTTTCTCCAAAACATTAAGTGGGATAGATATTGTTAGAATCCATGAAAAAATTAATTCCTTTAAAAACTATCCTTGGGTAGTTCCTTTGTAATAATGTACACAACTTGATTTTTTTTGACATTTAATCAAACGTCATTATCACTTATTCAACCTTCTACTTGATAAAATGATAATTTATCTCAATTTTATTTTTCCTTTAGTGATTTACCTGATTTTTATAATATTTATAACACTTGAGTTTTCACACAATAATTGAATATGATATTTTAAATAAACTCCAACATCCTCATGTTGTTTATTCATCTATAAAAATTTTGTAAATTTTTTGGGTAGCCACAATATACTTATCTTCTATAGTACTCAATTAAACTAAATCGCATTTCTTTGTTATCTATGAAATTCATATCCCTATGGGATTGAATGACATATATATTTTTGACTTCTGTTAATTTGTAGAACTAGCCTAATATGCATCCATAAATAACAATAAAAAATACCATGAACAATAATTATAAAAGATTCCAAAATATAATGTTCTTTTGACTTTTGATAGTATCATTTTTATAATTGTTTTATGGATTTATTTGTTATTATTTTTAGTGAATTGTGGATTAGAAAGAGGAAAATACAATGTTGGTCATGTAGATATCAAGTATAATCAGCTCCCTATAAACTTTATATATTCTATCACATCATGTATATTTCATTCAACAACCCTTGAAAACATCATCCAAATGGATTCTGATGTTGTATTTACATTGGATTACTCTATTAAAAATTCTTTTAGTTACTCCTAGAAATACTTAGCTTGTGAAATAAAGGTTCCATGCCATTATTGTGTTACCTACAAACCAATGAAAAATGTTAACTAACTAATCATTGAAAAATCAAATTTTCACCCCATTTATTCAAAAAACAATTTTTTATTACATGTTTGATCCACTAAATATTATTTCATCAATATAAATAATCACAATCATTCATTTATAATTATACTTTTGGATATAACTGTTATCAGAAACTCCACCTAATATAAAACCAAGATTTTCAAGATATTATTAATGTGATGAATTAAATTCTCACAGTTATTGTTTTAGTCCTTATAATTATTTCTTAAACCCAAAATATTTTCTATAATAGTAATGAATAATAAATACATATTTATTTTCAACACACACTTAATATTTTGGAAATAAATTATAAAATTATGATTTTATATACATGTAGAATAACATGAATAACCTTTTCCCAACAATGGGCAAGAGAAGTTGAATCATCTCTAGTCTTGAAATAGGTAAGAAAAACTCATATATATCAATAAAATAAATTTTTGGCTATCTCTTACACACCATAAATGCCTTGTTTAAAATTATCTTTCCATATATGTTGACTTTTTATGGAAAACACATTATGTTTTGGTGATCTTTTTCTTTCGAAAGTGGAACAATTTCCAATGTTTGATTCTTCTCAATTTTTTAAAGATATTCATGTATCAATTTGATCAAATTTTCATCCTTGTAAGAAACCTAAATACTCTTTGTATGTATTTGAGCTATATGTGATGTGTTTTATATATTTTTCATCCTTTATGTTTTTACTATATATTTCTATTCATTATTTATATTGAATTTAGTCCTACTCTTTGACCTCTTTGTTGTTATTGATATTGATTCATCATATTCATCATAATTGTATTATATAGAATCATCTATAACTCCTTATGATCCCTATAAGATGATAATTTTAGTATAATATTCCTTTTAATTATTCTCAATGTTTAGGTAATTCAACTAATTGGTTTCAAAATTCTACTGTTTTTTTCACCACAATGATGTCATGAAATTAAAATATTTTCATCAATTTTTTGTAGCACTTGTACACCTTTATATTAGATTAGTAACCAATAAATATACCTTTATCCACATGATATTTTAAATTTTGATTTTTTTATTTATTTAAAATAAGTAACTTTTTTTCTAAAAATTAAAAAGTAATGTAACATCAACTTCTTCCCATAACATATCTCATATGGTTGGTTCTCATTATGCATACACAAAAAAAGAACTAATGGAAATATATATTGATGCTGACAGTGAATCCTTAAAATAAATCAGTAGTAGGTATTTCTCAATGATCATCATTCAGGATATGTTTTTAATAACTCGGTTCCCCCCTAAAAAGCTCCATTTTCTTTATAATTCCAGACAAGTGAGACATATTGTCTTATATCATGCTTCTCATGATAATATTCAACATGATTATTGGTAAATTTTGAGCCACTATCACCCTATAATTTTTAAATTCTCATCCCAATAATACTATATTCTAGTCTCTAATAACATGTAATACATATAAACACTTTATATTTGTGAGAGATAACCATTAGCCATTCCATCCTACTATAATCATTATTGAAGAAAATATAGAATCTTGTTTCCATCCATAGCTTTAGAATATATTTGATCACACACAACTCAAGAATTTTTTTGACCTTTTGTTCTTTGGATTTTATATATTATAAATAATATTTCCCATTTTAAAAGTATAACATGTTTGGATATGACCACCTGAAAGTTTAGGGATATCTTGATCTCCTTCGTACTTTATCAAATATTCCAATTTTTTTTGGATCATGTAGGAAATACTTTTATTCTAAAACTAGTTCTCTTATTCCTTAATCAGAAACCACATGTATTCATCTTTAATAATGAGGTAGTGATTACTTTTTGAGGTCTTTCCTTATATCATAATTTCACTATCTATTATTTTTATAATGAAAAACATTTTAGTGAAATTTATCACATTTCCTCGACCACATAATTTACTCAAATATAAAAAATTATGACCATGGTCATTAGCTACTAAGACCTATATATAACTTATGTTTTTTCCATTGATTTTAGATTTACCATAGCCAATAATATTTATAAATTCATCATGAAAAAATCTGAAATCACTCTCTATTTCGTGATTTATTCCAATGAAAAGATCCCTATTTCCTATCATTTGAGAAATACTTTCACTATAAAGGATTCACACCATATACTAATTTGTTTCTATCAAAGAAATCTCCAAAATATTATCCTTATCATCTATTCCCATATTAATCCATGTTTGATGCTTCACCTCATTGGGTGGTTAATATATTTTTTCTTCCACCAGAAATAATTGATCAAATTCATCATATAGGGTTAAAAATGGGTTTATGTATTAAAAAACATGATAATTCATTCCAATGATAAATATTTCCTTGATGAGTTTCATTTAGAAAAATTGATTATATTATTAATGATAAATTCATAGGGTAACATCCAAGAAATTATAAATATCCATTAAAAACATTTTACGAGTAAGAATTTTTTCTCATATATTTTTGTTTCTCTTGTTCCTTGAAACACATTTTCTATGGAACACATGTATTGAATATGTTCTATCTTTTACAAATAATAATACTAAATTTTTAGAGTAAATTTTTTGTATATTTTAATAGTCTATTAACTTTTAGGTATTTTTTGAGTCATCCAAATCAATATTCCTTTGAGGTGTCAATGTTTGAGTCTTTATATCAACAAACACTATTTTTATTATAGTCAATCCCCACTTCATATTTTCCATTATTTATGAAATGTTGTGTTTGTGGGAAATCTTCCCTATTCTCATTTGGATAACTAAGTCTTACATATACATTATCTATTTCCCTTGCATTCCGGTTTCCTGATGTCATACTGAGAGACATAATACTTCCTTTATCATCAACCTTTCATTATAAAATTACAATATATACTTTATGTTCTTTTATCATTTTGACTTTAAGATTCATTGTATTAGTTAGGATATTAATTATTTTATTCATATTAATAATTTTCATTTTACTTTCAACCAATTTCATTGATTTTTCTATATTTACATATTTGAGTCACTCCATTTTCAACTTTAACTTGGATTTATCTTATTTTTTCTGCTATATATAAAGTTTGGAATCACAAAAAACATAGTTTTCCATTTTTTTGTCTATTCAAAAATATATTTCATCAACTTTAAACTATATTTATACTTTTAGGTCAAATTTAACCTCAATAAAGGTGTTTTAAACATAATTTTCCTCCAGTTATGGTTTTTATATGGAATCTATAAGGAATTTCATTGAGGTATTTTCATTCATCAATTTTTTACAACTTCATATCTTCTAATCTAGCGTCTTATTCTGAAAGAATGTTTTTATTTTTTAAAAACGTATAAATTTAACAACTCTTTACCTTTAATTATTTTTATCACTCCTTATGAATGATTTAACTTTATCATCATATCAAAGATTCTTAGGACACTTTGTAGTGAGGTACCTATATTTTCTACACTTATTGCAAGAAAATGAAATCTTTCAATTAAAATTTATTTTAATTTATTTTACAATTTATAAAAAAAATCCATAACCTCATTGACTTATATATATTAAAAATTATCCTAAAATGTGATTATATTCAACACCTTAAATTACAATTCCTGATATTTATCATTTTTTTGAGGAATTTGTTTTATTTTTCCTTGTCTCAAATGAAATAAAAGTTCTATAAACACTACCTAATATAACATCCTTTGAATCCTAATCTTAGGTCACTGGTAATTTCTCATTATATAATGGTATAAATATTATAATTATTTAAATTTTTAATTTTTATATAATCGAGGATTTATATGAGTTTATACATGTCCTCCATAATAAAATTACAATATCTAAGAATCCATTAATAGATTCATTCAGGTGTATCATCAAGTACTCATACTTGTTTTTTAGAACCTATAATTTTTATCATGCACCTTGGAATCACCTTTTTAGATTCTGAGTAATTTTTCTAACATGAAATTTATTATATATACACTAAAATGGGTACATCATATTAAAAAATATAACCTAATAAATATATTTAGATATACATATGTTGGATATAAAATACGATTAATATGATCACATGGATACTACCAAATCTTATGCATGGTTTCCTTCATCTATGAATCAATGATTTGATTTATTTATGGAATGATAGATCATTAAAAAATTTATTTATTATCAAACCTCTACTAACATTCATTATTGGTAATTCATTTTGACTTTTATGAATCAAAATACAGCCTTAAACTCCATTAATTGAATAAAGGGATCCTATATAAAGTTTGGATATCCTCTTACTGGGGGTGGGTGAGTAACATGCCATTATCTATCCATATCAGATTCTCTCTTCAATCCTGGTCAAATATTTTTCTTTGATGAAGAAGGTGTTAACACACAGTTGAATATCTCAGGATCCTCTCATAGTGCAAGACGATTCTTATAAGGACCCGACCTTAAACATTACATAATATTTAATTAAATGAATAATTCACATTGAGGATCTTTTCAGGTTTAGTGTTTTATAGAATTAGGACATACCTATTACATATCAAAAGATTACACGGTAGTCATATCTACACAGTTTCCATTTTTTTCATAAAATAAAAACTCTTGAAAAAAAATTCATGTCTAGTTCCATGTTTTAGACAACATGACTTTTCCTTGATCCCATCCTTGACCCTATTCATCTTTAATTCCTATGAAAAAATTTCAAAACATGGGATGAGCATAAAAATCTTAGTAAGGGTTATAAAAAAAAGAATGAAAACATTTGTTCATAAATACACACAAAACATGAAATCATTTACCTACCTCATGAAATCATAAGATTAATGAAAGACACATAGAAATAATTAATCATAAAGGTAACTTGTGGCATCCATATCATACTTACATTGTAGCTATCATAGCTACATAGAGATTTACTTTGGAATACCAATTACAGTATATTCCATAAATCTCTTAGGAGAAACATTCACATTTACCTCCGTCACGTTACCCACTGCATTGGGGAGCTATCACAGGCTCACCCACCCTAGGTTTATCACGAAACCACCTGTATACATAAATATTGACCAAGATCCATAACATGATCATAACACATAACATAAGCATAAAGGAAAGATAAAATTTCAACATTTCAATAACAAAATATCATTTCAATATATTGAAATAATAAACCCATTCTCAAAATCATTTTCAATACCAAAATATGTAAAAAAAGTATATGGTATTTATTTTTTCTTTTAAAAACATTACGACTTGTTAAGGAAGCCAAAGATCAAATAATACTCGCGGCGGCGGAAAGGTCATTGTCACTGCTTACGTAAAAAAAACATTCCTTTTTGTTATTTAGTAAAACTATTAATATAAAAAGATTCCCTTTGAATAAAATGAAATGTTGAAGGGGATTATACACAGTATAAAATAAAGTCGTGTATAAAACTAAAAATGCCTCAATGAAAGGAGATTGAGAGGAAGTCCCTTACCTTGTGTCTGACTTGACTCGATCATTCTTTAATATCCTGAATAATAAACTAGAGTTAATTTTATACTTTCTTAAGAACCTTTTTCAAGTTTATTATTCCTTTTATATAACTTATTACCATGTTATAAACATTATGCAATCATTTAAGTTAATAACGTTCGTTTTGTCGATATTTGGTACATGAGTTAAAAATGGACTTCTTATAAATACATGTTGTTCATGTGGTAAAAGGTTCATTATATCCAGAAAGATATTCATGATTTAGATATCATATATATCATATATATATATATATTGAATTATTCATTTATACGAAAGGAAATGCACCGTTCATGGAGACGGTAAGCCATACGTACGCATGAACCCTACTTTCATTTCAATTTATTATTTTAAATAAATTAAAACATAATGATACTTAGGTATATTATAATTCTAGTATAATATCATATATAATATCATTAAATATATCCTTAATACATCCCACATAATGCATTAACGAGTCATATCACTTTGAGGGGGCGGTAGTCCGCACTTCCTCAAATGACATTATCGTATTTACCCACTATGGAAACCATAAAGGCGTGATCTAAATTGGAAGTAAAGAAGAATAATAAAATCATAAAAATAATATTTATCATATATAAATACATTTCCATCATAATGGACACTATGAGAGGTGGTAATATGTAATTTAACAATCATCGTTTCGTGAGGCCTTAGTTTTCCATCCACAGAAACATTATTTTCTTCATCCATTAGATGGAGATGTGTGTAAGTGTAGTTATAATCTTTCTCATAACAAAATAATAGTATATTTAGTATTCTGGTGTTGTTACAAAACAAAGTAATAAAAAGAATTTAGGGGTTAGAGAAGTAAAATAAAAGAAAAAAATTTAAGAGAAACAGTTACCTTTAATTAGGGTAACTTCCTTTGGTTTGAACCAAAATGACTTTTTGAAGTGCCTTATTCCTAAAGTAAGGCTTATAGGATTAAGAGAGGGATGTAGGGAGATTAAATGGGAAGATTTTGGACGAGCCAAATGGCTTGAAAGGTGTGTGGAATTGGTTAGAAATGTTCTTCTTTTATAAGGGGGAGGAGGGGCTCTTTAGGAAAGTGTGAAAATATTATTTTATAATATAATTATATTCAGTTTATAAAGGTAAAAAAATAATTATAGTCAAAGATAAGATGACTCATGGTCGAACTAAAATCATCCAATCAGAATTTGACATGTTTTGGATATTATTTTAATCATTATAATCTTATTTATTTAAATGATTTATTAATGAGGTAAATATTTCATCATTATTATGTCAAAAATAAAATAATTTAATTGTTTTATAAAAATTATAAACAAAATACCATGATGTAGGAAATAATTTTATCTTTCTGATGAATATTTATAGATAGAAGGATAATTTATATAACCACTTATAAAAATTAATTTACTAAAATATATTTTCTTTTGTCATATTTTCCTTTACCTTAAGTTAATTAATCTAAATTGTCATTATCACTCCCAAGTGGATCAATGGGGTCCCAAAATAGTCCTAAAGATTCCCATGGTCATAAATGACTCAACCAATATGGTTTGGACAAGTGTTAAGGTAATTTTGAATTATTATAATATTCTTTTAACCTTGAATTACCCTATTTACCTTTAACCGCGGTAAATTAAAGTCAAATGTTACTATTCAACAAAAATTATTTTCATCTTATTGAACCAAATTTTACTTCTTGATAAAAACCATTTTTGTCGAATTTTTGAAATTCAATTCACAAAAGTTTTAAAATTTCATTTAAATGGAAAAGTTAGTTTTTTTAACTACCTCTAAGTGGTTTCACTATTCATCAAAAATTGAAGTTTTTTAGAAAAATACCAAAACTTCAGCCTAAGCTATATTTGATATTCCGAATTCAAAAATGATGCCTATTTTTAAAAATTCAAAACATAGAAGTGTAATTAATTAATTTTAAAATATATTCCCGTAATCAAAACAAATAGCGTGTTTTTAAGAAACAATAACTATCAAAAGTTTGATACTTGTTTATGTCCAATTTCAAAGTGAAATTAATTCCAATGACCAAAATTGGATTAAATGGTAAAAATATATTTTAATTACACTTTAAAATGAATTAAAAATATAATCTAACCATATAAATGAATTATATTAAAACATAGTTTTGAATTAAAATACAATATTTTCACTATTCAATAAAAAAATGAACTTTATCAGAAAAATTCAAAAAATTTACAAAAATTAAATTTTGATGTCCCTATTCTAAAGAAGGATTTTATTTGATCATATAGAATGTATTAAAGTAACCAAAATTATATTTAAATAGGGTTCTCCATTAAAAGGTGGTAAATCGAACTTTTAATGTAAATTATGCTTAAAATTATATTTATTCGGATTTTAGGCCTCTAACATTTATTGGATGCATGTAAATACATTTAACAAACACGTATAATCATATTGAAGTTCTTTTTTTTTTTTCATTCCAACCAATAAAATGTCTAGGAGTTAACTACCATTTAAAATAATAATATTATATTATTAGTGTGCAACGTAAGATTCCAATGAAACCCGTTGTTGGGTATCGGGTACGCTATCAAACATAGAAACCCCTTTAAAGTAAAATTAATATTTAATTCACAAATTTTAATAAATATGAAATATGTCTTATTCTTCATTTACCTAAGATGTTACATCCATTTCCCCTTTTGGGAATTGCGTCCTCACAATTTTTATTCACTTATCAAAATAAGTGGGGGTATTTATCCCTCATAGAATTTTTAGATTCCCACGTTGCCTCTTCAACCATATGGTTTTTCCAAAAAAACCTTTACTTGGTGAATTAACTTACTCCACAACACTTGACCTCTATGGTCAAGAATCTGGACTGGTTGTTCTTCATAAGAGATATTCTCTACCAACTGAACTATCTCTGGCTCAAAACATGAGATGTACCTTACATATACTTTCTCAAAATCGAAACATGAATAACATTGTGTACCTGGGATAAACTTGGAGGTATATCCACTATATATGTAACTGATCCAACTTTCTCTATAATTTCATAAGGTCCAATGAACCTCAGACTTAACTTTCCCTTCTTACCAAAACGCATCACACTTTTCCATGGAGAAAATTTGAGAAAGACATGATCACCTACCTCAAAGGAAAGATCCTTCCTCTCATTATCAGCATAACTTTTCTGTCTGCCCTGAGCTGTTTTCATGTGCTTTTGAATCAACTAAACTTTCTCTACCATCTCTTCTACCAATTCTGGTCCCATCAGCTTCCTTTCACCTAGTTCATCCCAGAATGCTGGAGTTCGACAATGCTTTCCAAATAATCCCTCAAATGGATCCATCTGTATACTAGAATGAAAGATGTTATTATAAAAAAATTCAACCAAAGAAAGATGTTGGTACCAACTTCCCTGGTAATCCATAGAGAAAGCACGTAACATATCCTCCAAGGCCTGAATTGTTCGTTCTGACTACCCATCTAATTGAGGATGAAAAGATGAACTAAAATTTAATTCAGTACCCAATGACTTCTGAAGGCCTTTCTAAAAGTTAGAAGTAAACCTGGGATCACGATCAGATGCAATGGAGAGGGGAACTCCATGCAACCTGACTATATCTTTAACATACAACTGAGCAAGTTGATATAGAGATAAAGTATCTCTAATAGGAAGGAAATGAGTAGATTTAGTCAATCAGTCAACTATAACCCAGATTGCATTATTACCTCGAGATGTCTTTAGTAATCCTACAACAAAGTCCATGGATATATTTTCCCATTTACACTCTGGAACCGGTAAAAGATGAGGCATTCCTTTCGGTAACTGTCACTCTGATTTAGCCTACTGAAAATTCAAACACTTCATAGTAAAATAAACAATATCTCTTTTCATTCCATCCCATAAGTAATACTCTTGAAGATCTCTGTACATATTAGTACTTCCAGGATGAACTGAAAACAGAGAACTAGGAGCTTCACATATCAACTCATTATTCAAATGTGAATAACAAGGAACACATAATATCTTTCCAAATCTCAAAACACAATCATTATCAATGTTAAAATCATGAAACCTACCCTTCTGAACCAATAGAACCTTTTTCTGAAACTTACTGTCTTCCTTCTGCGCTTGCTTAATTCTGTCTGATAGAGATGTTTTCACTGACACCTGAAACAAAACAGATGAATTTACTGTAACAAAAACTTCTATGCCAAAGTTCATCAAATCAAAAACCAACTGATCTCATTCCAAAAGTTACATGGTTAATGAATTATTTCGACTCAAAGCATAAGCCACTTTATTTTCTTTCCACGGATGATAAAGGATCGTGAAATCATAATCCTTGATTAATTCCAACCATCTCCTCTGTCTCATGTTCAATTATTTTTGAGTGAATATATACTTCAAACATTTTTGATCAGTATATATTTCACACTTCACTCCATACAAATGACGCCATCAAATTTTTATAGAAAAAAAACAGAAACTAATTCCAAATTGTGTGTAGGGAAATTTAACTCATGTGGTTTCAACTAACGTGAAGCATAAGAAATTACCTGATCATTTTGCATTAGGAAACAACCCAGTCCTTTCAAATAAGAATCACTGTAGATAACAAACTCACCATTTTTGGAAGGCAGTGAAAAAACTGGAGCATTCAACAATCTTCTTTTCTATTCCTAAAAACAATCATCACATTATTTTGTCCAGATGAACTTAATACCTTTTCGAGTTAACTTAGTCATTGGACTAGATAACCGTGAAATTTTTTCAAAAACCTCTAGTAATAAACTGCTAAACCAAGAAAACTATGAATCTCGGTTATATTTGTGGGTCTTGGCCATTTTTCAACAACTTTTGTTTTAGAAGGATCAACAATTATGCCATTTTTTGAAACAATGTGACCAAGGAAAGAAATTTGTTGTATAAAAAACTCACACATGCTGAATTTACCAAATAGTTTATTTTCCTTTAAGGTTTGTAAGATAACCCTTAAACGACTTTCATGTTCCTCCTTACTTTTGGAATAAACCAAAATATCATCAATGAACACAACCACAAACTTATCCAAGAACTCACAGAAAATTCTATTCATAAGATCCATGAATACAGCAGGTGCATTGGTTAACCCAAAAGGCATAACTGCAAATTCATAATGGCCATATATAGTACAATACGCGGTCTTTGGAACATCTACTTCTTTTACTTTCAACTGATGGTACCTCGACCTCAAGTCAATCTTTGAAAAATAATGAGCTCTCTAGAATGGGGAAAACATCATTTGATGGCCCAACATCTACTGAAGTAGTTTCAAAGGATTTCACCACCCCTTTCTACTTTTAGTCTGACAGCTTTCCTTTGGTTGATTTCATTCTTGGACAGTCATTGGAATAATGAACCATTTCATTGCACTTAAAACATTTTACTGATTGTAAATCAGATTTTGTATTACCATTACCCTGACCTTTTTCAGTGCAATTACAAGCCTTATGTCCCATTTTACCACATTGGTAGCACTTACCAGAATTCAAAAGACTTTCCCCATCATGCTTTTTACCACAACTTTCGCAAACTGTAAACTTAAGTTTCTTACCATCAAACTTTTTGAAGAGTTATTCCCTTTCACCTGCCACCTTGACCTCTTATTCTGTTGTTTTTCAAAGAATACCTGATCATTAGAAAATTCCATTTCCACCTTCTCTGAACAACGAACATGTTTTTCATAACTTTTGAACTCACAAGAAGCTAAATCCCTTTGATACATTGTCTTTAATCCTGAGTAAAAAATGGTAGATTTTACTATCAAGATCTCGTATGAAATTTAGAGCATACCTTGCCATTCGAGTGAATTTTTCTTCATAAGAAGCCACTGAGTCAACCTCCTTCCTCAATTCCAAGAATTTTTTTCCATCTTAAGATGAACCACCATAGGAAAATATTTCTCAAGAAACATACCTTTGAATGCATCCAAATCGAGAGCATCAATCTCCTCACTATCCCTGATATTCTTCAGCATCGACCACCAATGATCAGATTCACCTTCAAAATGGTAAAAAACAAGACTAAACTTTTGATGTTCTGAACAACCCATGAAATCAAAAATCTTCTCCAGTGCTTTAATCCACCCTTAAGCTAGCACAGGGTCAGATGATCCTCTGAATGATGGGGGATGTTGCCTCATGAAATGCTCCACTACTGACATGTTTCTCTGTGGTTGATCTGGATGATCTCATATATGGATACCACCACAATTTATATCATGAGTCAACTGTTCCATCACTATAAAAAACTGTTCAGTTCTGATTCCGACCATCTCAGGTTGCTGATTTGGATGGTTGTCTTCCTCCTGATGTCATCCCAACATAGCTTCCCTGTTTCCTCTATGGAAAACCATTCTGAACACAGAAATTTCTTTCACGAAGCAACATGGTAATATTTAAATGCTATATCATATCAATATTACCAGAAATTAATTTATGGACATTTATTTAACAATACCCTAACTCCTAAAGTTATCTAAACTAACCTCTGATACCAACTATAAGGACCCGGCCTTAAAAATTACATAATATTGAATTAAAAGAACAATTCACATTGAGTATCTTTTCAGGTTTAGAGTTTTAGAGAATTAGGACATAACTATTACATCACAAAGGATTACAAGGTAGACATATCTACATAGTTTCCATTATTTTTTCATAAAATAAAAACTCTTGAAAAAAAGTCATGTCTAGTTCTATGTTTTAGATATCATGACATTTCCTTGATCCCATATTTGACACTATTCATCCTCAAGTCCTGTGAAAACATTTCAAAACATCGGATGAGAAGAAAAAGCTGAGTAAGAGTTATAAAACAAAGAATTAAAACATTTGTTTATAAATACATAGAAAATATGAAATCATTACATACCTCATGAAATCATAAGATTTATGAAAGACACATAAAAATCATTAATCATAAAGGTAACTGGTGGCATCCATATCATACTTACATTGTAGCTATCACAACTACATAGGGAGTTACTTTGGAATACCCATCAGAGTATTTTCTTTAAATCTATTAGGAGAAAAATTCACATTTACCTCTGTCACATTACCCAATTCATTGGAGAGCTATCTCGGGATCACCCACCATAGGTTAATCATGGAACCACCCATATACATAAATAATGCCCAAGATCCATAACATGATCATAACACATAACATAAGCATAGAGGAAAGATAAAATTTCCACATTGTTATAACAAAATATCATTTCAATATATTGAAATAATAAATCCATTATCAAAATCATTTTCAATACCAAAATATGTAAAAAGAGTATATGGTATTTATTTTTCCTTTTAAAAACATTATGGGTTGTTAAGGAAGCCAAAGATCAAATAATACTCGCGGCGGCGGAAAGGTCGTTGTCACCGCTTACGTAAAAAAAACAATAATTTTTGTCATTCAGTAAAACGCTTCATATAAATATATTCCCTTTAAATAAAATGAAATGTCAAAGGGGTTTATACACCGTATAAAATAAAGTTGTGTATAAAACTAAAAATGCCTCAATTAAAGGAGATTGAGACGAAGTCCCTTACCTCGTGTCTGACTTGACTCGATCGTTCTTTAATCTCCTGAATAATAAACTAAAGTTAATTTTATACTTGCTTAAGAACATTTATCAAGTTTATTATTCCTTTTGTATCACTTATTACCATGTTATAAACATTATGCATTCATTTAAGTTAATAACATTCATTTTGTCGATATTTGGTACTTGAGTAAAAAATGGACTTCATATAAATACATGTTGTTCATGTGGTCAAAGGTTCATTATATATGGAATGATATTCATGATTTGGAGGTCATATATATCATATATATATATATATTGAATTATTCATTTATACGAAATGAAATGCACCGTTCATGGAGATGGTAAGTCGTGCGTACACATGAACACTACTTTCATTTCTATTTCTTATTTTCATGGAATTAAAACATAATGATAAATAGGTATATTATAATTCCAGTATAATATCATATATAATATCATTAAATATATCCTTAATACACCCCACATAATGCATTAACGAGTCACATCACTTTGAGGGGGCGGTAGTCCGTACTTCCTCAAACGCGATTATCATATTTACCCACTATGGAAACCATAAAGGCATGATATAAATGGGAAGTACAGAAACATAAGGAAATAATAAAAATAATATATATCATATATAAATATAGTTCCATCATAATGGCCACCATGAGAGGTGGTAAGATGTAATTGAACAATCATCGTTTCGTGGTGCCTTAGTTTTCCATCCATAGAAACATTATGTTCTTCATCCATTAGATGGAGGTTTGTTTAAGTGTAGTTCGAATACTTCTCATAAAAACATCCTAGTATATTGAGGATAATGTGTTTTTTACAAAATAATGGAATAAAAAGAGTTTAGGGGTTGGAGAAGTAAAATAAAAGAAAACAATTTAAGAGAAACAATTACCTTTAATTTGGGTAACTTCCTTTGGTTTGAACCAAAAGGACTTCTTGAAGTGCCTTCTGCCTAAGGTAAGGCTTCTAAGATGAGGAGAGAGATGTAGGGAGATTAATTGGTCAGATTTTGGATGAGACAAATGTCTTGAGAGGTGTGTGGAATTGGTTAGAAATGGTCTCCTTTTATAAGGGGGAGGAGGGGCACTTTAGGAAAGTGTGAAAATATTATTTTATAATATAATTATATTCTGTTTCTAAAGGTCCAAAAATCATTATAGTCGAAGTTAAGATGAGTCATGGTAGAAATAAAATTATCCAATCAGAATTTTACATGTGTTGGATATTATTTTAATCATTATAATCTTATTTATTTAAATGATTTATTAATGAGGTAAATACTATATCATTATTATGTCATTAATAATTTATTTTAATTGTTGTATAAAAATTATAAAAAGAATACCATGATGTAGGAGATATTTTTATATTTACAATGAATATATATAGACAAAATGATAATTTATATATCCCCTTATTAAAATTAATTTACTAAAAGATATTTGCTTTTGTCATATTTTTCTTTACCTTAAGTTAATTAATCCAAATTGTCATTATCACTCCCAAGTAGATCAATGGAGTCCCAAAATCTACCCAATGATGCCCATGGTTGTAAATGACTCAACCAATAAGGTTTGGACAAGTGTTAATATAATTTTAATTATTATAATATTCTTTTAACCTTAAATTAGCTTATTTACCTTTAACTGCGGTAAATAAAAGTCAAAAGTCACTATTCACCAAAAATTATTTTCATCTTATTGAACCACATTTTACATATTGATAACAACCATGTATTTAGAATTTTCAAAATTCAATTCACAGAAGTTTTAAAATTTCATTTAAATGAAAAATTTAGTTTTTTTAACTACCTCTAAGTGGTTTCACTATTCATCAAAAATTGATGTTTTTCAGAAAAATACCAAAACTTCAGCCTAAGTTATATATGATATTACGAATTAAAAAATGATGTCTATTTTTCCAAATTCAAAATATAGAAGGGGAATTAATTAATTTTAAAATTTATTCCCGTTATCAAAACAAATAGTGTGTTTTTAAGAAACAATAACTATCAAAAGATTGATACTTGTTTATGTCCAATTTCAAAGTGAAATTAATTCCAATGAACAAAATTAAAATTAAATGGTAAAAATATATTTTAATTACACTTTAAAACAAATTAAAAAGATAATATAACCATATAAATTAATTATATTAAAACATAGTTTTGAATTAAAATATAATATTTTCACTATTCATTAAAAAATGAACTTTATCGAAAAAATTAAAAAAAAATTACACAAATTAAATTTTGATGTCCCCATTATAAAGAAGGATTTTATTTGGTTATATAGAATGTATTAAAGTAACCAAAACTAGATTTAAAGAGGGTTCAGCATTAAAAGGCGGTAAATCGGCATTTTAATGTACATTATGCTTAAAATTGGATTTATTCAGATTTTAGGCCTCTAACATTTATTGGATGCATGTAAATACATTTAACAAACACATATAATCATATTTTAGTTATTTTTGTTCATTCCCTCCAATACAACAACTAGGAGTTAACTACCATTTAAAATAATAATATTATATTATTAGTGTGCATCGTAAGATTCCAAAGAAACCCATTGTTCCGTATCGGGTACGCTATCGAACATAGTAACCCCTTTAATGTAAAATAAATATTCAATTCACAAATATTAATAAATATGAAATATGTCTTATTCTTCATTTAATTGGTATGTTACATCCTTCTCCCCTTTTGGGAATTGCGTCCTCGCAATTTTTAATCACTTATCAAAATAAGTGGGGGTATTTATACCTCATAGAATTTTCAGATTCCCACACTGCCTCTTCAACCATATGGGTTTTCCACAAAACCTTTACCTGGTGAATTACCTTATTCCGCAACACTTTCTCTCTACGGTCAAGAATCTGGACTGGTTGTTCTTCATAAGAGAGATTCTCTTCCAACTGAACTACCTTTGGGCTCAAAACTTGAGATGGATCTGGCATATACTTTCTCAACATTGAAACATGAAAAACATTGTGTACCTTGGATAAAATTGGAGGTAAAGCCACTCTATACGCAACTGATCCATCTTTATTCAGAATTTTACATGGTCTAATGAACCTCAGACTCAACTTTCCCTTATTACCAAAAAGAATCACACTTTTCCATGTAGAAACTTTGAGAAAGACATGATCACCTACCTGAAAGGAAATATCCTTCCTCTAGTTATCTGCATAACATTTCTGTCTACTCTGAGTTGTTCTCATGTGCTTTTGAATCAACTGAACTTTCTCTGCCATCTATTCTACCAATTCTGGTCCCATCATCTTCCTTTCACCTACTTCATCTCAGAATGCTGGAGTTCGACAATGATTTCCATATAATGCCTCAAATGGAGCCATCTGTATACTTGAATGAAAGCTGTTATTCTATGAAAATTCAACCAAAGAAAGATGTTGGTCCCAAATTTCCTGGTAATCCATTGAGAAAGCACGTAACATATCCTCCATGGTCTGAATTGTTCGTTCTGACTTCCCATATGACTGGGGATGAAAAGCTGTACTAAAATTTAATTCAATACCCAATGACTTCTGAAGTCCTTTCCAAAAGTTAGAAGTAAACCGGGGATCAAAATCAGATACAATGGAGAGGGTAACTCCATGAAACCTGACTATATATTTAACATACAACCGAGTAAGTTTATCTAGAGACAAAGTATCTCTAATAGGAAGGAAATGAGAATATTTAGTCAATAATTAAATTATAACCCAGATTGCATTATTACCTCGAGATGTCTTTGGTAATTACACAAAAAAGTCCATGGATATATTTTCCCATTTCCACTCTGGCACTGGTAAAGGCTGAATCATTCATTTCGGTAACTGTCGCTCTGCTTTAACCTGCTGACAAGTCGAACACTTCATAGTAAAATCAGAAATATCTCTTTTCATTCCATCCAACCAGTAATACTCCTGAAGATCTTTGTACATCTTAGTACTGCCAGGATGAACTGAAAACAGAGAACTATGAGCTGCACATAACAACTCATTCTTCAACTGTTAATCACAAGGCACACATAATATCTTTATAAATCTCAAAAAACAATCATTATCAACGTTAAAATTAGGCAAAATACCCTTCTGAACCAACAAAACCTTTTTCTGCTACTCACTGTCTTCCTTCTGCGCTTGCTTAATTCTTTCTAATAGAGATGTTTTCACTAGCACCTGAAACAATACAGAAGAATTTCCTACAACAACAACTTTTATGCCAAAGTTCATAAAATCAAAAAACCAAAGGATCTCATTCCAAACGTAACATGGTTAATGAAGTATTACATTTTCAAATCAAAGAATCAGCCACTTTATTTTCTTTCCCTGGATGATAAAGGATCGTGAAATCATAATCCTTGATTAATTCCAAACATCCCCTCTATCTCATGTTAAATTATTTCTGAGTGAATATATACTTCAAACTTTTGTGATCAGTATATATTTCACACTTCACTCCATAAGAAAGATGCCTCCAAATTTTTAAAGAAAAAAAACAGTAGCTAATTCCAAATCGTGTGTAGGGTAATTTAACTCATGTGGTTTCAATTGACGTGAAACATAAGGAATTACCTGATCATTTTTCATTATGACACAACCCAGCCATTTCAACGAAGCATCACTGTAGATAACAAAATCACCATTTCTGGAAGGCAGTTCCAAAACTGGAGCATTCACCATTCTTCTTTTCAATTCCTGAAAACAATCATCACATTATTTTGTCGAGATGAATTTAACAACTTTTCAAGTAAACATAGTTATTGGACTAGATAACCATGAAGAAGTTTCAACAAACCAATGGTAATAACCTACCAAACTAAGAAAAATATGAATCTCGGTTATATTTGGGGGTCTCGGACATTCTTCAACAACTTTTGTTTTAGCGGGATCAACAATTATGAAATTTTTTGAAACAATGTGACCATGGAAAGAAATTTGTTGTAACCAAAACTCACACTTTCTGAATTTCCCAAATAGTTTCTTTTCTTTTAAGGTTTGTAAGACAACCCTTAAATGACTTTCATGTTCCTCCTTACTTTTTGAATAAACCAAAATATCATCAATGAACACAACCACAAACATATCTAAGAACTCACAGAAAATTATATTCAAAAGATCAATGAATACAGTAGGTTCATTGGTTAACCCAAAAGGCATAATTTCAAATTCATAATGGCCATATCTATTATGAAATGCAGTCTTTGGAACGTCTGCTTCTTTTACTTTCAACTGATGGTACCCTGACATCAAGTCAATCTTCGAAAAATACTGAGTTCCCTGGAGCTGACACAACTTCATTTGATGGCCCAACATCTGCTGAAGTAGTTGCAAAAGATTTCACCAAGCCTTTCTTCTTGTAGTCTGGCAGTTTTCCTTCAGTTGAGTTCTTTGTTGGACACTCATTGGCATAATGACCCATTTCATTGCACTTAAAACATTTTACTGACTGCAAATTAGATTTTGTCTTACCGTTACTTTGATCTTTTTTAGTGTAATTACGAGCCTTATGTCCCATTTTACCACATCATTAGCACTTACCAGAATTAAAAAGACATTCCCAAGCATGTTTTTACCACAATTTTCACAAACTATAAACTTAAGTTTATTACGATCAGACTTTTTTGAAGAGTTATTCCCTTTCACCTGCCACCTCGACCTCTTATTCTGTTGTTTTTCAAAGAATACCTGATCATCAGAAAACTCCATTTCTACCTTCTCCGTACAATGAAAAAGTTTTTCAAAACTTTTGAACTCATTAGAAGCTAAATCCCTTCGATACTTTGGATTTAATCCTGAGTAAAAACGGTTGATTTTACTATCAATATCTCCTATGAAATTTGGGGAATAACTTTTCAGTCGAGTGGATGTTTCTTCATAAGCAGCCACTGAGTCATCCTACTACCTCAATTCTAGGAATTTTTTTTCCATCCTAAGACGAACCACCTTAGGAAAATATTTCTCAAGAAATATACCTTTGAATTCATCCCAATTGAGAGCATTAATCTCCTCATTATCCCTGATATTTTTCACCATCGACCACCAATAATCAGCTTCACCTTCAAAATAGTAAACAATAAGACTAACCTTTTGATGTTCTAAAAAACCCATGACCTCAAAAATCTTATCCAATGATTTAATCCACCCTATATCTAGCACATGGTTAGATGATCCTCTGAATGATGGGGGATGTTGCCTCATGAAATTCTCCACTACTGACCTGTTCCTCTGTGGTTGATCTGGCTGATCTCGTATATGGATACCACCACCATTTATAGCCTGAGTCAACTGTGCCATCACTATAAAAAACTGTTTAGTTCCGATTCCGACCATCTCAGGTTGCTGATTTGGAAGGTTGTCTTCTTCCTGAAGTCGTCCAACATAGCTACCCTGTTTCCTATGCAGAAAACCATTACAAACATAGAAATATCTTAGCCGAAGCAGCATGGTAATATTTAAATGCTATATCATTTCAATATTACTAGAAATTAATTTATGGACATTTATTTAACAATACCCTAACTCCTAAAGTTATCTAAACTGACCTCTGATACCAACTATAGGGACCCAGCCTTAAACATTACATAATATTGAATAATTCACATTGAGGATCTTTTAAGGTTTAGAGTTTTAGAGAATTAGGACATAACTATTATATCTCAAAATATTACAAGGTATACATATCTACAAAGTTTCCATTTTTTTCATAAAATATGAACTCTTGAAAAAAAGTCATGTCTAGTTCCATGTTTTAGACAACATGACTTTTCCTTGATCCCATCCTTGACCCTATTCATCTTTAAGTCCTGTGAAAACATTTCAGAACATGGGATGAGCATAAAAATATCAGTAAGGGTTATAAAACAAAGAATGAAAAAATTTGTTCATAAAAACATACAAAACATGAAATCATTTACTTACCTCATGAAATCATAAGATTTATGAAAGACACTTAGAAATCATTAATCATAAAGGTAACTTGTGTCATCCATATCATACTTACATTGTAGCTATCACAACTACATAGGGAGTTACTTTGGAATAACCATCATAGTATATTACCTAAATCTCATAGGATAAACATTCAAGTTTACATCCGTCATGTTACCAAATGCATTGGAGAGGTATCTCAAGCTCACCCACACTAGGTTTATCACAGAACCACCCGTATACATAAATAATGCCCAAGATCCATAACATGATCATAATACATAACATAAGCATAAAGGAAAGATAACATTTTCACATTGTAATAAAAAAATATCATTTCAAGATATTGAAATAATAAATCCATTCTCAAAAAGATTTTCAATACCAAAATTCGTAAAAAGATTATATGGTATTTATTTTTCCTTTTAAAAACAATACGACTTGTTAAGGAAGCCAAAGATCAAATAATACTCGCTGTGGCGAAAAGGTCGTTGTCACCGCTTATTTAATTTTTTTTCCTTTTTTCCATTTAGTAAAATGATTCATATAAAAAGATTCCCATTGAATAAAATGAAAAGTAAAAGGGGTTTATACACCCTATAAGATAAAGACTTGTATAAAATTAAAAACGCCTCAATGAATGGAGATTGAGACGAAGTCCCTTACCTCCTGTCCGACTTGACTCGATCATTCTTTAATATTTTGAATAATAAAATATTGAAAATTTTATACTTTCTTAAGAACCTTTTTCATGTTTATTATTCCCTTTATATCACTTGTTACCATCTTATAAACATTATGCAATAATTTAATTTAATAACGTTCGTTTTGTCGATATTTGGTACTTGAGTCAAAAATGGACTTTTTATAAATACATGTTGTTCATGTGGTCAAAGGTTAATTATATCCAGAATGATATTCATGATTTGGATATCATATATATCATATATATATTGAATTATTCATTTATACGAAATGAAATGCACCGTTCATGGAGACAGTAAGCCATACGTACGCATGAACGCTACTTTCATTTCTATTTCTTATTTTAATGGAATTAAAACATAATTATACATAGGTATATTATAATTACAGTATAATATCATATATTATATCATTAACTATATCCTTAATACATCTCATATAAGGTATTAATGAGTCACATCACTTTGAGGGGGCGATAGTCAGCACTTCCTCAAATGAGATTATCGTATTTACCCACTATGGAAACCATAAAGGCGTGCTATAAATGGGAAGTAAAGAAGCATAAAAAAATCATAAAAATAATATATATCATATATAAATATAGTTCCATCATAAAAAACACCATGAGAGAAAATAATATGTAATTGAATAATCATCGATTCGTGAGGCCATAGTTTTCCATCCATAGAAACATTATGTTCTTCATCAATTAGATGGAGGTGTGTGTAAGTGTAGTTTTAATCCTTCTCATAAAAACATCCTAGTATATTGAGGATAATAGTTTGGTTACAAAATAAAGGAATAAAAAGAGTTTAGGGGTTGGAGAGCTAAAATAAAATAAAACAATTTAAGAGAAACCGTTACCTTTAATTTGGGTAACTTCGTCTGGTTTGAACCAAAAGGACTTCTTGAAGTGCCTTTTGCCTAAGTTAAGGATTCTAGGATGAGGAGAGAGATGTAGGGAGATTAATTGGTCAGATTTTGGATGATCCAAATGGCTTGAGAGGTGGTAAATTTTCATTTAAACGAAAAAGTCAATTTTTTAACTACCATAAAGTGGTTTCTCTATTCATCAAAAATTGAAGTTTTTCAGAAAAATACCAAAAATTCAGCCTAAGATATATTTGATATTCCAAATTCAAAAATGATGTATATTTTTCAAAATTCAGAACATAGAAGTGGAATTAATTAATTTTAAAATTTATTCCCGTTATCAAAACAAATAGCGTGTTTTTAAGAAACAATAACTATAAAAAGATTGATACTTGTTTCTGTCCAATTTCAAAGTGAAATTAATTACAATGACCAAAATTGGATTAAATGGTAAAAATATATTTTAATTAAACTTTAAAACCAATTAAAAATATAATCTAAACATATAAATTAATTATATTAAAACATAGTTTTGAATTAAAATAAAATATTTTCACTATTCATTAAAAAAATGAACTTTATCGGAAAAATTCCAAAAATTTACACAAATTAAATTTTTATGTCTCCATTATAAAGAAGGATTTTATTTGGTTTATAGAATTTATTAAAGTAACCAAAACTATATTTAAAGAGGGTTCTCCATGAAAAGGCGGTAAATCAGCCTTTTAATGTAAATTATGCTTAAAATTAGATTTATTCAGATATTTGTCCTCTAAAATTTATAGGATGCATGTAAATACATTTAACAAACACATATAATCATATTCTAGTTAGTTTTGTTCAGTCCTTCCAATACAACGACTAGGAGTTAACTACCATTTAAAATAATAATATTATATTATTAGTGAACCACGTAAGATTCTAATGAAACCCATTGTTGCGTATCGAGTACAATATCGAACATATAAACCCCTTAAAGGAAAATTAATATTTAATTCAAAAAATATTAATAAATATGAAATATGTCTTATTCTTCATTTACCTGGGATGTTACAATTCTAGTGGCTAGTAGTATCCCTATAGTGGCAAGAGTGCATATGATATCTCTTTGAGATCACAATCAATAATACTTTATCACGTTCATCATATATATAGTTTATAAAATTATAGGTACACAAATTTATATGTTATATTATTCAATGTATATTGGTTCAATGATGATATATCGTGCATATAAATGGGTTTCTTCCACTGCGTTGATCATAAGATGACCTGATGAAACCCATCAGAGGTATCTGAGTAATTTTCATCATAAAATATATATGATTTTTTATATTTTCGTAAATAACACAAATATAATAAGGTGTATTTGGACATATAATTTTGTATGATATGATGTGGCTGAATGTCAGTTGTTGGATCACTTACATAATTTCATTTTTTCTTAGATATAAGTTACAATTGGATTGTATCGTAGAGTTTGATACTACCATAACCAATGTTTTTTATTATGTGATAATATACAATTTTGGTGATATTTTAGTATATTATTGAACATGTGATTCATGAAATAAAAACATAAAATCATAATGAATATATAGAGGATATCATTAATTATTATTATTCCCTACATAAGTGTCATTGAGGATGTATGAGTAAGGAGAAATAGGTTATAAATGTTATCACTAACTATAATGTAAATATCATGTAAATAAGGGATGTTAATTAATGTTATATTAACTGGAAATACAATATACTATTACTTATGATAGGTACCTATATAAGGATTAATGGAACCTTCATAAAGAGCAGTGAGACCTGTGTAAAATTACCTATGCATAGAGAACTACCACCAACATAAGACAACCACATAGGACTCCAAATCATTGTTCATGAATTATAATGGGGATATCATTCATAAGATAAAAAAATACCTTATAATTTATAAAATTAATTTTTATGAAAAAAATTATTATAGTTTATAAATTATTTATAAATGATACTTTTTAGACATTGTAAATATGATATTTTCAAGCAAAAATTAAATAATAAAATTTCATATAAATATATTAGGTTAATTAATTAAATAAAACGTTTATTTAGTTATTATTTTTAAATATTCATTTTTATAAACTATTTATGTAATGATAACATTGTGTATGCATTAATTTATAAGACAAATTTCTTGTTAAAAAATTTTCATGCTATACACTACATGCTAGAAATGACATCATAATATTTAGTTTTCATTTACCATGAATTTGGTTTATAATTAAAGTTATTACTAGGAATTAAATTGTTTAATATAGTTTATACATATTAGGTATTATAGTTATGATGAAAATAAAATTTTCATTTAGTAAAGTATCCATGGGTAAATGGACTTTGGGACAGACTTCACACTAGTATAGTGGTTTATGTATTATTCTTGAAAAGTGGGGGTTGGATATTTGGGGCTCAAAGCATACTTATGTAGATATGTTTAATCTCATATAATTATAAATATTTACATGTAATGTTCATGTAACATATAAATGGGATAATTTTATATGTGTGTAAATATGTTTATCAACAATTTTTGGGTGAGTAACACATGCATTGAGTTTTTTAAGGAGTTAGACATTTATATGGTTTCAGAATATTAATTTAGAGTATGGAATAGGGATTATAAAACTAAATCATTAGAAGCATGCATGCATAGAGTAATTAAATATGAGATAAGAAATGTTTCATGGGATGAAATAATTATGGATTTAATATTCATTAATTGCATATTAAATTGGAAATAATTACAAACCCCCCTAAAATACTAAGTTTGAGATTAATTCCAATGAAATCTTATGATAAGACCTCGATCATAAAACTGGGCAGTTTCCTACAAAATTTTGGTTTCTATGTGTTATCATGTGTAAAGAATAGTGTAAATGGACAAAAATAAGTGTTTGGTAACTAAATAACATAATGATATTTGGGTGACACATAGCTAGGAAACCCTTCTCATTGGGATACTAGTGGAATAATGTTAATTTTATACCCATATGATGAATTTGGGTAAAGAGTTTTCTACTAAACATCCAAGAGTCATATGTGATATGATTGATAAGTTTATTTTCCTAAATAACTAGTTGATTAGAGGACCAACAAAACATACCCATTAATTTATTAAATAATGATTGTGGCCCACTAAAGGTAATGATGTATGGGGTTATCTTTTTAGTGGGAGTATTTTTATTAAGTTTCCTTGATAAAAAGATATAAAACATGATACCCACCGATATATATTTCTTTGTTATAGATTATTAAATGTATCATGTTTATCATTTTGAGGTCTCTTATAGTTAAAACCTATAAGGATATTCTTGACTGATATTTAAGGTCAAGAAGTGTTATCAAATGGAAACATGATGATAATATGGATGTGATTTTTTTGAAATAAACTTCTATATTATAGAATCATGTTTATTAGATGACATCTCTGCACCATAAAATTGTGCCGATAAACATGGACTCATATATAAGAGATAATTGAAGAAAATTTAATTGGATCTATGTGTTGAAAAGAGTGAAATAGTTTGTGAATTTTAATATTGAACAAATGATCTAATTTAACCATCTGAATTAATTCTGGAATTAGAAAATTGTTATTATCTTCCATTCATAAATAGAAATTTTTTTATGTATCTTGTATGGACAAGATGAGATTTTTGATCATTATTAAGAACAAGATTTATTCTCTCTCTATATATATATATAATAAATTCTATATGTAATATATAATATGGTATGTCCCAAACGAACCTGAGTATACCCTAAACCGGTCACCCGAGACGATCTGCGACATGGCCTGAATGGTGTTCCAGATCCCCACGGGCTAGAAACTAGTGCCATGTATCAATAGAGTACACAAAGGGAATAATTTTTCCCAATGAATAATAAAGAAACTATGTAGTGAAAATATGAATAAAATAATTCTATATAAAAAAATTGAACTGAACATATTTTATACAAAATCTAAAAAATTCAACCAAACCATGAAATAAGACCAACATAACCAGATGACCACATGATTTCCATGTGACCCTAGGATTCACTCTCCAACACAAAGATTAATCATTTCCCAATGCGATCGAACTCAAACTGAACCTACAATAGGGATAAAAACAAAAAAGAACTATAGGCGTGAGTATTAAAACTTAGTATGCTTGCCCAATTATATACTTTCCCTATGCACTTAATTTATAATAAACGAGACATCAATTTTCAAGTTTGACAACAGTATATCAAAGTATTAGTTACTAAAATTTTTACTTAAAAATGTATAATTAATTTTCTTTAGTCATTTTCAAAGTCTAGTTCGAACCTTTAGTGGAACCATATGATTTTCAAGTGGAAGGTGATGATTTCATTTTCAACTAGAATAAAAGAGTTTGAATATAATTTATATTTTGAAAACATTTTTTATAATATATTTGGGAACCCAGACATCACTTTCCAAGAAAAATACCACACTAGAGTACCAGAGTAGTTTCATATCAATGGAAATGTAAATAGACATACAAGTATCATAATCATCATTGTGAGAAGATAAAAGCTAACAGATATAGGAGAAAACAGTAGATAAAGAATAATCCAGAATACATCATACATAAGACCCCATCTCCAGTAGCATGCCACACAATATGAAATCAAAATTCTCAATACACTCAACCACACTCTCCTAGGATAGATCGAGGGAAAATCCCATAGCAATAAACATAGTATATCCACATACTATGGGCCACTGGTAGGTATGTGACCTACCAGTACAAACATCATTCCTAGAAAATTCTATCAATATGATAGGTTTCTATGTCTTAGATATATAATGGGGGTGACCCAACAAATGCTTTCCGAGAATTCAATCACAACATATAGATAATAATAATTTACAACAGGCCTCACCCTGAGTCTCACAAATGAAAAATCTCATGCATTAAAAAAATAGATCACATAGGGTTCCAACTGAGTAACCCTAATAATGGATCTTGATGATTCAACAATGAGGTAATCCCATACATTATTCGAGAAAAGGCATGAGAAAATTCTAATAGATTTTTTGAAAATAAGCATTTTCATCAATTTCACAAGGTTTCCCAAATGGCCATTAATCATTTCAAAAAACCAAAATTGATATAAAATAAAATTCATCTTTCAAAAAGATTTTAAAAACATGACACCTTATATAACAAAGTCATTTATTTAATTTCCTTTCAATAATTCAATCACACTTTCAAGACAAAACCATTTTCTATGAAAATGAAAATCAGACCACAATTCATTACCACCTAAAAAATCAATTTCAAAATCCAAATACACACTTCATTGAATGTAAAACCATTGAAAACAATTTCAAGAAACCTAAATCTAACATTACACATGATTTTTTTTTTAAAAAGTCTAATCTATTCTTTACTTACCGTTATTTAGTAATAAAATCCAACCAGGAATTTCATTGAACAATTAGTGTGCGCTATTTAACAAAACAAGCCTAATTATCACAAAATGATGATTAAAATTACCATTTACACATAAAAAATTTAAACCAAGGTCCACATACCACTATTTATTAGTCATGGAATGTGTGAAAATCATGAAACTAACATTTATTAAATTCAAAAGGAAAGTGTATGGGAAATCCAACCTTAGATCCATGGAGAAATGACAACGCACCGCTGAGAACACTCCAAGAGGGTTCCAAAACCGTAGATCTACTAAGAGAAACCATTAATGATAAAAAACCTCAATATAAACCAAGGGGAAAACCAAATCCTAGGTTGAAATGACCATGAGAGAAGAGAACCCCAATAGAAAACAAGATAAAGAGGGAGATGGAGAGGAGAAGAGGAGGTTAACTTAAGAGATCTGGCCAAAAAGTTGATGAAAACCCCTAGATCCACACCCAAGGAAGGGGGATATGGCATGGAGAGTAAGGGGAGAGCCCGTTAGGGTTGTACGAACTGATTAATGAAGGAAATGGATGATTTGTGTTAAAAATCCGAAGAGGGTATAACTAGAAAACCCTAAAAAATAAAAACCAAGAAAGTTGCATGGTTAATACGCATGGTTTGAAAAATTTTATAGTAACTATGAAACAACCACTGTTTGGAAATAGATAGCCACATGGGTACCTGGAACTAACCCCATGGTTGTATGGTAGCTGTGTGGTAGGTTCTGTAACATACTCCATGGTTTCTTGGATTGACCTCATGGTTAGAACTAACCATACGGTAACGGTGCACCAGTGTCTTCTAAGGACAAACTTCTTAGATTTCACCAAAAACTCCCAACAAAGCTAAGGATCAGCCATGGGAAAAAACTTAGACAAGGAGACTATTCGAATCTCAACACCCTTTAAACCAAGAACCTGAGAAAATATCTGAAATTCCACTTAGCTGGAGCACAATCCATAAATTAGAAAAACAGGGTGTGTCAATTCTCCCCACCATTAACACTTTCCACCCCCAAAAATCCATGAAACATTACAGATGATTGATCAATGCCCAAGGTATCCATTTTAATAGGATCCAACCTCTTTAAATCAATAAAATTTCACCGATCACCAATGAAACTCAAGATCATTTTCCAAAATGATACAACATTCCAAAACTACCTTTTAAGAACAACTAGAAAGATCAAACCACTAGAAAAAGATCACCAACATAGTGGATATCTGAATGGACTCCCCAAAATTAGAAATTATATATCACCCAATAATTCTTAGTAGAAAACTCAATGAGACCTGCAGTGGGTTTCTTCACCATTAAGAACCACTTAAGAACAACCAATGAAAATTCAACTTGAACCAAAACTGGCCCTCTCCCACACATACCAACCATAACTTCCTCACAAAGGCATATAAACACAAGGCCAAGAAGAATGCGACACAACCATTTAATCTACCCACTCCCAAACAGAGGGGAAAAGAATGGAGCCAATACCTTTTACATGGACCAAAAACCTCCACCACCCGGGGTGGGGAGGGAAGGGGCCCAATTATTGGACCACTAAAACCACAACCGACAACTACCCACCACTATATAGATAAAAACCAAGACCACTCCCAATTCACATGGGTTATCCACACTATGATAATGATAACATCCACTTAATTATATTGGTGGAGGCATGATATTAAAAAAACATCCAATATTCGAAGAATTTATTACTATGTGCCAGCTTCACCCCGAGACCTATGGCTGGAGCTCTGATGGTTGAAACATCTCCAACATCTCAGTTAGTATTTGAAAAACCTAACAAGATGCATGAATTACTTTCTTAGAAAGAAGAAAAACAAGGATTCCTATAAAGGAAACCACACCTTTATTTAAATAAGGAGTTCACCAAAAGACCCACTACATCCCCTAGATTTCAAAAACCAAGACACCACTAACATAATCTCCATAACATGAGAAACCATAAAATGAAAAGATCATTATAAAAAGAAACTTTAATAAAACCCCCAGCAACACATAACTTTTTAGGATTTCCTCCATGAAGCTTTCTAGAATATCCCTGAAAAAATCACTGAAAGTGACCCAAGCATCCACAAGCATGATAGGGATTAGGAACAACTAGACATGAAGAAATCTTGTGACACATCTTGGAAAACTGATATCGTATAAATACCTCATTCCCATAAGGGTTTGATGAAATATCTTGGGGCCTTTTGATTCCATGGCCCACTCCACCAACTTCCAACTGATTTCTCATCTTCATACCAAAATCATCCACACTGATCTAAGGTATTGAAGGAGGGAGGAATACATCAAAAACTCTCACCATAACAACTTAAACATGAGAGCTATGACTCACCACATTGGAAAATGAAGTGTGGCTAAACTCTGACACCATTATCTACAGATCAGAGTGAATCCTAATCTCAAAATGCCAAGGCTTTATAGAATCATTCCCAACATACTCTGGAAGGCATGGAACTAAGTCCATAAAATGAAGGAAATAATTTCTAATAGATCTATCAACCCATTTCAAGAATCCCATCTCTTTTCACTTATTTACTCTTTCTTTCTCAGAGAAATACTAATGAACAAACGAATCTGTGAATAATCCTCATGTAATATCTTTACAAGACTTGTTTCAAGATACTGACTTCCACCAATTCCATGGTGAACCTTCAAGAATGAAAGATAAAAAATTAACCTTCAACAACTCAAGTAACTCGATAAGGATAAAGTTTCTTTCTATCTTTCACATCCACTCTTCTGCTTTGATTGGATCCACATGACCATAAAAGATAGGTGGATAGAGTTTCTAGAACTAAAACAAAAAATATTTAGGTTGATCAATTGGAAGTTCTTCTAAAGGGGAATTAACCATAACTTCACTACGATCAACCATCAAAGATCCATGGAGACATCCTCTGAATAAAAAAAAATCTAAGAACCATATGAAGTACTACTTACCAACAAAATCCTCAAGAAGAAACACCAAAAAAGAGACCACATTAAACATTAGAAAACAAGACATAATCAACATTGAACATCCCATTTTTGAAAACATTTTCTGTTTTAGGAACAAATTTTTTGTATTTTCATACTTTCCAACAGAGTTTCATCGGGTCTCACTCATGTGCACATGTTTGTGCCACCCATGCAACCATCCACCATGACATACCAGGATTCTATCCACACTTCCATATATAACCGTGAACATGAGAACCCATGATAATGATAGATTCTAAAACAATTTTTTTTTCCAAAACACACCATTAAACCCATTTTAAAATCACAAACCTTCCAAAGGCCCACTAAACACCAAGTCAAAATCCTTTTCAGAATTTCACACAATAAACCACCTTACTATGCTTAAAAATAAAACCCCTCATATTTCTATCAAACCCCTCCCTATTCCATTAAAAACATTTATAGAAATTCAAAAATACCATTTAATCTATAATAATTGGTTCAAATACCATTCCTTTTTCAATCAAGACAAATTTTAAATCAAATATCTTCTTTTAATCATCAATTTTCCATTTTAAAAAATTGACCAAAGCATCTTTTCATAGTCCGCTTTACCAAAAGATTTGTTTTTAAAAAATCCAACTTTCTAAAACCTTTCTTAAAGTAAATTATTAAAATCCATTTTGACTTTTCAAAACCCAAATCTTCCTTTAAAACCCATTTCCACAATTTCTCACACAAGGATTTTCAAAACAATTTTCATAATTCCATAAGATTCAAGGAGACCCACAAGAGGGAACTAGTGTCGGAGGGTGACTTGACCCTAAGGTTGGAGGCCATATTCTCAACAGAACACCAACATGGAGAGCCTCCTAGGATGATTCCCCCGACTCCACATGGCTTTCCAGACCCTATACTATCATATAGACCATTGAACCAACTCCCCGTTTCATATCCCAATCACAAAACAATTCCTTAAAGACATGAAACTTACAAAACCAGACTTCCCATGGAAACCCATGGTTTAGAACGAGCAAGATATCATGAATCACTTCCCACAACGACCCCTCAAGTCCCAAATATCCTACTACATCTACCTTTACATCCTAAAACAATAGAAGGAGCTCTAAAAATCAATGTCTGCTAAGAGATGACCCCCTCTGATACCATTTTTTCACAAACTATTCCTGGTCAACCCTGAACTGGTCACCTGAGCCGATCCATGGCAAGGCCAGAAGGGCGTTCTTGTTCTCCATGATTTGGTAACTAGTGTTGTGCATAAATAGGGTACACAAATGGAATGATTTATCCCAATGAATAATAAAGAAACTAAGCCATGGGAAGAGGAATAAAATAGTTCAATATAAATAGTGATGAACTGAACAACTTTTATACAAAATATGAAAAATAAAACCAAACCATGCAACTAGAACAAACAAACCAGATGACCACATGATCTACATGTGAACCTATGGGCCACTCTCCAACATAAAGATCAACCATCACCCAAGGAGATCGAACTCAAGATGAACCTACGCCAAGGCTAAAAACAGAAAAGAACTAGAGGTGTGATTATTAACACTTACTAGGCTAGCTTGATTATCTACTTTCCCAATGGACTTATTTTAATATAAAATAAACATAAATTTGGATGTTTGAACTACAATATATCAAAGTATGATTTTCAATAAATTTAACATAAAAACAACATAAAATTCATCACCCTTATTCATTATGAAAGCCAGTTTCTAACTGTTAATGTTACCATATCATTTTCAAGGGGAAAGTGATGATTTCATTTTCAACTATCACAAGAGAGTTTGAAAATGATTTTTCAATTGAAAACATTTTTCATAATAGATTTGGGAACCAAGACATCACTTTCACAGAAGAACACCACACCAGAGTACTATAGTAGTCACATATCAAGGACAATGTAAATAGACATAGAATTATCCAAATAATCATTAAGAGCAGCTAAAAGCTAATAGACATAGGTGAACTTAGGTGATCAAGAATAATATATAAGACACCATAAATGAGACCCCATACTCAGTATCATGACACACCTGATGAAATAAAAATTCTCAATACGCTCAGCCACCATTTTTTAGGACGGATAGAGAGAGAATCCCATAGTAATAAACCGAGTATATCCACCTACTATGGGCCAATTGTTAGTATGTGAACTACCAGTGCAACAATCGTTCTCAGAAAATTCAATCAATATACTTGGTTTCTATGTCTCACATATATAATGGGGGCGAGGCAACAGATTCTAGCCGAGTATCCAATAAAAATATATATAATAATAATTCACAACAATTCTCACCATGAGTCTCACTAAGGACTAATATCATGCCTTAAAATAAATAGAACACAAAGGGTTCCAACCAAGGAACTCTGATAAGTGATCCCGAGGATTCCACAATTAGGACATCCCATCCATTATTCAAGACAAGGAATGAGAAATATCCAACAAAGGTTTTTAAAATAAACAGTTTCATAAATTTCACATGATTTCCAGATGATCCTTTAAGAATTTCACAAAAACCATTATTTGTCAAATATACAATCTATATTTCAAAAAGTGGTGAAAAACATTCCAATTTCCATAAAAAAATCATTTAAAAAATTTCCTTAAAATAATTCCACCAAACTTTCAAGCCAAAACCATGTTCTATGAAAATTACTAACATTCCACAATCCATCATCACATAACAAACCAATTTCAAAATCCAAATACACCCTTAATTTAACATTAAATCCCTAGAAAATCTTTCATGAAACCAAATTCCATCATTCCAGAAGCTACAAATTTGTTAACAAGGTTAAACCATGCTTTATATAACACAATTTTCTTATAAAATCCAAATGAACATTTCATCAAACACTTGGTATGTGCTATTTAACTAAACACGCCTAATTATCACAAAACAAGGATTAAAACTACCATTTTCACATAAAAAATTTAAACGAAGGGCCACATACCACTATTTATTAATCATGTAAAGTGTGAAAAGAATGAAACTAACATTTCATAAATTTAAAAGGAATGTTCACGAGAAATACTACCTTGGATCCTTGGTGCAACTACAACGCATCACCAAGAACACTCCACGAGGGTTAAAAAACACTATATATACCAAGAGAAACCCTTAATGATCAAAAAACCCCACATAAATGAAGGGGAAAAACAAACCTTAGGTTAACATGACCATGGGAGAAGATAAAACCAAGATAAAACAAGAGAAAGAGGGATATGGAGATGAGGAGAGGATGTTACTTAATTGATCTAGTCAAAATCTTAAAGAAAATCCTTAGATCCACACCTTAGGAAGAAGGATATGGCTTTTAGAGAGAGGGGAGAGACCCTTTGGTTCACAAAAACTAGGTAATAGATGAAAGGGGCGATTTGGGATAAAAATTACACGAGGGTATAATTGGAAAACCCTAAAAATTAAAAACTAGGATTGTCACACAGTTAGTCTGCACAGTTTGACAAACCATGAGTTAACCATATGACTGCCACTGTCTCGAAATGGATAGCTGCACAGGTACCTATAACTGTGCATATGGCCATATAGTAGGTTCTATAACTTTCTACATAGCTTCCTGGGCTGGCCACACTGTTAGCACTAACCATGCGGTAACCATGCACCAGGGTATGAAAATGCCAAACATCATAGATTTCTCCAACAACACTCAACCAATCTAAGGACAAACCATGGGGTAAAACATAGATAAGGATACACTTTAAAACTCAACACCCATCACACCCAGAACCCAATAAATGACTATAAATTACACTGAGCTGGAGCAGAATACATAATTATAAAAACCGAGTATGAAATGGTAAATGGTTTATAAATTTTAGATAAGGATAAACGACTCTATAAAATCTAGAATAAAAATGTTAGGGATGATTATAATCCAACAAAACATTATCATTATCACCTTGGATATATAAATGAAAAAAACATTCAAAGACTCTAAACATTTGAATTTTTGGAATGATTTTATTATGAAACATTTTATAAATGAGAATATTGTTTTTATAAAAAATAAAAAAACTACATTTTAGGAGAAATGATGAAAGGTATAGTGGACTATTGGATCTTATATATCATTATGTATACGATCCAATTCGTACTAAAACAAGTGGTGGTTATATTTACATCATGTATTTAAAAATGAATATATGTGGTTTGGTTATGTGTTTCTTATGAGACACAATTTTTAATCATTTAAAAATTTCATAGATCATTATAATGAATTATATAATAAACTAGGGAAAATTATTAAGATTATCTATTCACATTAGGGTGGAGAATAATTTTTCCTCAAATTTTCAGATTATCTAAGATATTATAGTATTTTTTCAGAACTCAAAACTCTTGGAACACCATAATACAATGGTGTAATTGGGAAAAGGAATCATACCTTTTAAGGAATTGTTTGATCAATGATGAGTTAGTGTGTTTCACACCTTTAACCTTATTTTTTTTAATAATTTTTCAGTTTGATTTTAATATTGACATCAAATTTTGAGCCAATCTAGTTTATTTTTTTAGAATTTTCTAAATTTAGCATTGGTACATTATTTTTCTAACTGTGTAAGGTGATATTGCTCCTTTATTATGGGGAACACAATTGTCATTGAATTTTTAAAACCATGTGGACAAACAATTCTTACTGACTAGTTTATTTAAAAAATTTATTATACATTTTTACCCCATTTTCCCCATAAAATAAAACCCTCTCTTTTTCATCCCTCTCACATGATTTCTTGGCCAACCCCTCTCTCCCACACACACCTCCCCTTCTATGTACCTGATAACCTCTCATGATTTAAACGGCATTCCATCTAGGTAAGAGTCTCCTCCTATTCTCCTTCTGCTTCCCATTTCTCTCATTATTCTTCTTCTTATTCTAACCCCACTCCTTTTATCCTCTCTCCCTCACTATATATATGCATGGTGGATCCCTATATGGTGTTTTATAATTTTTTTCCTACGGAATAATTTTCATTGAGGGTTTTCTTTACTAGGATTTCTCTTGATCTTGTAAGGTTCCATTGACTTCATTGTAGTGATTTTAAACATCAGTTATCAGAAGAAGAAAGTTCTATGTAGGGTTACCCATGCCCAAATCATTAATTATAATACATTTTATTGATTAGGTTATAAATTCATGTCCTAATGTTTATAATGAGATTATTAAATGTGTTTGAATATTATTTAAAATTAAAAAAAAGTTTCACTTGATTTTCATTTTAATGTAGAGGAATTCTTGTTTTTTAGAAAATGTCAACAATCTATTTTAATAATATGTATACACCATAAATTTGATAATTTGTTCATGTGGATTTTAATAATGAATTATGATATTTTAAAGGGTGTTTTTGTCTTTAAAGTGAATTATCAATTTGGTTCAAATGTTTTACTTGAAAATTTAAGTGATACATGAAATTACAAGTATTTTAAAAAGGTTTTAAAAACTATTTTGAATATAATTATGGGGTTTTAAAATGTCCTTCAACATATTTTTATTATACCCATATAAATGGGTATATATATTTATACATTTGTGTAAAAATTCAAATTATCATAAATGAATTTGTAGGTTGAGATAAATATATTTTTGTGTTTGTAAACGTATATGGGAATAATTATGGAAGGAATCATTAAGAATGTAAAATTGATTCTCTAACAAGGTTTTAAAATAAGTGTTCAAGTGGATTTATAAAATGAATAAAAAAGTCCAAATTGGAAGGGATTACTTTTATTACTATGTTTTATAAAGATTTTTTGATTTAGTAAGGCAATTCCATTATAATATTAAATGAAAAAGTAGATATGTATTTTGGTTATTCAAAAATTGTTCCTTGGTTTTGATAAGAAAGTGGTTTAAAGAGGCATGTGTGATTTTAAAAAATTAAGGGCTTGTTATGGGTTTATGAAGGGCCCCTATTTATTAAAGCATTACATGTTTGAAATGGGAATAACACATGGTAACCCCTATTACCTTGTTGGGATGAATCAGACAAGTATGATATGGTATATTTGTACTCCCTAGACATTAAAAAACACTAAAACATTAACTAAAAATCACGTGACATGGATTCTAGTTATTGTTATGCTTTGGAATTCTCCCCAACGACTCATGCATGAGAAAAATATTATTTGGTTTAATAACTGAGAGTACAAGGATCATGGGATGATAATACCTAACCTTAATTTCCATAGGATTTCCCATGGATCTTTGTTTTATATCACTTACTTTTGATTATTCCTTTCCATCATTAAATTATCAAAATAATTTTTATTTAATATTATTTTATCAATCATGTTAAAATATTTTATTAGTATTCTTACCTTTTTATTAGTTTAAAATATTTTAAAATCACTATTTATAAACTAGTTTAGAAAATGGTTTTCAAATGGTATTTCCCATAATAATTTTACAGGACAATGAAATGTTTTCTATGTGTTTTTTTTTATTTCAAGGAAAAATAAAAGAAATTTTACAATTTATTTTGGTTTGAAATTAGATTTTATTTTAAAATGGAAAACCTATTTTCTATTTATATTTTTAGAAAATCATGAAAATTATTCTCTTATTAAGTGGCAAGAATTTGGAAAGTAAAGTGATGTATTTTTGGGAATCTTTTATTTTCAGGAATATATTTATATTTAGGTTCTTGGTTCCACTAGATTCTGATTTCTGTCAGAGTGTTTTTAGGTTCAATGTTGGATAGTGACCTATGGCCACACAGAGGTTAGTTTATTATTTATTTTATTTTAGTTTATTTTATTAAATCAACCAAATAACCCTTTTTACAATTTTTGTTATGGTTATTGGTGGATTAAATTATATCAATTGGGATTATAGTGGAAGAAGGGGTTGCTTATGTGATGGGATATGGAAGGTGGGTGAGGGATTACATTATTTAAATTATTTTAATTTCTTATTCAATTTTATTTATCTTATTTATTTTTGGTGCCAAAATCTAACTTATGTGAGGATCATGTCAGTTTTTCTATTTTTTTATATCTCTTATTTATTAGAAGAATAAAATCTAATGAGATTTATTTAATTACATAATTCTTTTTATAATCCCTGGGGGTCCAATAACACCTCATGGGTACACCATATGCTGACTTGGGAATCTGATGGATGGATGGATCAGGTTGGTTCATGAAAAATGGAATTAGAGCCTAATTTATTAAGTGAAACTAGGTTTCAAATTTCCCCTTGTTATTTGGGTAGTAATGGTAGACTAGAGTTAGAAATTTTAGAGCTCGGGGGGTGGGTCAAGGGTTAGTTCCTAATCACTAATGCTCATGAAGAATTCTATGTTTCCATTGGATATCTGGATTTCATTTTTTTATTTATAGTTTTATTTTTAATCCTTATATTGGAATTATGTGTTTTGGGGGATGAAAATGGTAATTTAACTAGTGTCACCCAGTAATCTCTCCCAACCTACCAATCCACATGCATCCCAAGTTCTTGGTTTGGTATGGATTCTAGTGGGGGATGAATGATTGAAGCATGGTCCACTAAACTATATTACCATGTCATGAACAATCACCATCCCCTCCTGAAAATGTTTTCGGAGAAATTCTATTCTATGGATTGAGTTTTAGTTGGAATGAATTAGTTTCTTATGATAAATAATATGGTTTTAAAATTTATAAAAGGGGATTCTAAAATTAAAATTTGGTTTTATATGAAAAGTGGTATTTTGTGATTTAAAAATAGTCTTTGGAATTCTAAAAGTGGCTTTTAAATAAAATTTGGTGTTTTTAAATTGAATTGGAAAATTTTAATTTGGGTTTAATATTTAAAATTAAATAAATGGTTTCTTTTTAAGAGACATGTTCAATTTTAAAAATGGGTTTTAATAAAGGTTTTATGATTATAAAATGGGGTTTTTTGTTTTAAAATTATTTTAAATAGTGAAATTCATTTTTAAAATTATTTTGGGTATTTTATAATGGGTAATTTCGTTGTAAACATGCTTTATAAATCATTTGTTTTGAAGAACCTATTTTTTAAAAATAAATGAAATTTTTTGAAACTATTAAAGATATTTTATAAATAAATTAAAATGAAATTTATATTTATAAAATTGTAAATTATTTCAATGAAGTACAAGAATAATTTATAATGGTATTTCAAGTAAAGATTTATGATTTCAAATTCAAGGGTGTATTTTAAATATGGTTATTGATGAGATTTTTGACTTTTTTTTTAGTTTTGTTTTCTTGAGTGGTAATTGGGATTCATTCCTTTGAGTTGTAATTTTTTCTAGGAATATGATGTTGGATGAAGGTGAGTTTCACTTTTAATGTGGCTAATTATATATTTTTCCTATAATGTTATGTATGCCTCCTAGAAATGTCTCGAGAATTTTTTCCCAAGGAGATCATCACATCTCAATTTTAGTTTTTTTGGGTCTTATGATATATCTATTTGGGTGTACATTCTTTAGTTTCTTCATAGTTTTTGTTATGGATAATAATTATTTGAGGTATTTTTGGTTCCTTGTTTATTTTTTTGGTATCCTAAGGGATTTTCATTTTTATGGTTATAGTGAGATTTCATTCGAGTTCATTGAGTATGGAACAAACCATGGGTGTGTATCTTAGGTGACTAGGGTAGATGTTAGATGAGTGGATTTTTCACATTGGACGAGATATATTTCATTATTTATGGTCACCATGAGTGGTTTCCTAGGTATCAGGACCTAGGAAACCCTTGTTCCTTGACACAATGTTTGAGATGATGTGGTTCAATGGTGTATGATCATGATTGAAACCTACTCCATTTTTGGTTTTGGTTTGGAGGGTTCTGGTGAGTGGATTAATGATCCTTATCTTTTTTTTTAAAATTTGATTTCCTTTAATGTAGTGTATTATTTTAGAATACTTAATTCCTTATTTTCATTTGGAGAGTAAATAGATATTTTAGGAGTATGTTAAAATGAATTTCATTGGGGGTTATAAGATCCCAACCTTTTCTAGAGATGTCTTGATCTTGTTTTAAGGTACTATTTATCTTTTTTTGAGTATATATTGTTTGGTTTTTACATTTTGGAGTTTTTTTTGTGAAATTAGCGAATTTTGGATGGAGGGGCAGTGCAAGGTTAGCACATGGTTTTCCCAAACCATCCACCCAGGATAGAAAATTGTTTAAACCCTAACAGAGGGGATTCTCATGATTGGAATATTATTTGTAAAATCATATGCCTTTTTAGTAAAAACTATGAAATCCCATGGGATGAGGTTCACAGTTAGGTACATGGTTATGGAAAACCGTGTTCACTATAAAAAAAACTATGAGTGTGGATATTTAATCCCAAAAAAAATTAAAATAAAATCCATAACCCCCAGATATTATCCCCAATCACCCCCACTCTGACCCAAACCAATTTATTCAAATATTAGAGGCTTCTGGACAAGTTCTATGGAATTAAAAACTCATTTATGGATGAATTGAAGATCCTTTTATGGATATGCATCTATCCTGATAAAACATTCTCACCAAATATGACTTTCTCCCTCTCTCCCACCCTTATCTCACCTTTTTAAAGTATATTTTCCTATATGGGTGATAAATAATGGTCTATGTTTTCCTGGATATAATTATTTTGATCTTAGATCTAGGTTTTGGATCTATATCTCATTATTTTTTATGATCTTGGTTTTTCCTCTTCAATTGTGAATTTCCATTGTTGAGTGTTCACCCTCAATTTTGAGGTAGGTGGTCTAAATTTTGAATCCCATAGTCTTGATTTAATTACATATATTTAATTTATAAATTTAAATTTCCATTATTCAATAATTATATCTGAGGTTGAATTTCTTTAATTTAATTTCCATGTGATAATGAATTTGGATGAATTTAGGGAAATTGTAATTGGTGGAATTGGATTAATTAATTAGTTAATTAATTAATGGAATATTGTGATTGGGGAATTGATGGGATATTGGGATTTTATGATTGGTTAATTAATTTTATTTTTAATTAATCAAAAATTAGGGGTATGAGATGTTTGGATTAACATTAATGGGTTATTTGGGTTTAAAATTTGAATAACAAAAAATGGTTTACTAGTGAATTGTTCATATTATTACATGTGATTAAAGTGAGGAATTATGTTTTTTGTGTTAAATTTTAATGTTATACCATGATGAGAAATTGTGATAAAAAGGGTTACTATTGATTTACCTTGAATAATGTGATATATGTGATATATGTGTGATTTTATTGATATAGGATTCTGTGACACATGTTGAGGCTCCAAATACCCATAAGTGATAAATGAGTATGGGATAGAAACTGGGGTGCCAAATACCCATATGTGATAGAATGTTTTGGATAGGGACTGAGGATATAAATACCCATGTGACATTATAGTGTGGGATAGGTACATAGGCTCCAAATACCCATGGGGTGTTAGAGATGACATTCTACACCCATGAGATTGGAATTAGACTATATTTCCAATTAGATGAGATTTGAATTGAAATGGAATGATAAATTATAATCCCAGTATTGTGATATAGTTTAGAATCTGAAATAGGATGAAGTAGTTATTGAGGGTTTGGGTATCCTTAAGAACCCAGGGATTTATGTGGCTAATTAAAGAATAATGAAATTTGATAACTATTTATTTTATTCATTTTAATATATTCTTTATACAACTGTATACACTGTTATTGACTGAATATTATCATAGACACCATTTTTGGTGTCCAAATTAGTTATACTAAAACCCTACTTGGTATTACTCATTAGTTCCCTAATATACTTTTTGTTTTTTGGACATGATAAGGGCATGGGCCCCATGTTAGATGGATGAGTCTAGATGGTGCATTAATGAGGGAACAAGACATGGTGTCAGGACCTACATGGGAGTGTGAGTGTGTCTTCATTTTGGGTTATCATTTGAAAATTGACATGTATATGGCATGAAATATCCACTTTTTTGGTTTGAATACTGTATTCCTCTATTAGTCATCATGTGATATCAGTTTTTATAGTTACGGGTTATATAATTTAGTTATTATTGTTCTTTTTATGATATTTTATTAGTCTAATAAAAGGTTATATTATCCCCATGTTTTATATTAGACCCTCAATGCAGGTTGGAATCCTTTAGAGTATGGGGAGGTGCGATTTGTGTCATATAACTGACCAGCTTGGGGCACCAGTGTGTGACACCCTGGTCGGGATGTTACAAAGTGGTATCATAGAAATTTTATTTTATTTTTCATTATATTACTATTAGGGAATGATATAGCTGATAATGGGATGAGTTCATCCTTAATTAAGATATCATGAATGGGATTAGCTAACCCATGTATGAGGGTAAAATTTAATTACCTAGGGTGGGATTGTTTTTATAGGTTTTTATTGTTACAGTTGAATATTATTTCACCTAGAGTGATAAATTTATTGTGTGATGTGATTATTGTTTCTGATGTTTTCTAATATTTATATCACGTCCTAATGTTGAATGAGAGTTTATTATGAATGCATAATTTTTTTCACTCATGAATTATTTTGACAAACATCATTTTTAGGAAAACGTGGGAAACCATGTTTTGGGTAAGTTATTGAAATTGAAATGTTTTTCCTTGCTCATGTAATGAAAATAAAAATGGTTCCTGATATGGAATTTAAAGTGTCAAAATGATGAAAAATTTGAATAATTTAGTGTTTAATGAAAATATATAAAATGGCAATGTGTTTACCCTTACTATCCATGTCCTATATGTTGGATGGATAAGGGTAGGTATAACGCCTTAGTTTTGACTGTGTGGTGGAAAAAGGGGAAAAAATTGTTATAGATTTATGTAAACTAATCTTGTTAAATTTGTTTATGTTCTGAAATGTATCCTAATATTTGTGTTTGGTATTTTAGAGATATGTCTCTCTGAGGATTCTAGTTGATAGGATGACCGAAGGTTATGGTTGGATATGATCCTTCGATAGTAGAACCTAAGGCACCGATAATGCTAGGTAAAGGATTTGGAGAGAAATTTTGTGAGAAATCTTCTTTATTCATGCAATTTATATAGATAGACCCATAGCCTGTTATAAAGAGTTTGCACGCCCTGACTCAGGAGTCTCAATTACAACACCCTCCGACTTCCACAAGAGAGGGTGGACTTCAGGAAGTTGAGTTCTGGATTGAGTCCATCCAAATTATACATGACTATTTAGAGGCTCCTATTGAGAAGAGGGTCATTCTAGTTACTTATATGTTGTGAGGATCATCAATTAACTAGTGTGGTGTTCATTCTTGGACTTTGAATTACGTTGTTATTGAATGGAATGAATTTTTAAATATGTTAATGGAACACTTTTATCTAGAGATACTAAGAGAGGAGAGGGAAGCTGAGTTCATGAAGTTCACTAGGGAAGTATGTCTATGATGGACTATAGTAGTCACTTTAAAAACTCTCAGCTCCTTTCTCTAGTGCTGGCAGAGGATTAGATAGATATGGTAAGGCCTTTTCAGGATAGACTTAAATGTGAGATAAGTCTTAGGTCAACAAATTTCAGTTAAATAATTTCACTAAGTTGGTAGATTAGGATCTCAGATCTGAGGGGAACTTAAAGGAGGATTCCAGTGGAGGATAGGTGGTTTCTAATGGATGATCAGGAGGTATTTCTTATGAGGGTAGGAATCATCATAATGATAATGTTTAGAAAATCAGTGGAAAGAAGAGTGGACGGTGGGAAGGTTCAGTTACTATAGATCTTACCCAAGTGCTTCGCTACCAGTGCAGTAGGCCATGTCACTTTCATAGACATTGTCCCAGACCACCGATAGAGTTCCAATCATGATAAATGATAGGAAATATACAAAGTTTCTATATAAACCCATGAAATATGGGTAATTATGGAGGATCTAGGTAGAATCAATGTGCTAAAAGGGTGTCATCAATCGTATATCAAGCTGGTAGTTTGTGTTCTACTGACCAACACCTGTATCAGCATAGTAGTGTGTCTTAGGGTAATTAGACTACATCATAGGGAAGTGTACATGATAGTTTCCTACAATTCATTCTAAACATGTGTATAGTGAGGACGGACTATTGACAATATAGGTACTATTCTTGTATTCTTTATACTAGCTAGTGCCTTATATGATACTGGTGCTTCTTATTATTTTATATCTACACAATTTTTGAATGGTTTGAGCCTATTTGTGGAGTTAATGGGAGGGTTTACGAAAATAGATACACCTTTGGGAGTATGGTCTAGATTCATCTATTTGTATAAGGGGTTTTCTCCCGAGGTTGGGGAGTATCATTTCAGTTGGTATATTTACATCCTTGCCATGTCAGGATTTGAACTAAATTTGGGAATGGGCTGGTTAGTAGCATACTGATCTCATATTTATTGTTACCAAAGGATAATGACCTCTACGTCTCCTGAGGGTGAAAATTATGTACATCGTGGATAATGGGATATAAAGGTAGGACATGCAGGAATAGTTCATCAGCAACTGAGGGAGATCATCACCCAAGATAAAAGCCTATAACTAGATTATTTGGGCATGAATAAGGATGTATTTATACCTATAGTGGATATGTTTCAGGATATGTTTACTAAAAAATTCTTAAGGATTTCACTAGATTGAGATGTGGAATTTACAATTGAGCTCATACCTGGGGCTGAGCCAGTTTCTATTCCAACATATAGAATGGAACCAAAATAAATTCAAGAGATAAATAATAAACTGTAATAGTTGATTCATAAAGGATTTATCCATATGAGTACATCACCTTGGGGTTCTCTAGTTTTTTTTGCAAAGAATGCTGATGAGAGTTTGTGCTTATGTGTTGATTACTAGAAGTTGAACCAGATGAAAGTGATGGACCAATATCCTTTTCCACATATCAATGATCTTATTGACTAGTTGAGTGGATATTGTGTCTTCTCAAATATTTAATTGTGATCAAATTATTATTAATTGAGAGTTTTACCATCTGATAAACTTTTGATTACTTTCAGAAGATGGTATGTCTTTTATTATTTCATTGTGATGCTATTCAGGTTGATAAATGCACCAACATTGTATAGGTCCTTGAGGAATATAATCTTCCACCCATACCTGGATTATTTTTTAGTAGTTTTTATGGTTGAAATCATGGTGTACTCAAAGATGCATGAGGATCATTACAAACATCTTGGCATAATCCAAAGTTCAATGAGAGAGAATCATCTATACACCAAACTATCTAAGTGTAAATTTTGGATTGATCATGTACACTTCATGGGTCACATAATCTTATAGGAAGGTGTGTTAGTGGATTATTATAGAGTTTAGTAAATTTTTTCTGGGATCATTACAAGAATTTTTTTGATATTTGTAGTTTTATTGGTTTAGCTGGCTTTTATCAAAGGTTCATCTAGGAATTTTCCCATTTGGAATCACCTCTTTCGGGCTAAACCATGAAGGGAGTAATGTTTTAATTGTCTAGATCATGAGATAATTCCTTACAAAATTTCAATAAGAACTTGAAAATAAAACCAATCTTGATCTTACTTGAGCCAGGTTAGAAGTGTAAAATGTCTTGTGACACTTCTTGGATAAGTCTTGGAGTAGTTTTGGTGTAGGGATATTGAGTTGTGGCATATATTTGATAGAAATTTAATACACATGAATAGAATTATCCTATTAACAATCTCGAGTTGGATGTAGTGGTTTATGATTTTAAGTGTTGGAGTCATTATCTATTGGGTGAAAAATTTACCATGTACACTAATCACAAGAGTTTAATGTATATCTATTTGCAACGATGTTTGAGTCTTTGGAAATAGTGATGGGTTTATTATATGTATTCATTAGACTTTAATCTATAATATAATACCAAGAATGGAAATAATGTTTTAGATTATTTGATTAGGAAATATTAGACTCATAAAGTTCAGGAGTCAAGATCTAAGTGGAAAATGATGAACTTTCTGGCCAATATGCATGTTGTAGTTCCGAAGGACCAAGGGTAGACGTCACTTGTATTAATTTTAGAAGAGTCTAAACTTTTATGTCAGATTAGGGAAAGTTATTATTGGGATCTAGAATTTTTATCCTTTAAGTAATGATTTGAAATTGGGGAGACACGTTCAGACTAGACTATAGAAGATGACGAGACCATCTATGTATGGAATCAGGTTTTTGGGTCTATGAGTATGCAGGAGGTGATGATGTGTGAATTTAATGCCTATAAGTGGGTAGTGTATCCAAGTGTGACTAAAATGTACCATGACCTATGATGATAGTTTTTGTGGACATGTATGAAAAAGGAGACACCAGGGTTCCCGACATGATGCTACACCTATCAACAGGTGAAGGCTGGTCATCAATGACTTGGTGGTTTACTACATCCATTTCCCATTCTATAATGGAAGAGGGATGAAATTACTATGGAAATTGTGGTTGATCTTCTATGTATTACTTATAATAATTATGCTATTTGGGTAATTATGGACTAGTTGACTAAGGTAGATAATTTTCTTCCAATACGAGAGACTTTCTTAGTGGATCAATTGGAATACTTGTACATTCAGAAGATAACCCATCATCATGGGGTTCCAAAAAGTATTGTTTTTGACTATGACTCAAACATTAATTAATGATTATGTAATGGATTATAAAAGACAAATGGTATAATAGTTTTACTAAGTACAATTTTCCACCCACAAATAGATGGGAAATCAGAATGTTCTATACGTGTTATTGAGGATATTCTTTGGGCATGTGTCCAAGAATATTTTGGGTCCTAAAAGAAGAACCTATAATTAGAATAGTTCACCTATAATAATAGTTATCTGAAAAATATTCATATAGAACCATATTAGGATCTTTATGGTAGGATATATAGATCACCTCTATGTTTGATGGAGGCAAGTGAGTCAGAGATGTTGGGACCGAGTCTCCTGCATGAGACATTAGAGAAGGTTCAGCTGATTCAGAAGTATGTTGCTATGGCTTAGAGTAGGTAGAAGTATATTTTGTTCTAAATTGAATACCACTATAGTTTTAAATGGGTGATCATGTATTAATTTCAGTGTCACCTAGATTTGGTCACCATTGGATTGAGGGACATGGCATGTTGGTGCCCAGGTTCGTCGAAACTTTTGAGGTTGTGGAGAGAATTAAGCTGATGGAATACCAATTAGATATTCCATAGAGGTATAATATTATTCATGACATGATTCATGAGTCATAGCTTTAACGGTATCACCCCGACACTTCTTATGTGATCGATGAGGATGATGTTGATATTGAGACTAATGCATCCTTTAAGGAGCATCTGCTACCTGTGTTGGATCAAAATGAGATAGTGTTTTGGGGAAAGGTCATGTTGATATTTCATGTATTATGACAATGTGACCATGTTTAGGGGGAAACATGGGAGAGAGAGGTAGATATATAGTCTTAGTAGCCTGATATTTTTACCTCAGAATCTTAGAGAGTCTTGGGAGTACAACCTAAGGGTGATTTGTTATAAGGTGGAAATTTTGTAAGATCCTGACCTTTTCTGGAGATGTCATGATCTTTTTTTAAGGTACCTTTTTCCTTGTTTTGAGTATATCTTTTTTTGGTTTTAACTAGGGAGTTTTTGGGAGAAATTGAAGAATTTTGGAAGGGGGAGGGGAAATGCATGTTTGGCACATTGTTTTTAAAATAGTGAACTTTCTTAGTAAAAATCTTACAACCCCTTGGGAGGAGGCACATCATTAGGTTCATGGTTAAGGAAAAATTTGCGACCCATACAGAAAAATGCATGTGTAGAAATTTAGTCCCTTAAAAAATCAAAATAAAAATCCGACCCTCTTGGTATTAATCTATAATTACCCCAACTCAGACCCAAACTGATTCATATGAATTTTTGAGGATCCTATATGAATTCCAAGGAATTTACACCTCCTTTATTGACAAATTGAAGATTCATTGATGGATATACACCTCTCTTGGTCAGAGATTCTCACCCATTATAGCTTCCTCCCTCTCTCCCATCCTTCTCTCATCTTTTGAAATGATGTTTTTCTATATTTGTGATGGATATATATATAGTTCATTATGTATATAAACATTTTGATCTTGGATCTAGTTTTTCGATAAAGATTTCATTATTCTTCATGATCTTGGTTGTTCCTCTTCTATTGGAAATTTCCATTGGAGAGCATTCCTCATCAATTTTGAGTTAGGTTTTCTAAATTATGAATCTCATAGTCTTGATTTAATTACGTGTATATAATTGTTAAATTTTAATTACCATGATTGGGAAATTACCTTATATATTTAATTTATTTAATTTAATTTCCATGTTATATCAAATTGGGATAAATTTCTGGCTATTTGAATTGGTGGAATTGGATTAATTAATAAGTTAATTAATTAATGGAATGTTGTGCCTGGGGAATTGATGGGATATTGGTATTGTGTGATTTGTCAATTAATGTGATTTTGAATTAATTTATAATGAGGATTATGAGATGTTTGTCTTAACCATAGTTTATTATTTGGGTTTATGATTTAAATAATTAAAAATGGTTTAATGGTGAATTATTCAGATAATTACATGTGATTAAATTGAGGAACCAAGTTTTTTCAGATAAATTTTAATGGAAAATCATGATGTGTAATAGTTATAAAAAGAGTTAATGTTGATTTACCATGAATACTATGATATGTGTAATATATATGTGATTTTATTGATATACGAGTGTGGGACATGGACTGGGGCACAAAATACCCATATGTGATAAATGATTGTGGGATTGGTACTGAGGATATAAGTAACTATATGTGATAAAAAGTTAAGGAAAAGGAATAAGGATCCAAATACCGATGTAACATTGAGGTGTTGGGAAAGGGAAATGGCTCCAAATACCTATAGGGTGTTAAACACGAAATTCTACACCCATGAGATTAGCATTGGACTATGGTTACAATTTATCGTGATATGAATTGAAATAGAATGATAAATTATAATCATGGTATTTTTATGTTGTTGAGACTCCGGTATGGGTGGAAGGAGGTATTAAAGGTTTGGATGTATTAGGGATCCCGAGGGTTTATGTGGTTAATTAAAGAATAATGAAATGTGATAACAATTTACTTTATGTATTTTACATTATTCATTATACAACTTTATACACTATTATTGACTAGATATTGTTATAAACACTATTGGTGGTGGAATATGTGTTGTACTAACACCCTACTCAGGCTTCCTAATCGGTGCCCAAGTAGACTTCATGTTTACATGAAAGGACTAGGTAAAGGTCCATATGTTAGATGGATGAATTGGGATAGATCATGGATGATGGAACCAAAAATGTTGTCAATACACTCTTGGGATTTTCAGTGTGTATTTCTTTTGGTTTTATATTTGACACTTGACATGTAATTGGAAAAACATAACTACTGTTTTGGTTTGGATATTGTATTCATGTTTTAGTCATCATTTGATACTGGTTTTTCTAGATATTGTTTATTATTATTCTATTTTTTATATTTTATTTCCCTGATAATAGGGTATAGATTCGTCATGTAAGGCCCTCGCTTCTATTCGGAGACATAGGGCATAAGAGGAGGTGTGCTTGAAGTCATGTAACCGACTGACTCAGGGCACCGATGTGTGGAACCTGGTTCGAGACATTATAAAGGTTCTAGATTGAGTCTATTTGTTTGGGGGTTCAGGTTTCAGTCAGGTGATTACTTTATCAATTAAAACATCTATGCTAGAGGGTTTTTCTAAATGGTTGGGTGACCAACTATGGGTCCCTATTCCTTCATCTCTTTATGAAACTGATTAAGTTTTAGTTTTTCCTTTGGGATATAAATATTTTTGGTGTTTTTAGATATGGTTTTTTGTAGGATGACTTTGGTTGGTTTTTACGGGACATGGAAATTTCAGTAAGGAGCATCTATTTTACTTTTAATGAATCTTTTAGCACATTTTACGCTATTTTTTTCAGTTTATATTTAATTATTTCTTGATTTTAGTAAATTTATAGGGGTATAAAGGGTCATGGTGGGGGGTGAATAGTTATACCCATAACCCTGGTTTTATTAATTATTTTATTTACTTATTAGATTTAAATCATACCATTTTATATTTGGCTAATCTGATCTAAAATTTATTTTTTTTGGAATTTCAGTATAGACACACAGCTGTCTCACGGTTAGTAGAAACCTTATGGAAACTAGGTAAGTGTGTATATAATTTGGTAGATCCAAAATTAATGGTTGGTTTATAGTTTTTCTAGAAATACATATTTCATATGCGAGGTTCTTTGGGTACTCTATTAGGGAGAATAAATTTGGTGTAAAGTTTTTCTAACCACATGGAAAAACTATGCGCAATATCCAATATATTTTTACCTTAAAATAAAAAACTACCTCTCTCCTATCTCAAGTGATTCGTTAGCGACCCCCTCTCCCTCACACACAACTCCCCTCCTCATATTTTTCTCTCCTATCATGATTTCAAGGGGATTATGTTTAGGAAAGAGTCTCCTCTTATTCTCATTCTCCTTACTATCTGCATTCAATTTCTCCTCTCTCCCTTGTTATGTGCACGAAATGATGAAGCCAAGATAGGGTTTTGGTCTGATTTTTCATATAGACCAATTTTAATTGGGGATTTTATTTGATTAGGGTTCCTCTTGATCTTCTAAGACTCCTTTTTATTGGTTTCAGTGATTTTAGATGTTGGTTATGGAAAGTAGTGTTTCCATGTAGGTTTACCCCATCCCGACTCTTTGATTCTAGATTATTTGACTGCAAGGGTTTTAAATTGATATCATAATTTATATAATGATAAAATTATCTTTTTTTTATAATTTTTTAGAATTTAAATAAAATTTTAAATGATTTTCATTTCAATTCAGAGGACTTATTGATTTTTACAACACATTAAAAATCTGTTTCAATAAATCATGTACACCATGTATTTGAGAAATTCCATGGTTGGATTTTATGAATGAAATCATATATTTTAAATTTATTTTTTTTCTTCAAATTGAATTATAAATTTAAATAAAAACCTATTCTTGACATTTAAAGCGATACATGAAATTCCATGTATTGTAAAAATTCTATAAAAACTATTTTGAATGTAAATGTGGTGTTTTCAAATTCCATTTGACATATCTATTAGTCATAAACATATACATGGGTATATATATTTATATATAAATTCACATGAGAATATATAAATTTGTGTGTTTAGAGACATATATATATATATATATGTCTCCTTGTGTGTGTAAATGTATATGGACAATGATAGAGAGAAACATTGGGAATTTAAAGTTGATAGTCAAACCTGGTTAAAAAAAGTGTTTATGTAGATTTATATACTAAATTAAAATGTCCTGATTGGTGCAATTTAATTTTGTTTCATTGATTTAAAAAGAGTTTTTAATTTATGAAATATATACCAAATGATAAATTATATTTTCATTGTGGTTATTATTAAAATTTCCTTGGTTTCGATAAGAAAATGGTTTAAAGAGAACTATGTTCTTTTGAAAAATTAATGGCTTGTGATGAGTTGATGAGTGTACCCACTTTGATAAAGTGTGAAGTTTTTGAAATGGAAATATAACATGAGAAAATTTAATACCTAGTTGGGATGACTAGGAAAATATGGTAGGGTAGATCTATACTCCCTATCCTTTAAAAAATAATACAACACTAACTAAATATTAAATGACATGGGTTCTGGTTACCACTTGGATTTGGTGTGTCACCCCTAGATGTTCAATCCCAAGAATATTATTATATTGTTCAATCACTAAGAGTATGTGGATACTGGGATGAAAGGTCGAATCATTAGTTTCCATAGGGTTGCCCATGGTTTTGGATTTGGGTTTCCTAATTTTTATTCTTTATTAACTTCTATAAATTATCAGAATCATTTTTCCTTAATTTTTTTCATTCATGTTATTGTATTTTGTTAGTCATATTTATTATTTAATGTTTCAAAATATTTGAAAATATATGTTTCTATTGTAACGTCCCCAACTTGGATACTAATAAACTGGTTCTCCGATCCAAGTGGTTACATGACCTTAAGTGTGACTCCCAGTACACCAAATGATTCTAACTAGTAGTGGGTGTCTAAAAAGATAATTGGGGAGACTATACCCCATTTTACCAGAGTAATACACAACAAAAGATAAACAAAACAGCAGAATAACAACCAATAATACCAGATTATTCATAAACAACCATTCCTTAAATGGGTTACAACCATGCCCAATAGTAAATATGCTTTCCCACTCTATAAGTGAAAAATTGAACAAAACACAAAATGAAGACAAAATGAAAAATCCCCAAAATGGTCCCGACATCATGCATGTTTCCTCCTCCAATTGTCCATCCATTTGTAGGTGGAAAGCCGTACTCAAAAGTATCTGTGTACAAAGTGCATTCGGAAACCCTTTCCAGAAGCCCGATGTGAAATGAGGATCATGATCCAAAACTATAGTCCGCAGTACACCATTCAACCATACTATTTCCTGAACATACAACTCACCCAACTGGTCAACTGTGTAAGTTTCTTGAATCAGTAATAAATGATCCACTTTTGTTAGCCGATCCACAACCACCAATATTGAATCATTATTTCGAGGCATCCTTGGAATAAACACCCCAAAATCCATCATCACCTCATCCCACTTCCATTCTTAATGGGAAATAGATGTAACAAACCACTTAGGAATTGATGCTCAGACTTCACATGCTCACATGTAAGGCATCATGCCACAAAGCCCGTAGCTTCCTTTTCCATTCCCAGTGACCAAAACTGCCTAAGGATATCATGATATATCTTGGTTAAACAAGGATACACTACCCATTTTTATGCATGGAAATTTTGAATAAACTCTTCCCGCATGCATACAGGAACAACCACATAACAATGAACACAAACAACCCTGTTCGCACTGACGTCCCATGTAGAAGGTGGATCCCCACCTTTGATTATTTACTTCATGGAAAAACATTCAGGATCATCGAGCTGACTTTCCCTAACTCAGATCAAAATCATCGAATCAACTATCATAGAAGCAATATTCTCCTGACTATTTTCATCCCGCACCAACATGTGCATCTCTGTGAATAAAGAAATAACCTTCCACTCGGTGCTGGATTCCTGAACCACCTGGTTCTGTGCCTTCCTTCTCAAATCATCTGCAACACTCTTCTCATTTCCCAGTGTATATACCATCTCAAAGTCAAAAGTATGGAGATACTATACCCATATTCGCTGCTGAATATTCATATAAAACTACAAAAATATATACTTTAGACTCTTGTGATCAGTATACACTGTGAACCGTTACCCCAACAAGTATTTCCTCCAACACTTTAAGGCATACACTACTGCAGCCAACTCAAGATCATGAGTGGGATAATTTCACTCTTTGGGGTATCAATTGACTTGACCCATAATCCACGACCTGCTCATCTTGCACCAACACATCCCCAAGCCCGATACTAGATGCATCACAAAATAGGACCTACTTCCCACCTGGCTCGGGTAATACCAAGATCAGTGAAGTCTTCAATTGCATTTTTATCTCTAGAAAGGCATTATCACAAGTCTCAAACCACTAAAATGTGATTCAATTCTTCATTAATCTCGATAGTGGTGCTACCAAATGAGATAAATCCTAGATGAACCTCCTGTAATACCTGAAATAACCTAGAAAACTCTAAACATCTGAAACACTCTTGGGCTACTCTCAAGACACAACAAATTTCAATTTATCTGGATCCACTTAAACACCTTCCTTAGAGATGATGTGACCTAGAAAATACACTTCTCCAATATAGAAATAACACTTTGACAACTTGGCGTAAAGATGATGCACAATTAGTGTACTCAGAATGATGTCAAGATGTTAGGTATGATCGTCATGAGTTTTTGAGTACACCAAGATGTCATCAACAAAGAAAACCACACACTAATCCAGATAGGGATGAAATATTCCGTTCATAAAATCCATGAACACCGCCAGTGCATTGGTCAAGATGAAATACATCACCACAATCTCAAAAAACCCGTATCGACTCCTAAAAGATATTATTGGTACGTCCAAAGGCCTCACCCTAAACTGTTGATAACCTGATCTTAGATAAATCTTAGAAAACACCGATGCATACCTCAACTAATCAAACAAGTCATCAATTCTTGGAAGAGGGTACAAATTTTTCAACATCATCTAATTTAACTTCTGATAATCAACACACATCCTTAATGACCCTTCAACCTTATTTTCAAAAAGCATAGAAGATCCCCAAGGAGATGTACTAGGATGTATGAACCCCTTATGCTCCAACTTCCCAAGCTGAACCATTAACTCCTAGAGTTCTAACAGTGCCATTCGGTATGGCAGATTAGAAATTGAATCTTCTCCTGGTAGCAACTTGATCACTAACTCAACATCCCTCTCAGGTGTAAACCTTGATAAATAATCAGGAAACACATCCTAAAACCAATCATCCACTAGAGGGAAGATAGAATGTTCCTCTCTTTCATCATCAAGAAGAAGACAAGATACATGATCCATGAGCCTACCCAACTGTTGACAAAATGGTCTAGCATGAACTGCTCGAACATCCCACTCTCCATGATGGATATAAGCTCCAACCTCAAGTGACCTAAATGATACCTTAAAATGGTAACAATCTATGTGCACCCAATAAAACACTAACCAATCTATACCCAAGATCCAGTCAAATCCCAACATCACCAGAACAAATAATTCCCAGAGGAAACAATACCGACTGAATTCCAGAGCATATTCCTTACACTACCTGATATCTTCATTTCGCACCCCAACAGAGTGTCAATTGACATAACCCCACACACACTCTCCATAGACAAATCCAACACTACCAAAATTTGAGTGGAAATAAATGTGTGTGTGGAACCAGTGCCAAACAACAAACTAGAAAGTATATAAGCTACACGGACCGTACCTCGAACAGTCGATGGCCTATCCTCACCATCACTGGGTGTCGTCTGTACTGTATAAAGCAGAGATACCCCTCTACCCTGGGCTCCAACCTATGTGACCTGCACTTTCCTACCTTGCTAATATTGCCGATCCTTCCCCAAAGTTTGAAGTTCACCGCCCTTGCCAGTATGGTTTGTGGAGCTCCAACTACCTGCCTGATATGGAACAACTGAACCCCTACCTCCACTTGGAATCTTCCTATCACCAACATTCATACTCTCCTACTGAGTGTTCCAACAGAAAATCTACACATGTCCCAATCATCCAAATGACTGTCACTCAACTTTTGGTGGAGGAAACTAGCCACACATGTTCCCAGGTATGCCACACTAATCACAAAACACCTGGTCACCACCCTGAGAGTATGGAACTCTCTTTTGACCACCTTTATCACTTCCACCCTACTGAAAACATCCAAAACAATGATTCCAGACCTTGGAAGCAGCGCCACTTGTCTACCCAGCTGGCACGAAATACCACTACCTGAAGCTCCCTTCAGGTTCCCCTCTAAGATCAATGCTTGATCCACTACCTCTGTAAACCTATTTAAGTAAAATATATTCACATGATACCTTTTCTCGTGTCTCATCCCATCCTATAAAGGCCTCATAACTATTTCCTCATCCTCCTCCAATGATGGAAAAAAGAATCGTAGGTCAGTGAAGCGGCCAATATACTCCATCATTGACATCCATCCTTGAGTCAGGATCCTGAACTATGCCTACCTCTCTTTCCTCAATGTCTCGGGTTAAAAATGCTCTAGAAAATTTTCCTAAATGTCTTTCCCCATCATCACCTCAGCCTGCTCAGTCTGAGACAGAATTTCCAACCAAATCTTTCCCTGGCCACGAAATATATAAGCTTCCAACTTGATTCAATTCCCATAAAGAGTCTCTAGATGATCAAGTATCATTAGGATAGACTCTATCCAGAACTCAGCTTCATCTATCCCACCCTCTCCGGTAAATGTTAGAGGGTGCTGGAGTTGAAACTCTCTAGTAAGCTTAAGCAAACTCGCTGCAACCCATCCCGGGTCCCAATTTTTCATCTTCAACCAATGAGCCATGTTCTCGAAAAAACTCTCTTATCTAATTTCATGGATCACCACATTCTATGTATCCTCTACTGGAGGAGTGTTCTCAGCAACATCCTCTTGTTTCCCAATTGATTCTAGACCTTGTGGTGGCATTTATCTACATTTCCTAACATAAGGTTTAAAACACATACCACAAATCATTCACAACTTCATAACATGAAGGATCTTTACTAGACATAACAACACACAATACATGAACCACCCCTACCAGCCTTAACATTTCAAAATATCACCCTGTCCACCCCTAATGTGAGCCATGGTATACATAGTGTAAGAAACCATACACCTCTTCAAGGCACTCAAAACATGTTGCAAACAACATTTTCAATTCATTAAAACCATATAATTACACATATTTCATTAATCATTATTTATCATTATTTTATCTTTACCCACTTTCATTGTTTAGTTTATGAAATTTTGCCTTATTTTATTATCAATATGAAAGGTGAATTCTATCTTTCATGCCTCACACACCCAACCTATGTGCGCCTATGGTGATGCATGTCACCTATCTTTATAGGAGGCAAAAATGATTCATGAATGCACAACCTCATGCCACTGAGTCCACACGCCAAATATCATAAACCATCACATCACACAACATGTGCATCACCCAAAGGTGAAATATCATCAACTGTAACATCAAACAATCAATAACAACAATTCCCACCCTAGGTGACTTGGGTTTTCCCTCATACATGGGTTAGATACTCCCAAGAACGATCCCATTACCAAGTCCCGACACATCCTAACTCCCATATACCATACAAAATAACAAAATTTAAGATAAGGAGAAGAAATACCTCATCTGATACAACTTTGTAACGCCCCCATCCCATAATCCAATAAAACAGTGCTCCGAGCCAAGTGGTTACATGAACTTAAGTGAACCTCTCCGTATGCCAAAGGTTGCTGACTAGCAGTGGGGGTCCAAATAGCCAATTAAGGAAACTATACCCCCTTTTATCAGAGTAATACACAACAGAAGATAAATAAAATAACGGAATAAAAACTAATAATACCAGAGTACGCATAAGCATCCATTACCCAAATGGGGTACAACCATGCCCCATAGTAAATATTCCATACCATTATCTAAGTGAAAAATTGAACAAAACCCAAAATGAGGACAGACTACAAAATCCCCAAAATGGTTCCAACCACAAGTCTGGGTCCACCTCCACACACACCTATGCCAACCCAACTTCCTAGAAAGGGACTTTTCCCTTCTACTGACCTACAAAGAAGAAGTCTTCTTGGGTACCCAATGGCGGCCTGAGAAGGGTGTGAGTACAACTCAGTAGTCCACCACCAATGGTGTCTACAAAATATCTGGTATAAAAAATTGTGCATTAAAAAGGGAAATGAATAATAAATGACAAGAAAAGATTAAGTGCCCATAACCAGTTTAGGTCCATTACAAACATTTATAACCATTTACTTATCTTACCATTTCATCCCATTTCCCATTACTTACCATTTCCAACGCATTTACCATGGGTTCATGATGCGCAACAAGATACATGGATTAATGTACACAATCACATACATGAAGAAAAAACACACAGTTATCCTATCTCAATAGGATCAACTTCCTCATGTCAACCATATCCTCACCTCGAAGCCTCAGTTTGAGTTGATGCAACTGATAGGGAAACAAAGCATCAATCATCTTCCCTAACCCGTGCATTAGGGGTGGAGTTTATAGCCTCCGTCCAACTCAACCCATGGGCATAGAACCTCAGTCAATACCCCACACTACCAAGCTATGTGAATATTCTATATGTCAATGTATCAATTAACCATTCACACAACATCACAACCATTTCCCAAGGCAAACATAAATCATAACAACAACATAAGAGTTAATACCATGCCTTAACCCATGAATAAATTTACCACATTTCACATCATTTAGCCACTTAGCCTGATTTCCCTTTTAAAATGCATATCTCACTAAGCATTCATTCAATGTGACTAGCCCACTAGGCTTTGTTCATTTTTCCCAACTCACTAGGATTCATTACCATGCTGAAAATCCATTCCATTATGGCCTTTTATCATTTCCACATGTTAACCAAATATCCCTTAGGTTATTATCAAGACTAGGTGAATCACCTAGTATCTATCCCAACAGGATTAGTCACATCAACATTTTTATCAAGGTTTATACATGATTACACAAAAATCTCACTTTTTCTTCACAATTACTTAGATCCGGGAGAGTAGATACACCCCATGGGTAGCCCTAAATTAGTCTCATCACCCAAGATGCATCCCATGGGGATCTTGAGGGTCTCTATTTTCCATGTTAATAACCATTTTACCTAAACATGTCGAGGGGGATAAAAAAAACCTAGATACACCCAAAAAAACCACACATGCACTAATCCTTAAATAAACCATGGTATATAACTTGTAGACCACCTACCTCAATCCCGTGGGTGAACACACTCTTAATAATTCACTTAGATTTCTCTTCACACAACCCTTGAAGTTTCAACCTAGATCTCACCCAAAGAGTAGGGTTTTAGAGCTTCTAAGAGTGGAGAAGAAGATACAAACCCTAAACTCAAAAGAGAAGCAAGGATAGGATTAACCTTACCAAGAGCTTTAATCCAAATCCAACAACACCAAAAAAGCCTTATAAATGAGGTAGATTTATCTATTAGATCCCTTAAGGTATTTGGTTCATTCCTAGGGTGATGATGGGTAAATGATGGGGAAATATCTAGTTGGGGTTAAAAATCCCCGAGTGGAAAAATTGTAATTTTTTAAAATATTTGGGCCGCATGGTTTACCTGCATGGTTTTCCAAACCGTGTGGAAACCATGCAGAGGACTCTATACAAAATATCACCTCCCACATGGTTTCTTGGTCCATCTGCACAGTTAGCACAAACCATGTACAGACTGTGCAACCTACCCAGAAAACCCCTATTTCTCCATTTTTCATGTCCCGAACCCTCAGAACACCCCCGAGACTCCTTAAGGACTTGGGTAAGAACTTAATTAACCCAAAAAGGGATTCAAACCAAAACTCAAATGAGAAAAAACCTTACCATGATCCAGAATCTTACATCTATATTGTTTTGGAAAATTATTTTCAAATGAGTATTTTAAATAACAACAATATAATATGATTAAATTTATTCAAAGTGATTATTTTAATTTAAAGAAAAAAGAAAAGTAATTTTAAAAATGTTGATGGTGTGATATTGGACTTGATTTTGAAATGGAATACTTATTCTCTAATAATATTTCAAGATATATTGAAAATAGTTCTCTTATAAAAGGGTAAGAATGTGGAAAGGTGGGTGGTGGTCTACTTTTCATTTTTATGTTGATACCTATATTTATATTTCTGTTTTAGGTTTTGTAAGCTTATGATTACACTTTGATAATCTATTAATTTTAGGTTTGTTGGTGAACTATGGAAATAAATTGGTTTGCTGGTTATTTTAGTTTATTTTATCACATCAGGAAAATAGTCCTTTTCCTACTTCAATTTATAGTTATTGGTGGATATTGTTATATTTATGGAGGTTCCAGTGGAACTAGAGGATATTTCTATGGTAAGAGTTGGATAGTGAGAGATGGATTTATTTTTTTAAATTATTAAAATAACTTATTCTATTTTATTATACCAATTTGTTTTTTATGGTGATGTCCAATGTACAGGAGGGTCATGATGGAATTTCTTTAAAATTATAAGAATGATTTATTGGGTGAATTAATTCCCAAAATATGTATTCATAGAACTTATCACCTACTGGAGGGGATCAAGAACACACATTAGGTACATCACGTGACATCTTGGGTGTTTTTTAGATGGATATATTTGGTTGGTTCATGACAATATGACTTTCCCATTTCATTTTATTTATATTATCTAGAAACTGTTTCATTCTAAATTAAATTGGTTCAATCTAATAAATTTATTAATACACCATTTGAGACATGGATTATAAAAATTATGAATATGAATTTTAAAATTATTTGGGTTTGTGTATCAATTATAATTTTTTATATTATAAAAATTTTAACCCTAAGTTTTATAAATGTTTTTTTGGTTTTCCAAAGGTTACTATGGGATGTTATTTCTAAAATAATACAAAAAATGTGTTTTATCCTCATATACTGTTTTACTTGAAAATAAACACATGAATCATCAAGTCAATGAGATAAAATTATAACTTAGGGAAGTTATATAATAATAAATTTAAAATGTTACTATGTTTGAATATGATCTGGTTACATGAAGTGTTTTGAAAGAATAACCAACTCAAGTTACATAAGAACATCGAAGGCCTGGTAGTGTTCTTTAAGAGACCAAGAGATATATATTTTTTATTGAAAAATATAATGAACTAATGTTCATAAATAATGATCCTTCTACCCACTAAGTGGGTTTTGAGAGTTTTGATTTAATGAAATGGATAAATATTAAAAAATATAACATAGACTCTATGTATAATAACCATACTTGGAACTTGGTTAATGCACTTGAATGGGTGATACTCATATGTTGAAGGTAGTTTTTCCATAGGAAAAAAATATGGATGGTAGTTTCTACCTATAAATATATCCTAGTGGTAAAAGAATACAAACAATTTGATTGTATTGAATGTGATGAAATATTTTCAGAATTTGTGATGATATAGTTTAATTAGTTATTTCTTCCTACAGAAGATCATTATTATTATGAAATTTATAAAATCTATGTTAAAATTACTTTCCTTAACAAGAACTTACTTAAAGTAAATTTATATGATACAAACCAAAGTTTTTGAAGTACTATATGAGTCTTTAAGGTATGAAGGTTAGAATATCCCATTTATGTATTGAAGAATGATTCTAAAATTTGGAATATCAAGTTTAATGTTTAAATAAATGAGTTTTGTTTTTTAAAAAATAAAAATTATTATTGTGTACATAGGAGGATTAGTGGGTGTGTTGTGGTATTTATGATATTTTTTTAGATGAGGTACTAATTATAAAAAATTATTCATTAAATTTAAGATTGTTAAAGGTATGGTTAAGAAAATACAGTTCAATAAAGGACATGGGTGAATCATAAAAAATATTAATAAATATCTATAGATATTGATCAAATAGGCTTCTTGGACTTATTAAAAAAATATTGGTAAATTTATAAAATTTTTTAGTATATATAACTCTAAGAATGTTTATTTACTATTTTTCATGGAATAAATATCACGAAGATTCAAAATCCTTCTATAAATTTAGAAATAATGGAAATAATTCCTTATGGTCCCACCATTGGATCTATCATGTATTCTATATTGTGTATTGGACTTGATGTGAATTATAATTTGAGCATAAAAAGTATAAATCAATCCAATCCTAGTGATATTCACTGGATTACTATAAAGAATATCATTATGTACTTAAGAAGAGATAAGTATATATTAAGGGTATTTATAAATGAGGATAATCTCATTATAAGGGGTCACACTGACATATTTTCCAATCCAACCAAGGTTAAATGTGACATCAATATAGTTTCATTTTTTTTAAAAATGGTGATGAAATCGGTTGAAATAGTCCAAAATAATCCATCACAGTGGGATCAATAATAAAGTAATTGTATATCACTGAAATTGATGCAACCAAGGAAGTTTTTTAGATCAAAACATTCATTCTGAATGTGGGGTAGTTCTTAGCACTTTGGGATAAATTGAGATTTACTATGAAAACAATGGATCTATTACTCAGTTAATGGAACCAAGGTCTCACTAAAGGAATAAACACATCCTTCTCAAATACTATCTCACTTGAGAGATCATTGAGTGGGGTGATTTAAAGATATATTGGGTGGATATAAATGAAAATATAATGAATAATTTGAAAAAACAACTATCACATAAAAATCATGTTTGTCATGTCGAATCACTTCGTATTAGAAACATGAGATATTGGATGTAATGGTTGATAATGTGCCATGGTTTTATAATAAATGTGATGTACATATATCACTCATTCATGTGTTTTATATTTATGTTTCATGAATAATTTAATGATAATATCTCCTTAGAGTATTACTTTGAGTTTCCCTTAATCGATGATCATCATAGAGTATTACGGGTTGCGATATTATGTTAAGATTATCTTGTGTAAAATATTTTATGTGATACAAATAGTTGTATAAGATAATTAAAAATAGGATAATGAGATAATAAATAAGTATTATTATATTTATTTTCAAGATAATGAATATTAAATAGAATATAATATAGTCCTTGATATTATTAAGAGTGCATTATTATTACAAATACAAATCACCTATGGTTGGTGGTATAATTAACTTAGGAGGCTTGATACTTCACTATCTTTCTTACACAAACCTTGTGTCCTTGCTAATTTGGGAGTGTTTTGTTATGTTTTTGGTCATATCATAAATTGGACCCCAATGAATATAATATTAATACACCTATTGGAAAAAATTATAAATTTTGGGCCCTGATTGTTTTTTTTCAATGAAATGTATATCCATGAATAATTGAGTAAAATGCTATGTGTTTAGAAACAAAGACTAATTAAATGTGACATATTCATTAAATATGGTTAGTCTATTTTTACGAATCATGAATTTATGTGTCAAGACATACAATATTCACATGTTCCATGACTAGTTATCACTCGATATCATAGAAAATGGTATCATATATGCCTACATATAGTGCATATGATACATATTGTGGTGAAAATGTTTACATAGCGTTATGAAATTGTATGATTGAGATCAAACTAGATCCATTTGAAACATTATTTTCATTGAAGTTTTTATATAGGCTTATCTTTTCTTACATATATGAAATTGAGATTTTATATTTTTTATAATGTTAAAATGGCCCATAGGGTCACAAAGTTACTATTTAGAATAAGGATAAAATTATGTTGAAGGTTTTTGTTTAAAAAATAACAGAGTCTGATAAAATATATCCAAAAAGAGTTTATATAGATTCAAAATTTCATGTTATGTTTTTCATAAAGTATTAATGGGATTTTAATACAATTGTAAAATTTTGTGATATACATTAATGGGTATATAATAATATATAATATTCCCTAAGTGGTAGCTTGTGATTTTTATATGATGAAAATCATTGATAATTAATATTAGTTCATGGATACTATCAAAATTTCCATATAGTTTCCTTGGTTATAAATCATTGAGTTGAATCATATATATAATTAAAGATCATTTAAACATTATAAAACCTAAATATTCTTGTTTTATGGGTTACACATGTCAACATATTAGTTTTGGAAGACAACACTAGAAACCATTTATTAATTTAAGTGAGCCTAAATAAAGGATGGGGATTCCCTTTTTGGGGGTGGGTGATTAGTGTGATACTATATATCCATATTCAATATTCTCTTCTCTCATGGTTCTACATTTTCCTTTGATGAATAAGGCGTGTTATACCCATTGAATTGAGTTTTATTTGTTGTCCCCAATGTTACATGACTTGATTATTGACGACGGTGTAAATATATATTGAGTAACTTATAGGATGTTGGATATATGTCCTCAAATATTATGAAAAAATGGATTTTTAGGGTTCCAACAAGTATTTCTTAATTGAAAAAAAATCAATATAAAATAGTAATTTGAGTGTGAGGTTTGTTTGTTCTGTTATTAAAGTCTAGGACATGTGTTTATAAGTGATGAAAAATTATATAAAATATATCATAAAGGAATATTGAAGAACTGATCAAGTAGGGAGACATCAAGAAGTCAAAATGGTCAAAAATATTATAAAACCATCCGAATAATTGTTGTGCATGGTAATTTTTGAATAAATAAATTTGGATGATGTTATGAGTTAAGTTGAGATACTTTTAAGTAGTTGAGATATCCCTCTATAGGTTTGGAGATGTCTCAGAGATATTTGAATACACTCTAGATTATGTATGATATTTAGTGAAGATGTGTATGTCATATCTATATAGTTTTATGATAATATATGTCTCATATGACATTTCTCTCTAAATTAGAGATTTATTTTAGGAGAGAATTAATTTTTTGGAGGTTCTGTGTAAGACTATGCGCAAGTTCCAAGGATCATGTATGGCTTACTCAATGATCATATAAAATTGAATATGGAACATAACTTTTGATTTTTATATATTTTGGTAAAATATATGTTATATATTTTGTTTATAAATCCTATATGATATTTGATATTGTGCAGGATGTTTGGGAATCACATAAGACTTTTCAGGAGAGCATATAAAATTTCTGTGTAGGTTCATATGAATTTTTTAGGAGATAGATTATTGATTTTGTGGGACCAAATATGAATTTTAAGGCCTACAAGGATTAATAACTTTATAGAATTTTGAAAATAATATTGGATAATATTTGAGTTTCTATAATTATAAATTTTATAGAAATTTTAATTAGGTGTTTATTGCGATAAGATTCATTGATTAAAATATCACATTAATATTGGGATTTGAGGTGTATGATGGGATTGTGATCTAAAATGAATGAAGAACAATATCTACTAATTTGAATATCTATTTAAAGATGTTTAAGAAAATATATTACATTGTTTTATGAGAAATTAAAAATAATATATCTATAACTTTACTATGATGATGCTATGGTTGGTTGATGTTCTTATAATAATTTTTAATCATTTATACAATAATTCTTAATAATATTTTTTAATGTGTATATTCATGCAGCAGAGTTATCTAAAGTTTTACTGTGAAGTTTTTTTTAATTTCTATAGTTTGATGATTATGAGTTCGAGGATATTATTTAGAAATTTGAATTTGGGTATTTGTAGAATCTATAAATACCTATATTTATGAGTTACTCCATTATGGTGATCAAAGATAGAGAATATTCCCAGATGGGTTTCATTAAGAACTTGAAATTGAAGAAGGATAGTTGAGGATTTGGTCTTGTGAAATCCATGTTTAAAATATATGGGAATATTTGAGATCATAGGTTTGTACCCATGTGAAAAATTAATTTAATAAATGCACCAAGTATCTCATCATACAAATATATTGTGGGGGGAATCCTCTATAATGGTGGGATAAAAGTTTGGTTTCTTAATGAAATTAATCTTTACATTTGATTTTATCTTGATCATTTGGAGATGATCAATAGAGAGAGAATAATGAAAAGAAATTGTATTTGAGGAAGTGATTTGAGAAAACCTCCATGATCTTGAAGAGGAAAAAGAAGAAGTAGTGGATTAAAGATCAACATCCAACATTGAAAAATTATTCATTTTTACTGAGAATTTAGTGTTTGAAGCTGGTGAGGAATCTCTAATACATATTATATGTGAGAAAAATATTCTTAACTAAGGATTTATTCAATTTAGAAGAAGCACACAAGCCTAAATATTCAAGATGATTATATTCACTTCGTCATTATTATTTTCGGCCTCTTTATCTATGGTCCTTGAGGTTAGAGGGTGGAGGGTCGGCTTATTCTTTTACCTTATTTTTTTGAATAACAAATTTACATGATGACAATGATGATGTTATTGGAGGTCATGTACATGAATAAATAAAATTCATCCAGTTTTTCTATAGAGGAATATCTTCATCAAGTGGTTTATAAATCACCCAGAGTTGATTGAGGTCTTTCTATATTTATTTCTTTCTTTTATATTGGTGTGTATTTTTTCTAGTGGGACTCTAGAAGTTGGAACATAATGAGATTCTATCTTGATAGGACTAGTATGGTCTACAATTATAACCACTTGGGAATATAGTAGATGAACCCATTATTAAGGGACTAACCAATAATGAAAATGAGTTGGTCATTATAGAATAATATTGTAAATCAAGTGTGTTGTGATATCTCTTATTATTAATAAAAATTATGTGAGGTTGTGTGATCATATTTAGTTGATTGGGTAATTATAAAATACAGTAGGTTTAATTAACTAAAAGAATTCATAAAAATAAGATCCAAGATTCACCCTTATTTCAGGTTAGTCTAGCTTAGGGAATTTCATTTGGCATCCATGATAATATATATTACATCTAAAAGATAATATATTTTACTAGGTGTGAAGAATTTAAATTTGATGAATATATGAGGTTCCCCTAAATTTTATTTTAAGAACTATCAAAATTAAAGGAACATGATTCTTGTAACACCCCGATCTTCCACTGTACACCTCTCTTTCTATAATGCAATAGCTTGCATTGTACGCATGTTCGAGATTCTAACACACCGCGACCATCCAAAGTAGCTATTATGAATAGTAATACCAATTTTTTTAAATTATATAAATTTTATATTTCAAAATGGACTTCATTTTTCTATTTGGAATATCGAAATTATCCTAAGTTGATTTTTTTGTAATTTTCTGAAAACTTCCAATTTTTTATGAATAGTGAATAATACTTAAAACGACTTTTTTAATCAAAATAATTTATAGTGATAAATTATACTATTTAGTGGTTTTAAAGTATAATTAGAATATATTTTTACCATTTTATCCAATGGTGGTCATTAGAATTAATTTCACTTTGAAATTGGACATAAACAATTGTCAATCTTTTGATATATATTGTTTCTTAAAAACACGGTATTTGTTGTGACAGCGGGAATTAATTTTAAAATTAATTAATGAAACTTATATGTTTGGAATTTTTTTAAATATATATAATTTTTTAATTTGGAATATCAATTATATCTTATGGTGAAATTTTGGCACTGTTTTGAAAAACTTTAATTTTTGATGAATAGTGAAACCACTAAGTGGTAGTTAAAAAACTGATTTTTTGTTTAAATGAAAATTTACTGCTTCTATGAATTTAATTTCAAAAATCTTACATACATGGTTTTAATTAGGATATAAAATGTGGTTCAATGGGATTAAAATAATTTTTTTTGTGAATAATAACTTTTAAGTTTTATTAATCGCGATTAAAGGTAATTAGTGAAATTTAAGGTAAAAATGATATTATAAAAATATAAAAATATCTTGAAACTTTTCCTACACTTATTTTATGAGTCATGTCCGACCAAGAAAATCCATGGGTCAACTTGGGGACCCCATGGATCCACTTGGGTAAGAAAATGACATTAATAACTTTTTATTTCAAGTAAAAATAAAATTGTCACAAACATGTGTTATTTTACTAAAACAATTATTACATGGAGTTATATAAGTTAAATTTCTTACTATAAATATTTATTTTAAATCTAAAAATATTTCCTATATCATGGTAATTTTTTAATAATTTTTTGACATTAAATAAATTAAATTTTTTCTGACACAATGATGATGCAACAATTACCTCATTAATTAACGTTTCAAATAAAATGAAAAGATAATGTAAAATATAAGACTTAAACTTGTCAAAAACCTATTGGATGAGTATATTTAGAACCCTTATCACTTTATCCTAGAAATATATCATTTTTGGACCTTTAAAATCCTAAAATCATTTCATAATAATGTAACATTTCATGATTTTCCAAGAGTGCCCCTCCTCTCCTCTTATAAAAGGTTCCCACCTCTACTTCCTTATTCACATCATCAAAGCCATTTGGCTCGGCCAAAATCTGCCCAAATACTCTCTAAACTTCCCTCTTTTACTCTTAGAAGCCTCACTTTGGGCATAAGTCTTCCCAGGGAATCCTTTGTCTCAAATAAAAAAGAGTTACCCGATTTTAAGGTAATGTCTTATCTTGTGTTCTTTTGTTTTATTTTTCATCTCCAACCACATAAAATATATTTTTTACTTTATTTAAAAAAAAAGTATATTAAATATAATAGGATGTTTTTATGAGAATTATTTGATTTAAACTTACACACACCTTCATCTAATGGTTAATGAATATACTGTTTCTGTGGGTGGAGAAATACTGCCTCACGAAATGATGATTGTTCAATCTTTTTTAACACATCTCATGGTGGAAATTAAGATGTCACTATATTTATATATGATATATATTATGTTTATGTTTTACTTATGCTTCTGTATTTCGCATTTATGGCATACCTTTATGATTTCCCTTATGAATAAACGCGATAATTTCATTTTAGGAAGTGCGGACTACCGCCCCCTCAAAGTGATTTGAATCGTTAATGCCATATGTTGGACATATAAATGATGGAGTAAATGATATTATATAAGATATTATACTGGAATTATAATATACCTTTATATCATTGTGGTTTCATTCCATTAAATACAAAATAGAAATGAAAGTAGCGTTCATGCGTACGTACGGCTTACCGTCTCCATGAACGGTGCATTTCATTTCTTACCTCTAAATGTTATGTAATATTATAAATGAATATATATACTGGATATATATGATATGTATGATATCTATATCATGAATATAATTCTGGATATAATGGATATTTTACCACATTAACAACGTGTAATTATAAGAAGTTTATTTTTGACTCAAGTACCTAAGATCGACAAAACAACCGTTATTAACTTAAATAATTACATAATGTTAATAACATGGTAATAAGTGATATAAAAGGAATAATGAACATGAAAAATTTTCTTAAGCAAGTAGAAATTAACTCTAGTTTATTATTCAGGAGGTTAAAGAATGTTCGAGTCAATTCGGGCACGAGGTAAGGGAACTTCTTAACCCAATTTCCTTTCTTTGGGTTAATCTCCTACTTTAAAATTCGGTCATGATATTATTATGTCCTATCTTATATTTTTAATTTATTTATGTGTACTTATAGTGTATAAACATAATATATCTATGTTATTTAAAATAAATGATCTTTGTAAGGGACTTCGTCTCAATCTTCTTTCATTGAGGAATATTTTGTTTTAATACAAGACTTTCTTTTATACGGTGTATAAACCCCTTTGAATTTTACATTTATTCAAAATGAATATTTTTTATACAAAGAGTTTTACTAAAAGACAAAAGGGAATGTTTTTTGTTGTTGTACGTATGCGGTGACAACGACTTCTCAGCTGCCGTGACCATTATTTGAGTTTTGACTTCCTCTACAAGCCATAACTTTTTTCCAATGAAAAATAAATACAGAGTTTTAATTTTATTTTATTTTTGTATTGAAAATGGTTTTTAACGTGTTTTTTTATTATATAAATGTTTTGTATTGATATCTTGTGATTGAAATGTGGAAATGTTATGTTTCCTTTATGCATGTTTTATGTTATACGATTATGTTATGGTTTATGATATGTTTAAACCTGTTCATATGAGGAATGCATTGGACTTAATAAGTGATGGGTGGAGCCCGCTATAGCTTCTCGATGCATTGGTAGGTCTCATGAGACAAACTAGTGTCTTGGCATGAGGCCTTGACAAAATCTTATTTGTAGTCTTGGCACGAGGCCTTGGCTACGTGGTTATGATAGTATGGAATTATGAATTCCATCATTATGAAAGTGGTTACTGATATTGCATGTGATTATTTGACTAGTAGAATATCCATGTGAATAAGTAAATGGCATTATTTCATTTTATTTTTTCCATATTATACTGAAGTTCAAAGGATTTTGTTTTACTTATAAATTTACTTAAATGTTTATATTTATTTATGAAATTTTCTGCTGTATTGTTATCCTTACTGAGCATCTGAGATCCCCCCTTTCAATGTTTTAATTTTTCCAGGATGTGATGAAATATATTATGAATGACCTGCAGGGATAGTATGAGGGGATATGAAGGCAAGATGTTTTTTTAGTTTTGTTTTACTTTATGATGTAATTTAAGACTTATGAATATATCTAGTGTTTCCAAGGCTAATAAACTAATCAGTCTTTTGAGACTTGATCTTTTGTGATCATGCCAATGTTACACAATAATGAACCGACTTTGGGTAACTGGGGTCGGGGAATTATAATGCTACCCTACTTCCTATCACTTTTCTAAGGAGAAAGAGATGTTTCTTTAGTAGGATTTCCAACAATTATTTAAGATGAGCCAATAACTATTATTGATAATAATAATACACAAATGGATGGAAAATATCAAAACACAATTCAAATTTACCCTTATGAAATAGTTTTTATAGAGATCATGGGACGCCAGACTACTAAGGAAACATGGAAGAAATTAAAGAGAATTTATGGATGTAGAATAAAATTCAATGAGACTAAACTGCAACAATGGATGAGTAGTTTTTATAGTATTTAAATGATCAATGATAAAAAAAATTGATGACTATTTGACAAGATTTAATTAAATTGTTTGAAATATCAGGGGGTTTAGTGAGAATCTTGAAGATTCAATTTTTGTTAAAAAACTGATGAAAAAATTTCTATATAGGTTTGAACCTAATATTTAAATTTATAGGATAGAGTGGATATTTCCTTAGATGAAATTACTAATATTATGATTTCATATTAAACGAGTAACATTGAATCGTTCAAGAAGAAATAAAAATAAAAGATGACCATTGAGTTTATGATAAAGGATTAAATCAGATACGAAGAAGTTGTAGAATCAAGGAATTCTGATAATAATAGAACTGATGAATAATTTAAGAAGATAATTTCCCTTATTTAAATTTTTTTGACCAAGTGGAAGTGTAAAAGAAAGGGGAAATAACTACATAGGTTTTATAATTTCAGTGGGATTTGATATTTTGTCATAAATTTTCCAAAGAATAAGAGATACTTGAGACATAATATATATTTCTAGATGATAAAAATGAGTTGAAAAATACCATAGTAGGGTTCAAAAATTCTATTTATTCTATGGGTGAATCATCTCAGGTTAGTGAGGAAAATTGCCTCTAATTTGTTTTTGATAAATAATTATAAATTAAAATAGGGAATTTCTAAAAGTGTAGATTTCAAAAATAATACTTAACTAGTTTAGTACAAAATGATACATGATATTTCCTCTTTGATATTAAAGGGAGAAGAGAATATATTAATAATTCCACTTACCCTTGTGTAAAAAGAGTTTTGGTTTGTAACATGAAAACAACACCAATTTTATAGATATATTTATAATCTGATTGAAAGATCAATGTTTAGAGTTTTCTGCTGATTTTATGGGATGTATAGATATAAAAACAAATATTTATGGTATACAATGTAACTTCTGTAAAATTAGAATGAATCAAGTGGAATGTTTAGTGAGATGATGAGGAAATTTTATCAATGAAAGAAACATGTGATAAAAAATACATCAAATATATCCACCCAAAACATATTTTTATATTTAGAAGTGTGTGAAAGATATTGAAAATAAGGTCATTAAGATAAGGAATGAATGACTAATTGACCAGGAGAGGTTTCATTTTTTTATGAATGGAAATTAATTTTATAAGTAAAAGGTGAAAATTCACATTATGTTGGTACTATAATGAGGCCATATGAAAAATACAAGGAATACAAGCATGTAAAGAATGAGTTCTTGATAGTTTAGCCAGATAAATTATAAATACCTATAAAAATTATGAATGAAAAAATTAGTACTATTTATAAGGGAAATAAAGTGATTTCAAATGATAGTAATGAAGAACTGGAGATTTTATACATAGGAAGTGAATTAAATATTCAAGAAAAACTATCTAAAAGTTTTGTATATACAGAGAATGGCATGAAGAACTACATGAAAATACTACCAACATAATAATAAATTATCAAAAAGATAATGAAAAAATTAAAAAATTAATTTGCGTTAATGAATGAAATGAAGAAAACCGATCCACACATGGAATAATATTAAGAAAATAAAATTAGAATGTATCATGTAAATTATTATAATAGGAAAATATATAATAAAAAATCTACCCATGATTATACTAGAAGTAATGATAAGACTTGGTTGAGAGAAAAGTCTCACCATTTTTGTAACCACTGAAAAACTAAGACACCCCTCCCTTTTCATTTATATATTTTTATTTTCACTGATGTGCAGGGAATTAATATAGAATAACAAATTTTTTACTATAGGAAAATAAATAATATTTTTCTTCAGGGATTTTACTAATATTCCTGAAAAGGATTAAAATAATACATTATTTGAGGGGAGAATACATGGGATGAAGTAAAAAAATTATGGTGATGTAGTCATTATTTAACTTATGTATATCCTTGAATTCAATAACCTTAGGTCTATAAACATATATCTAGATGTTATATTACATTAATGGTATAAAATATAAGATTCCCCAAAGTATACAATAACGTTTTAGTCATAGAAGACTATATAATTACCTATTTTTAATATTACACTTGAGAACATAAAATATTGTATAAAAACCATGATAAAATTATTATATATTTTTTAAGATCCTTGAAAATTACACATAGTTTTATTTTAGGATTACTATGGAAAGGAAAAAAGGGTTATCTTATATTATCAATAAGAAGTAGCGTACAATACCTATACATAGAATAAAAAGAATGAAACAAATAAATTATAAGAATAATTTCATAATAAATTGAAACTGAGGGAATATGATATCCATGGAAATATATAAAAACATGGATAATAATTACTATAATAATGGAATGCGTATTTTCAGACATCATAAACATACTTTCAAGGCATTGTGATAAGACGTCATACATTAATGGGTATTAAATATGCCAATACCCTAACTAGTTTTTCTCACGAGACTTAACGATGCATGAAGTCTCTATCTATAACAAGCCCCACCAATTTCTTATTAAGTCCAATGAATTAATCATACGAGTGTACAAGAGATTTCATTACATTTACAATGGTACCTATAACTTAATTAATGTTAAATAAAATAATGTAAATCCATATAATGGATGTTCATAAAACAAATATTTCCCCATTCAATGGAATAATGTGGTTATCTAGGAGAATATATTTAATTCAACTTATAAACTATGGGGTATTATCATTTTAATAATAAGTTCTATTAGAAATGAAATAAAATAAGGTTAAGGTAATATTAAATTTATGGGTTATCAATAGATGATAGTAATTGAGTTTGGTAGTTTACACTGGTAGAAGACTGATGAAATGGACTGGAAATCCTTTATTATGGTTTATAAAGATTTGGTGAATTATTAAAGGAATATCACCCAAGAGTGTCTAACTAGTTGTGCAGTCCTAGGACCACTCACCATGAACTGAGTGAAGATTATGTTTATTATCAACCAGCTATTATAGGGTGATTACCATTATGTTCATATATATTATAGAATCATGCAGTTTCCAATATATATACATGGATGAAATTTTTAGAAAACTGCACACACTTTACTTTCCAAAATTTAGGATTTTGGGATTTTCTATGGCTTTGAAAACATCTCGATGAAATATTATTTAAAATATAGATCCTATAATTGATCTTAAAATACATAGAATAACGAAAATTCATGATATAATGGATCAAATATGTAGTATAAACACTATATAATTGAAATTTGGTGCAAAATACAAATCTTTTCACAAGAAAAAGAATTTTAGGTGAACGAACTCTTATAACCTTTGAAAAATTTGAGTAAAAACCTTAATAGGTATAGAATTTATAATTTAACATTAAATACCATGAATAATTTATGGATCCAAATAAAAAATATTAAAGGGTAAGTATATGCACCATAAAAACGAAAAATGGTGTATAATAAGAAATATATCTCTAGGGTAAAAATTTGAGATAACAAACCCTTACATTAATTCAATACTTCCACTAAAGTACTTGAATATCCTATATAATAAAAAGAACTATGTAGAGTAACTATTTAAGAAAATATTTAATAGATATATCCTTTTATGAACTTAATTTATAATTATTCTCTCTATGTGAATTAGTTTAGACATTATCTATTATCAACATCATGTGTGAGTAACCTTCATAGGTCATTCATGTTTTTGGAAATGACCATTTATTAATATTTTTAATTTCATAATTTCAATCTATGGGTGTTTTTTGTGGTAATTAAAGATTATACCGATGATAAACATGTTTTAGTGATTTTTAACAAAAGGACAAAGATATATAAATTAATGAGTCTAATGTTAATTTTATAATTTAATAACTAAAATTAAACTATAATTTACTCATTTATATCACATATTACTAGAAATTAAATTCCTAGAGTCATCCATGATATAAATTTATAGCATTGTACACGTTGGTGGCTAAACAAACCCAAACAAGAACATTACATAATTAATGGATGATTATGAAGTATTTTTTTTGTAATATCATTATAAAAAATGAATAATGGACTTATTTTATATTTGTTAGTCTAATATATTACAATTCAAAGTGGATAGTAGAATAATATTACCTATATAATATTATTACATAGTATAATGAAATCATTTTCCCCATAAAATTATTATTTGTACAGTTGAATTTACCATTGTGGTTTATCGATCATATTGTTAATAGGATTTACATTTGTCTTTCAAGAACCGTAATAATTTTATAAAAATAAAATTTATCCATTAAACCCATTTTTTTGACCTTCCTTGAAAGGATATGATGAAATGTTAAAAAACTATAATCAATCATTCCATAGTGGAGGTATTTCACAAATATGCATGGTTGATAATTTAGTTCTCCATATAATTGAAAAATTTTATAATATGATTTTCCATTTAAGTATCTAAAATATGTTATAAATATCAATTTTTTTATTAAATTCAATATTATTACTATCCTTTTAAGGTTTCTATGGAAAACAAAACATGATGCTTTGCGAAGGTGATAGTTCAAACACATGCACTAATGTCATTTTTGTTTTACTTAAGTTAATAAGGGAAGGTGGTTAATATTTATTCCCTTAGAATATGAAAATTTATTATAAAATATACTTATTTCATTATATAGAAATTATAAAAATATATTTGGAAAAGTAATATAGAAACGAAAATAAATTAGGTAAAATTATAACTCACGTTGATGAATTGAGATTTACCTTGTTGGACTCATTATAAGGGGAGGGATTAGGCTAATATCATATGAATAAAATCTTAATAGGATGAAATTGGATTCTTGGGATGCAAATAATGTCATATTTACAAGTTGAAACAATTTTTTTGTGGTATTGAAGGGGTGGTGAGAGGAACCTTTTATATGTTGTGAGAAAGACATTTTTGTAAATATTTCAAATTAATATAAATAGGGAACATGTTTAAAATGTAAATTGGATCCAAAAAGGGACAATAATTGAGTTTAATATTATACCTCAACAATTTATTTATATTCATGTTTTAAACATTTTTTAAGTCCTTTACTTTTATAATTTTTACTTTTTACTTTTCTTGTTTTTCTGAGATAACTAGTTTTTATGTAGTAAATTCATTTTTAGTAACTAGAAATAAAATGGATTTTGTTATATAATTTTAAACTATTTATTTAAAATATGAAATAAATTTTATTATATAAAATTTATATGGGTAATAAAACTCAATTCTATAATTCGCTTGTAAAAAACCATATTTAGAAATAATTCATTTTTATGATTAAAATTTATGTGTAGGATAATATTACCATTTTTTATTTTATTTATTTAAATAGGTTCATTATAATAAAATAAATTATATGTTCATTTCAAATAACCCTAAAAATAATTTTACAAAAATAATATTTAATTAAAAAATTCCAATAAGAATTTCTTTCGTTAGAAAAATTAATTATGTTTAGAGGTTTTATAAATCTAGAATATTATTTTAAAACATAATGTTTTACCCATTAAACACACCATTGATCAATTAAAAGGTTTTATAAATTAATAGGTCTTTCTCATATAGTATTAAATTTATAAAAGTTATAGTTTTTGTAAAAACAACAACTTTTTCTGTTTTCCTAAAAATAAACCATTTCAAAAAATATTAACAATTAATCCTAATCTAATATTGTAATTATAAAAATAAAAATCAGGTTAATTTGGTTACATTTAAATTAAAAATTATTTAGTAAATAAATTTATGAATTAAGGATCTTAGCAGTGTATATTATGCAATTGTTTTTGGAGTAGTGTTTACTTGAAATAGTAGGTTCTTGGGAATTATATTATCACTCCATTAAAAAAAAATTTATTTGAAATTGGTTACGTGTTAGATACTAAAAAATTATTTATTTTCTTTGATAATAGCTTCTTCTAGATCCTATGTTTCATCCTCTAGTTTTTTATTTCCCCAAAGGACTTTCACAGGCCAAGTTTCCAGATTCTACAGCACATTCTCTCTAATGTCATGAATATTGATAGTATTTTCATTATAAGTGAGGTTAATATCAAAATATATTCACTCATTTGTGAGTATATACATTGGATCCTGCATGAAATTCATCAATAATGAAACATTATATATTTCATTTACTTTATAATGGTTGGGTGGTACAGCCAATCGCTAAGCTACATATATAATTCTCTCTAAAATTTCAAAAGGGATAATATATTGAGGGCTTAACTTCCCCATTTTACAAAATCATACAAATCCTTTCCATGGTCAAACCCTTAAAAATAAATTATTCCCACTTGAAATTCCATGTTTTCCCTTCAAATATCATCATAAATCTTTTTTCTATATTGTGCTACTTTGATATGATCTGGGATAGTCTTTAATTTCATAATTGTCTTCTCCAAAAGTTTTGGGATTACTAACCACCTTTCTCCATCTTCTTGTAATCATGTTGGCATATGACATATATTACAATAAAATTCCTCATATATATTTATATGGATTCTCAAATAAAAACTTACATTGTGTGAAAATTATACCATAGGTATATGCTGATTACATGATACTTGAAAGTTAAGAGAACATGACCTCACCATGTCTTATATTGTCTGAATAGTCCTTTCAAGATGACAATCAGTTTGGGGATGATAGGTGGTGCTTAAATATAATTCATTATCAAGATCCTTTTAAAGAATATTTTGTAATTTTTATTTGAACTGAGGGTCATGGTCATATAAAATTGATTGAGGTTCCCCATAAAGTCTCATTATTTGATTGATATGTAGAAGAGAAAGAAACTCAAGTGGTAAATCTTACCTTATTGATAATAAATGTGTAGTTTTAGTAAAAAGGTTGAAAATGAAACAAATATAATCATTATTCCATGGATTATTTATAATTAAAGGGAAAAAATTATTTTTTAATTTTTTTCTACTTTCATAAAGGTATAGGAATAGGTTCAATTACTATGTTAGGATGTTGTCTTTCAGGGTTTTACTACCGTCACACTAAGAATTTGGAAATATAGTTTTCTATTTGTGGATTCAAACCATCCCACTAGAAATGTTCTATTAAATACATTTAAATCTTTATTATACCAAGGTTTATAGTTAAATTTGAGCTATGTTCTCAATATAATAGCTCCATCTTCATTTTGGGTATGTATGGAACACATAACCACTTTCCAAACATCAATAATACATCTTTATTGATGAATCCTATAAATTTACCATCATTCAATGATTTAATACTCCTTTTTAAATACTTATAATAATTATATGACTAATTTATATTTGATAATAAATATGGTTTAGTAATTTTATGTAATGAAATGAGATCCCCTAGCCTAAAAATTACCATATTTATATTTACTTGATCTAGGAATATAGGATTCTTATTAATCTTAACCATGGTCATAACATCATGGTACCTCTAAATCAATTCATCATAGAATATGTTTACATTCCTAGGGAGGTAGTGTATTGAGTAATAATAGTCATTGAGTTGAATAAACCATCTTATTTTCCTCATCTTGAGGAATTTTTAAGAGAAAATATACTTCAATTTTTTTTTGTTCGTATATATGTTCCATCTTTTTACATAGAGATAATGAATCCTATAATAAAAGAAAATATTACTACTCCCAACTCAATGTTATGATTTTGATAGTTCTATTCATAGATCTTAATGTTACTTAATTCATATTTAACCACTATGTCATTCTATACAAGTGTATATCCTAGTCCTTTCATTGGTGCATCACAATATATTAAAAATCCTTTATTGATAGTAAATTAAACACTGGTGAATTAATCAATATCATAAGTATCTCTTAGAATATTTCATAAAATTTCCTATACCATGTGAATTTGACCCATTTACTTATCAAGTTGGTTACATGTTGTCCAATCAAGAATTTTTTTGAACAAACCACTGATAGAAAACAACTAAACCAAGGGAACTACATATCTCAGCTAAATTCGTCATTGTATTACATTATTTGACTATATTTTTATTGAAATTATAAATACATATTCCATAATTGGAGATAATATTAACAATAAAAGAAACTTCATAGATCTAAAATTCATACATATTGAATTTTCCATGTAATTCCTTTTCTCTGAGGTTCTCAAAAATTATTTGCATATGGTTCTCATGCTCTTTATATATATTGTAGTATATGAATATTTCATAAATTAATACCACTAAGAAGTTATCAAAATAATACTTGAATGATCTATTCATCATATCTATAAAAATAGAAGTAACTTTTTTCAAAATAAAGGGTATTACCATAAACTCATAATGTCCATAGATTGTATGAAATTTTGTCTTCAATATATCCTTATTATCCTCTCTTAACCAGTGATAACCATATTGATGATTGATCTTTAAAAAATATTGATGAACCTATTTAATTCCTCTATAAATAAATAAATAAATTTTTATACAATGGGTATATCCTTGATCATTAGGAAATCCTTCCAATATATAGATAGTGTTTTCTCTTTCACTTCACCCAAAATTTCATTAAGTTGAGCTACTAGAGGGGAGTCTAGAAAAGACTTAAGAGGTTAATTATCTCCCATCAAAATAAGGGATTCTATGCCCCATTAACAACTATTAATATTCTTATCTAAAAAATAAATTCTTTCACTATACATTTAGAGAAAATCCATACCATGTATTAAGTAAAAATGAACCATAGGTACAAAAATCATGTTTGGAACTAGGGAATATCTATGCATATTAATTGAGACTGCTTGGTAAATATTTATTGTAATAAGAATCCCATTAGGTGTATTAACTAACAACTCCTTTCTCTAAGTATTATGGTATTATTCAATGTTCCTAATAATCATGAATTATATAAAGGATGACATAGATCTAGAATGAAATAATTCATTCACTGTATTTTAGTTTTTGATTAATGTAATTATTATCATGTTATTTTCTACTTCAACCTCAACTGTAGGGGTCATATAATTATTAACTTTATCACTTAGATTTTTATAAAGTAAACTCCCTTAATGGTTACGGAATTGGTTTAAACAGTTTTAAATATCTTAATAGTTAATGAATTGAACATCCAAAAATTCTTCATATCCTTTCCATTCATGAGTTTGATTCCCTTTCCCCCAAAACTTGAAATAAACATCCATTACCATCAGGCAAGTCCTTGAGTGCTTCTTTCTACAGTTATTATTTATGGAAATTTCCACTCTTCCTTTATTAACCTTTTATATACATTTATTTTATTGGTTACCAGTAGAAATTTTATTCTATATATTTTATTTGAATTCATATGTATTACATAAATCCTTTTATTTCATAATGGAACTTCAGATTATAACTTTATATGATGAAAATATACTAACATCCTTTAGAGGATTGTCTTTATCCCATCAACAAAACAATGCAATAATAATTTATTTCTATGTACATAGTCTACAACATGTATATCTAACCTCATAATGTTATCATTATACTAAAAAAAATTTCCATCTTCCTTCAACCTAAGATTGAGAAATTACCTTTCCATTTTTTTTCTCTGCTCAAAAGGAAAGTATTTTTCATAAAATATCTCTTTAAAATTTATCCAATCCATACATTCTATCTCTATATCCTATTTAGTGTTATAAATTAGTGACGACCAATGATCTATATCTCCCTTCAGTTGATATACCACTAAGATAAATTTTTCCCTTTCACCACTTCCCAATGTGAGAAATATCATTTCTTGGGACTTTATCCATTAGTCAACTACAAATGAATTAAGAGTTCCATTTAATGGTATAGGGTGTTTTCATATGAAGTGTTTTAACATAATTAAACCTTGTGGTGGATATGAATGTTTCACTATGTGGGTGATGTCATTTTTTTAAAACTAGGTCGATTACCTTAATATGGTTACGATTTGATCAACTCCAACCCCAACATAATTTAATTTCTCAAGAGAAACATCTGTATATTAACTATGGGTATTGATATACATAAAATTATTTCTCTTAGTAAACATCTAAAAATAATTCATAACATATAATTAGATCACGATTATTAATTGAAAAATAAAATCCCTTAAAGGTTTTATTTAGGAAAAATTTTCTCTAAATATTAATTTATTTTCATAATATTTTTGATATATATATAGTTTCCTCTAAATAGTTCCCCAAATTTTCTACCAAAGTTTATTTTAAACTAACTATATAATCTGGAAAGCCATCAGAACAAGATAGACAGAGAATTCAACAAGAAAGTTCACCTCTGTTCCTTTGTGCAAGGTGACTTGGTATTGGCCGTGAGGGCACCAATGATATCTGTAAAGAAACCACCCAAGTTGGAGCCCAAATGGGAAGGACCATACATTATTCACAAGGTTTACTCCAATGGCGCATACTCATTGGTTACCATGGATGGTGAGCGTATAAATCCCCCCACCAATGCCAAGTTCCACAGGCAATACTTTTCTTGAGCTCTCCGGGCTCGCATGACCATAAACTATATGTTCCCACATGACTATAAACTGTATAGTCCAGTAGGACCCTAAAATATATTGTCCCACATGACCCTAAACTGCATGATGGTCCAACCTGACCTTAAAAAATTCATCCCTACATGACTTTGAGTCCATCCCCAGCTCCCACTTTGACTATTTCCACCTGGGTGTGATTCCTTTGGGGGATCTCACACGGCGTCATATAGGCATTTTAAGCCCCACCAATGTGAGGTTTATGATGATTTCACCATGTTCTCTGCTTTGTTCTTCTAATCCTACCACATCCTTACCATATTATGCTAAACTAAATTTCTTTTTCAGAACTATGTGTGGCTTGATTCCCATCCACATGGGATACATAAGACCACCCAAACATTTCACCCATTGGCCTAGCCCTAAAATATAGGGACATTCCATTGGGACAAAACACATGGTGTGGCACATGACTTTTCCCTCATTCACAACAAGTTCATCATGACCATACCATGTATCTCTCTCCCCTGAAGATCTCTCTCTCTTCTCTTGTCCAACTTGAGTTGAGATTGCATGGGAACATTTATGGTCCATCACCCCATCATTTGGGTTCCCATTATCTTACACATACGAAGGGGCCCCCGAATGATAAGGATACTTAGCCCAAGGTTTATCCTTTAATTTAGGGAAAACTCCCTCAAGGGTTTTAGACAAAAAATAGATAGAAGTCCCATGTTGCGAATATGCTCAGAGTTCGACAACCATTTTTTTCCCATTTTGGGTAACACGATATAGATTCTGTGTTTTGAATCTGGTCAACAGCTGTCTTATGTTGTTTTCACCACCACCATATGTCCCAAACATGGAGTAGTGGTTAATTATTCCCCACCATCTCTCAAAATATTGGTTTTCTTCGAGAGGGAGTGTAATTCTAGATGTCAGACACTTTTGTGATGGTGAAAGCCGAATCCTACTCCTTGTTTCCCACATAAAGAGTTGCTCACATGGGCTTAGGAGTTATGAAGGAAATGCCCGCATGAGAGGTTGTCTGACTACAGTTGGGAAGAATTCTCAGCCTCAGGTCTTTCGCCCCCTTTCAGGTCCTTGGCCCAAGTTCTCATTCAATATTGTGTGGTGTGTTTTGGGCTCACGTCCTCATTCACTTCAGGTTATTTTTCCTTGCCACACATATCCCCTTGAGATATCCCTTACCTTATTTATCATCTGTCCCGCCAGCACATGCCCTGCCATACTCGGCATGACCCATCATTTGGGTTTCCATCACCCTCTATATCCAAATGTTCCCTCGAATGGCATGTATTCTTGGCCCGAGGGCTCTCCTACCATTATGAGATAACAACCTCGAGGATTCCGAGTGACAAGTTGATACAAGTCCCGTATTGCAAATCAGGACAACAGTCGATGTACAATTTTTACCCCCTTCTGATCACACAAGGGTGGATACAATGTTGCAATCCTAGTCAACAATTGTCCTCTATAATCATTACCTCTTTGTGGTCTTCCATAAGCACGATGATTCTCCATATTTGTCCCCCACATATTTCATTAAACTAGGAATATACAGTCTGAAAGGTCACCTTCATCCTCACAGCTGGAAGTTAAACTGCAAACTGCCCAGAACATTCCATTCAAGGCCCAGCCTCAGTCCCCTTGGCCTTCTTGGGACACTGGCCCAAGTTCTCACTTAGGGTTGTATGGTGTGGTTCAGTATTATTTCCTCATTCACGTCAGGTTACTCACCGTGCCGTACACATCCCCAAACAAGATACCTTACCCCTACCTTCATCCTCATTGTAAGACGTTAAACTACAAGCTGACCATGACTTTCCATCTAAGGTCCAACCTCAGGCCCCTTGGACTTGTCAGGTCCATGGCCCAAGTTTCACTTTGGGTTGTACAGTATTGAATCACGTCTTTATTCACATCGGGTTACTCACCGTGCCATACATTCCCCCTCATTGGGGTATATGGCCCTTATTTGCATCGTCCGTTTCCCAGAACTACGTGTGGCTTGATTTCCACCCTAATGGAATATGTAGGACCGCCCGAATGTCTAGTCTTTGGGTCCATCCCCATCTATTAGAAACCTCCCTATCATCTTGGCCCCTTGGCCCGAGTTCTTACAGAAGAGGGGTATATAGTGTGGTATGTCCTTATTCCCCCATTCACGTCGGGTTTATAACAATCACACCATATACCTCCCTCTCCTAAGTGGCATTTATTCCCTTTACCTGCTCTCATCTCTTTGAGTCGGATACCCTTAAGTTGGGTCCCTCTTCCCTCTTTGGTGATTCACCAATTGGCCCATTAGTACTCTGGTCTATAACCTGGAGTGTTAGATTCTACGGGGACATGATTTTTCCCACTTTTCAGGCTTCATGTTCCTCTTAATTTGGGATTTCATTATCTTTCACACCATAAGGGACCCCTAAACGGCATGGATTCTAGGACGAAGGGATTTCCTACCATTATGTGATAACGTCCTTGAGGGTTTCAGAAAAAAAATCAATACAAGTCCCATGTTGAAAATATGGTCACCAGTCGACACTCATTTGTTTTTTCCATTTTAGGCCACACGATATGGACACTGTGTTTCAAACATGGTCAACAATTATCCTCCATCGTCACGCCAGCCTCTTCAATCCTTGAATGTTGGTTACATGATTCAAATTATTCTCCCTCCCATAATGTCCAAAGGGAATTTTGACACTCCTGAAACTATCCCTCAGTGTGCTTTTCCACATTAGGACGAAAAAGCCCTGCTAAAGGCATTATTTGGGGCTCCACACTAACTTCCCTTTGTCATGCATTCTAGGTATTAAAAAGACATCTTCCTCCCTTGTTTCCAACACTGAGTTTGAATCACAAGGTCTTAGGGATCAGGTTGAGGTCAGTACTTACTTAGAAAGATTCCGCTTCTCCTTGGTCTGATCTCTAAGACCTTAAACTAAGATCTCTTTAATAACTACGTATGACCTGATTCATAATCCCAGGGGATATGTAAGAATGCTCAGACATATCATCTTTGTGTCCAGATCGAGTAACACTAATTTATCTCTTAGGTTCTTCCTTTAGGGATCTAAATATTATGGGACCATGTGGCATGGTATAGGATCATGTGACCAATCCCTTCGGGTTTGAATTAGACGCACCACGTGTGCCCCTTTTTAGGAGTTATCCCCCTACTTCCTGTCCCACATGATATTAAACTGTATATTGTCCCACACGATGTTAAAAGGAACCTTCAAGAACTATATGTGTCTTGATTCCCATTCTCATGTGATACATAGGAGCACCCGGACGTCTCGTCTTCGGGTCTAGTTCAACTGGGAGCTATTTTCTCATTCCCCTCATCCTCTAACCATTCCTGGCCCCTCGACATGAGGTTTCCTCCTCAGAATCACGCACGGTATGATGTGGACCTCGTCCTCATTCACATTGGGTATGCTATATCGTGTCGTGCACATTCCCTTTGGAACCTCATTTATCCTGTATATGTATGAGCCATATAACTTTAATCTATGAAGCCCGGTCCCACATAACTTTAAACTATTGCCTTTATACCACATGGTGTTAAAGTTCATGACAGGTCCCATCACATGACCCTAAACTATGACATTATCATCCTAGCCACATGAAAAAAACGAAACTACACTGTGATATCCTCACTCGAGGTGGAATCATGTTTGGTATCGGTCATACACCATACAGTTTGTCAATGTAGGCATAAAACTTGATTCCTATGGTAATGCCACAACATTCTATCCAAGGACCATCGCTTAAAAAACACATTCACCCTAAAGGAAAAACAAGATCTATTAAATATTGATTCTTTCGGTATAAGGGCCAGACCCGTAAAACCTCATTATCTCTAACACTAGTATCCTAACGTGTCTCTAGTAGAACTATGTGCGTCTTGATTACCATCCTAATGGGGTACATAAGAATGCATGACCACTTTGTTTCAGGACCAGCCTAAACTTCACTTTTGGTCCCTTGCAATAAAGAATTTCCTTCGAGGATACATGGTGTGGTATATAATCCTTATGTCCCCATTCACGTTGGGTTTATAGTTACTGCACCACATACTCCCTTACCGGGATCTCCCATTTCACCTTTTTTCATATCGTATGACGTTAAAATACCCAAGTCCACATTCCCTTGACACATGACACTAAACTATAGTTCTACCTTGAACAAGATCGGGATGCCCCATGTTAATCATGGGTTGCACCAGACCCCTTTCTAGAGTGGATTTTCCCTATCAGTGTTGGCCCCTAGACACACCATTCTTAAGAACGACATTCGAATTGATTCTAATCCTTATGAGATATGTAGCGAATGTCTAGGCATTTTAACTTGGGCCAAGCCCCAGGGTTATTAACCCTCCTGGCCCCTCGTCCCGATCATGGTCCAATCACTATGACGTTTAACTAGGAGCCTACAGTCCAGGTACCATGACATTAAATTGTTAACCTTGGTCCAGGCAGTGTCACCTTAAAACTATGTGTACTTTCCTCATCGTACGACGTTAAAATACATGTCTATCGTCCTCATTAGTATGATGTAAAACTACATGTCATCCCATGTTCTTACCAGAGAGGTCCTATTCGGGAGTAGGTATGATCCCTGATCACATCGATGCGCCCACCTAATGTTTCATCACCACAGTGGCGTAATTTCAAGTCTTCCATTTGAACAACCCATGATTCTACACTCCATGGCTTGCCTGCCATTTATTTCGACTCCCTTCCTCTTTCATGTCTGAAAGAACCCCCTAACAGTTTGGACGCTCGACCTATGGATCACCTACTGTCCGGGGCTAACGTTCTGGAAGGCTAATGGATGACATTTTGAGTCAGGCCCCATTTTTCGAACATGGTCAGTGGTTAGACCTGATTTGTTATTCCCATTCTAGGAAAACTCAATAAGGATACTATGTTTGAAACATGGTAAACAATCATCCTATATTTTAATTCCACCCTTACAATGTTCCGAACATTGGGTATTGTGATTCACACATTCCATCCCCCTATGTCCGGATTAATCCGAACACCCCTGGCGTTACCCCAATCGTGCACTAGAGCACATTGGAAGGACTACATGTCGATTGTTTTGAGGACCTCGTCCTCCAATCGGTCCTCTCCCATTTCTTATCGAAAATCTAGATTGGTTGTTCAAACCCCCAGATGTATGAATCTTGGTTTTCACTCTTACATTTGGGTGGAATAATAAGGTGGTCATCCGTTTTTTATCACACCGTGCCCAACCCACGTGAGCTTAGGGATTGGTCGTTGGACGCTCCAAGAATATGATAGGATTGAAATAAACCAATACAAATAATGGAACTCGTGCATGCATCTGGTATAAAAAAATCATATCATTAAATTAAATTTGAGGGTTTGTAATCATTACAGTACCCGAGGGTCGATCCCTCCCATGGACAGATTAACCCTGTCAAAAGAAAGTTGCAGTTCCGCCACCCTCTGGCTTGTAGCGTCCAAGATTTTCTGCTTCCTGTTCAAATTCCTCTCCTCCTCGGTAGCTATGGCGCGCAATCCATTAGCCACAATTTGAGCCCACTCTAGGTCATTATAGATGATGGTCATCTCTTCAGAGGTTTGCTTCATGTGATCCTCAGCCTCTTCTAGATGGGCCTTCAATCACAATGTTAGCTCTAATTGCGCATCGAGGGAGGCTGAGTGCGCATCCAACCATACCTATAGCTGCTAAATCTCGTCTTCATCCTCCTGGAGCCTCTTGATAATCACTAATTTCCTCCGCTTCCGGCCACACCGAGGCCACATCAGACTCCAGAATCTTCTCCGACATAAGATCTCAAATGATCATGTGGGGAATATGGGAATCCACTCCCCTAAAACACAGTTCACACAGCCGCGAGGTAAGTCTATCCATCTCATCCAATAATTGTATTTGGGGGGGTGTCATTGATGAACTCCTTAACCAGATTCTATGATCAGCGACAAACTATTTTGAGATCCTCTTCACCAGAAGCCATATCATCACAACTGGCGTGGTTGGTAGGCTCATATTTGGGGAGCTCCCCCATGAAGTCATCAGAAGGGTCCACATATGGCATATGATCGGGTATGGTGGGACCCAGACTTTTTGATCAATCCTCATCATCAGACCCCACCTCAATGATCTCAGGCTCAGCCCTGCTGAAGATATCATTGGTGATTAGGAGCACCGAAGCTTGGTAGATCTGAATATTCGCTTCCACAATGATTGGAATTCCTATGGGAAAGATACCAGAAGAAGCCTCGACCAAACCCTCCAAGGCGGCCCACGCCATTTGAAGAACAGTGCACACTAAAAAGGGGATTGGAAATCAGTTGACATATTCACTGGGTGACAGTCATGAATTTGGTAGTGGAGACTTATAGAGATCGAATTACTAGTCTTGTTCTTGGGTTGACGCCATTGGGACCCCGAGGCGTGGCCCCCCGTATATTGTCGGAAGGTCTGAAATCTCCAAAGAAGCAACCTCAGGTGTCCTAGCCCCGCCAGACGTACTAATATCCATAGTGGCAGACATGGATCTTGAAGGCCCCACATCTACATCCACTAAGGGAAGAGAATGAGTTCTATGTACAAGGTCCTCCTGTACAGTCTCTATGTTAGTAAGGAGTTCGAAATGACCTGGAAGCATACCCTAAGGAAGGGGTTTGGGATTTTACCTTGAGGGACTCAGTGAAATATTCATGATCTGGGTCTTGATTGCCAACTTCACCCTCCTCCAATGGGCTCCCTCTACCATCCTCATCCCCCCAGGAGGACTAGTCTGATTCTTTAGGCAGAGGGAAGCACTCTCTCGGTTCAACGACCGACAACTGTGGAGGGACTGTACGATCCTATAGCACCTTGACCAGTCTGTCATTCGATGTGGGGCAACCCAGTTATGAACAATGTCCTCCAGCACTACCAGGTATTTCTCTGCCTCTGCTCGGGCCATCGAAAAAATTTCCCTCATAGGGCCTATCCTCAGAAAATCCATCCTGAGATGGTTTAAGTGTTTCCACATCTCAGACGGGCTGAGAAATTTCTGGTTGACTTCCCAGATGTCCCAGGCCTATGGTAAGACAACATTCTTCTGGCATGTCTATATAGAGTAACCGCATTCCCAGATCCTGGGTGGATATCCTATAGAATTCTCTCAGTGGCCTCCCCTCTAGATAAACCTGTTCTTCTAGGCCCACCGGGTCTGCCACCACTGCTGGATCTGCTGCCACTCCCTCCCCCTCAATTGGTGTAGGCCTCACCGCCATAGAAACCCTGCCACCATGAGATTACCTTACCACCTTCCGACCTTGGCACCGAGGTTGTGAAGGCTCACCATCACTGACCTGAATGGTTGGCTGCTTCAGCATCTCCCCCAGGTAGGTCGCCTCCTAGATTTGGGAAAACTTCTTTACCAACCCAAAAACAGTGGTAGGTGGAGGCAGCTTGTTCTGCAACTTGATGTCTGCCCATGTGAACATGAGCCAGATCTGCCTCATCACACACGAGTGTTCCTCATGGCACACCCCAAGATAGACCTGCGGGGTCAATCACAACAAACACTGAAATTTCCTGGAAAATCAGTGCGAGGTGTATGGCTCAAAGAGGGGCTCACAGTCCACCCTTGCTACCAGCACTACACCTTGAAAGGCCAGGAGATAGGACTGAAACTCTTCCATTCCTTGGCCCTCATCAGTAAAAGCACTTGTTGGGAACACAAATAGGTGAAAATTGAATTCCTCCACCTTCCACACCTAGTTCAGTACCAACAGTGTGGTTAGCTTGGCTGTAAATCTTCCCAGGACATTCAGGATTGATGGGAAGAAGTTTGATCCTAGAGGTGAGATTGGGTTTGGGCATTCATAAACCCCACTAACATGCACTTCTATCCACCCATAAAGAAGGTAGAATGGCCCGAATATCCTCCGCGGCCTCTTCCCCTCACTGATGTGCCACAAAATATTGTATATTTTGGTGAGCATCGGGATACAGAGGTTGAATCAACCTATTATCACCAACATGGACACCATGATGAATGTTCTTAGTCGCACGCCTATTTTTGTATCCCTCACCAGTAGGTTCCCACCACAGATGAGAGTCGCAATGAATGCCGCCAGCCTGACTATTGGATGCTGCTCGGTGATGACGCTAAATCCATTGGTTTCCACTAGCTGTCCTCCAAGAGCCACTAGTACAAGTTCTCCTTGCCCTGTTGATCCCCCTTCGGGCATGTCTAAGGCCTGATCAGAAACTTCCTCTCTTTCAGAAAATTCATAAACTGCTTGAACCACCACAGGAAATGGATATCCCTAACTACTTCCCTGTCTTCTTGGGGTACTAGCCTCATCAACGCCATCACCAGTGTTAGCATCTACTCTGAATCCTCCCATGCACCCATAACTTGGAGGAATTCATTATACATCTCCCCCAATATTGGTACCCCTAAGATCTAGTGCACATACCAAAAGTTGATTCCAACCTCCCCATGGTGCAGGTGGAAGGTATTAGTCCTCTATTACAACAATTCTGGCATCAACTGCTTTGGTTGGTAAATGTGGAATTGGGAGGCCCAAGCCGCCTCATACAGATCCACTCATCTCAACTCCACCCCAAACTCCTCACACGAGGCACCTACCCTGTAGGCCCTGACCCAATTATCTATGAAGTGGGCACCCTGGCATAGGTACCACTCCTCAGACCATCCCTTCCTCGGGTTCCTCAAGGATACATTCAAAATGGCCTGGTACAGAGGGGGGGATGTCTCCAGCTACAGTGCCTTCCCATCCACGTTTTTCAGGTGGTTATACATGCAGTCAACATTGACGGGCGTGAAGTCTTCTCAGGCATGGTCCTCAGCTGCCCTGAACCATTGGCGCTGACATGACGTACTCCTGAGCCAGTAAGCTGGCTCATCCCTACTTTCTTCAAAAATGAATACGTCATCCCTCAGCCTGAAGCCGTATAAAGTCAGTCTTTTTCACATTGGATAGTTCTTCTGGATCTCTGATAGAAGCTCCACCAATGAACCATGGTCAGAATGGCTATGTATTAACTCCCCTAGGCCCAAGCTATTCACCATCTCCTCCCTTCGGGTATCATCCACAAGGACCCCCTGGAAACCTCTTGCTGATCCATTCAATTTTGAGTTTTGGAGATTTTTGGGTTTGGTTCGCGAAGCTTGTTCATAGAGTGCGTTCGTGAAGACTGTTCGTGAAACCCTACCCCAGCCTCCCCACGCAAAGATGCAAGGTTCTCTGATGCAAAGTCAAAGAATCACTATGCACCGCGAAGTAGAAGACCTGATTCGTAGAGATAAATCAAGGAGAACGCGGGAGCTTTGTGAGTCAAGAGTTCTAAAAGACAAATTCATGGAGTAAAGAAAGGACAAAAGAGAGGTCAGCTCCTCTATTTATAGGCGACGACCTTCGTGGCTTCGCGGAGTGTCCATAGCACGCCGATCTTCACGGCGCACCCAGCATGTGCATCGCATATCTACCTCACAAGACCTCTTCCTGAAACATCTTCACAGACCACTGAGGGATTTTGGTGATTGACCCTCAGACTTTGACCCTTGATTTCTCCTCGGCTCGAAGTCTAAGGGGTGGGGGAGGCATTTGTTGGTGCCAAAAGTTGTGAAGAAGAAGAAAAATAGGGAGGTCTCCAGGGCTTCCTTGCGAAAACTTTTTGTGGATCCCCATGGCCCCGCACCCACCACGGATCAAGGAGGCGGGGCATCCCATGAACCCATTTTCCATTTGCGAGCCCACCGTGGAGCCTAGAGGAAGGCCACCACGAGAACCCTTTTGACGTTTGCGACCCCTCCATGGAGTAAGGAGGTGGGATGCTCTGTGAATGAATTTTACATTCACAAGGTCACCACAGAGTAAGGAGGAGGGATGCTCCATGAATAAATTTTATGTTCACGATCCCACCGTAGAGCAAGGAGGATAGATTATCCGTGAGCCGATTTGACATTCACGACCCGATGTGGGGAAAACTCTGTCTTTGCACCGAACAAGCTCTACTCCGCAACGCCTCTTGCCTATAAATACCGGGCTCCCCTCAAGGCCAATGTACGAATCATTAGACCTTTCACCTTATGAGATCTAAAATCACGAAGCACTTCTTGCTCTATGAACCACGAGCTTCTCAAGGTACTTTTTCATTGAGAAGTGCCTCCCCCTTTTCTTTAATTCAACCCCTCTTCTGAGAGGGATTCCTTTCACGAAGCCCATGGGCCTTCGCGAAGGAAGGGGATCCCCACAAGGACTCAGGTCATCAAGAAGAGTTTATGCTTCACAAAACAACCTCCATGCACACGTGACCCACATGCTAAGGTAGGGTTACTATTCTTCACGAAGAAAATTTCTTCACAAAACCTTGCTTCGTGAGGCACCCTTGCTTCGCATGACATTTCCTCGTGAATGAATTTCCACTTCATGAAGATCATCCTATATGCACTTGTGCCCTATTCCTAGGACAGGCCACTTCGCTTCGCGAAGCATACCCCTTCATGAAGCCCCTCCATTACATGGAGCACCAGAGCTCTATAAGGCTTCTACCTATGAACTCCATTCCCTACAGATCCTTTTCCTGTGAAACCCTCCAGGTTTTCATGAAGTAACTTCAAAGTCCCTTGGGTGGTGATTCACATAGAGTTACTTCACCTCAGGCTTCTTCACATAGGCATGCTAATGGCTATTTCTTCTTCGCATAGCCACGCTAACATGGACACCTAATGGGATCACCTCAAAACCCCCCTCGCTACGACATTGCTGATTCCTTCCTTCCCTCAAGGGAGGAAAAGTATCTGTTATGTAAGTCCTAGGGGTGAGGAGAAAACCCTCCTCATCCGAGCTATAGGACATTAAACTGTCAAGCGCCATTGTCCTCATCACATAACGTTAAACTGTGACCTCGCCCCATACCATGCACACGGGGATCCCCCACCTTGGACATTCTGCATGCCCACTGGTCTCCAGGTGAGTGAGATCATTCCTCACATGTATTGACATCCTCTTTATTGGATTAGTGTCTCTCCATGGGGAAAGGGAAACCACATTGGTGTAAGCCCCTAGCTTTCCTTGCAGGAGGTAGCATCCCTTCTCATCCTTCCTTCCTAGGTGACAAATCCAACTATTGTCGGGCTTTGTCACCATTTAGGCCTCCATCCTAGAGTAAGTACCAACATCCATCAGCTTGGGCTTCTAACCATGTGTAAGCCCTTGTTTCCTCTTTGGGATGCCTACTACGTGTAGTCCCAGTCCACTTGCCACAGACGCACCTTACACGACGTGATCATCAGGTATTTGTTGCCTCCTATTTCTAACCCCGAGTATGTCTCACGTGGGCTTAGAGTAAGCATCAAACATAACATCCTCTCCGGGAAGCCTACAGTGTAACCCTCACACCCCACTTGAACTACAAGGTCTTTGATCCTTTTCAAGGTGAGGTATGTAGGAAGCCTCCCTGAGGTTCAAGACCACCACCCACTGGTCCCAACCATCTTCACATTGGTTCACCAACCCCACCTGAACTACGAGGTATTTGATCCTTAACAAGGTGAGGTACCTAGGAAGACTTCCTGATGTTCAATCCCACTACCCATTGGTCCTGAACATCTTCACATCGGTTCACCAACCCCACCTGAACTACGAGGCCTCTGATTCGTTCCAAGGAAAGGTACATAGGAAGCCTCTTTGAGGTTCAATCCCACCACCCATTTGTCCCGACCATATTCACGTCGGTTCACCATCCCCACCTGAACTATGCGGTCTTTGATCTTTGCTAAGGCAACGTACGTAGGAAGACTCTCTGAGGTTCATTCTCAACACCCGGTCGCTCTGACCCCCTTCATGTTGGTTCTCCCAAACCTTCCCGAACTATGCGGACATTGATCCTTGTCAAGGCAAGGTACGTAGGAAGCATCCTTGAGGGTCAAGCCAAAAAACCATTGGTTCTGACCCCCTTCACGTCAGACCACCTATATCCCGCATGACATTAAGTTGCATGCCCCCTTTTCATCCTGCACGATGCTAAACTGCATCCACCATCCCAAACTATGTTGGATTAGATTCTTGTCTCCTAGATAAGGTACATATGAAGCCTCCCTGAGTTTCGATTCCATCCGGTGGTATGCCATTGTGACCCCATCTAGTGGTAAGCCATTGTGAACCCATCTAGCGGTAATCCATTGTGACCCCATCCAATGGTAATCCATTGTGACCCCATCCGGTGGTAAGCCGTTGTGTCCCCATCCATCGGTAAGCTGTTCTGACCCCATCCAGCAGTAAGCCGTTGTAACCCCATCCAGTAGTAAGCCGTTGAAATCCCCATCCAGCAGTAAGCCATTGTGACCCCATCTAGCAGTAAGCCATTGAAATCCCCAATCGGTAGTAAGCCGTTGTCAGGTGAACTATGAGGACTTTGATTCCCTGCCACAAGGATACGTAGGAGGTCTCTTCGAGACTCAATCCCAACATCATCATCGTCCTCGAGTCGACTCCATCTCACTCTCCACCCACATCACTTAACCATCTGTCATCCATCTTGATTCTTACCCAGGCCGCCACATCCCAGTGGGATCATTCCACCTCACTACCCATCCTCTTAAACAACAATCGGGTAGCTAACCATGCGTTAGACCTAACATCGGTGTTCCCTCCAGGGGTTACACTAACCAGATATGCTCTAGTTATTGTTCTAATCAGTCCGATCTGTCTCCACTAGATGTTAAACCTGCGGCATAACCTGTGTAAAACACATGAAGCTAAGGAAAACCTCGGATATATTCTTATGGTATAAAATTCCCCTCATTCGATGCATGACGCATTGGGATTCTGTACCCTCAAGAAGCCCTATAATAAGAGGAAGATGCCTAAATGTTCCAGTGTTCCAGCATCCAGACACGCCAGTGATGTCCAACATGACTACTCCCCCGAACGAAAGTTTCTGCCCTGACCAAACCCCTTGGAATGTCCTGAAAGAAGTGGTGTAATTAAATGGTGTCCATGAAGATATGGAAGTGGGAATATTTTCAAAAATAATGACTTAATATTTAAGGGAGACCCGGAATAGGTGACGAGTTCTGAGGAGGAATCCACAGAAAGAAGAACCGACATCCAATCATCCCGTTTTGATCAAGGAGAAAATATCCCTGAACAAGGAACAGATGCCACCCACCTTTGGAAAGAAGGAATTCGGGGCAACAAACAGTGTCGCCATCCTCAAACAAGAGTGACTTACCTGCCCCGACAAAAGCATCAGAAACAATTATGCACACACTCAACAAATACATTAAATAGGTTATAAATAAGAAGGATATTTTTCTTCCCTTACAGATATTATATCCTCTTTTGACAAAAAGTAAAATATATTAAAATATATGAGGAAAACAAGAAATACAATGAACTAATGTTTTGATGTTGGATACACTTCCATTTTAATCCTTAAATTTAAAAAAACATATTTATAGGAGGATGGGTTAAAATATCTATATTATATTCCTTAGATAGAACAAAGTATAGATATAAAATTTCTTCATTCACCTTCTACTTAAAAAATGGATACTTTATATCAATTTTCATTAATTTGAAATAATGTATTAGATTTGTAGATAATATTATGGGACTTCTAATATGAAAACTAAAGATAAGAGGATTTTCAAATTTAATATTAAAATAATCTAGTTGTGTCTTCATCCAGATCATTTTAGTATCTATTAACGATTAATACACATATTCAACCTCTTTATTATTCAAGGTAACTGATGATTTATTCTTTGAATACCATGGAATATGGCTTAAACCAATGAAAAATGCTCTACTATATGTGTATTTTTTATCATCAACTATTCTTTCCCAATCAACCTTTGTAAATCCATTTAAATCCATCTCATTGTTCTTTTTATATATCTAGAAATTTTTTTTATATTTGAGATATATATCAATATTATACTTGTATCAATAATATGTGACTATTTTGGAGTAGATTGATACCCCTAACAAAGAGTAACAGAAGAAAATCTAGACTAGATACAGTTATGTACATAAGACTGTCAATTTATCTTTTAAATTATATATCCTTTAATCCTTTGTAGTCATCACCATTGAAAAAAATTATTTCCACTATAATTGATGCAAACATCATCATAATATCAAAATTTATTAAGGATGAAAAACACTCAGAGACAACCAACCACACAAGAATGGGAAAGGAACCTAAGGTGGTCCGAAATGATGAAGGTCGAGGGCATCCCCTCTAATCAGGTTAACCTTCTCGGGTTTCAAAGTATGAATATTTTGTAAACATACCGGTTCAGAACCATGTACCTCAAGAGAAGTAAGGTGATCCACAACTTGGTTTCTATTACACTAGGAGTGCATCACTTTGGTGTTTTTGATAATCATACCCATGAAAATTCTGATGATGTAGGTAATTGACCATGGAGTTGGGAAGAGGCCATTCAAGATGTCATGATGAATTTTTGAGTTAGTTTCAACCTCTGATAATGCATTACCCTTCTGTTGAAAATGCTCAAATCTATTAGTAGAGCCTTATCTTTGGAATGAAGTGTGGATCCATAGCCTAGGTGAAAGGAGAATTTCAAAAAGACCAATCCATGGGAGTCCTTGATATCCCCACAACCTTGAAATACCCCCATGAAACAAGACTCATCAATATTGAGCTTAAGACCCGTGGATGGGAAATTCCATTGAATTCATTATCCTCTGGAACAGATGTTATCTGAATGGGTACCATGAGACAACACATGTATCCATCACGGAGAGGGGGCCTCTTACCATTTGCTGAAGAGTCTGTCCAAATAAATGAGGATATTCTAAATCATGATGATGTTATAAATACCAAAGGACTAGACCCCATCATTCCCCAGCTTATTCATGTCAAGCCAAATCTACCAACACTCGACATACAGGATCATGGTGTGGGCCACCTTCTCCAGCCCTTGTCTCCCGAGCTGTGAAACCACCTATCTAGGAACGGGAGGTCAGCCATGTTGTGATCAAAGAGGCCAATAAAATCCCCAAAAAAATTACACCTAGAATATGCCCATTATCCTCTAAAGAATATATAGTCTGTGTTTTACTCCTTGTAAGATTTCTAGCAAGGGAATCGAGACACATTCAAAATCCCATAGAGTTTGATATTCTCATCCATGGGGATGGCCATACACCTAATACACTAAAAAAATTTATATTTAGATCGAATGAATTTGGACCATAGAGTGTAATTCCAATTATCAGATATATTTGGACTATCCCAGGTGCTACGGATGTCCCAAGTGTTGAAATACCCCAAAGAAGAAAGAGTCAACACACATATATCAGGTTCCGATGTCAGTTTGATGAGGTTGAAGGTGGCCTATTAGTCCTCATCCAACAAAACGTTTGATGAGGGCAGGATATGATCTGGCTTCCTACAAATAAAGGGTATGGGAAGGACAACTGAAGAATCTAATCACCTTCCCAACCCAGTTGTGAAAGCATATAGAGATTTTCCCCCTCTCAATAATCCATTGTAAATGATAGTGAATCCCAAAGATGAGGTGAGAGATGTCATACCATAACATAGAGATAAATAAGTAACTATTTAAGTAACTAACAACATGGGTAAAATTGATATGAAATAAAAGCCTTATCTCTCCAAGCATATACACATTGAAATTTTCATTTATTTATAAGGAAAATTATTCAGAATGTAATTCTTAATTACTAGAAAAAATAATGTCATCAACAAACACAATAAAAATGAGTGATATGGTGTTGAGGTTTTTTATATAAAATTTACCATATAATTATCCTATTTTAAACCACATGACTCTTAGAAACTCATCTATCTTAATGTAATTTTCTTTGGTCCTTGATTCAAACCATAAAGGGTTATAATTTGTTTACCTACTATGATTCCATTTGAATCCATCAAGGAACCCTAAATTTTTTCCATAATTCATTACCTATCTCATAATTCATAAAAAATAATTTATCATGAATTTTAAAGATTTTGAAACCAATCTATGTAATAAAAACAAGAAAAATTATGAAGGTATCCTATATAGAAATTGGAAAAAATTTATTAAAAAGTCAACCTATTTAATGTGAGAGTACCAGTTTCCTAACAAACATGATTTATTAATAGTAAAATTACATTTATTATTAATATTATTATGGAAAACCAACTTCACTCCTATAATATTCTTCTATATCTACCTAAGGGTAAACTCCCAGTGTTATTCCATTCAATATGATACAGTTCTTCTTTCATAAAAAATATCCATTTTTATTCTCTAATTATTCCTAAACCATTTGAGTTTCAATTATTAATAGTAAAACCATTTGATATATATCTATGGATTTTATTCTTATTTTAACTACCTTATTTTTATATCCAATAATGTTTTCAACATCAACATTATTTTTCAGTCTTGAACCTATTCTAGTTGTCATTTTAACTTCATCATCATCACTTGTGTTAGTAGAATCTATATATTCAATCTGAATCTATGTGTTTTCCATTTTTTTCAGTAGTTGGTTCATTACAAAAACCATAATCCTCATCATGAAAGTATTCATGATCTCTTATTCATTTTAAAATATTTCTGCATCATTGCTATCAAGAATCTATTTGGACCTCTCTTTATAAAACATGTATTAACTTTTTTTAAAAAAAAAGTAATATTTATTCATCAATATTTTTCATAAAAATTTAAACCAATTATATCATTATCTTAATAATGATAGGACTAAAAAAACCTCTAATGTATTTAAAATTTATTTTATTTTTTACCAATTATAGAAGGGAGTCATATTTAACTTCAAAGTTAGAAAACATATATTCTATATGATTCTAGTAGTAATGAAATTTTATAAATAGACATATTTAAAAGTCTTTTGTTTAGATAACATGGTTCCAGCCATGTCAACCATGATTATATTTTTCCACTCATATACTCTATTATATTAAGGGATATATACAATACAAAAATACTTCTAATTCTATGTTTATAAAGATATTTTTAAAACCATTTTGGGAATATTCTATAATATTATTAGACCTTAGAAACATCAAAGACAAACCTATTTTCATTATTGAATGTATTTTAAAAAACTTAAATCTATCAAAGGATTGGGATTTACATCAAGAAATCATAATTCAAGCCATTATAGTGAAATAATAAACCAAAATGATTAAGTATCTATCTTCACTTGTTGAAATTTTCATCATAGGTCCACATATTTTAGAGTGAATAAGTTCTAATGGATTCTTTGTTTGAATATAAACTACCTTGTGTTTTTTGTTCACCATTATTCATTTCTTCTAGTTCATACACAGTTTAATAGTTTCTTCATTTAGAACTAGAATATTTCCCAAATATTCTTCTTTAATAAATATCTTTATATTCCTTTGGTAAGGGTGATAAAGACTTATATGCCCAAATTTGTTCTCATCCTAAAAAAATAAGTAAAAATATATCGTTTCATCTAAAAACTTAGAAAGATTATTGGTGTTCCCATTTATTTAGTAATAACCACTCTATCTTTCAATATTATCACTAACCAACCATTAATTCTAAAGATAAAATCATTTTTAGCATCATGAAGTAGTGAAACACTCAACAGGTTGTGTTTTAGTCCATCAATAAGTATGAAATTTTTGAGGTTGATAATATTTTTAGTTATATTTTTTAATACCTTTAATATTTATAGGAAAATCATTTACAGAGGGTAAAAATCCACCTTTATATTTCTCAAAATAATTCATGTCATTTAAGTCACCTTTATTGTGAGATGAATAGATATTACCTATGATATAGAGACTTTCATATTTTCATTATTTAAAATAAAAATAAATAAATTTACCATTTATTTGAATGTAATACCTTTTTAAAAACTTTTATGTTTATAAAAAATATACATTTGAGCTAAAATAAATGTAAAAATTACATCTGATATGTTTTCAACTTGTTCACATATTCCAAAAATTTCTTCAAAACATAAATATATTCTCTTAAATTCAATATTCTTCTTCAGTTGTCGAGATCATAAATATTTCTTAATATTTTTTTTACAAAAATAGGTAGTTTATGTTAAAACACACCATAACAAAAGAAATTACCCTAAAAATTATACTTTGAAAGAAAATTTATTGTTGATTTAGTTTTTTTCCAACTTTGTCTTCATTTCTCGATTACTTTGATATTATTATGTAATTTTTCGGAACCTCTTCTCAACTCTTGAGACTATCATGGATTTATTTTCTTAATAATTATCCTTATAGATATGAGAATATTTGGAATTTTCAATAGGTTTTATGGTTAATCCAGTTTTTGGTTTTCCAATAGATTCACAAGAATTCATGTTTATATTTAAAGGAGGAACTTCAATTGTATATTCATTAATAGGTATAGTTTTTTTAAAAACTTCTATTTTTGACACCTATTTTTCAGAATACTTAACCTTTTCATTAACAGTTTTATTCTAGTAACATTTAAATTTCAATTTGTGGTTTTAAAATATTCTAATTTTTTATTCAATTTATAAAATTACATACCCCTAGGGTTACAGTAGAAATTATATATTTAATAATGTTTCTTTCTAAAAAATATCAATCTGATGTTTGTTAATTACTTTGACCAAATTATCTTCCTCAACATATAATTAATTTTTATTATAAAAATTACATTTTAGAAAACAATTTTAAATTCAGAGTATTATTATTTAATTGATAAAAATTTTTATTTCCATTATCATATATTACTCTTTAACTATTTCTCCATATTCTGAATTATACTCACTATTGATTCATAACTCACATTCTATTGTGTCAACTTCTTCTTTACATTCCATAAAAACTCTTTGAGAGGATTCCCTTGGGAATATTTCTTCACCATCACTTTATTCAATGTATGACACAACCTATTCAACCAAAAATTAATTTATTATCAATAGTCATGGATATTTTTTCTTTTTTCCATTTAGAAATATTTTCATTATATTTACCACCATATTATGTTTCATCTTACTATATTATTCATCATCATTTTCAACAATTTTTTTTAAATTATTTTTTGAAGAAAAATGATAAACTTTACCATAATTTAAACATTTCAAGGGAGGGTTACCTATATAATTTCCCTTTATTTGAGATAATTTTATTTAAATCAATGATAGGGTTTCATAATAATATTTTATACCATTTTTTTAATCACAAAATCCCACTCATCATTAATTTTAAAATATTTTAATGTGATGAATCCCACTACTTTTTTCCTTTTTCAATTTACAATTGAGAGAGGATACACTTATAATTTCATTGTTTACAATAGTACTATGAATTTCATAAATAGAAAATTCATCAATATACCAATCCCCAAGGGTTGATATATTGACATAAAACATTCAAGGAAGAATTATCAAGTGATTCTTGATTATATTAGTGTCTTCAATTTTCCCCCCATATACTCTAATTTCATCAAAACCATGTTAAATATAGTAAATAATTATTCCACTATTTTATCTTCTTATATTTAGATATCATTAAACTAGTTTATGTTAATTCAGAAGTTTCATTATTCCACCCTTTAATTTATTTCATAAATACAATGATTTATATATATATCTATATATAGAATTTAATATCTTATAACCCATAACATTGGTAAGTTCTCTTTCTGATAGAGATGAAAATAAGGTATTTATTTAATTTATATCACATTCAATGTTCTTCCTATCAGTTAGAGTCCATGTTGAAGTCTTATTTAGAACAGTAAAATTATATTGGAAAGAATCAAGTACATGGATCCCAAGAGAGAGAAGGTAAGGAACCATTCCCTCTTTCTAAATGTGAAACCCTTTACCTTCAAACATATGATTACCTTTTATATCTACTGAGTTGTGTTGATAAATTAATATTATTGAGAAATTTAACACAGATTCTTGCCACATCGTTAAAAATTGTTAATATTAAATAAAGGGTGGTAAGGACAAAGAGAGTGAGAGGAATAAATGTATATATATTCTTAAAAACCCTAAATCTACGATTCTTGTTCAATAAAATTCACTCAATAATCAATGAAATGAAAAAAATAAATTTAAATTACAATTTTTTAAACAAAGTAGGCCTTTTTAAAGGATGACTATATTCCTGATGTGTTATGGTTTTCATCCCATGTACACAAAACTCCTCTAATTATAAAGAAGATCTTTAGAATGGGTATATTCATAGACTAGTTAAAATGGTTGAATTCAACCTATTATAAACATTTAAAAATGGAACATAATTATTCTATTTTAATAATGATCACTAATAAAATATTGAGGCTCCACATGGGATGCATATATGTTTATCTTCTAGTACTTTATCACATATTAGTCTACTTTTACTATTCTCAATAATTTTAAAATTCTCACCAACAATAAAATTTATTATCATTTATATTTTATATATTTAAAAAAATATTTGAATAATATTTACATAATTGAATATGTAAAATTCCATTGATTTTTAATTTCTCTATATTATTTTGTTAATATATTCTTGAAAAATAACAGCTTTGATCACAAAAAATAATTCCAAATATATGAAATTGAATTTTCAATAAAGATTATACCATGATATTCTAAATTAATCTCATTAAAACAGTCCCCATTTAATCCTCTATGAGAGTTAGTATATTTCTATCTTTAAAATCTCCATAAAATACTCTACATTAATTTCATTCATGTTCATTTCCACAGGAGTATTGAATCATGTATTATTGTAACATGGATATCTCTATGAGGTTTTGAAAACAAACTCTTATAAGAATTATCTTTGAATTGATTCCTTATTTTATCTATAATAAAATATTCCATAGAGTGGTTGTGATGTTTGAATCTATGAATGAATAAACTACAATAGTGTCTCATTTAATTTCCTTATTTGGAATATTAAGTTAGGAATCTTATATTTTCTTCCTATAACATTCTCAAAATTTTATAGCGTTTTAATTAGAATTACTCTATTCAATTATACCAGTCATCCTTTTGAATTACTATTTTAATCTTCCAAACTCATATGTTAAACATTTAAACTCACCATTTTCACTTATAAATTTTGAAATATCCTTCAAAATTATGCATGACTTTTATGAAAGTAATGATGTTCTATTTAATTGTCATTAATTACCCTTATGAAGGCCAATTTACTCTTAAAAATCTTAGAGTACTCTTAGAAAGTGTCTACATACACATATAATGTTTTCCAATTGCCCTCTGAAATGGTTGATACTATTCTGATGTGTAAAACAACACTTATAAACTCAAACATAACCAAATGTTCTCTATAATTATAAATATTCACAATTAAACTAGAAACACTTTAAAATCATAAGTAGGCCTTTTATAATATTCTCAGTGAATTATCAAACATTTGAAACTATTCCAAAAATAGTTTTTAATGGATATTTATTACTGATCTCACAATTCTTCAACTTCATGGACCTCTTGATGCGTTTTCAAATGTTTAAGATAACTTTTATTATTGAATAACTTATCTTCAACATCTCAATTATTTGGTTGATTTTAAACTCAACAAAACATGTTGTAGAAAGTGTATTTTCTTCTTTTGACACATTTATTTAGTCTCTATAAAGGTGAAATCTAAAATCATTATAATCTAAATAGGCATTAATAGCCCATATAATATCATCCTCAAGTGGGTTCAATAATATCCCAGTTTGGAATTTTTTTCAATAGAAACCATATCTTCTTCCCATTATTTACAATTAACACAAAGTGAATATTTAAATGATTTTAAATCTAAATCCTCAAAGAACAGATTCATGTATCAATAAACCATAATTATACATGATATAACTTAGTGTAGAAAAATAAGAGTGGTTAACTTTGAAAACAGGGTTGTCCTCAAGAACCTAATTCTATAAATTTTACTTTAGGGGAATCCTATCATGATCTGACCCCAACCGAGGCTATACCTGCAACTACCTTAATCCCGCCTCCATAGGTTATGGGGTGGCAAAAATCACCAAAAGTCATATCAAAAATGGGATTCCTTTTCCTAATGTACATGAACACAACCAACCATCTCAATGTAGATGTTCAGAGAAATAATAATAATAATATGAAACAACTAGAAGATAAAACAAGCATGAAAAAAACTATAGGGTGTACTAGAGTATAATAGTTAAAACTAAAAAGTAAAGGGATAAAATACAAACCCAACAAAAAAATGTCCCGGCTTGAAAAAATTGGATATTAAACTGTTGAGAGAGCCCAACTCTTTATCTCTAAGCTACAACCACCATATGTGGTCCACAAAACCCAGTATTCCTAAGATCCTCTAAATTCACTCCCAACCTATCCTTCATCTACATAAGACAAGACACATGCAGACAATGCCCATCTAGGAGTGAAAATATACATACCTAGTAGAACGCCCTAAAAGCTGAAGGGGGGGAAATAAGTGGTACCACAGGAAGAGAAAGACATTAGATAATAAACAAGTGCATCTCAACCCAAATAAAGAAAAAGTGTAACCTCATCCAACTGTAAGGGGATAAACACAGTTTGTACATGAACTACACATCAAGTATTTTTCCACCCATAACAGGAGAGTAAACTCACCAAACCATGAGAATATAAACACGAAAAGTATTTGGCATACCTCACACATCTTTTCAAATCATGGAATGAGAGTAAAAAAATCCAAAGGTATGGATATATATGTATATATATATATAAATTCTCCCAGTCAAAATAAGACCAATATTGAGAGAAATGGGATCTCCATATCACATCTCAACCCCAGAAAAAGTGTTGAAAATAGTTTTAAAGTCTTTCATTGATGCCCAAAATCCCACATTTCTATACATAAGTAATCATACAAGTAAAGCCATGCCTCATCACTATGCCACACTATCAAGGGCTATGATATATAGTTATAGGACTCATGAAATTGTATATCTAGAGGGTTCCTTTCTGGTAGTCAATAGAAGAACCATGCACTACCTAGAAGGAGGTTTCTACTCCAATATTCATGGACTCATGACCAGATTATCCATATGGTCCCACACTAGAAGTCTATAGATGAACCATGTCCTATGATGAAAGGAGGGTCAAACACTAGTCATTAAGGACCCATGCCCTTCCCAGAAGGAGGGTTCTAATTAGAAGTTTTTAGAGGGCCCATGCCATGTACTGATAAGAGGGTTCCATTGTAAGAGTTAGTAGAGGATCCAAACATAGCATATATAGAGGGTTCCTGTAACACCTGAGATTTTATGGGAAATGTTTTGTTTTTTTATATAATGTTATATAAAAGAATTTTTCAATACACATAACACTGTCTTGGCTTGTGTTATATGCAAGAGTAACCTTCCTCGATAGCGTGTGTTGTACGTAATACCAAGTTTCACTAAACAAGGATATGTTATTAAAATATTATATAAACTAGCCATTATGAATATTAATTCCCATTTTTTGAAATTTTATAAATTTTATCTTTCAAAATGGACTTCATTTTTGGATTCGGAATATCGAAATTAGCCTAGGGTAAATTTTTTGATATTTTTCTGAAAACATTCAATTTTTGATGAATAGTGAAAACACTAGGTTACTATTTAAAAACCGACTTTTTATTTAAATAATTATTTATTTTATTTAAGTTGATACTTAATACCTATACAAGTTCATTTTAATTCATTGGAGTCATTTTATAATAATTTTATATACATAAAATTTTACTGAACTTTTCAACGTCTTTTACCCACCTCCTAGGAGAATTTAAAAATTTACATAAACATAATTTTACCGCTTCTGTGAGTGGAATTTTGAAAATATGAGAGACACGGTTAATATCAATGAGTAAAATGTGGTTCAATAAGATAAAAATAATTTTTTGTGAATAATAACTTTTTACTTTTTTTTACCACTGTTAAAAATAAATAGTGTAATTAAGGGTGAAAATGATATTATTATTACCCTAACAAATTTCCTAATTCTATTGGATAAGATTAATTCGACCAAAACAAACCTTATGAATAAAATATGATCATTTAGGTCCACTTGTATTTGATTAGGACATTTATTATTATTTTATTTAAAGGAGAGTTAAAATAGTTAAAATCAAAGTTTAATAAGTAAAACATTTTTGATATAGGGTTATACATAAGATAAATTAGACTAAAAATATTCATTATAAAGATATAAAGATTTCCTATATAATGGTATTTTGTTTATAATTTTTAGACACTAAATAATGTTATTTATTTATGACACAATGATGTTGCAGTAATTACCTTATTAATAAAATATTAACATAATTGATAATATAAATACCCAAATAAATGTAATTTGAGACTTTTTTTAAATTACACTAATTTTATAGGTTAATATAACATGTTATTATTTATTTAATTAACTTTTTCTGAACTAATCATGCTGTTATGATTTTCACAAAAATCAATTACCAAATAGTGTCAAAATTGACATAAAATAGTTTTTAAAACAAATATTATATTAGTAATTGTAATTTTGTTCCTAAAAATATAAGGTTCTTCCAAATGACTTAGATAAGGTTATATATATTAATAATAAAAAAGTTGGGGTTCTTTTTTCATGTTAATGTAAGTTTATTAACCATATAGTGTAAGAAAACAAGAAGACACGGTAAAAGTAAAATTGATTAACTTACAGTTAAATCTAAATGATAAGGTTAAAATAGTAACCTAAACTTGTATAAAATATATTTTATTAGAGTATTTAAACCCATACCCACTTTAGCATATAAATAAATCAATTTAGAGCTATTAAAAACCGAATATGACTTTATAATAAAATAATATTTGAAGTTTTTCCTAAGGTGCCCCTCTCCTCCCTTATAAAAGGGAACCTCCTCCCTCTCCTCCTCACACCAATTTGAGACTTCATGCTCGGCCAAAACCCTCCAATTTCTCTTCTACACTTACCTAGAAACTTCTTAGATCTCCTGGTCTTCTTCAAAGACCATATTTAGTGCCCTAAGAAGAGGTTAAGAAGAGGCCCTTCAAAGAAGAGGTAATGTCTGTTACCCATTGTTTCAAATTTATTTCTCCTTCTACTTCCTCTTCATTAGTTGTTTAATTATGAAGTAATAACATAAGTATCAATGACATACTGATATGTTATTATAAATATGAAACAAAACTATTTCACCTTCTTTCCATCCTACGGAAAATGAAATCACCGCGCGTGCGTATGTACAGAATACCGTCTCCATGCGGTGGTGTAATCTGTTTTCCACCACCACCGTACTTGGATGGTCATAATGGTGTAAATAATAACTATATATTATTATTGTAATGTGATATTGATTCTGAAATAGTATACATACACATCAATACAATTCCACAATCATGGGAATGATATCATCGCTCGTGCGTACGTACGGCCTACAGTCTCCAAAATGTGATGCGACTCGTTCTATATGATCTTTTATGAATAATGACTATATAAATGAATTGAATGTATAAATATGATATATTTTACAATAATAACATTCTGTAAATGAGGTATATATAACATAAAAATAATAATAAGAATTTATTCGACAAGACATGCATAAGAACATAAAGCAATGAACACCCGAATAACAAGTAGCAATCAAATATTACTAATAAGAAGATAAAAATATGACCATGTATGATATCATAACAATGAATATGATTCTGTAATAAGTCAATAACATCATTTAAATCATTATACAGGAGGTTCGGATACGTACTAAGCATATCGTACCTAAGGTAAGGGAAAACTTCGCAATCTCAATTTTTATCCGAGATTGTTTATAATATGGTATTTACTAGGGAATATTTATCATCCAAATCCATGTTTACTCAATATGTAATATTATTTATATCTTCATACAATAGTTTAAATACAATTTTACCTATTGGTGTATTTTTAGTAGCAGATATGAAAGGAATCTTTTGTCGTTTTAAGTACGAGATACTTTTTGACTTTTTGGGCCAAAGTACGAGAAGAATGTTTTTTTCACTTATACGGCATGAATGGATTTTTATGACTTCATAGAAAATTATTTCCATGAAGCTTCCATTACAAGTTTTCATTTTTATTTTTAATCAACTTCTTTTTTAAAATTTTATGACATGTTAAGAAAGGAAAAATGTTTTTTTAAGTAGAAAGGATATTTTCCTCAAGAAAGGAGTTCAAGTGTTTTATAATATTTTTTTTCCATATAAGATAAATATAGGGTTCTATTTCTATCACTATTTTTACATTGATTTGATTATGTTATTATGGTATTATCTTTATGATTTCCTTTTATGGATTATGTTATAATGGCATGATGTTTAAGAATCCCATTTTTATTACATGGGTTATGCTATGATGTATGATTTATGATCTTGGGGCACACATAAGAATGATATCATTATGAGATGGGTGGGACCTATTTCTCCCTCCAATGAATTGGGTAAATATTTATATCTCATGAGATAGACATGGATGGAATGATAGGTTAATCCGGTTTAGTGATACAGGACTAAAACGAGGAGTGAACTCAGTTCAGAAATGGACTTTGTCCGCTAAGATAGTCTTGGAAATGAGTCTTGACCACTAAGAAATGATTCTCTATGATTATGTATGTATGTCACTAAGTTTCATGTTTCATTTTATGATTATTGGGATTACATTTCACAATTATGATTTATCCCATGTTATGATATTATGATCTCTTTTGTAGGTTAAGATTTTCAAAATGCTATGTTCTTAGGAATTTGTTATTTCCTTCGTTTACCCTTACTGAGCATTTGAGCTCACCCTTTTGTATTTTTTCTTTCCCCAGGTCAGGAAGAAGGTTATTAAGTAGGATATGACAAAAGGGACTCTAGATATGATGAAATAAATGGGAGACAATGTAGATTCTTTATGAACCAGTTGTTTATGTTTCCCAGTTTCTAAAGAAACTATACCTATACGGTCCTACAATGGTTTTGTTATATGTTTTAATAAGTATAATTCAATTCTGAAGTAATAAAAATTTATGTAATGTATGGGTTGTTATTTTTGGTATCAGAGGAAGGGTATATTCAACCTTTGGAAACTAGGATGTGAACTACTTATTAAGAACCCTAAGTATATGTCTAAGCATAGGACAAAATCTTAGTGTTTTAGAAATGACCATGAAAACCTATGATAAGACCTAAAGCATGAAATTTTATTCTTGATTATTTGGTTTTACTATTATGAATAGTGCTTCTCACACTACGCTTATTGGTTTTAGTCAATGGCTGGAACCCGAAGGAACTTTGTTAATGCTGAATGTGACAAGAAATGCAATTATTGTCCCCTTGAGCAACCAAACATTATGGGAGCTGGAATGAAAAATCTTGTAGACATGATCACACAACTTTCCCAAGATATGAATCATACAGTAATTCCAAACGAGCAAAAGAAGGATCAACATTCTATTGAATCCATCATGAGGCAGCGTCCACCCTCATTTAGCGGGTCTACTGATCCATTAGTGTCTAAACAATGGATCAGTACAACTGAAAAGATATTTTCAGTTCTTCAATGTTCTGAACAAGATAAAGTCATCTTAGAAATTTATCATTTGGAAGGTGAAGCTGATCAATGGTGGAATCTTATCAAGAATACAAGGATAAGAGATGAAATTGAGTCCATGGAATGGGATGAGTTCAAGAACATATTTTTCTATAAGTACTTGATGAACATTCTTCGAACAAAGATGGAGAAGGAGTTTCTTGAACTAAAGAAAAAGGATGATGTACTTGTTGGTACCTACGAAGAAATTTTTAGGAGAATTGGAAGGTATGCTTCTAGGATTATTATCCAACCTGAGAGTAAGATCAATGGATTATTTAGTGTCTTAAAACTAAGTCTTCGAAGGGTGTTAGCCATAAGGGACTTCAATAGCTATGAGGAAATCGTTCGATGTGCTCTCAAGGTTGAGATGGATATTAGAGTAACCGATCTGTCATATGCGTTTGATAAGAAGAGGAAAATGGAATTCAAAGGAAAATATAAAGAGCACACTGAAAAGAAGATGTGTTTTCCCTTATGCTCAAAGTGTGGAAAGAAACTTGGAGGGAGTTGTCTTAAAGGGACAAGTAAATGTTTCAAATGTGTAAAATAAGGTCATCGGGCATTTGAATGCCGCAATGATGGGAAGAAGATGTCTAGTGATGCGTAAAAAGAAAAGGATACATAGAGTACACCTACTACACTTTAATGTTACAAGTGAAAGGAAATGGGACATTATACTAATCAATGCCCTAATCCAATGGTTATTGATGATGATAAACATCAACAAACTCTTAAGGCTAAATTCAAAGGAAATTCACATGCAATTTCTATCAGTGATGTGGAGTACGATAACGAAGTGGTGAATGGTACACTTACCATCCACTCTAAAGTAGAAAATGTTTTATTTGATTCTGTATCAACCCACTCTTTTATTTCTGAGGAAGTTTCTAAGGGTATCACCGTATTACCTCAACATTTAGATGTTGAGTTACCTGTGACAACCCCTAATGGCACAACAGTCGCATCAAAAGTTTATAATTATTCTCTGATTGAAGTTTGTTGGAAAGAGATTCCTGAAAATATTGTGATCCTTCCTATAGTAGAATTTTATGTGATTATTGGAATGGATTGGCTTTCTTTGTATGGAGCTCATATCAATTTCCAAAGAAGGGAAGTCACATTTCATATTCCAGATCAATCTATGATCGTGTATCGATGCAAGGATGAACATAACCTTTCGGTGGAAATTTCTTCCATCTTATGGGTCTTGATTCTACTAAATTAAGGTTATTTATCTCAAATGGTTGGTAAGAAACTCATGATTAAGAACATGCCCATTTTATGGGAGTTTTATGTTGTCTTTCCGGAGGAATTCCCAGGTCTTCCACCAAATCGTGAAGTTGAGTTTTCAGTTGAACTCATACCGGGTGCTATGACCATTCCAAATACACCTTACATAATGTCCCCAATTGAGTTGCAGGAATTGAAGAAGCGACTCCAAGAGAATCTTGATAAGGGATTCATACGCCCTAGTGCGTCACCTTGGGGAGCACCTAATCTATTTGTTAAGAAGAATGATGCATCAATGAGACTCTACATTGATTGTTGATAACTTAACAAGATCACTATCAAGAAAAAATATCCTCTACCATGCATTGATGAATTATTTGACCAACTACGTGGAGCTCAATACTTTTCTAAGATTGATCTTCATTCAGGGAATCATCAATTAAGGGTCAAAATTGAGGATATACCAAAGAAGGTTTTCCGTACAAGTTATGGACACTATGAATTTATAGTGATGCCATTTGGTCTTACTAATGCACCTTCTATCTTCATGGATCTGATGAATAGAGTCTTTAGAGACTATCTTGATGAGTTTGTGGTAGTTATTATAGATGTTATTCTTGTCTATTCAAAGAGAAAGGGAGAACATGAATATCACTTCAGAATTGTATTTAAGACACTAATAAAGGAGTATATTTATGCAAAATTTACCAAGTTTGAATTTAGTCTTCAAAAAGATTTATTTTTGGGTCACATAATCTCAAAAGAGGGGATATCTGTGGATCTAGAAAAAACAAAGGTTATCGAAAGATGGTCGAGACCAACAACAGCAACCGAGATCCGACGTTTTCTTGGTTTGGTTAGATATTATTGAAGTTTTGTTAAATATTTTTCACCATTATCTAATCCACTCACCAATTTGACTCAAAAATGAGTTAATTTCGTTTGGACAGAGGAGTGTGAAGATAATTTCAAGTAGTTAAAAATAAGGTTATCCAGTGCACCTGTGCTCATACTGCATTGTAGTGGAGAAAGGTTTGTGATCTACAATGATGCATCAAAGAAGGGATTGGGGTGTGTCCTCATGAAAAACGATATAGTGATATCTTATGCCTCACAACAGTTGAAAATACCGGATAAAAATTACCCAACTCATGATTTCGAGTTAGCTGCGGTAATATTTGCATTAAAGATTTGGAGGCATTATATTTATGGTGAGAGGTGTGATATTTATACTGATCATAAAAGTGTAAAGTATATTTTCACACAAAAGGAGCTGAGTATGTTCCAAAGAAGATGGTTGGAGTTTATTAAGGACTACGACTGATCAATTAATTATCACCCTGGGAAAGAAAACAAAGTCGCAGACGCATTAAGTCGATAAGACCATGCTAGCTTATCCATGATGAGAATCACAAAAGATCCAATATTTATGGATTTACAAAGGATGGATCTTGGAATTATAATGGAAGGAGAAAAATCTTAACTTTCTCAAATTAATGTTCAACCATCTATACATGCGAAGAATAAAGAGAAACAAAAAGAAGATGTAGAGTCCCAAAAGAAGGTGAGAAATGTTCCTGAATTCAACCTTGATTATGATGGGATAATATGGTTTAGGAATCGGGTTTGTGTTACTCCCATCCCAGAATTAAAGAAGGAGCTACTGGATGAGGATCATAGTTAAACATTCTCTATTCATCCTGGAAGCATGAAGATGTATAGGGACCTGAAATAGTACTTCTGGTGGGATGTTATGAAAAGAGATGTTGCTGAATATGTCTCTCGATGCTTGGTTTGTTAGAAAGTTAAAGCTGAGAGACAAAAGTCTAAGGGGATGTTACAACCATTACCCATACCAGAATGGAAATGGAAAAAAATCACTATGGACTTTGTCACTGGACTTTTTAAAACATCCAAAGGCAATAATGCTATTTGGGTTATAGTTGATCATCTTACGAGGTCGACACACTTAATTTCTCTTAGAGAAGATTTCTCTCTGGATGTATATATGTGAAAGAAGTGGTAACATTGCATGGAGTATCACTTTCCATTATATCTGATCAGGATCTGAGGCTTACCTCGAAGTTCTGGAGAAGTCTTTAGCATACTCTAGATACAAAGTTGAGTTTTAGCACTGCTTATCATCCTCAGACAAACGGTCAGTCTGAGAGAACAATTCAAACTCTAGAAGATATGTTAAGAGGTTTCTCTTGGTATTTCAAAGGCGGTTGGGATCAACACCAACCTTTGGTGGAATTTTCTTATAATAATATCTTTCACTCCAGTATTCAGATGGATCCTTATGAAGCACTCTATGGAAAGAAATGCAGGACTCCAACTTGCTGGGATGAAGTTTGGGAAAGAAAGCTATTAGGAATTGATCTTGTTGATGAGATGGCAGAAAAGGTCAGATCTATTCAACAACCCATAAGAGAAGCTCAGAGTCAACAAAAAAGTTTTGCTGATAACTAAAGAAAAGACCTAGAGTTTGAAGTGTGTGATAAAGTGTTCTTACAGATATCTCCTTGGAAGAGAGTAATGAGATTTGGAAAGAAGGGAAAGCTGAGCCCTAGTTATATTGGTCCTTTTGAAATATTGGATCGTGTTGGGAAGGTAGCTTACCGATTGGAACTCTCACCGAATCTCTCTCAAGTTCATGATGTGTTCCATGTATCTCTCCTGAGAAAGTACAAACCCGATACTTCATATGTAGTCAGCTTAGAAGTTGTACCGCTGGAGCAAGAAATTTATTAAGAAGAACAACTGATAGATATTCTAGATCGTAGCGAAAAAGTCCTACGGAACAAGACCACTAGCTTGTTGAAAGTCTTATGAAGAAACCACCAATTAGAAGAAGCTACATGGGAACTTGAGGATATGATGAGGGAGAGGTATCCTCATCTGTTTGTTTCAAAGTGATGAATTTCGAGAGAGGAATTCATTTTAAGGGGGGTAGAATGTAACACCCGAGATTTTATGAGAAATATTTTGTTTTTATGTATAATGTTATATAAAGGAATCTTTCACTACACACAACACTGTCTTGGCTTGCGTTATACGCAAGATTAACCTTCCTCAATAGCGTGTGTTGTATACAATACTGAGTTTAACTAAACAACGATATGTTATTAAAATATTATACAAACTAGCCATTATGAATAGTAATACCCAATTTTTTAAATTTTATCTTCCAAAATAGACATCAGTTTTGGATTCGCAATATCGATATTAGCCTAGGGTAATTTTTTGGTATTTTTCTGAAAACTTTCAATTTTTGATGAATAGTGAAAACAATGGGTTACTATTTAAAAACCGACTTCTTATTTAAATAATTATTTATTTTATTTAAATTGATACCTAATACGTACATAAGTTCAATGTAATTCATTGGAGTCATTTTATAATAATTATATATATATATAAATTTTATTGAACTTTTCACCGTCTTTTACCCACCTCCTAAGAGAATTTGAAAATTTACATAAAACTTAATTTTACCGCTTTTGTGAGTGGAATTTCAAAAATTTAAGAGACACAGTTAATATCAAGGAGTAAAATGTTGTTCAATAAGATAAAAATAATTTTTGGTTAATAGTAACTTTTTACATTGTTTTACCACAGTTAAAAGTAAATAGGGTAATTAAGGGTAAAAATGATATTATTATTACCCTAACACATGTCCCAATTCTATTGGATAAGTTTAATTCGACCAAAAACATAATTGGGAATAAAATATGACCATTTAGGTCCACTTGGATTAGATTAGGACATTTATTATTATTTTATTTAAATAAGAGTTAAAGTAGTTAAATCATAGTTTAATAACTAAATCATTTTTAATATAGGGTTATACATAAGATAAATTCGACTATAAATATTCATTATAAAGATAAAAATATTTAATACATAATGGTAATTTATTTATAATTTTTAGAAACTAAATAATATAATTTCTTTATGACACAATGATGATAAAGTAATTACCTTATTAATTAAATATTAAAATAATTGATATAATAAGTACCCAAATAAATGTAATTTGAGTCTTTTTATGAATTAAACTAATTTTATTGGTTAATATTACATGTTATTATTGATTTAATAAACTTTCTTCTAACTAATCATGATGTTATGCTTTTCACAAAAAACAATTACCAAATTGTGTCAAAATTGACATAAAATAGTTTTAAAAAATATATTATATTATTAATTGTTATTTTATTCCTAAAAATATAAGGTTCTTTCAAATTACTTAGATAAAGTTATATATATTCATAATTAAAAAATTGGGATTCCTTTGTCTTGTTATAGTTTGTTTATTAACCATATATTGTAAGAAAACAAGAAGACACTATAAAAGTAAAATTGTTTAACTTACAGTTAAATCAAAATGATAAGGTTAAAATAGTAACCTAAACTTGTGTAAAATCTATTTTTTGAGATGCTTTCGACCCATACCCACATTAGCATCTAAATAAATCAATTTGGAGCTATTAAAAACCTAATATGACTTAGTAATAAAACAATATTTTAAGTTTTTCCTAAGGTGCCCCTCTCCTCCCTTATAAAAGGGAACCTCCTCCCTCTCCTACTCACACCACTTTGAGCATTCACGACCGGCCAAACCCTGCCAATTTATCTTCTCAACTTCTCTAGAAACATCCTAGAGGTCCTGGTCTTCTTAAAAGACCATATTTAGTGCCCTAAGAGGAGGTTAAGGAGAGGCGCTTCAAAGAAGAGGTAATGTCTGTTACAGATTGTTTCAAATTTATTTCTTCCTCTACTTCCTCTTATTTAGTTGTTTCATTATTAATTAATAACATAAGTATCAATAATATACTGATATGTTATTATAAATATGAAACAACCCTATTTCATCTTCTATCCATCCTACGGAAAACAAAATCATCGCGCGTGCGTACGTATGAAATACCGTCTCCACGCCATGGTGTAATCTGTTTTCCACCACCACCTTACTTGGATGGTTATAATGGTGTAAATAATAGCTATATATGATTATTGTAAAGTGACATTGATTCTGAAATAGTATACATACACATCAATACAATTCCATGATCATGGGAACGATATCATCGCTCGTGCGTACGTACGACCTACCGTCTCCACGATGTGATGCGACTCGTTCTACATGATCTTTGTTTAATAATGATTATATAAATGAATTGAATGAATAAATATGATATATGTTACCCTAATAACATTCTGGAAATGAGGTATCTATAACCTAAAAATAAGAATAAGAATTTATTCGACAAGACTTTCATAAGAACACAAAGCAATGAACACCCGAATAACAAGTAGCAATCAAATATTACTAATAACAAGATAAAATTATGACCATGTATGATATCATAAAAATGAATATGATTCATTAATAAGTAAATGAAATTATTTAAATCATTATACAGGATGTTCGAATACATACAAAGCATATCAGACCTAAGGTAAGGGAAAACCTCGAAATCTCAATTTTTATCTGAGATTGTTTATATTTCAGTATTTAATGGGGCATATTTATCATCCACATCCATGTTTACTAAATATGTAATATTATTTCTATCCTCCTAAAATTTTTTAAATCCAATTTGACCTATTGGTTGATTTTTAGTAAAAGATATGAAGGGAATCTTTTGTCTTTTTAAGTACGAGATACTTTTTGACTTTTCGGCGAAAGTATGAGAAGAATGTTTTTTTTAACTTATACGGCATGAATGGATTTTTATGATTTCATAGGAAACTATTTACAAGAAGCTTAATTTACAAGATTTCATGTTTATTTTTAATAAACTTCTTTTTTAAAATTGTATGACATGTTAAGAAAGGAAAAATGTTGTTTTTGAAGTAGAAATGATATTTTCCTCAATAATGGAGTTCAAGTGTTTTATCAAAATTATTTTCCATATAAGAAAAATATAGGGTTCTTTTTCTATCCCTATTTTTACATTGATTTGATTATGTTATGATGGAATTATTTTTATGATGACCTTTTATGGATTATGTTATGATGGCATGATGTTTAAGAATACCATTTTCATTACATGGGTTATGCTATGATGTATGATTTATGATCTTGTGGAACACATAAGAATGGTATCATTATTATATGGGTGAGACCTATATATCCCTCCAATGCATTGGGTAAAGATTTATATCTCATGAGATAGACGTGGCTGGAACGACAGGTTAATCCGGTTCAGTGATACAGGACTGAAACGAGGTGTGAACTCGGTTCATAAATGGACTTTGTCCGCTAAGATAGTCTTGGAAATGTGTCTTGACTACTAAGAAATGATTCTCTATGATTATGTGTGTATGAAACAAAGTTTCATGTTTTATGTTGTGATTATTGGGATTATATTTCACTACTATGATTTATCCCATGTTATGATATTATGATCTCTTTTGCAGGTTAATATTTTTGAAATTATATGTTCTTATGAATATGATATTTCCTTTTTTTACCCTTATTGAGCATTTTAGCTCACCCTTTCGTATGTTTCTCCTTCCCCATGTTAGGAATAAGGTTATTAAGTAGGATTTTCCAAAAGTAACTCTAGATATGATTAAATAAATGGGAGACAATGTAGATGCTTTATGAACTAGTTTTTTATGTTTCCCAGTTTCTAAAGACATTATACCTATACATTCCTACCATGGGTTTTTTATATGTTTTAATAAATATACTTCAATTCTAATGTAATCAAAATTTATGCGAAGTATGGTTCGTTATAGTTACTCTCTAAAATTATGTAGAGTACCCATGCCCTGTGATGATAGGAGGGTTCCACTATAGTCATCAAGGACTCATTCCCTACCCTATAGGAGGGTTCCACTCAGAAGTCTATAGAGGACCCATGCCATGTGCTGACAATAGGGTTCCACTCTAAGAGTCGGTAAAGGACCCATGCCTAGCCCTGCTGGAGGGTTCCACTAAAAAAGTATGAAGATGAACCATGTCTTGTGCTAATTGGAGGGTTACACACTATATGTATATAGAGGACCCAATCCCAGTATATCTATAGGGTTCCACTCAAAATGTTTTTAGGGCCCATTCCTAGCCAAGATGGAGGGTTTTACAGATGAGTCTCTCGTGATCATGTGTGATCACTGCCATCGTCGAGTGCATTTTAACTAAGATTCATGCCTGTAAAATTCCACATCATATATGAAAATAAAAAACATAGGGAAACATCACATTCTACAAATAAAACCATTAAGATATGCTACTTGTGGGCCAAATCTGAGTCCAAATGAAGGAGATATGGAACCATGACGTTTCATTAAAAATAACCAGGTAGTACACAACATGTGAAGGTACCCACATGTTGTGTGGTCCCACTCCACTACCTATCTGTGTCCCTATCCAGTACATGACTCCTGATCCATACAGAAGTACACACCTTATAGGTGGACTACATGACATGTCTAAACTATTTGAGACTGTGCTGTGTCCGTCTGGGCATGTATGTGTTCTTGATCCCATGTCTGTGTACTTTGGTACAAGGATGTGTACCTTACCATGTAATCCCACATGATTTATTTAAGGTGTGATACAATACACAACTTTTTAATCTAGGTATGAGGTACACGACGTGTAGGAGGGTACACGCCATTCCATCTATATAATTTTTAAAACATGATCCACCACAATGATGTGGATACATGCCATGTCTTCCTCATAGTACACAACGTATTGTCCTGTTATTCACACTTTTCCAGATCTATAATCTATGCCTCAAATACAATCTTTGTACCTTATTATCTTTTGTGATTATTTTTAAAAATAGTGTATCTAGAATCAACAGGTTGATTCTGGCCCTCTGGTGGCTAGAAACTCAAATTCATGAAGCACCACATGCATTGACTCCCACTACATGAGCCTGGGATTCTAATTTATTTGATGATTCAACATTTAGTTGTTAAAATGATCTACAAAAACCAGAAACCATCTTAGATATGTGCCCAATTCATTGATTTGTCCCATTATTGTGAGTCCATATTGATTCCAGGGGTTTGATCGGGTTCAGTATCACCTGAAAACATCGTACCAAGACCAAGAGGTCCAACCAATGTATAGTGTGAATTTTTTTTGGGGTAAATACACAATATCAATTTTTTAACCATTATTGGAAAATAATTCATATCCAATGATTAAAAACGGGGTTATTTAAGTTTGAAAACAATGAAATAATCAATTAAATAAGTACATGTGAGCATGCCAAGGATCCAAAGTTGGTACAAATAGATAAATGGGATTGATCGGATCAATAAATTTAATAAAAAGTAAAAAAACATAAATTGAGAAGTCCAATATGGATATTGGATCATTCGTCATCAAAGAACAATATCTCCAACGATTGAAGGAGTTCATTGTCTTTTCTCCATCCTAATATTCTCCAATCCAGAGTTTCATCATTATCAATTTTATTCACCAAAAAAGGAGAAGATGATCTAGAATCCCCCTAGGGTTTATGTAGATAACCCTAAACGAATCACCACGAAATTATTCTTATATACATTTAGTTATATTAAAATAAATAAATAAATAAAATTTATTAATTACTTTATCCTATAAATATATTGCCTGTGAGATAGATATCCGAGCGCCCCATGATGACCTATACTAGGTCACACCAAGGGTAAAAAATGTGTTCTAGACTCAACTATGGTATCATATTTCTAATATGAGTTTTCATTTATTAGTTATCCCACTTTATTTAAAAAACCAACATGTAAAAAATATGTAATATATAATTTTTTTTTACAAAATCAATCCAAGAACAATGTTCCTTGGAATAACACACTATCTTGATTCCTAGATTTGGAACTATATATTGAAATATCTCAAATTATTACAAGTAAAAAATTAGGTCTACATCAATATTTCCATTAATTATTTCATCACCAAAAAGAAAAACTAAACAAAAAATGGGGAAACTGAGCCGGAATCAGGATTCCCCTCTCACAAGAACTCTCATGCATGTTCCTATGTAACAACAACATGTGAAAAAATGGTATGGTCCATCCATGCAGGTTCTTATCCTATTGATCATAGATCTCCACCGGGTGCTCCGAAAAGAAGGATCCATCCTCGATGGGTATATGGGGTCATGCATGTATCTCATCAGCTACAACACATGGAATAAGTCAAGAATCCATGACATATATGGGGGTAGGGAGAGGTGTTAAGAAACCTCACCAACCATTTTCACAATCTCAAATGGTCCGATGAAGCATTTTCATATCTTGGAACCCCAGTGGAACCTCCACAATACTTTTCTTGGAGAGAATATTAAGAAAACCTGGTCTCCATAATCAAAATCCAAGGGCCTATGATGGCTATACAAGAAATACTTCTCTTTTGTCGTGGCTATCCTCATTAAGTCACGCATGACAGGGACCTTATATATCCTCACCTGCACTATCTTTGGGCACTCAAGAGATGTATCACTGATTTCTGTCTAGCACAAGGGTGACCTTCAGGGCCTCCCATTGAGGGACTCAAAAGGTTTCATGACAATGGAAGAGTGTTATCTCTTACTATATGCATACTATGCCAAGGGAAAATGATCCTCTAAGATCTATATGAATTCTAACGCACAATACCCCATCATATCCTTCAACACTTGGATAGTTCACTTAGTCTTCCCATCGGTATGGGGGTGAAAGGTGGTATTCATCCTTATTTGGGACCCAAATGACTCATGAAGTCCTCTAAAAAATGGTGATGTAAACCATGCTTCATGATTGGAGACAATCATCTGGTTTACCCCATGAAGGTGAACAATCTCCCGTACACACAACCTCCCCAAACTCTCCACCAAAATCTACCCCCTGATAGAAAAGAAGTCCACTAACATTGTTATTTGGGAAACTATCACCCAAATAGTGTCATGACCCTTAACTATCTATTGAAGAACTATCAAAAATTACATATAAATTCCATCCCACTTCAACTAGGGGATCTTGAAGACTACAAGAAACCTACCAGAACACGGTGACCAGTTTTCACATGTTGACATGTGAGGCACCAAGAGATAAACTCAAAATCACTCTGTCTCATTCCTAACCACCAAAATTGTGGCTGATGGTCATTGTAAATCTCCACCACAACATTATTTATAGCTAGTGGTGAAGTGTATAACTCTCACATCACCTCCTTCTACATCGTGACTAGAACCACCTTCCACCCCTGAAAAAATATGATGTGATCTCCTCCTTTGTAGTTGATGTCTGGTGAATCACCAATGAATATCTGGACACATAAGACCTAATAGTCAATGTCTCCTATATGATACCCTTTAAAATTCTCAATAAGTAGAGTATTCAACACCTTAGACTGAAGAAAAGTGTACCCTCTTTCTCCCCCATGGTCAACTGCAAGGAATCAAATAGCTTTGAAGCCTCTTGTAACAAGAGAACCTAGGACTTCCTACTAAATAAATCTTTTACTTTTATTCCCTTCCCTAGAGGATAGACTATATCTAATTCATAGTTATGTAAGAACTCTAACTATCACTACTGTCTCATATTCAAGTCTCTTTGTGTGAAGACATACCAGAGACTCTGATGATATGAGTAAACCACAATGTTCTCCCCCAGAAGGAAGTTCATCCACATCCTGAAACAGAAGAATATTGATACCATATATAGCTTGTGTTTTACATATTTTTCTCATGGGTTCTCAACTTCCTCAACTCATATGTAATAAATTCCTATCGCCGTATCAATACGCAGCTGAGCCCAGCTTCTGAGGAATCACAATTCTCTACATAGTCCACTCCCACCTTCAATATTATCAACATAGTATCACTCATCAACCTCAATAAAAACTCATTAAATACCCTTTGACACTACTCAGTCCCTGTAAATTGCATCACTTTACACTTTAGGGTGGTCATAGAGGCTGAAGGTTTTGAAGAATTTTTCCACAAACCTACTATAGTACCTCACCAATCCAATAAATATTTGCACCTATGACATGATTTTGGGTGATTCCTAAGAAATAATTGCATTTATCTCCATTGTTCCAATAGATAAACCATGCTTAGAAATGAAATTCCCCAGAAAATGAACCTCATGAATCCATAATTGTAACTTTGATAGGTTTCCATAAAGTAGGTTCATGTGCATAAAATCTATAACCATATTCATGTTTTCTGCATGATCCTCCTCTGATGTAGAGTATGTTAATATTTAATCAATAATTAAGATCACAAAATGCTCAAAATATGGATATAATATCCATCTCATCAAAACCATAAACAAGGAATGGGTGTTTGTCATAGAAAAGGGAACCACCTAGAACTCATAGTTTCCATAGTGACATCAGAATGATAGGTTTAGAATATCAAATTCATGGACCATCAACCAGTGGTAGACAAACCAGAGATCAATATTTCAGAACTATTTTCACCTTGAAAATATTGAAATTGGTCATCAATCCTAGTGAAGGGTTACTTTTTATTTAGTATGGTTTGGTTTAGGCAATGATAATATATGAAAATCTGAAAGATCTCATCCAACTTTTTCATGAACAACACTTGTGTTGCCCGAGGGGAAATTTGGGACTGATGAAACCCTTCTCTCAAAGGTCGTCCAATAGAAAATGTAAATATTGTAGCTTAATATGGGCCATCCAATATTACCAAAAAGACATTAGAGCGGTGTCAGGATGTAAGTTGATGAAAAAATTTATTTCCCATCTCAAAGGTAGTCATAGAATTTCCTCAGGGAAGACAACCAAGTAATGATTCACAATTAAAGGAATCAAGATTCTTGAAGAGCCTGATTCACTAAGGTATATACCCATAAACTAATGGGTAATGGGATGCATCTTCCTACTCGCAAAACCCACATGTCCTTCCATGAGATCACTCTTACCCGTAATGGTGAATCTCAGGTCATTAGTGCGAAGGAATTTGACTTATCTACAGTGATAAAAAGTCTAGGATCGAACCATAGATAACCATTTCATACCCAATATGAAATCATATATTTCTATCTTGATGACCAAAAGGAACCACATGAAACTCTCTCAAGCTAGTGATATCTCTCACATCTGAAATAGAAAATATACAGAAAATGTGTTCCCTATAGGAACCTCAAGATGAAGATGATGACTTGGAAGCTCAATTGGGAGCTCCAGCTCTCACACTAGGAGTATAGAGATGACAGAATTACTAGAACATGTGTCTAATAATATTGAAGAAATATTATAAAAAACATTGATCATTCCTCTAGTCATCTCATGTGCTGTAATGTCAAAAGCCTCTAGAGCCTATAGCTATATGTGACCCCAACTGCTAGCTCCCTGAGCCTAACATGGGATGAGTAGTGGTATTGGTGGAAGGATTTCATAGATTCTTACACCACCCATATCTCATAATTCTCCTCTTATATATCTGCTTCCCTAGGGACCACCCATCCATCACCTAGTATATTCCTGACCACAATGTTGCCACAACCATGGAGGTCTGTGAACTATCTGCATATGCTCCTCACCATGTATGGTAAAGAAGTCTTTACCTATGATATATTTATTGCCACAATCATTGAAATGACCCTCTATGGGACTATTTTATTCTTTGTTCTATCCTTATACCATAAGACCATGTTCCAGAGTTTGATCAAGAAAATATCACATGCGTCGAGATCTCGCTGAATGGTTCCTACTAGATGCTACAGACAACTCAGCTCTGTGACACCCGATGCTATCTCTTGCTTCCCAGTGTCCCTATAATATAAATATCTTCTTCACTAGTGATCTATCCTTCACATTTAAATAGGGGGATGCACAAGGGAACCACTTTGGGGTAGATCTCTCTGTTGATTCCCTTCTCAAACTTCTGTGATAAAAAATATCCATTATGGATCGTGTCAAGGGTGCACTAGGTAAGGTTTTTGATAATTTATGCATAATCCGACACCATAATACCTCCCTAATGCATCTCTATAATCTCCTAAATCTAAACCGAGTTCAAGGAACTTTAATATGTCTCACGAAACAACTAATGGAAGTTGGGCCATGAGATTATCAGCTCATTGTCCATCTGTGTAACAAGGCCCCACTTGTTCCCAGATGCACCTTGGAAAAAGATATTGAATGCCTTTTCTTGACACATCAAATTTATAATGTTTTAAAGGTTGATTTATAGTCTAAGGAAGACCCTAGGTCATATCTTAAGGATCATTTCTAGTTTATAGTGTGTATTTTTAATAAATATTACTAAAAGAGGGGGGTAATTTTGAAAACAGTTTATAGAAAATAAATTAATAAAAATAGTTTAAAAGTTAAAATACCAAGTGGATTTTGAAAAATATGAGATAAAGGGGTCATTGGTATTTCACTACACAAATATCAAGTTCATTTTTCTTAGAGATTCATTCAATTTTTGTGTAATTATTTGGTTGAAATTAATTGGAATCCCGATTAATTCTTAAGATTTTATTTCAATGATTAATGAAACAAACCTTGATGTAAAAATATTATTGTCAAGTTCCATCACTTATTAATGGAATAAGAGCTTACAAAGTATATTTAAATCTCAAGAATGTGGGTATGAAAACGATTCTTGTGCTTTCCAATCAGAACAAATCAAGTCACACACTCAAAACCTCACACCTATCAGTTAAAAGTAAAGAGCATAACATTCACATGAATCAAAATAAGCATTCTAATATTAAATAATGTAAGATACATGGAATTAAATGTTTTAACACTCAAATTACTCTAAACCAGTAGCTAATATATGTGTCTAAACTCCCTTAACATTTGTGTAGCTCCCTCACAATGAACGCCCACTGTTTAGCTCGACATCGAGAGGAGGAGGAAGCTCGGGTGGAAATCATTCTTAATTTCAGCTCTCCCTATGAGGTTAAGGAGCTCCAGAACATACAAGGGGATGAAATGAATACTATGGAAATTCAATTTTTCATCCCTTAACTCTCTTGGTCAACTATCAAATGAAGTTCCCATGGTGCCTTTTTATAGCCAAAATGGGACATAGTTTTGAGCACCATGTTTTTGAGATACCTCTTGTGTCTCAGTTTTGTACTAGTATAAAGCCGTATCATGACTTTTATAAAATAGAAGAGTTGTGGGAAAGAATCATTAATATTTCCATGTCACATTTGGATCCCATTAGACATCTGGATTGGGATATATGGTAAAAATACCGAACTAAAATTTTGAATTCGGGTAGATTCTGTCCCCTGGAAAGAATGGTTTAGACATGCCACCAGATGGAAGAATTGGGAATTAGTTCCTTGAGATGAGTTTTAGACCATGAATATCTTGAGAGGAAAACCATGTTTCATCCCATTTGGTGTACATAATTCTTGTAATGTACAAAATAGTGGACAGATGTCCATGGGATGGCATGCAGTTTGGCCCATTTCCTTCTGGATCATATAATGGGCCTCCAAATCACCTCCATCAATAATGAATTCATAAAAAAATCAACATTTCAATTTTTAACAGTGATAAACACAAAATTAATTAAATAAACATGATGTTCAATTTGTTATTATTTCAAAAATTTTCAATACAAAACATGTTTAACATAGTGGTGTAAGGGTGATAATGAAATAGTGAATCATGGTGCGATCACACCCCCACACCTAAATATTTGCACTCCTGGGAAAATTCTTACATAATAACCACGTCTCATTCCTAATTTGAAGGTGAGAAAAGTTCCAAGATTCTTCTAAAATGAAATTCATAATGTCTCTTTTATGAAATCAATTTTCTTATCAATTTTATTCCCTCACATTCGATTTTTTTTCCACTTCATTTGTTCGCCCATGACACATGTCACAGCCTACCTGACTTATAAATTTTCCCTCTTCACTCAAGGAGAATATGAAAGTGGGGTTATTCTCTTTTTCCGAGAGTTCATGTGATATTTTCATAAGCTTTCCAAGATTTTAATTTCTCTACTGTCATAAACTAGTGTGCTACTCAAGAAGAAATTTAATAGGTTGTTCTGAGGATCAAATGTGGCTAGGATTTAATATATATAAAATTTGAGTTAGAAGAGGAGTGTTTATTCTGTCATGTAAAAAACATGTCAAAATTAAGTAATTGTTTGAAATGAATATACACACTCATCCTGTAACATCCCAGGTAAATAAAGAATAATATATTTTCATATTTGTGAATTAAATATTAATTTTATATTAAAGGGGATGCTATGTTCGATGGAATACATGATACACAACAATGAGTTTCTTGGATATCTTCTGTTGCACACAATGCTCAATCATACAGAAAAATAATAATATGATATTATTTTAAATGGTAGTTAACGCCTAGACGTTTTACTGGTGGGAATGAACAAAACCAACAAAAATTTTATTATACTTGTTTTTCAAATGTTTTTACTTTTATACAATAAATTTTAGTGGCTTAAAATAATAAAGAATCCAATTTTAAGCATAAATACTGCAATATTCTTTAAAATGTTAATTTAATGCCTTTTGATGGAAAACCATTTTTAAATCTAGTTTTTGTCACTTTTATATGTTATATTGGAAAAAATAAAATTATTATTTAGAATTGGTACATCAAAATTTACTTTGGGTAAATTTTTGGTATTTTTCTGATAAAATTCATTTTTAATGAATAGTGTAGAATACCGTATTTTAATTCAAAACTGAATTTTAATATAATATATTTATATGGTTAGATTATATTTTTATTTGGTTTTAAAGTGTAATTATATTATATTTTTATCATTTAATATAATTTTGGCCATTTTAAGTAATTTCACTTTGAAATTTGACATAAACAAGTGTCAATCTTTTGATAGTTATTATTTTTTTAAAACAAGATTTTTGTTTTGACAATAGGAATTAATTTTAAATTAATTAATCCAACTTATGTTTTTTAAATTTGGTAAAATATACATAATTTTATAATTCAGAAAATCAAATATAGCTTAGGAGTAATTTTTGGAATTTTTCTGAAAAACATCAATTTTTGATGAATAGAGAAAACAAAAAGTAATAGTTAAAAAACTAAATTTTTCATTTAAAAGAAATTTTACCACTTCTGTGAATTGAATTTCAAAAATACTACATACATGGTTGTTATTGGTAAGTAAAATGTGGTTCAATAAGATTAAAATAATTTTCTAGTGAATAGTAACTTTTGACTTTTATTTACTGCGGTTAAAGGTAAATAGGGTTATTCAAGGTAAAAGCAATATTATAATAATATAATATTACCTTAATCCTTTTTATATCCTTATTGGATGTGTAATGGATGACCAAGAAAATCCTTGGGTGATAATTTTGGCCTTTGAATGCCACTTGGGTAAGATAATGATATTAATAACTATTTATTTAAATTAAATATAAAAATATCATAAACATGTATTATTTTGCTAACACAATTTTAATGTGCAGTCATATAATCAATATATTTGACTATAAATATTCATTTTAAAGATAAAAATATTTCCTACATTGAGATATATTTTTATAATAATTAGACATCAAATAATAAAATTATTTTTGACACAATAATGATGTAGTGTTTAACTTGTTAATGACTGATTTAAATAAATAAGATTATAAAGATTAAAAAAATATCAAAAACCTTTCCAATTTTTAATGGATGATTTTATTTAGAACAAGGGTCATGTTATATTCTACTTTAATAAGTTTTTGACCATTAGAAACCGAGAATAATTTTATAATAAAATAATATTTTTAAACATTCCTAAAGAGCCCCTCCTCCCCCTTATAAAAAGTAGTCATCTCTAACCCATTAATCACACCTCTAAATCCCGTTGGCTCATCCAAACACTACCCAAATAAGCTATCAATATCCCTATATTATTCCTAAAATCCTTACCTTAGGTAGAAGGCACTTCAAGAAATCCTTTTGGTTCAAACCAAATGGTGTTACCCGATTTAAAGGTAACATATTCTCTTAAATTCTTTTCATTTATTTTACTTATCCAACCCCATAAAATTTTTTATTCCTTTATTTTATAACAAAACCAGTATAATCAATATACTTGGTTTTTGTTATGGTATGTATTCAAACTACACATACACACATCTTCATCTAATTGGTAAAGAATATACTATTTCTGTTGACGGCGAACTACTGCCCCACGAAATGATAATTTCTCAATCTTCTCCTACCACCTCTTGTGGAGACCATTAAGATGGAACTATATTTATATGTGATATATATTATATTTATATTGTTACTATGCTTCTTTAGTTTTCATTTATATAATACCTTTATGGTTTCCATAGTGGGTAAATATGATAATTTCATTTGAGGATGTGAGAACCACCTCCCCTCAAAGTGATATGACTCATTCATTCCATATGTGGAACATATAAAGGATGGAGTTAATGAAATTATATATGAAAATATCCTAGAATTATAATATACTTATTTATCATTAATTTTTTATTCCATTAAATTATAAATAGAAATGAAAGTAGCGTTCATGCGTACGTACGACTTACCGTCTCCATGAAAGGTGCATTTAATTTCTTATCTCCAGGTGTTATGTACTATTATAAATACATATATATATTGGATATATATTATATATATGATATCTAAATCATGAATATCATTCTGTAGATAATGGACTTTTGACCACATGAACAACTTTTAATTATAAGAAGTTCATCATTGAATCAAGTACCAAATATTGACAAAATGACCATTATTTTGTTAAATGATTACATAATGTTTATAACATAGTAATAAGTGATATAAAATGAATAATAAACTTGAAAAATGTTTTTATGAATGAATATATTAACTTTTTTTATTATTCAAGATATTAAATAACGAACGAGTCAAGTCAGACATGAGGTAAGGGACTTCATCTCAATATCCTTTCATTGAGGAATATTTTATTTTATACATGAATTTTCTTTTATATGGTGTATAAACAGCTTTCAATTTTATTTTCATTCAAAGGGAATCTTGTTCTACAAGGCATTTTACTAAATGAAAAAATAATGTTTCTTTTAACATAAGCGGTGACAATGACCTTTTCCACCACCGTGAGTATTATTTGATATATGGATTCCTTAACAAGACTCAATGTTTTTAAAAGGAAAATAAATAACATATACTCTTTTAAATATTTTGGTATTGAAAATGGTTTTGATAATGGATTGGTTATGATATATATAAATGATATATTGTGATTGAAACGTGGAAATGTTATCTTTACTTTATGTTTGTTTTATGTGTTATAAATATGTTATGGTTCTTGGGAATTGTTTACGTATACGGGTGGTTCTATGATAAACCTAGGGCAGGTGATCCCAATATAGATCTCCAATGCATTGGGTAACATGATGAAGGTAAATGTGAATGTTTCTCCTAATATATTTAGGGAATATACTATGATGGGTATTCCAAATGTAACTCCCTCCATGGCTATAAAAGTAACAACCTAAGTATGTTATGGATGCCACAAGTTACCTTTATGATTTGTGATTACTATGTGATATTCATATATCATATGATTTCATGGGTTTTGTTAAAGAGATTATGCTATGTATGTATTGATGAAATAATGTTTTCTATCTTTGTTTTATAAACCTTACTGATCTTTTTATTCTCATCCTAAGTTTTGAAATGTTTTTCAAAGGAAATCAAGATGAATAGGGTCTAGGATGGGATGAAGAAAAAGTCATGCTATCTAAAACATAGAACTAGGCATGACTCTTCTTTTTTCAAGAGTATTTATTTTATGAAAAAAATAGAAACTGAGTGGAAGTGTCAACTTTGTAATTTTTTTGAGATGTAATGTAATAGTTGTGGACTAATTATCTGACAATCTAAACCTAAAAAGATCCTCAATGTAAATTATTCATTTAATTCAAGATTATGTAATGTTTTATGGTTGGGTCCTTATAGATGGTATCAAAGGTCAGTTTAGAAAACTTTAGAAGTTATGATATTGTTAAATTAATATCCATAAATTATTTTTAATTTATGGTAAGACTGAAATAATATAGAATTTATAGATTACAATGTTACTTCACCTAAGATATTTCTATGTTCAGATTGGTTTTCCATAGAGGAAATAGATTAGCTATGCTGGTAAGGCATATAGAGTGAAATGACCTTCCAAATCAACAACTTGAGATGGTTGGAATCAGAACTGAAAAATTTGTTGCAGTGATGTAAAATTTGACTCAGCCTATAAATAGTGTTGGTATCCATGCACGAGATCATTCAAATCAACCATAAATTAACATTTCAGTAGTGGATAATTTCATGGGGTAACATCCCCCATCATTTAGAGGATAATATGACCATGTGCAAGTTTAATGGTGGATTAAATCACAAGAGACTATTTTTGATGTCATGGGGTGTTTAGAAGATCAAAAGGATAGTCTTTCTATTTACAATTTTGAAGGTGAAGCCAACCGGTGGTGGTCAATGGTATAAAATATTAGGGATAGTGAGGATATTGATGCTCTTGATTGGGATGAATTCAATGATACGATTCTTGAGAAATATTTTCCTAAGGTGGTTCATCTTAGGATGGAAATATAATTCCTAGAATTGAGGTAAGAGTATGACTCACTAGCTATTTATGGAGCAAAATTCACTCGACTGGGAAGGTATGCTCCAAATTTCATACGAGATCTTGATAGTAAAATCAATGGTTTTCTACTCAGGATTAAATCCAATGTATCGAAGGTATTTATATTTTTGTGAGTTCAAAAGTTATGAAAAAGTTGTTCGATGTGTAGAGAAGGTGGAAATGAAATTTGCTGATGATTACGAGTTCTTTGAAAAACAACAAAATAAGTGGTCGAGGTGGCAGGCGAAAGGGAAGAACACTTCAAATAAGTCTGATGGTAAGAAGCTTATGTTTATAGTTTATGAAAATTGTGGTAAAAATCTTGCTAGGGAATGTATTTTGAATTCGGGTAAGTGTTATTGATTTGGTAAAATGGGACATAAGTCTTTTAATTGTGCTAAAAGAGATTAGGGTAATTGTAAGAAAAAATCCGACATATAGTCAATAAAATGTTTTAAGTGCAAGGAAATGGGTCATTATGCAAATGAGTGTCCAATGAAGAACTCAACTAAGGGAAAGTAGCCGGACTTCAAGCAGAAAGGGGTTGTAAAATCCTTTTCAACTACTTCAACAGATGATGGGACATCAAATGAAGTAGTATCAAGTACACTATTTATTTGTTCAGATTATGCCAATTTGTTTTTTGATTCTGGGTCTACACATTCATTCATTTATGATAAGTTTTCTATTAAATTGGGAATTCCATCTCAAGATATGAATCCAAAACTTATTGTAAAAACACCAAGGGTAAATATTGAGACAAAAAAAATTATAAGAACCTTATTGTCCTCATGTGCGGAATGAATCTACCAGAAAACCATATTGTTTTTCTCTAGTATATTTTGATGTTATTTTGGGCATGTATTGGATTTCCATTTATCATGATATGATTGAATACAGAGAAAAAGTGGTTTCTTTTCATAAATATTTTTAGTTTGTGTACAACAATGAACCCTTACTTTTGATAACATATTAGAAAGCTGAGAAACTAGAAAAATAAAGAAATGATTGTTACCTTGCACTTATTGTTGAAAACAAAGGGAACTATTCAAATTAATGATGTGCTAGTGGTAAATGAGTACCTTGTTGTTTTCCCTGATGAGTTTCGTGGTATTATACCTGATTGGGAAGTTGAATTTACTATTGACTTATTTCCTGATGCTAACACAATTTCAAAATACCCTTATTGAATAGATCAAATTGAACATTTAGAGTTAATGAAGAAATTTTTTGAGTTCTTCGATAAAGGGTTCACTCGACCAAGAACATCACCATGGGGTGCTTTTGACTTGTTTGTTAAAAAAAAGATAGTTAAATGAGACTTTTCATTGATTATAGTGCATTGAATAACATCACTATTAAGAACTAGTATCCTTTGCCACATATCGATGATTTATTTGATCAGCTCCAGAGAGCTCAGTATTTCTAGAAGGTTGATTTGAGTTTGTGGTACCATCAGTTAAAAGTAAATGAAGTATACATTCTGAAGACTATGTTTCAAACTAGATATGGCAATTATGAATTTGTAGTTATGACTTTTGGGTTAACCAATACACCTTCTTTATTCATGGAACATATGAATATAATTTTCTGTGAGTTCTTGGATATGTTTTTTGTTGTGTTCATTGATGATATTTTGTTTATTATAAAATTAAAGAGGAGCATGAAAGTCATTTGTGGGTTCTATTGAAAACCTTAATAGAAAAGAAACTGTTTTAAAAATTCAGCAGGTGTGAGTTTTGGTTACAAAAAATTTCATTCATTGGTCACATTGTTTAAAAAAATGGCATAACTATTGATCCTACTAAAATAAAAGTTGTTGAAGAATGGACAAGACCCAAAAATATAACTGAGATACGTAGTTTTCTTAGATTATTGGGTAATTATTAGAGGTTTGTTGAAATTTTTTCATTTTTATCTATCCCACAGACTATGTTAATTAGAAAAGGTGTTATGTTCACTTGGACAAAAGAATGTGATGATTGTTTTCAGGAATTGAAAATAAGATTAGTGAATGATCCTGTTTTGGAATTACCTTCCTGAAATGGTGTGTTTGTTATGTAAAACGATGCTTCGTTGAAAGAACTTGGTTATGTCCCTATAAAAAATGATCAGGTAATTTATTATACTTCACATCATTTGAAACCTCATGAGTTAAATCACCCTACACATGACTTGGAGTTAGATGTTGTTGTTTTTGCTTTAAAAATTTCCAGTCATCATTTGTATGGAGTAAAGTGTGAAATATATACTGAAAAAAAAGTTTTAAGTATATATTTACTTAGAAATAATTGAATATGTGACAATGGAGATGGTAGAAATTAATCAAGGATTATGATTTCACAATTCATTACCATCTCGAAAATGAAAATAATGTGGCTGATACTTTGAGTCAAAAAAGTAATGGAACATTAACCTTTTTACATACGGAACAAGATACTTTGATTAAAGACTTGATGAAATTTGGTGTAGAAGTTGTTGGTGTAGGAAATTACTCTGTTCTGTTTCAGGTGTTAGTGAAATCATCTCTATTAGACAGAATTAAGAAAGCGCAGAAGGGAGGCAGTGAGTTGTAGAGAAAGGTAGAGTTGGTTTAGAAGGGTAATTTTCCGGATTTTAACATTGATAATGATTGTATTTTGAGATTTGTAAAGAGATTATGTGTGTTTTATGATTCACAGTTGAAGAAGGAGTTGTTATGTGAAGCTTATAGTTCTCCGTTTTTATTTCATCCTGGTAGTACTAAGATTTATAAATATCTTTAGGAGTATTACTTTTGGAATTGAATGAAAAGAGATATTGTTGATTTTATTATGAAGTGTTTGACTTTTCAGTAGGTTAAAGCATAGTGGAAGTTACCAAAAGGGATGCTTCATCCATTACCGCTTCTTAAGTGTAAATAAAAAAATATATCCATGGAATTCATTGTGAGATTACCAAAGACATCTTGAGGTAATAATGAAATCTAGGTTATTGTTGATTGATTGATTAAATCTTCTTATTTCCTTCCTATTAGAGATACTTTGTCTTCAGATCAAATTTCTCAGTTGTATGTTAAAGATATATTCAGGTTCCATAGAGTTCCCCTCTCCATTGTATCTGATCGTGATCCCATGTTTACTTCTAACTTTTGGAAAATCCTTCATATGTCATGGGGTTATGAATTAAATTTGAGTAAAACTTTTCATCCTCAATCAAATGGGTTGTCAAAACAAACAATTCAGACCATAGAGGACATACTACGTGCTTGTTCACTGGATTATCAGGGAAGTAGGGACTGATATCTTTCTTTGGTTGAATTTTATTATAATAATAGTTTTCATTCCAGTATACAAATAGATACATTTGAGGAATTATATTTGAAGTGGTGTCAAATACCAGATTTTTGGGATGAAGTAAGTGAAATGAAGTTGATGGGACCAGAATTGGTAGAAGAGATGGAAGAAAATGTTTGGTTGATTCCAAATCACATGATAAGAACTTAGAGGAGGCAAAAAAGTTATACAGATAACCAGAGGAAGGATATTTAATTTGAGGTAGGTGGTCATGTGTTTCTCAAAGTTTCCCTAGGGAAAGGTGTGATTCGTTTTGGTAAGAAGGGAAAGTTGAGTCTGAGGTTCATTGGACCTTATGAAATCCGAGAGAATGTTGGATCAGTTGTCTAAAGAGGGGATTTACCTTCATGTTTATCCTAGGTACACAATGTTGTTCATGTTTCAATGTTGGGAAAGTATATGCTGGATCCATCTCATGTTTTGATCCCAGAGGTAGTTCAGTTGGAAGAGAATATCTCTTATGAGGGAAAACTAGTCCAGATTCTTGATTGAAGAGAGAATGTGATGCAGAATAAGCTAATTTATTAGGTAATATTTTCGTGTAAAAACCATATGGTTGAAGAGGCAATGTGGGAATCTGAAAATGTTATGAGGGATAAATACCCCACTTATTTGATATGTTAATAAAATTACGGGGTTGCAATTCCCGAAAGGGGGAAGGATATAACATCCCAGGTAAAAAAAGAATAATACATTTTCATATTTTTGAATTAAATATTAATTTTACTTTAAAGGGGATTCTATGTTCGATGGATTTCCTGATACATAACAATAAGTTTCTTTGAAATCTTATGTTTCACACAATACTGAGTCATACATAAAAATAATACTATAATATTATTTTAAATGGTTGTTAACACCTTGCTATTTTATTGGTAGGAATGAAAAAAACTAACTAAAACATTATTATACATGTTTGATAAATGTTTTTACAATTATCAAAAAAAATTAGGGTCTTAAAATAAGAACGAATCCAATTTTAAGCATAAATACTCTAATATTCTTTAAATGGTTGATTTACCACCTTTTAATGGAAAACCTTTTTTTATCTAGTTTTTTTCACTTTTATATGTTATATTTGATAAAAATAAGATTCTTATTTAGAATAGGGACATCAAAATTGTCTTTGGTTATGTTTTTGGTATTTTTTGGACAAAATTAATTTTTTAATGAATCGTGAAAAATACTGTATTTTAATTCAAAACTGCCTTTTAATATAATTTATTTATACGGTTAGAATATCTTTTTAATGGGTTTTCAAGGGTAATTAGATTATTTTTTACCATTTAATCCAATTTTGATAATTGTAAGTAATTTTACATTCAAATTAGACACAAACAAGTGTTAATCTTTTGACAATTATTATTTCTTAAAAACACACTTTTTTGTTTTGACAATGTGAATAAATTTTAAAATAATTAATCCAACTTCTATGTTTTGAATTTGGTAAAATAGAGATAATTTTTGAATTCAGAATATAAAATATAGATTAGGCTGAATTTTTGGTATTTTTCTGAAAAACATCAAATTTTGATGAATAGTGAAAACACTCAGTAGTAGTTAAAAATTGAATTTTCATTTAAATGATATTTTACCACATCTGTGAATTGATTTTAAAAAATATAACATACATGGTTGTTATTATTAAGTAAAATGTGGTTCAATAAGATGAAAATAATTTTTTTTATGAATAGTAACTTTTGACTTATTTACCACTGTTAAAGGTAAATAAGGTAACTCATGGTAAAGAAAATATTATAAGAAAATAAAATTAGCTTAACACTTGTCCTAACCTTATTTGATGAGTAATGGATGACCAAAAAAATCCAAGGGTGAGACTTTTGGCCATTCAAATCCACTTGGGTAAGATAATGGTATTAATAACTTTTTATTTAACGTAAAAATAAAAATATCATAAACATGTATGGTTTTGCTAAATCAATTTTAACATGGGGTTATATAATTGATATATTTGAATATAAATATTAATTTTAAATCAAAAAATATTTCTGAAATCATGGTAATTTTTTTATAATTTTTTGACATCAAATAAATAAAATTATTTATGACCTAATAATGATGTAGTGTTTACCTCATTAATGAATGATTTAAATAAATAAGATTATGAAGATTAAAACAATATCCAAAACCTGTCCAATTCTTATTGGATGATTTTATTTCTAATAAGTGTCATCTTATCTTTGACTTTAACAAGTTTTGGACTTTTAGAAACTGAGAATCATGATATAATACAATAATATTTTTTAACTTTCCTAAAGAGCCCCTCCTCACCCTTATAAAAACCCCTCACCTATAACCCATTACTAACAACTCTCAAGCCCCTTGGATCATCCGAACTCTACCCAAATAATTTATCAAGATCCATATATTCCACTTAGAAGCCTTACCTTAGGCATAAGGAACTTCAAGAAATCTTTTTGGTTCAAACCAAAGGGAGTTACCCTATTTAAATGTAACGTCTTCTCTTACGTTCATTTATTTTATTTTACTTCTACAACCCCATAAACTCTTTTTATTCCATTATTTTATAAAAAAACTAGAATACTAAATATACTATGTTATTTTTATGAGAATTATTAGAAATAAACTTACACACACGTCCATCTAATGGGTAAAGAACATATTGTTTCTGTGGATGACAAACAACTGCCTCACGAAATGATGATTGTTCAATCTTCTCCTACCTCCTCTTATGGTGGCTATTAAGATGAAACTGTATTTATATGTGGTATATATATTATATTGATATTTTTTATATGCTTATGAATTTTTCATTTATAGAATACATTTATGGTTTCCATAGTGGGTAAATACGATAATTTCATTTGAGGAAGTGCGGACTACCGCCCCCTCAATGTGATATGACTCGTTCATGCCATACATGGAATGTATAAAATATGGAGTTAATGAAATTATATAGTATATTATTCTAGAATTATAATATACCTATTTATCATTAAGTTTTCATTCCATTAAATACGAAATAGAAATGAATGTAGTGTTCATGCATACGTAAGACTTACTATCTCCATGAACGGTGCATTTAATTTCTTAAATCCAAATGTTATTTACTTTTATAAATACATATATATACTGAATATATATGATATATATGATATATAAATCATGAATATAATTATAAATATAGTGGACGTTTTACCACCAGAACAACTTGAAATTATATAAAGTTCATTTTTGACTCAAGTACCAAATATCGACAAAATGACCATTATTAACATAAATGATTAAAAAATGATTATAACATGGTAATAAGTGATATAAAAGGAATAATAAACATGAAAAATGTTCTTAATCAAGTAGAAAATATATATAGTTTATTTTTCAAGATATTATAGAACAAACAGGTCAATTCGGCCATGAGGTAAGGGACTTCATCTCAATCTCCATTCATTGAGGCATATTTTGTTTTATACACAAATTAATTTTATTCAATATATAAAAACCTTTGACTTCTAATTTCATTTAAAGTAAATATTTTTATAAAATTTGGTTTAATAAATGACAAAAAATAATGTTTCTTTTAACGCAAGCGGTGCCAACAACCTTTTCCACCACTATGAGTATTATTTGATCTATGGTTTCCTTAACAAGCCAAAATGCTTTTAAAAGGAAAATAAATAGTATATATTCTTTTACCTATTTTGTAATTGAAAATGGTTTTGATAATGGATTGGTTATTTCAATATAAATAAATGATATATTGTGATTGAAATATGGAAATGTTATCTTTCCTTTATGTTTTTTTATTTGTTATGAATATGTTATGTTTCTTGAGAATTGTTTACATATATGGGTGTTTCTATGATAATCCTAGGGTGGGTGAGCCTAATATAGCTCTCTAATGTGTTGGGTAATGTGATGGATGTAAATGTGAATGTTTCTCCTAAGAGATTTAGGGAATATACTACGATGGGTATTCCAAATGTAACTCCCTATGTGGCTGTGAAAGAAAAAATGTAAGTATTTTATAGATGCCCCAATTTAACTTTATGATTTGTGATTACTATGTGATATTCCTAAATATTATGATTTCATGATCTAGGTTAAAGAGATTATGTTACGTATGTATTGATGAACAAATGTTTTCTCTCTTTGTTTTATAACCCTTACTGATCTTTTTATGCTCATCCTAGGTTTTGAAATGTGTTTCACAGGACTTAAAGATGAATAAGGTCTAGGATGGGATCAAGGAAAAGTCATGCTGTCTAAAACATGGAACTAGAAAAGGCAATTTTTTTCAAGAGTTTTTATTTTATAAAAAAATTGTAAACTGAGTAGAAGTGTCTACTTTGTAATTTTTTTGAGATGTAATGTAATAGTTAGGGCCTAATTCTCTAAAACACTAAACTTGAGAATATCCTCAATGTGAACTATTCATTTAATTCAAGATTATGGGATGACTTAAGGTGGGGTCCTTATACATCCCCTCACAAATTGTATCACTTCCAACTCACTATCCCTACTGTTCATTTTTTTTGGGTTATAACCGATCAATGAATAATAATGAATAAACTTACTCTTTTATCCATTATTTTTTTGTTTTTGTTTTTTTAGTGAACATTACTATTTTATTTTTTTACAATTTTCATTGGATAAAAAGAGAGAAAATTTGGAAATCAATGATACAATATGGCTAGTTCCATGTTTTACAATGTAAACACTTCTAATCAGTTTCCAACTTCATTGGATACAAAGAGAAAAAATTTGTAAATCAATGATACAATATGGCTAATTCCAACACCTAGAACAAGTAGTGTTCTCACTATTAAAAAAATAAAGTTGGAAGGAAGGTAAAAACCTAGTGGGTGTCATTCATAGGTTAGTTCTTGAACATGGAGTTCCTCCATCGGGGACTCCAGAATGGCTTCATGAAAGTGATTCAACCCCTACCCATTAACAATTAAGGTTTTCTTGGTTTCATAAATTTTAACATAAACCACACCAAACAGTGAGATATTAGTAACAGTTTATGGTCAAAATTAGTAGGAACAATGATTATGAGGATTCAATTTCAGCTATGAATTGTAGAGGTGGACCTTGTGCCCAATTGTGAATTGATGATGAATGATAAGGTGGTCATGTGTAGCCTTGGTTCACTCTTTATAAATATTTGAGTTCTCATATGAGTCTCTAAACATTTCCTCCAACTCCTATATCTATATCTTCCTGTGATCACCTGCACCAAAAAGGGTAGAATTACATTGTTTAATGGCCTAGTAGGCCGGGTTTTGAATGTCAACAGGGAGGTGACAACTATTTCCAAATCTGGTCCTATAAAGTGACATTCCAATTCGGGTTTTAAAAGTAGTATGGTAAGCCCATAATGAATCATCAAGTATAAGACTAAAATATTTTCTATTGGGTTGAATCATTTTTTCCGGAATTGTTTTACCTATCTATTTAACACCTCCTCTTAACAATTGGTCTCTAGGTGATATTCAGTAGACACTCGATGACCAACCCCATATCAATGTAAAAGTGATTTGATAGTTTGATTGTAGAAATGAGAACCATGGTCACTGATGATGAACCAATATAAGCCAAACCTACATAAAATTAGGATTCTCAAAAAATTCTACAACTGTGTTTGAATCATCTATCCTTGTGGATCGTGCCTCTACCCATATTGACACTTAATCAACTTCTAGAAGAATGTACAAGTTGCCAATGAAATTGGTATATTTCACCATAAAGTCAATTCCCCAAACAAAAAAATGTCTTGAAAGAGAAATATTTTTTATGGTATTTCATTTCTTTTAGAGATATTACCCCTTATTTTACAATGAGTACAATATTTACAAAAATAATAGGCATCCCAAAAAAGTTTTGGCCAAAAGAGTGAATAATCAAGGACTTTATGTGCAGTCCGTTGGTGAACAAAGAGTCCCACACAAGAAAGAGTGTAGAAGAATCTAAGGACATACTAAAAATCGCTATTGGGAACAAAAAACCTAAGTACTTGATCACTACATGTCCACCAGAGGTAGGGGTCATCCAAAATGTATCAACTAGACTCATTTTTTAGATGAATGGATTGTTTTTTTGAAATCGGTAGGAATGCAAGATGCTACAAAATAATTTACAATTTTTCCATACCAAGGAATAAAAACTTTCACTTGGTACAATTTCTCATAGGAAAAAATATATTTTATAGGAATATATAGGGATGATTCACTGTCGGAGGATGGGGGAATCCTACTGATATGGTCATCCACCACATTCCATTCTCTTTTTTTATCTCTAATTTCTAGATAGAATTCTTGACGGAGGATCATCCATCGAATGACATAAGGTTTTACTTCTAATTTCATTAGGAGATACCAAAGGTCTGTATCGTCTGAGAATACAATGAATTTGGACCCTAAAAGGTATGACCTAAATTTACCCAAGGAAAACACTATAGAAAGGAATTATTTTTCAGTTTTGGTGTAGTTTACTTGGGCATGGTCTAGTGAGCATGAGGCATAAGCTATAACATGTGGAGCTCGATCGACCTTTGGTGAAAACGCCTCCCAACTACATAGTTATAGGTGTCACATATGATCTAAAATGGTAAATCCCACTGAGGTGGATGGATTATTTGGTGTGATGTGAGACTCTATTTTAACTTATTAAAAGCTTCTTCACATTCTTTATAAAAGAAAAACTATTTTTATTTTGGGAGTAATTGGGAGATGGAGAGTGGAATTTTACTAAAGTTACGAATGAAAAATGGTAAAATCCAACATGACCTAGGAAATACTACACATCCCATACATTTTTATTGAATGGTATGAAATAAAATACATCCACTTTTGATTTATTTAAATGGATACCATCCCCAAAAATGGCAATCCCCAGATTTATACCGTGTCGCATAATGAAATGGAATTTATTGTATTTTAATACGAGATTATTTTCAATACCACAATGTAGTTTTGAAACTAAACTAATAAAAAATTCATAAAAATAGGAGATATACAAAGTGAAATCATCCATGAAAACATCCATGAAATTATCCAGGTAATCTGAAAAAAATTCTAACCTTACATCACTGTAAAGAACTCGGAGCATTGCATAGACCAAATGGAATCCTTCTATAAGAAAATGTGACAAAGGGGCAAGTTAAGTTTGTATTTTATTGATCCTCTGGGGAAATATGGACATAAAAGTATCCAGAATACCCATCAAGAAAACATCAATGGGACTTCCCTGCTAGCCTATCTAGCGTTTGGCCAATGAATGGAAATGGGAAATGGTCTTTACTAGTGTGTTTGTTTAGCCAGCGATAGTATATGTATACACGCTATCTATTCTGTACACGAGTTGGAACCAATTCATTAATTTCATTTTTGATTACTATATGACCCATTTTTTAGGAACTTCTTGAATGGGATTACCCATTTGTTGTCAGAGATGGGGTAAATGATTCTAGAAGCCATTAATTTTGTTAATTCCTTTTTAAATACATCTAAGAGGTTTGGTTTCAGTCAAAGTTGGGCCTACCTCACAAGTTTAGAATAATCATTTAACAAAATATGATGTGTACAAATTGATGGGATAATTCCATGAATGTTCGCAAGTGTCCATTTCAATGATTTTTTAAACTCCCTCAAAAGTTCAAGTAGTATATATTCATGTGGTAGAGGGATAGAACTAGAAATGATGATGGGAAACTTGTTTCTATTCTCAAGATAAGAATATTTCAAATCTTGAGGTAGTTGTTTCAGTTCCGATTTAAGTGTATTTTGGATTTATGGGAGTGTGTGTGAATGTGAGAGGTCACAAATCTCGTCTAACAGATCAATGGAATCATACACAGATGATGAATGAGACTTTAAAAGCTTAGAATAATCATCGATAGTCATTGTATCCTCTCTGTTTAAGAAATTGTTAATTAAAAAACATGCATGAAAATTTTCTAGACCACTACAAAAATCAATTCATGATTTATTACCAATAATTTCAATCAAGGATTACAACTCAAAAAAGAGATCAGTAGAATGAATATAAGTGTTTTCATGGGAAGGGAGTACATCAATTGAATTTATCGAGAGAGTGGAATTTTCTTTCGATAGGTTCTTCATGGAATCAAGGATGTTTAAATGGACTATATCATGAACAAATTCTATAGATAATATACCATTATGGACATTATGTCACGAACCGGATCTGGTCGCCATCAAACCGGCACCAAACCCAGCTCGTTCCAATACCCGAAGGGCGTTCCCGATCCCTACGGGCAGGAACAAGTTTCCGGATATCATATAATGATAATTGGGAACGATTTACTTGATTTTATAAACATTAAACCACAAACAAACTAAATAAAAAAATCTGGTTTTTTCAACTAAAACCATCTTATAAAAAATTTCAGAACTGAACTAAATAAGTTAAAACTATGTTTAAAGACCATTAAAAAGGTATAAAACCAAATAAGGACAGCCCAAGAACCCTCATGGCAAGGGGCACCGCCCTTAAGACATCTCCACAAGACTTCACCACCAAGGACCTGCCAGAAACCAGAACCACTGGAACTAAAAACTGTACCCAACCTACGACAACAAAAATAACCAAATATACTTACACCCAAGGGTGTAAGTAGGGTGTGAGCCAAAGCCCAATTGGATACCACCAAAATAGATTCTATGTGATAAAAATTTAATGATGAAAATCATGCAAGTTTTAAAAAACATGAGATGCTAGTTAAAATTTCCAAAAGATGCAACATTAAATAAAAACAGTTTTCAAGTGGGATAATTTAAAGAATAAAAACATTTAAAATAAATACCATAGATACTGAATTTTTTAGCCTCTAATACCATATGACGACGGTAATCACAAAATATCCAGTGAGCACAAGAAATTGGAAATAACCCCTAGGCACTAGCTAGCTATGGGTCACTGGTACCTCGTATCTCGAAGAGAGTAACCATCACAAATACCCGTTCTCGTGCACGAGCCACTAGTAGGGAACATACCCATAATCTAGTGGTCCCCAATCATCATCATCACAGTTTATCTAGAGTTGTATGCATCAATCTTGCTAAGTGAAACTGAGGCCAAACCCCACAGATTCACTAGCATACTAGTACATGTCCACCCACCTAGATACCCAGGTTTTCCATTTGTACTCAAACAAGTTCTACAGGTCAAGAAATATACTTTGCACATGAAATTATAATTTCCATATCAAAAATTCACCAAACAACCCACATGTATACCACATAAGTCACGAAGTACACTTTTCATTCAAATTGACTTTGAAATCCGACTCACACAAAAATAGCCCACAACACTCTTCACATTTCATTGACACTTCCACAAATCATTTATTTTTTTTTGTAAACAATTCCAAGAAATTCTAACTCACATAACCACCCAATAACATATAATGCCTCTTTCATCAACAAAATTCATTTTTCACAACAGACTCACACAAAACAGCCTAAAACCATGTTTTGCAGCTCTCTTTACATTTTCTAAAACATTTCAACACTTTATAAAACATTCTAAAAAAATATTTGAAATATAAAATAACCACCATACCTTAAAAAAAAACCATATTAGGTGAACACACACCCCAAACAGTACATATACACCCTTTTATCCACTTTGTTTAACTAAACAAAACATTCACAATATTCATAAAACAACTCAAGGGGTGTAACTATGTCTTGGACACAAAACCCATTTCAAAACACCCATTTAAGACTAAAACCATACCAATTCCTATAAAAAACAGAATTGGAATCCCTAGATACATTTATAAAAACACATTCAAGTGTTATAAAATAACCTTGAATAATACAACAAAAGATTCAAATGAAAACACACATTTTCATAAAATGACCTCAAGAAGTATAACAATGTTTTACACATCAAACCTATTCAAAAACCTTATTTTTAGGACAACATGACACTAATAAATTACCAAAACATAATTGGAAGATAAAAAAAAATAAATAAATCAATTTTATAAATTATAAACTACACCCAAATAAAACCCCATGAGTTACACATGAAAACACCCAATTTCATGTTAAAAAGCGACTATAAAATTTAACTCATAACCAAATAAATCATAAAAAATTTTCAAACCACAACAAACATATGAGGAATGTGAAAAATGGTTAAATACATCAAGATAACTCATCAATAATTGTTTACACATGGAACCACCTACCTTTTGAGTCAAAACCCTTGAATCTTCGTGCGAAACCTCAACCGTAGCTCCTCCGCACCACACGGATGTTAAAATGAACCCTAAACAATACTATTTCACAAAAAATACCCCAAATCAAACTCTAGGTGTGAACCATAACTTCTGGACACTCTATAAATTTATGAAAGTGGGAGGAAACCCTAAAGAGAAGGAAGGAATTGAAGAGAGAAACACATACCCAAAATAATCATGAAGAAAATGACCCAAACTCCACCAGCCTCTAAATTTGAAAACATCCGAACATTAATGTGAGGTTCGAAAAAATATTATGAGATCTTGTAGGAACTGGAATGGGGGAAAAATAATAAAAATAGAAGAAGTTATGAAAGGATCAATTTACCTCTCCAAATATGGACGATTTCTGCAATCCAGAGAATTTTCGACCACTTTCGCAATTCTATCGAGCTCCAAATTATTGGATGAGGGAATGAGAGAGCGCCTTAAGTAAGTGGGCTCGGGTGAGAGTTAGAATCACAAAACAAACACATATAGTGAAGGAGATATTAGTGAATTAACATTTATTTTTAATGCAGAAAATGGGCTTTCGGGCATGCCCAATCCCTTAAATAAAAACCCATATCCACCATGATTATGGATTTATAAATGGTCCAAATTAATATTGTGGTGTTAATAGGTCTGGGTATGAAAATTATGAATTCTAATGGATGAGAAATGTTGAAAAATGAAGGAGTTATAAAGGAATCAAAATTTATTTTTAAATCTGGAAATGGGCTCATAGTTTGGCCCAATTCGTAAAAACTCACCCATTCCTCCATAAATGCATGGGAAACCCTCAAAACAAAGCATTATCGGAAATTACATGGAATTTAACTTTAAAATAAGTCATTTATGTGACAATTCTCCCCACCATGAAAACATTCCGCCCTGGAAAGTCACATCAAGGCCAAAGAAACAACCAAACCCAACTGAGAAACCAAGAGGTACTCCCTTGCCAGGTTTTACCCCCAAAGGCCAAAACACCTCCAATGATAAATTAAAGATTACTCTCACAAACAAAACATACACCACTTTCCTAAAATGATTAGTCACATTGATTATTTATCCCAAAATAAAACTCCTCAAACACTATCCGAACAAGACTCAAGCAATTCACCCAAATGGACAATAACTTTGAACAAGGTTACACTTACCTTACTTTAACTAATCCATTGGGCACTCTCCAGTCCCAATGTTTACCCAAGGAAGATGTTGGTAGCTAGATAGCTCCAAAAAAGACTATATACACTATTCCAAGACCTTGGATAAATCTAATTTACTGGTACAGGGTGACACAAATACGCTCCCCACCATAAGAGACAACCAATAATTTTTTTTCCGAGACATAATCAGGACACTAATAGGGTGATGCCTGAACGGACTCCCTAGTTCATAGGGTAGACTTCCATTCAAAATTTCTGAAAGAACATACATGAGAATCATAGTGTTTCTCCCCACCATAATAACCAACCATCTTAACTGACTAGCATGGTCCGACACTGAAGAACCAAAAAAAATTCATGATTTGGGAAGGTCGCACAATTAGTCCGCACAGTTTTTGAAACCGTGAACTAACTGTGCTGATCAATATTCCAGCATAGCTTCTAGGCACACTGTCTCTCTTAATCATTCACAAACCATGTGCTTAGCCTGTCTAGAAAAATTTCCAACCATTCTCCAAAGAATCAATGGAAACCAAAGGGGGAGGTAATGACATTGGGCAATGTCATGGGTACAAGTCCCTCCACCTATTTCCACAAAACGTGAAAAATAGAATAAAAATAATGATACCAGAGGTTTAAACTCTTCCTATCTTTAATATTTAGGATAGGACATTGTACAAGGGTTTAAATGACCCTATGATTTCCCCTAACTACGAGCCAGCTTCTCTCTGAGACCAATGGTTGGAGTTCAAATGATTGAAGCATCTTCGACCTCGCAGTTAGTCTTTGGAAACCCACTGAATGAGAATTCTTCTTTCGGTGCCACCAACAACTACACCACAATCCAAGATAAGTTTCACAGACATAACAAATTCCAAACTCACTTTACCCTATCCTGATATTTCACTGAAACAAGGGCTAAGAAGATGCACACACATCACACTTTTTTTCTACAGGTGAGAAACAATAGAAGTAAAGAACACCTAAACTCACCTTCCTCTAAAATGGAATATTTTTAATTTTTTCCAAGGGAGACATTCACCCCACATAACAGGGACTCTTAGAGGATTTCACGACTTTCACCTATACGGTCAATTGAGAACATGACATCATAAGACATCACCAAACATGACCATTATGACTTATATAAACAATCCATGGAGAGGGACCTTATACAACATCCCCAAAAAACACACAATTCTAGAAAGTGGCTACAATATCCTATTATGACCATATTTCCCACACCGGTTGTTTAACATGAACTCATGCTTCATAGAAAATTTAAATAACACAAAGGTCATCTTAGAAACCATTGAGATACTCATCCACACTAACAACCCCGGACCACATCCACCATCAAAGAATCAGGAAACTTAAGAAACTAAGGTCTCTTTCAACCTTCCATGAGGACTCTCCCATTACAAGAGGATATAAAAATCAAAGAAAGGAATGTGTGTAGACTCAATCTACAGATCTCAAGAAAATTAAAAATTCCTTATATTGATCAACTGGAGGATTTTAGAATGGAAAAACAATCTGGGTTGCACTTCAGTTTTGCATTAACCCTTAATGGGGGAATACCTTATCCTACAATAGAACCTAAAGACCCAAAAAAGATGGTCTGTTGGTCAAAAAGTTCCAAAACCAGATCCAAACACATGAAGGTATCCACCATAAAGGTGTCCCGAAACATATCTCAGAGGAGACTACTAACTGGTCCTTCTACCCAGCTTACCGACCAAACACAAACTCAAAACACAGTTCGAACAGGAGGGTTTCTTGGACTCAAAACATCACACAACATCTACATTTTCCAAAAACACATAATATAAACCATCCCAAAAAATTAATCAAGACATCATGTTTCTATTTAAAAATATTTCTTTGAAAACAAATGGTTCAGTGGTTAGCGCATCCACCAATGGTACCCCATGGGCCTTACACATGCATGTTTCTGTGCCACAACAGGCACCCTCCTCATATCCATCCTGACACTCATCCAGTCATGTCATCAACTATCCATATTCCCATATAACCCCATGCATGTGGTTTTTCATGAAAATACCAAAGGTTAAAACAAAAATTCTTTCCACTTTTCAAAACCAAAACAGTCAACCAACACATCCTTTTTACCAAAACCGCTAACCATGAGATCAAAATCCCAACTCACATCTTAAAAAACTTTTCTGAAAGACACAAACATTTATAAAATAACTCACTTTCATGATATTCACATCAATTTCAAAACATCTCATCTCATTAAAACACACATTGATTGTTTAGAAAACTCTATTGGAAACACTTTTCAAAACCAACTTCAATATAGTTTCTTCTTTCAAAAGCGGTGTAAGCACACCATTTTCCATTTCAAAAAAATTATGAAAATTCAGTTCTACCATTTCATAAACCAAACCATTCCCTCTTTATTTTAAAATCATTTCACAAAAACTTTAAGCTTCTTTAAAACCAAAGTTCAAATATTTCAAAACTAAACCACAAAACAATGCGAGAGGAAACTAGTTTCAGTGGGTGACTTGGAAATATGGTTGGAAACCATATTAGAATCACTTCATTATCACAGAGAGTGTTCTAGGGAATATCCCCAGCTCCACATGGCTTTCCAGGCCCTGTGAGATCACTAAGACCATTAACCCAACTCTCTTTTCATTTCCCCTAATCAACATCAAACCATGAAAACAAAAAGATTAAGAGAAATCCCAACGTCCCCTGGTGACTCGAATCCCATAATGAGGCGTGGTGATCAGAAACACTACCCATAAATGAACTAACAAGTCCCAACAATCCAAACTCTAGACTATCCAGACTATTCCCTAAATAACGTGACCCAAGGAGTTAACAAGAACGTCCTCTGATAACATTTTGTCACGAACCAGATCTAGTCACCATAAAACTGGCACCAAACCCGGCCCGTTCCAATACCCAAATGGCGTTCCCAATCTCCATGGGATGGAAAAAGTTCCCAGGAATCATATAATGATAATTGGGAATGATTTACCTGATTTTATAAACATTAAACAACAAACAAACTCAATAAAACAAATCTGGATTTTTCAACTAAAACCGTCTTTTACAAAATTTCAGAACTGAATTACATAAGTTAAAACTATGTTTAAAGACCATTAAAAAGTTAAAAAACCAAATAAGGACAGCCCAATAACCCTCATGGCAAGGGAAACCACCCTTAAGCCATCTCCACAAGACTTCACCCCCAAGGACCTGCCAGAAACCCGAACCACTGGAACTAAAAACCGTACCCAACCTGCGACAACAAAAATAACCAAGTCTACTTACACCCAAGGTGTAAGTAAGGTGTGATACAAATCCCAATAGGATACCACCACTAATATATTCCTTGTGATAAACATTTAATAATGAAAAGAATGAAAGTTTTCAAAAACATGAGATGCTAGTTAAACTTTCTAAAAGATGCAACATTAAATAAAAACAGTTTTCAGGTGGGCTAATTTAAAGAATAAAAAAATTTAAAATAAATACCATAGCTACTGAATTTCCAGCCTCTCATACCGTATGCCGACGGTAAGCACAAAATATCCAGTGAGCACAAGCAATGGGAAATAATCTTTAGGCACTAGCTAGCTGTGGGTCCCAGGTACCTCGTATCTCAGTTAGAGTAACCATTACAAATATCCGTTCTCATGCACGAGACACTAGTAGGGAACATACCCATAACCTAGTGGTCCCCAATCATCATAATCATAGTTTAGTTAGAGTTGTAAGCGTCAATCTTGCTAAGTAAAACTGAGGCCAAACCCCACGGATTAACTAGCATACTAGTACATGTCCGCCCACCTAGATACCCGGGTTTTCCTTTTGCTCTCAAACAAGTTATACAAGTCAAGAAATATACTTTGCACATGAAAATATCATTCCATATCAAAAATGCACCAAACAGCCCACATGTATACCACACAAGTCACAAAGTACACTTTTCATTCAAATTGATTTTGAAATCCGACTCACATAAAAATAGCCCCCAACACTCTTCACATTTCATTAACACTTCCAAAAATCCTTTAATTTTTTTTATAAACCATTCCAAGAAAATATAACTCACATAACAGCCCACTAAAATAACATATAATTCCTCTTTCATCAACAAAATTCAATTTTCACAACAGACTCACACAAAACAGCCTACAACTATGTTTTGTAGCTCTCTTTCCATTTTCTAAAACATTTCAGCACTTTATAAAATATTCTAGAAAAATATTTGAAATCTTAAATAACCACCATACCTTTCAAAAAACCCATATTAGGTGAACACACACTTAAAACAGTACATGTACACCCTTTTATCCACTTTGTTTAGCTAAACAAAACATTCACAATATTCATAAAACAACTCAAGGGGTGTAACTATGTCTTGGACACAAAAACCATTTCAAAACACCCATTTAAGACCAAAACCATACCAATTACTATCAAAAATAGAATTGTATGCCCTAGATACATTTTTAAAATCACATTCAAGTGTTATAAAATAACCTTGAATAATACAACAAAAGATTCAAATGAAAACACACATTTTCATAAAATGACCTCAAGAAGTATAACAATGTTTTACACATCAAAACTATTAAAAAACATTCTTTTTAGAAAAAAATGACACTAATAAATTAGCAAACCATAAGTGTAATACCCAAAACGATTAAATAAACCAATTTTATAAGTTATAAACTACACCCAAATAAAACCCCATGAGTTACACATGAAAACACCCAATTTCAAGCTAAAAAGCGAATATAAAATTTAACTCCTAACAAATCAATCATAAACAGTTTTCACGCCACACCAAACATATTATGAATTTGAATTATGGTTAAATAAATCAAGCTAACTCATAAATAATTGTTTACACATGGAACCACCTACCTTTTGAGTTAAAACCCTTGAATCTTGGTGTGAAACCTCAACCGCACCTCCTCCGCCCCACAAGGATGTTAAAATGAACCCTAAACCATACTATTTCCCCAAAAATACCCCAAATAAATCTCTAGTTATGAACCCTAACTTCTGGACACTCTATAAATTTATGAAAGTGGGAGGAAACCCTAAAGAGAAGGAAGGAATTGAAGAGAGAAACACATACCCAAAATAATCATGAAGAAAATGACCCAAACTCCACCAGAATCTGAATTCGAAAACATCCGAACATTAATGCGAGGTTAGAAAAAAGATTATGAGATATTTTAGGAACTGGAATGGGGGAAAAAGAATAAAAATAGAAGAAGTTATGAAAGGATCAATTTACCTATCCAAATATGGACGATTTCTGCAATCCAGAGAATTTTCGACCACTTTCGCAATTCTATTGAGCTCCAAATTATTGGATGATGGAATGGGAGAGCGCCTTCAGTAAGTGGGCTCGGGTGAGAGTTGGAATCACAAAAAAAACGCAAACAGTGAAGGAGATATTAGTGAATTAACATTTATATTTAATGCAGAAAATGGGCTTTCGGGCAGGCCCAATCCCTTAAATAAAAACCCATATCCACCATGATTATGGATTTATAAATGGTCCAAATTAATATTGTGGTGTTAATAGGTCAGGTTATGAAAATTATGAATTCGAATGGATGAGAAATGTTGAAAAATGAAGGAGTTATAAAGGAATCAAAATTTATTTTTAAATCTGGAATTGGGCTCATAGTTTGGCCCAATTCGTAAAAACTCACCCATTCCTCCATAAATGCATGGGAAACCCTCAAAACAAAGCATTATCGGAAATTACATGGAATTTAACTTTAAAATAAGTCATGTATGGGACAATTCTCCCCACCATGAAAACATTCCACCCTGGAAAGTCACATCAAGGCCAAAGCAACAACCAAACCCAACTGAGAAACCAAGAGGTACTCCCTTTCCAGGTTTCACCCCCAAAGGGCAAAACACCTCCAATGATAAATTAAGGATTACTCTCTCAAACAAAACATACATCACTTTGCTAAAATGATCAGTCACATTGATTCTTTATCCCAAAAGAAAACTCCTCAAACACTATCCAAACAAGATTCAAGCAATTCACCCAAATGGACAATAACTTTGAACAAGGTTACACTTACCTTACTTTAACTAATCCATTGGGCACTCTACAGTCCCAAATTTTACCCAAGGAAGATGTTGGTAGATAGATAGCTCCAAAAAAGACTATATAAACTATTCCAAGACCTTGGATAAATCTAATTTACTGGTACAGGCGGACACAAATACGCTCCCCACCATAAGAGACAACCAATAATTTTTTTTCCGAGACATAATAAGGACACTAATAGGGTGATGCCTGAACGGACTCCGTAGTTCATAGGGTAGACTTCCATTCCAAATTTCTGAAGGAACATACATGAGAATCATAGTGGTTCTCCCCACCATAATAACCAACCATCTTAACCGACTAGCATGGCCTGACACTGAAGAACCAAAAAAAATTCAAGATTTGGGAAGGTCGCACAATTAGTCCGCACAGTTTGTGAAACCGTGAACTAACTGTGCTGATCAATATTCCAGCATGGCTTCTAGGCACACTGTCTCTCTTAATCATTCACAAACCATGTGCTCAGCCTTTCTAGAAAAATTTCCAACCATTCTCCAAAGACTCAATGGAAACCAAAGGGGGAGGTAATGACATTAGGCAATGTCATGGGTACAAGTCCCTCCACCTGTTTCCACAAAACGGGAAAAACAGAATAAAAATAATGATACCAGAGGTTTAAACTCTTCCTATCTTTAATATTTAGGATAGGACATTGTACAAGGGTTTAAATGACCCTATGATTTCCCCTAACTATGAGCCATATTCTCTCTGAGACCTATGGTTGGAGTTCAAATGATTGAAGCATCTTCGACCTCGCAGTTAGTCTTTGGAAACCCACTGAATGAGAATTCTTCTTTCGGTGCCACCAACAACTACACCGCAATCCAAGATAAGTTTTACAGATATAACAAATTACAAACTCACTTTACCCTATCCTGATATTTCACTGAAACAAGGTCTAAGAAGATGCACACACATCACACTTTTTTTCATTAGGTGAGAAACAATAGAAGTAAAGAACACCTAAACTCACCTTCCTCTAAAATGGATGATTTTTAATTTTTTCCAAGGGAGACATTCACCCAACATAATAGGGACTCTTAGAGGATTTCACGACTTTCACCTATACGGTCAATTGAGCACATGACATCATAAGACATCACCAAACATGACCATTGTGACTGATATAAACAATCCATGGGGAGGGACCTTATACAACATCCCCAAAAAACACACCATTCTATAAAGTGGCTACAATATCCTATTATGACCATATTTTCCACACTGGTGGTTTAACATGAACTCATGCTTCATAGAAACTTTAAAGAACACAAAGGTCCTCTTAGACACCATTGAGATACTCATCCACACTGACAACCCTGGACCACATCCACCATCAAAGAATCAGGAAACTTAAGAAACTAAGGTCTCTTTCAACCTTCCATGAGCACTATCCCATTACAAGAGGATCTAAAAATCAAAGAAAGGAATGTGTGTATACTCAATCTACAGATCTCAAGGAAAATAAAAATTCCTTATATTGATCAACTGGAGGATTTTAGAATGGAAAAACAATCTGGGTTGCACTTCAGTTTTGCATTAACCCTTAATGGGGGATACCTTATCCAACAATCGAACCTAAAGACCCAAAAAAGATGGTCTATTGGTCAAAAAGTTCCAAAAACCAGATCCAAACACATGAAGGGATCCACCATAAAGGTGTCCCGAAAGATATCTCAGAGGAGACTACTAACTGGTCCTTCTACCCAGCTTACCGACCAAACACAAACTCAAAACACAGTTCGAACAAGAGGGTTTCTTGGACTCAAAACATCACACAACATCTACATTTTCCAAAAACACATAATATAAACCATCCCAAAAAATTAATCATGACATCATGTTTCTATTTAAAAATATTTCTTTGAAAACAAATGGTTCAGTGGTTAGCGCATCCACCAATGGTACCCCATGGGCCTTACACATGCAGGTTTCTGTGCCACAATAGGCACCCTCCTCATATCCATCCCGACACTCATCCAGTCATGTCATCAACTATCCATATTCCCATATAACCCCATGCATGTGGTTTCTCATGAAAATACCAAAGGTTAAAACAAAAATTCATTCCACTTTTCAAAACCAAAATAGTCAACCAACACATCCTTTTTCCCAAAACCGCTAACCATGAGATCAAAATCCCAACTCACATCTTAAAAAACATTTCTGAAAGACACATACATTTATAAAATAACTCACTTTCATGATATTCACATCAATTTCAAAACATCTCATCTCATTAAAACACACATTGATTGTTTAGAAAACTCTATTGGAAACACTTTTCAAAACCAACTTCAATATAGTTTCTTCTTTCAAAAGCGGTGTAAGGACACCATTTTCCATTTCAAAAAAATTATGAAAATTCTGTTCTGCCATTTCATAAACCAAACCACTCCCTCTTTATTTGAAAATCATTTCACAAAAACTTTAAGCTTCTTTAAAACTAAAGTTCCAAGATTTCAAAACTAAAGCACAAAACAATGCGAGAGGAAACTAGTTTCAGTGGGTGACTTAGAAATATGGTTGGAAACCATATTAGAATCACTTAATTGTCACAGAGAGTGTTCTAAGGAATATCCCCAGCTCCACATGGCTTTCCAGGCCCTGCAAGATCACTAAGACCATTAACCCAACTCTCTTTTCATTTCCCCTAATCAACATCAAACCATGAAAACCAAAAGATTAAGATAAATCCCAACTTCCCCTAGTGACTCGAATCCCATCATGAGGTGTGGCGATTAGGAACACTACCCATAAATGAACTAACAAGTCCCAACAATCCTAACTCTAGACTATCCAGACTGTTCCCTAAATAACGTGACCCAAGGAGTTAACAAGAACGTCCTCTGATAACATTTTGTCACGAACCAGATCTGGTCACCATAAAACTGGCACCAAACCCGGACCGTTCCAATACCCGAATGGCATTCCCAATCCCCATGGACTGGATCAAGTTCCTGGGAATCATATAATGATAATTGGGAATGATTTACCTGATTTTATAAACATTAAACAACAAACAAACTCAATAAAACAAATCTGGATTTTTCAACTAAAACCGTCTTTTACAAAATTTCAGAACTGAATTACATAAGTTAAAACTATGTTTAAAGACCATGAAAAAGTTATAAAACCAAATAAGGATAGCCCAATAACCATAATGGCAAGGGAAACCACCCTTAAGCCATCTCCACAAGACTTCACCCCCAAGGACCTGCCAGAAACCCGAACCACTGGAACTAAAAACCGTACCCAACCTGCGACAACAAAAATAACCAAGTCTACTTACACCCAAGGTGTAAGTAGGGTGTGATACAAATCCCAATAGGATACCACCACTAATATATTCCATGTGATAAATATTTAATGACGAAAATCATGCAAGTTTTCAAAAACATGAGATGCAAGTTAAAATTTCTAAAAGATGCAACATTAAATAAAAACAGTTTTCAGGTGGGATAATTTAAAGAATAAAAACATTTAAAATAAATACCATAGCTACTGAATTTCCAGCCTCTCATACCGTATGCCGACGGTAAGCACAAAATATCCAGTGAGCACAAGCAATGGGAAATAACCTTTAGGCACTAGCTAGCTGTGGGTCCCAGGTACCTCGTATCTCAGTTAGAGTAACCATTAAAAATATCCGTTCTCATGCACAAGACACTAGTAGGGAACATACCTATAACATAGTGGTCCCCAATCATCATAATCATAGTTTAGTTAGAGTTTTAATTTTCAATCTTGCTAAGTGAATCTGAGGCCAAACCCCACGGATTCACTAGCATACAAGTACATGTCCACCCACCTAGATACCCTGGTTTTCCCTTTGTTCTCAAACAAGTTATACAAGTCAAGAAATATAATTTTCACATGAAAATATCATTTCCATATCAAAAATGCACCAAACATCCCACATGTATACCACACAAGTCACAAAGTACACTTTTCATTCAAATTGATTTTGAAATCCGACTCACATAAAAATAGCCCACAACACTCTTCACATTTCATTGACACTTCCAAAAATCCTTTAAAACATTTTTTATAAACCATTACAAGAAATTATAACTCACATAACATCCCACTAAAATAACATATAATTCCTCTTTCATCAACAAAATTCAATTTTCACAACAGACTCACACAAAACAGCCTACAACCATGTTTTGCAGCTCTCTTTCCATTTTCTAAAACATTTCAGTACTTTATAAAATATTCTAAAAAAATATTTGAAATCTTAAATAACCACCATACCTTTCAAAAAACCCATATTAGGTGAACACACACTTCAAACAGTACATATACACCCTTTTATCCACTTTGTTTAACTAAACAAAACATTCACAATATTCATAAAACAACTCAAGGGGTGTAACTATGTCTTGGACACAAAACCCATTTCAAAACACCCATTTAAGACCAAAACCATACCAATTACTATCAAAAATAGAATTGGAAGCCCTAGATACATTTATAAAAACACATTCAAGTGTTATAAAATAACCTTGAATAATACAAAAAAAGATTCAAATTAAAACACACATTTTCATAAAATGACCTCAAGAAGTATAACAATGTTTTACACATCAAAACTATTAAAAAACCTTTTTTAGGAAAAAATGACACTAATAAATTACCAAACCATAAGTGGAAGACACAAAATGATTAAATAAACCAATTTTATAAGTTATAAACTACACCCAAATAAAACCCCATGAGTTACACATGAAAACACCCAATTTCAAGTTAAAAAGCGAATATAAAATTTAACTCCTAACAAATCAATCATAAATAGTTTTCACGCCACACCAAACATATTAGGAATTTGAAAAATGGTTAAATAAATCAATCTAACTCATAAATAATTGGTTACACATGGAACCACCTACCTTTTGAGTTAAAACCCTTGAATCTTGGTGTGAAACCTCAACCGCACCTCCTCCGCCCCACAAGGATGTGAAAATGAACCCTAAACCATACTATTTCCCCAAAAATACCCCAAATAAAACTCTAGGTATGAACCCTAACTTCTGGACACTCTATAAATTTATTAAAGTGGGAGGAAACCCTAAAGAGAAGGAAGGAATTGAAGAGAGAAACACTTACCCAAAATAATCATGAAGAAAACGACCCAAAATCCATGATCATCTGAATTTGAAAACATCCAACCATTAATGGGAGGTTCTAAAAAAGTATATGAGTTCTTGTAGGAACTGGAATGGATGAAAAGGAATAAAAATAGGAGTTATGAAAGGATCAATTTACCACTCCAAATCTGGACGATTTCTGCAATCCATAGAAGTTTTGACCACCTTCGTCATTACATAGAGCTCCAAATTGTGGTAGGAGGGAATGGGGAAGCGCCTTATGTATGTTGGCTTCGGTGAGAATTGGAATCACTGAAAAAAGAAAATAGTGAAGGAGATATTAGGCAATTAAAATTTATTTTTAATGAAGATAATGGGATTTCAGGCAGGCCCAATCCCTTAAATAAAAACCCATATCCACCTTGATTATGGATTTATAAATGGTCTAAATTAATATGGTGGTGTTAATAGGTCAGGGTATGACAATTAGAAATTGTAATGGATGAAAAATGTTGAAAAATTAAGGAGTTATAAAGGAATCAATATTTATTTTTAAATCTAGAATTGGGCTCACGGTTTGGCCCAATTCATAAAAACTCACCCATTCCTCCATAAATGCATGGGAAACCCTAAAAAAATTAATGGAAATTAAATGTAATTTAACTTTAAACTAAGTCATTTATGTGACACATTAACTAGGGTTTTGACAGTTTTCATGAAAAGTCTCTCTAATATAATTAGGGCATGTCCATTAATCCTATCATATTCCATTTTTAGCACATAAAAATTAGTAGGAAAAATTAAATTTTCTGCACACACAAGAACATCCTCTAACATACCATAGGGGTGAATAGTACTCCAATTTTTGAGTTAAACAATAATTTCTATGGGATTAAATTCCCCAACCTGTAATGAAGATTAAATGGAGTGAGGAATCACATTTATAGAGGCACCTAAATCAAGTATAAAATTAGAAAAAAATACTCCCTAATGGTGCATGTAATTGATAATGTTCCTAGATCATTGAATTTTGTAGGAAGTGATGGCTCTATCAATGATGAGATATTACACCTCCAGATCAACTTTTCATCTCCACAAATTAACCTTTGTTGTGTAAAAATCTACTTTAGAAACTTGGTGTAATGCAGAGTTTTCTTCACGGCATCAATCAAGGGGATGTTGACATGTACTTTTTTAAAAGTGTCCAAGATTTACTTATCAAATTATATTACTTTTGTTTTCTTGGTTGGGCGGACCTTTGGGGAAATGGAAGATAAATTATTGGGCAAGGTAAATCATCAACATAAACACCCTTTCCTTTGGATGGGATTCTCTCAGGATAAGGTTCTACCTCATTTTAAGCACTTCCAGTGGTTGGGATAGGGGTTTCCTTAGGAGGGGATTATTCCAGTGGAGGGGTCATTTGAATTTGTTTTGAATTAAATGGGTGATGGCACTAAAAATCCCATTATCCCTAAGGTTAAATAATGTCTGAGAAGGTAGTTTACCCAAACCATGGATTTTTATTTCCCCCATAGAGTAGGAAAGTTGGCCTTATTGTATTGTTAGGTCTTTTATGGTAGCTTGGATAGATTGTTGGAATTCAAGATTGTTTTCATCCATTGGTTTCATCATGTCTTCTAGTCTAATCTTGGGTTTTTGAGAGGTTTTTTGGAAACTACATTATTGTGGTTGAGGATTTCTGAGTGGTGGTGGATGAATACTCTAACCGAGTTGGTTCCATTGCTGTTGAGGTTGGTTTGAATACCCCCTTTCCTATAGGATTGGTTTTCTTTGTCCCCAGGGTTAGATGGAAAGTAAGGTTCTTACCTAATGGTTTGGTTATAGGGGAAACATGGAAATATTTCCTCACAACTCTCATATGTTTCTCTCAATTGATGAACATTGGTCAGTGTAGTGGGTTTTAGAAGAACATATACCACAATGGATAGAAGGAGGAGATTTAGATTCCCCATGGGAAAGTGAAAGTTTTCAAGGAAGGGTAATTACCTCTTCGAACTCTGTGTCCACCTTCTTCTTGAATTCTGTACATTGAACTGCATGGATACCACGAATGGGTATAATAAAACTTATACAAAATAGTTGAGTGTTCTATGCTATGTTCTCAATTAGGGTCCTTGAAGTGATTGGGGTTTTATCCCATAGTGCACAACCTGTAGCTGCCTCAATCATGTTATGTTTAATATGAATTAAACCCTCATAAAAATACTATATTAAAAGTTTCACTCTTATTTGTTGGTGTGGAAAACACGAAAATATTTTAAATATTTACCAATATTCATGAAGTGTTTCCCCTTGATATTATCTTACACCACACATTTCTTTCCTTATTGTTACAGTTCTAGAGGCTGGGAAATATTTTTCAAGAAAAAGGCATTTCATGTCCACCCATCCACATATTGGGGAATTGACATAATATTACCAATCCTTCACTGTATATTATAATGAAAAAGGGTATTATCTATGATTAAATTTTTCTTTTTCCATATTATTATGTGTTAAGGCTGAACACACATTAGGAAATTATTTTATGTGCTTATGAGGATATTGTCCGTAAAGTCCATGAAATCTTTCCAATAAGTGAATTTTACTGGATTTTAGTTCAAAATTGGGTGCCTCACCTTGTATTTGAATGTATGTGGATTAGATATAAAAATAAAGAGAAGTTAGATATTTTAGTGTTAAATTGTTTTCATCCATGTTATACATGTTAATTTCAGGTTCTAATTTGGTTCTATAAGAAGAGGTTTTTAGAAAAGTCTCAAGTTGTGGTGTATCCTCCTTAAAAGGGTTGTCTTGTGCATCTCAGTGTCACTGATGTAGGATCCTCTCTGGTTTATGTTCGAAAGGTGGTAATTCTAACGGAGAAGAATTCATCATGCATAGATCCTATATAATAAATAATAATAAAAATATATGAAAAGGTTGAATATAAAACAAATAAATATTCCCCAAAATTACAAAAATCTTATCAAAATCATACCCTAAAAACCAAAGCGCTCTTCAGAAATGGTGCCAAAATTTGAATGTTTTGTCATGGAAAAACAAATTGATTATGTTTTAAAGTTTTATTTATACTATAGTTCATACCATAGGTTTTCTCTCAAAGAGAGTTTGTAGTTTATAATGTGTATTTTTAATAAAGATTACTAAAAGAGGGGGTGATTTTGAAAATAGTTTAAATAAAATAACTTAATAAAATTGTTTAAAAGTTGAAAGACCATGTGGATTTTAAAAAATATGAGATAAATGGGTAATTTTGATTTCACTAAACACATTTGAAGTTAATTTTTCTAAAATATTCATTCATGTTTGGAGTAATTCTTTAGTTGAAATTAATTAGAATCCCGATTAATTACTAAGATTCTATTTCAATGCATAAATAAACAAACCTTGATGTAAAAATCATATTATAAAGGTATATTTCTTATACCTGGAATAAGAGCTTACAAATTTTATTTATATCCCATGAAGGTGGGTATAAAAATTATTCTTGTTCTTTCCAATTGGAACAACTCAAGTCACACACTCAAAAACCTCACACTTATTGGTTAAGAGTAAAGATCATAACATTCACATGAATCAAAATAAGAAATAAAATATGAAATCATATAAGATAAATGGAATGAAATGTTTTAAAACCCAAATTAATACAAACCAGTGTCTAATATATGTGTGTAACATCCCTTGACATGTGTGTAGCTCTCTCATAATGAACACCCACCATTTAGCTCGACATCGGGAGGAGGAGGAAGCTCGGGTGGAACTCCTTATAAATTTCAGCTCTTCCTATGGGGATAAGAAGATCTAGAACCAAACAATGGGATGAAAATAATCCTATGTAACTTCAATTTGGAATCAGTTCACTCTCTTGGTCGAACTTGAAAATGAGGTGCCCATGGTGCCTTTTTATAACCAGAATGGGACTTGGTTTTGAGCACCCTATTTTTGAGATACCATATGTGTCTCTGATGAGGACTAGTAGAAATCCATATAATGACTTGGAAAAAAGGGAATATTTTATTACCGGCCTCTTGAATATCTCCATGTCAAATTTTGTGGCCATTAGACATCTGGAATGGGAGATATAGTCAAAAGACCGAACTAAACTTTTGAATTCGGGAAGATTCTATCTGTTAGACATAATGGTTGGACGGGCCATGAGAAGGAAAATTTAGGAATCAGTTACTCGATATGAGTTGTGGACTATGAAGTAATAGAGAGGACCAAAAAGTTTTATCCCATTTGGTGGCATTTAATTCTAGTAATGTTCCAAATAGTAGACAGATATCCCTGGGATGACATGCAGTTTGGCCTATTTCCTTCTGGATCATCTCTGGGGCCTCCAAATCCCCTCCACTGACAATGAATTTATCAAAACAAGTAACATTTCCCTTTTTAAAAATTTTAAAAACAATATAAATTACTAAAAAATGAAGTGAAGTTTGTTAATATTTCAATAATTTTCAATACAAAACAATTTTAGAACAATGGTGTAAGGCTGAAAATGAAATAGTGAATCGCGATGCCATCAAATATCTACCTGTGCAACCACCTCATAAATCATGGTCCAAAAAGTACTAAAGATACAGAGCACCTAATCTAGACTATCCACTTGTACTTGAGGATCTTGATTGAAGTAGAACCTGAGCTAGATTTGGTGTTGGAACTCACTGAGTATGCTATGCCTACATTAATCCACCCCATACTTTTCTTGGATGATATGCTACTCCACAGGTGTAGGTGCTACTACCTACCCACTTAGAGGAAGGAGCTCATGAGATAGACCCGGAACTAAGGTCTCATCACTCATTAGATTTTCATTATGATTTTAAATTTGTATCTTGGATGGATTTTTCCATAGTGGAATCCTAAGATTTATCATGATATACCATGGTAAAATGATCATATATATAAATATATATATATCAAAAATGGAGAGTTGACTCAAGAAGGGAAGTCAAAGAATCAATCCTACAATATTTATTTACCATTTATTCCTTTTTCCAATGTATTGGTTTGCTGAGTTGAAAAATACAATTTCAAGGTCTCGATGAATGGATATGTCGGCCGCCTGAACCATCAAAGGATCCCCGGTAGTAAAAGACACAATTGAGACACATCTATATTATTGCACAAAACCCAACCAAATCATCATAAGGGTTCTACTCCAGAAAACATCCCAAGGAATGAATTGCTTTGATACAAATCTATCACAATGTAACCCTAACTTGGGCTCGAGCCACAAATACCACAATCCCTTCTCCCAGATTCAGGGGGTGGCAATAAGTGACTAAAGGCATATCAATAATGGGAGGAATTTTCCTAATATACCCTTACCGAAAACACTTGACAATTTAAATGAAGAATTGAATATGAATAATAATAAATATATAAAACAATTAGAAAATAAAACAATCATTAAAAACCTCTAGGTTGTATAAGAGTACGATTGTGAAAACTAAAAATTAAAGGGGAAAATTACATGCCCAATCAGAAAGAGGTCCCAATTTGAAAAAAACGGAAAATAAACTATTGAGAGATCCTGGCTCCAGATCTCCAAGTTATGACCACTATACATGGTCCAAAACATCCAGTATCCCTAATATCTTTTGATTTCACTATGAACCTATCAATCATCTTCATAAGACATGAAATATGTGGTAAAATCCCATCTAGGGGTGAGTATATACATACCCAGTAGGATACCACAAAATATAAAGGGGGAACAATAAGTGATACCACATAAATAGAGAGGTAGTAAATAGTCAACATGTGAATCTAAACCCACAGTAAGCATAATAGTAACATCTTATAATCATAGAGGTATAAATATTCTATGAAGATGAAATACATGGAATGTCTTTACCACCCATAGCATGAGAGTCAACTCATCCAACCATGATAAGATAAACATGGAATGAACACAGAATACCCCACACATCTTTATATATCATGGGAAGAGTGTAACCAAATCCAAATTTATAGATACTAATTTATATATATATATGATTAGTAAAAATAATCCCAAATAAGAGAGATAAGGGATATATATGTCATAGTTCATCACCAAAAGAAGAGTAGTCTACATTTCCAAAAGTCCATTAATGATACCTAACATCCCCTGCATCTACCCAGAAGTAATAGTTCAATTCAAGACACTCCTATTCACTATTCCTAATATTCTAGGGGCCAAAATATCTTGGTAGAGGGCCCATGCCCTGGTACAATTGAAGGGTTACACTCTGTTAGTCGACAGAGGACCCATTCCCTATCCAACATGAGGGTTCCATTCCAAGAGTCAATGACCAATGACCAGCCCAGCTGTAGGGTTCCACTCTAGAAGTCTTTAGATGACCCATGACTTGAGCTAATAGGAGGGTTCCACTCTAGTCATTGAGGACCCATGTCCTTCATAGCATAAGAATTCCACTCAGAATTATGTAAAGGACCCATGCCCTATTTGGACTGGAGAGTTCCACTCAAGGAGTCAGTAGATGACCCATGCCCAGCCCAACTAGAGGGTTGCACTCGAAAAGCTTATAGAGGACCCATGCCTTGGGATAACAAGAGGCTCCCACTCTAGTCACCGAGGACCCATGATCTGTCCAATAGGACGGTTCCACTAGAAAGTCTATAAAGGACCCATTCCTTATACTAACATCAAGGTTCCACTCTAAGAGTCAGTAGATGAACCATTCCTATCCATTCTAGAGGGATCCACCTAAAATTCTATAGAGGACCCATTCCATGTGCGGATAGGAGGGTTCCACTATAGAAATTTATTGAGAACCCAATCCCAACCTAACTACAGGGTTTCACATTGAAATTCATTGAGGAACCATACCTAACCTAGATAAAGTGTTCCACATGAGTGTCTATAGAGAACCCATGCCCATCCTAGTGAGTGGGATCCACTTTGGAGTCTTTGGTGATCCTACATGATCACTACCTTCATAGAGCATCACCTAACCAAGATTCATGATTAAAAAATTCCATATCATATTCCAAAATTTACAATAGTGGGAACCATCACATTTTACATGAAACACCACTTAGGATAGGATACTTATGACTAAAAATCCAAGTCCAAATGAAGGATATATGAAAATATAATGTTTCATAAAAAGGAACCAAGTAGTATATGACATGTGATGGGCCTCACATGATGTGTGGTCCTACTCCACCACTGAGCCATGTCCTTGGATAGAACATGGATCCCAATATATTTAGAAGTACACACTGTGTAGGTGGACTACACGACATGTCCAAACTATCCAGGACTGTGCTCTATCCTTTTGGCCATGTACGTGTTGTGGACCCCATGTACATGTACTTCTTTACATAGCTGTTTACCTTACCGTGTAATCCCACATGTGGTATTTTCCATGTGCTCCACCACATAGCTTGTCCATCCAGGGACGAGGTACACAATGTGTAGGATGGATATACATCATTCCATATTTATAATCTTCTAAAACCCAATATGACATAGGTAGGGGCTAATGTCCCTGTGATCACTTTGGTACACGATGTGTTGTTGTCTTTTTTTTCCTCAATTTTTTAAATTCACGTTCTATGCATAAAATTTGATATTCTGACTTTGATATTGGTTTTGATTCCACATAAAATAGTGAATCTAGCATCTGCTGATGGATTCTAGCCCTCTGGTGGCCAAAAAACCAAATTTTGGAAGCCATTCTTGCATTGCCTTGTACCACACAAGCCCATGCTTCTTCCATACTCAATGATTTAGTAGTTGGTTGTTTAAACGATCATACAAAACCCACAACAATCCCAAATTTTTTCCTGATTCATCGATCCATCCCATTCTCACGAATCCATTGTAACACCCCAATATTTTGAAAATAAATTTAATATTGAATGCATGAAACATTGAGTGTATACAAAAAACAACTTTGTTATAACCTACCCAGTAAACATACTTTTACCACATCTATGATTGGAAATTCAAAAAAAAATGACATATGTGGTTGCATTCGGTATGATATTTAGAGTATGATAGAATCAACATAGTTTTTGATGAATAATAACTTACCCTTATGAATTGTAATATACCCTTATGAATAGTAATGAATTGTAAATCAGCCAAAAAACTAAAAATTGAAAATTCACCCATGAATGTATAAGTACAATTAAGAAATCTTATAAGTAAAAAACGATCATTATATAAGTATTTTTTTTGTCATAAATATTTTAATTAAAATTTTATGATTAATATTACACTTTAAAATGAAAATTTATTTTCATAAAATTTAAAAATAAATTGTTATTTTATTTTCTTATGGTTATAAGATAATTTTATTAGACATTGATTAATTTTTCATGGTGTTATAAAATGAGTTATAGTTTCATTGTTTTTTTTGAATAAATTATGATTTTATTTAATCATTAAATTAAAAATATTTAGAAAATTATTTTAAAAAAATGGATTTCATTTTTGAATTCTACATAATGAAAAACATTTGGGGTAAATTTTAGGTATTTTTCTAAAATACTTGAAATTTGGGGGAATAGTAAAATACGATAATTTATTATAAATGGTAAATACATGATTTATTGGGTCATAAGTGATATAAGGATGATGTAAGCTGACCAGGTACGAATTAAATGAAATTATTACTATTATGTGTCACATTAATCATTTTTATTGGTTTTATTGAGAGAAATAATAAAATAATGAATAAAATATTCACAAATCACCCCTCTCCTCCACTATAAACCCCATAACAACATCTTTTATTCTCTCTTATAAAGCCTTGTGCCTTGTCTAAATTCTACCCATATCTCCTCCAAAATCGTCCCCTATGTCCAAAATACCTTGGTCTTATTAAAATACCAAAACATCAACCCTAAAGAGGCTCTCAAGGAAGATTAATTCAAGAGGTAAATTCCTATTTTAATTTCTCTTATTTAAAGTTTCTTTATCTTATTATTCTTTCCTCACCTCCTTTCATCCAAATGATGTGACGAATCCAGTACCTTACATGTAAAAGAATTTTGTTATGATAAAGGGATAATTCTTCATCACCTCTCTTTTCCCCTAATTTTATACTAGAAATTAAAACACTATCCGAGATGTGTTAATTTATCACATTCAAGAACAACATGTTTTCAATTTCTATTCCCATTTTCAATTCTAGTCATGAAGCCATTTTTATAGTTTAAAAAGACTATAATATATGTTTTATAATTTATTTAAGGTTCAATAATCCTTTTTTCACATGATATTAATTTATAAATCAAAATAAGTTTGTTGTGATCAAGAACCACAAATTAACCCAAACAATTGTCATTATTGTTTTATATAATTATTCATCTTCACTCCCAATATAGAAATGAAATTTATATTCACTCCCAATATAGAAATTAAATTTATGAACTTGTAAAATTATGGTTTTTCACAAATAACATATGAATTATATTCTATAAAACCATTATCATTCTACATGTTTATCCTTACATGAATATAAGTAAACTGATCATGAAAACCAAGGAAGAAAACACTCCCAAACAATGAAATTGATTCTCTCGACCCATCAAAATACTTTGAATAAACCTAATATGGTTATACTAAATCAAATAAAACTACATGAGGTTATATAATCATTAATTTATGAATATAATTTTGATTATTCAGGTCATTAAGATCAAGTGAGGAACACCTTCAGACTTAAGGTAGGTGTTTTCTACCCGAACCTCCATTTTCATTCGAGTTACACTTATTCTCTACTTACCTCAATTAAATTATTATTTATTCATATGTACTCATAATATATTCTTTGATAATGTGTTATATATATGTACTAACTAGAACCCTTCTTTGTTTTATGAGTAATTACATGCTTTAAAAGGATCTTTCAAAAATCATTTCTGATATACTAGCCCATTTCAAGGGAATTTCTCAAATTCTTACCTATTTTAAATGGGAATATATAATCTGTTTTTAGAAACCATTGTCATTATAAAATTACTAATTTTATTATGAAAATACTATCTTACTTCATTTTTGGTTTTATAGAAAGTCTTTTCCCAAAGAACTATTCTTTTCAAAATAAAAGAGTATTTATCTCAAGAACCACTCGATGATTTTATAAGGGTATCTTCATCTATTTCAACGCATTTATTGATTATTTTGTGTTATTGGGATTAATATTTTATGATATCATCTACAATAATTATTTTAATTGTTTATTATTATTTTTATTTTGCATGTTCTATCTTAAAACCGTTCACCAATTTACTCTGAATGGTTTGGGTTTATGCATAATATTTTGGGAAAGTTATTTACATTTAATACATTAGTTCCAATATGAATGTATATTTTGTTTATGTTTATACCTATTAATATGGGTAATTAATTGGACTTAGTAAGTGTTGGGTGGGGCCGAATATATCCCCTGGGTGCATTGGTTTGTCTCATGAGACAAACTATGGTCTTGGCATGATGCCTTGACAAAATGGATATTTATGGTCTTGGAAAAAGGCCTTAATAGTATGGTTATGATGTACCGAATTATGAGTTCCCTAATTATGAAAATATTATTGATAGTTCATGTGGTTATTTGACTGGTATAATACCAATGATTATGTTTTATTATGGTAATATTTATTCATCTCTTATTCCTACCATAATGTGTTCATGTTTATTTTTAAGGCATGTGTTTTTAGTTATTAACCCTGCATAATGTTTATGTTTATGATATCTTCCTTTGTATTTCTTACCCTTACTGAGAATTTGATCCAACCCCTTTCTTATGTTTCATTTTCCCCAGACCTGAAGATGTTTATTATGAGTGACCTACTAGGAAAAACTTTTAGTTGTGGATGTTCCCAATAAAACTTATATGTTGTATTTAATTTCATGTTATAATATTGAACTCATGTATGTATTTTATTTCCAAATCTACTAAACTAGTAGGTACTTCGAGATACATATTATTTGTTTATATTCCAATGAAATAAAATAAAGAATAGATAATGTGGATCTTTCTAGAAAATACATCCATGTATGGATACTACAAGTGGATGTGGTTCTGTCACAGATGTACCTATGAGTGAAAACTCTAACAAGGAGTTTCGGGACTGACCTAGGGTATCCTTGTACATGATAATGAGCCTTACTATGAACCTAGTTTGACACTCCTGGGGGATATGCTTCGGTTAATTCTCATTTTCTTTACAAGCCATTATGAAGGATTTAAATTTAAATTTTTCCTCAAGGAAACCATGTTTATGAATATGGGATTATCCATGTATATTATTTCAATTTATGTTATGTATTTATCTCATTTGAGATAGTAAATTATGATTTGTAACATAATCTAATGTATGAAATTATTTAGAAAGGCACATAGTGGAAGGAATGGAATCCACATGAATGTGCGTATCCCTTGTAGGGATTTCTATCCAATGCAAGACAATGATGTTGGCTCTGAAGATATGACTGGTGTAGAGAAGATTACAAATATATTAGGATAGATGACTTAGGTTATGAACAATAACCTTACCTGTATGGAGCACCCATATCCACAATGTTAAGGAGCTAGGTTTGACCGCTTTATGTGACAACAACTTCCATCATTTAGTGGGAATACAAACCCATTTGTAGCTGAGCAATGGATAAGTTCCATAGAAAAGATATTTCTTATTTTGGGATGTAATGAAAGAGAGAAGGTTTTCATGCCAGTTTATCTTATATCAGGAGATGCAGATCATTGGTGGTCAGTGATCCAAAACACAAATGAGGAGGAAGAAATAGAAGATAAGTAATGGAGGGATTTTGAGGAAATATTCTAAGAAAAATAATTCCCTCATGAACAAAGAGAAGATATATAAAATCAATTTTTGATTCTGAGGCAAAAAGAGGATATTAATGTTGAAAAGTATGAAGTGAAGTTCACAAGGTTATAAAGACATTCCACAAACTACATACGTAATCCAAGGAGCAAGATTGATCGATTCTTTTATGGTTTAAAATCATTCCTCTGAAGGGATCTAGCATCCCAACGTTTCTCATCATAAGAAGATATTATCTCAATTTCTATCAAGTCATAAAATGAATTCTCTAAGTATTATTAATTTAAAGGATAGAAAGAGAAGAATAGGTCTGCTGAAAACATTGGAAAAGGAAATAAGGAAATGGGGAGGAAGGGAAGATTTGACTTTCCACCCTCAGATAATTGTGGAAGAAAACACCCTGGTTCATTCTTAAAAGCAAAAGGGGTGTGCTACAAGGGTGGATAGAAAGGCCATAATTCCAGTGATTTCATGGGGAAGAAAGAAGCTATTAATGTTCAATGATATAATTGTTGGGATATGTGACACTATGCTAATGATTGTTCGAAGCGCCAATGAAACATGGCACAAAAAAGGCCAAGGGAGGAGTGAAAAGCTTATGAGATCACAACTACTAATATTGATGATCCTATTACATTGGGGAAGTTACATTAATCATTTCCTCTAACATATACAATACTTTATTTTATTATAGCTCATTAAATTTTTTCATATCTTCCTAGTTTTCCAAGAAAATTAGATATTTTCAATTTGATTTAGTAAGAGAGTTGTTATTAAAAACATTTAAGGGAAGTATTATTGCAAAAAAGTTATGTTAGGAAGTCCCCATTATGGAATATAAAAATTATTTATCTACTAATTTTATTAGCATACCAATGTTTAACTATAAGGATCTAGCCTTAAACATTACTTAATCTTGAGATATTTCAAGAATACACCTTGAGTATCTTTTCAGGTTTAGAGTTTTAGAGAATTAAATCATTAAACATGCATTACATCCCACATTTAAACAAAGTGGTTACAATAAATGATAGTATTGATTTTTTCCCATCAACAGAAACATATTTAAAATAAAACATGGATTCTTTCTTGACACTTCCTTGACACTATCATCATATCTAGTACCCTTCCCTTGACCTGTGAAAAACATTTCAAAAACTTGGGATGAGTATAAAAAGCCCAGTAAGGGATATAAAAATATGGAAAGGAAACATGAGTACATGTATACATAAGAATCAATGAAATCATACTCCACTCATAAAACATAAGCACTTAAATATAACTCATCAAATCATGAATAAATCATAGAAATCATAAGACATAAAGGTAACTTGAGGCATTCATAACATTCTTACGTAGGGAGTAACTCTCTTGGTTACGTTTGGAATAACCGTCACAGTATATTCCCAAAATCTCTTCGGAGAAACCTTAACGTTTAACTCCTTCGCGTTACCCAATGCATTGGAGAGCTATATCGGGCTCACCTGCCCTACGTTTATCACAGAACCACCCGTCTTCATAACAATGTCCAAGAACCATAACATAATCGTTTCACATAAAACATGCACAAAGGAAACATAAAATTTCCACATCTCAATCAAAAGATATAAATACAACACATTTATATAATAAAAACATTATGAAAACCATTTTCAATACCAAAATAAATGAAAAGTAAAACATGGTATTTATTTTTCATTTTAAAAAACGTATGGCTTGTAGAGGAAGCCGAAACTCAAATAATGGTCACGGTGGCGGAGAAGTCGTTTTCTCCACATACGTATGACAAAAACATTACCTTTTGTCATTTAGTAAAATTATTCCTATAAAAAATATTCCTTTTGGTTAAACGTAAAAGTCAAAGTGGTTTACACACCGTATAAAAGAAGGTTGTGTATAAAACAAAATATGACTCAATGAAAGGAGATTGAGACGAAGTCCCATAAAAAGATCATTTTTTAAATAAAATAGATCTATTATGTGTATTCACTATAAGTACACATAAATAAATTAAAAATACAACATAGGACATAATAATATCATGACATAATTTGAAAGTTGGAGATTAACCCAAAGAACAGAAATTGGGTTAAGAAGTTCCCTTACCTCGGGTCCGACTTGACTCGATCGTTCTTTAAACTCCTGAATAATAAACTTGAGTTAATTTATACTTGCTTAAGAACATTTTTCAAGTTAATTATTTCTTTTATATCACTTATTACCATGTCATGAACACTATGTAATTATTTAAGTTAATAACGGTCATTTTAACGATCATTGGTACTTGAGTCAAAAATAAACTTTTTTATAATTACAAGTAGTTCATGTATCCATTATATCCAGAGTTATACTCATGATGTAGATATCATATATATCATATATATCCAGTATATACATTCTTTTATAATATTACATAACGTTTAGAGGTATGAAATGAAATGCACCGTTCACGGAGACGGTAAGCCGTACATACGCATGAACGCTACTTTCATTTCTATTTCATATTTTATGGAATGGAATCGCAATGATATAAAGTTATATTATAATTCCAGTATAATATCATATATAATATCATTAATTCCATCATTTATACGTCCCACATATGGTATTAACGAATCAAATCACTTTGAGGGGGCGGTAGTCCGCACTTCCTAAAATGAAGATATCGCGTTTACCCATAATGGAAACCATATAGGTATGCCATAAATGATAAATACAGAAGATTAAGTAAAAAATAAACATATTATATATCATATATAAATATAGTTTCATCTTAATTTCTACCTTTGAAGGTGTTAAAAGAATATTGAACAATCATCGTTTCGTGAGGCAGAAATTCTCCATCCACGGAAACAGTATGTTCTTTAACTATTAGATGTAGGTGTGTGTAAGTGTAGCTCGAATCCTTCTTATAAAAAAATCCTAGTATATTTAATATACTGGTGTTGTTACAAAATAAAGGAATAAAAAGAGTTTAGGGGGTTGGAGAAGAAAAATAAAACCTAAGAACACAAGAGAAGACACTACCTTTAAATCGGGTAACTCTTTTTGATTTGAGCTCAAAGGCTTCCTTGGGAAGACTTATTCCAAAAGTGAGGCTTCTAAGAGTTAGAGAGGGACGTGGAGAGACAAAATGGGCAGGTTTTGGACAATCCAAAGGCTTTGGAAGTGTGGGTAATGTGGTATAGGTGGGGTCCTTTTATAAGAGGAGAGGAGGGGCACTCTTGGAAAGTTAAGAAAAGATAATTTGTTATAAAATGATTTTCGGATAAAAAAGGTCCCACAATTATATATTTCGAGGACAAGGTGATAAGGGTTAGAAATCCACCCATACAATAGGTTTTTGACATGTGTAAGTCTTATATTTTAAATTATCTTTTCATTTTATTTAAATCGTTAAATAATGAGGTCATCGCTGCATCATCATGGTGTCATAAATAATTTAATTTGTTTAATTTTTAAAATAATAAAAAAATATAATGATGTAGGAAAACTTCTTATATTTCTAATGAATATTTATAGTCAAAATTATGACTTGTATAACCCCTTTTAAATTTTCTTTTCGTAAAATAACTCTTGTTTGTGACATTTTAATTTTAACAATAAATAAAAAGATATTAATCTCATTTTCCTAACAAAGTGGCTCCATGGGGCCCCAAGTTGACCCATGGATTTTCTTGGTCGGCCATGACACATCCAATAAGGGTAGGACACGTGTCTAGGTATTTTCATTTTATTATAATATAATTTTTTCCATAAATTGTACTAATTACCTCTAATCGCGATTAAAAACATAAAAGTTACTATTCACCAAAAAATTATTTTAATCCTATTAAACCAAATTTTACTTATTAATGACAACCATGTATGTTTGATTTTTGAAATTCAAAACAGAGAGGTGGTAAAATTTCATTTAAATGAAAAATCAGTTTTTTTAAGTACCACTTAGTGGTTTCACTATTCATCAAAATTTGAAGCTTTTCAGAAAAATACCAAAACTTCACCCTAAGCTATATTTGATATTACAAAATTCAAAAATGATGTCTATTTTACAAAATTCAAAACATATAAGTTACAATAATTAATTTAATAATTAATTCCCACTGTCAGAGCAAATAGCGTGTTTTTATGAAACAATAAGTATCAAAAGATTGACACTAGTTTAAGTCCAATTTCAAAGTGAAATTAATTCAAACAACCACTGTTGGATTAAATGGTAAATATATATTCTAATTTAACCTCAAAACCAATTTAAAAGATAATCTAATCATATAAATAAATTAGATTAAAAAGGGGGTTTGAATTAAAATACAACATTTTTCACTATTCATTAAAAAATGAACTTTATCAGAAAAATACCAAAAATTTACCCAAAGTAAATTTCAATGTTCCAATCATAAAGAATAAGTTTATTTTGAAAAATAGAGCTTATAAAGTTGTCAAAAGTTTGATTTAAAAATGGTTTTCCATCAAAAGGCAGTAAAACAATCTTTTAAAAATATTAGTGTATTCCATGCTTAAGATTGGATTTATTCTCATTTTAAGCCTCTAAAACAATATATAACTCATTAATAGACATAGATAAAAATATATAATATTCATTACTTACTTAGGATGTTACATCCTTCCCCCCTTTAGAAAATTACGTCCCCTCAATTTATTTACTTATCGAATAAGAGGGGGTATTTAGCCCTCATTGCATTTTCAGATTCCCATGTTGCCTCTTCAATCATGTGGTTTTTCCACAAAACATTTACCTGTTGAATCACCTTATTCCATAACACTTGATCCCTGTGGTCAAGAATATGGACCAGTTTTTCCTCATAAGATAGGTTCTCTTCCAGCTGAACTGCCTCTGGACTCAGAACATGAGATGGATCTGGCATGTACTTCCTTAACATTGAAACATGAAAAACATTGTGTACCTGAGATAAAATTAGAGGTAAAGCCACTCGGTAAGTAACTGATCCAACTCTCTCTAGAATTTCATATTGTCCAATGAACCTTGGACTCCTCTTTCCTTTCTTACCAAATCGCATCACACTTTTCCATGGTGAGACTTTGAGAAAAACATGATCACCTACCTCAAAAGATAGATCCTTCCTCCGGTTATCCGCATAACTCTTTTGCTTGCTCTGAGCTCTTCTCATGTGTTTCTGAATCAACTGAAATTTTTATACCATCTCTTCTACCAATTCTGGTCCCATCAGCTTCCTTTCACCCACTTCATCCCAAAAAGCTGGAGTTCGACACCGCTTTCCATATAATGCCCCAAACGGTGCCATCTGTATACTGGAATGAAAACTGTTATTAAAAAAAACACAACCAAAGAAAGATGTTGGTCCCACCTTCCCTGATAATACATCGAAAAAGCACGTAGAATATCTTCCAAAGTCATAATTTTTCGTTCTGACTACCCATCTGATTGAGGATGAAAAGATTTACTAAAATTTAATTAAGTACCCAACAACTTCTGAAGGCGTTTCCAAAAGTTAGAAGTAAACCTGGGATCACGGTCAGATACAATGGAGAGAGAAAATCCATGTAACCTGACTATCACTTTAAGATACAAACGAGAAAGTTGATCTAGGGAAAAAGTATCTTGTATAGCAAGAAAATGAGCAGATTTAGTCAAGCGATCAACAATAACCCAGATTGCATTATTACCTCGAGGTGTCTTCGAAAATCCCACAATGAAGTCCATGAATATATTTTCCCATTTCCACTCTGGAACTGGTAAAGGCTGAAGTATACCTTTCGGTAACTTTTGCTCTGCTTTAACTTGTTGACAAGTCAAACACTTCACTGTAAAATCAGAAATATCTTTTTTCATTCCATCCCACCAGTAATACCCCCGCAGATCTCTGTACATCTTAGTACTGCCAGGATGAACTGAAAAAGGGGGACTATGATCCTCACATAACAACTCATTCTTCAACTGTGAATCACCAGGAACATATAATCTCTTCCCAAACCTCAAAACATAATAATCATCAATATTAAATTCAGGTAACTTACCCTTCTGAACCAGCTCTACCTTTTTCTACAACTCACTGTCTTTCTTCTGTGCTTGCTTGATTCTGTCTGATAGAGAAGATTTCACTGATACCTGAAACAAAATAGAAGAACATCCTGCACCAAAAACATCTATTCCGAAGTTCATCAAATCCTTAACCAAAGTATCATGTTCAAAACGCAACATTGTTAATGAAGCATTACTTTTTTGACTCAAAGCATCAACCACTTTATTTGCTTTTCCCGAATGGTAATGAATTGTACAATCATAATCCTTGATTAATTCTAGCCATCTCCTCTGTCTCATGTTCAATTATTTCTGAGTGAATATATACTTTAAACTTTTGTGGTCGGTATATATTTCACACTTTACTCCATACAAATGACGCCTCGAAATTTTTAAAGAGAAAACTACAGCAGCTAATTCCAAATCATGTGTAGGGTAATTTACCTCATGAGTTTTCAACTATCATGAAGCAAAAGCAATTACCTGATCATTCTACATTAGGACACAACCAAGTATTTTCAATGAAGCATCATTGTAGATAACAAACTCACCATTCCTGGAAGGTAATGCCAAAACTAGAGCATTCACCAATCTTCTTTTCAGTTCCTGAAAACAATCATCACATTCTTTTGTCCAGATAAACTTAACACCCTTCCGATTTAGCATAGTCATTGGACTAGATAACCGTGAAAAATTTCTAACAAACCATTGGTAATAGCCTGCCAAACCAAGGAAACTACGAATCTCAGTTACATTTGTGGGTCTTGACCATTATTCAACAACCCTTGGTTTTGTAGGATCAATAGTTATCCCATCTTTAGAAACAATGCGACCAAGGAAAGAAATTTTTGGCAACCAAAACTCACACATTCTGAATTTCCCATACAATTTCTTTTCTTATATGGTTTGAAAAATAACCCTTAAATGTCTTTCATGCTTCTCTTTAATTTTAGAAAACACAAAAATATCATCAATGAAAACCACCACAAACCTATCCAAGAACTCATTGAAAATTCTATTCATTAAGTCCATGAATACAGTAGGTGCATTGGTTATCCCAAAAGGCATTACTAAAAATTCATAATGGCCATATCTTGTATGAAACACAGTCTTCGGAACATCTGCTTCCTTAACCTTTAGCTGATGGTACCCCGATCTCAGGTCAATCTTTGAAAAATACTGATCTCCCTGAAGCTGATCAAACAAATCATCGATATGAGGCAAAGGATATTTGTTCTCAATAGTGATGTTATTCAAGGCTCTATAATTAATGCAAAGTCTCAAAGAACCATATTTCTTTTTAACAAATAAAATAGGAGCACCCCATGGTGATGTGCTTGGTCAAATGAAACCTTTCTCTAATAAATCATGCAATTGATCCTTCAACTCTAAAAGTTCAATTTGAGAAATTTGATAAGGGGGTTTTGAAATTGGCTTAGCATCGGGACCTAAGTCTACAGTAAACTCAACTTCCCAATCTGGTATTATTCTAGGAAACTCATCAAGAAAAAACATCAGTATACTCATTTACCACTAGCACATCATTAATCTGAACAGTTCCGTTGTTTTCAAAGATGTGTGCAAGGTAACATTCATTTCCATCTTTTACAAGTTTCTCGGCCTCTTGATACGTTTTCAATAGTAAGGGTTCATTCTGGTACACAAACTAAAAGTCTTTCTGAAAAGAAACTTCTATAGCTCTACATTCAATCTTATCATGGTAAATAGAGAGCCAATCCATACCCAGGATAACATCAAACTATACTAGAGGTAAAATAATAAGGTTTTCAAGTAGGTTCTTTCCACAGATAAGGATAAGAAGATTATTATAAATTCTTTTTTCCTCAACATTTACCCCAAGTGGTTTTACCACAAGTTCATGAGTCATTTCTTGAGATGGTATTCCCATTTTACTAGAAAATTTTTTAGAGATGAAGGAATGTGTAGACCCCGAATCAAACAACACACTGGCATAATCTGAAAAAACAAACAAAGTACATAATACAACTTCATTTTATGGCCCGACATCTTCTGAAGTAGTTGCAAAGGATTTCCCCACCCCTTTCTACTTGTAGTCTAACAGCTTCCCATCACTCAAGCTCTTTGTCAGACACTCATTTTCATAGTGACCCATCTCATTGTACATAAAACATTTCACCGACTGCAAATCAAATTTGGACTTACCATCAACTTGATCTTTTTCAGTGCAATCACGAGCCTTATATCCCATATTACCACATCAGTATCAATTTCTAGAATTTAGAAGACATTTTCCAGCATGCCTTTACCCACATTTATCAAAAACTAGAAACTTAGTTTTATTACCATCAGACATTTTTGAATAATTCTTCCCTTTCTCCTACCACCGTGGTCTCTTCTTCTGTTGGTTGTTATAGAACACTTGATCATCGACACACTCTATTTCCACCTTCTCAACACATCAAACAAGATTTTCATAAATTTTGAACTCATGAGAAGCTAAAGCCCTTCGATATTTTGGCTTCAATTCTAAGTAAAAATGATTGATTTTACTATCAAGGTCCTGGATAAAATTTGGAGCATACCTTGCCAATCGAGTGAACCTTTCTTCATAGGCAGCCACTGAGTCCTCCTCTTGCCTCAATTACAGGAATTGTTTTTCCATCCTAAGTCGAAAAACCTTAGGAAAATACTTCTCAAGAAACATAAATTTTAATTCATCCCAGTCGAGAGCATCAATATCATCAGCATCCCAGATATTTTTAACCATCGACCACCACTGATCTGATTCACCCTCCAAACGGTAAATAGCAAGACTGACATTTTGATTGTCTGAACACCCCATGACATCGAAAATCTTCTCCAGTGCTTTAATCCACCCTTCAGCTAGCACATGGTCAGATGATCCTCTGAATGATGGGGGATGTTGCCTCATGAAATGTTCCACCACTGACATGTTCCTCTGCGGTTGATCTGGATGATCTCATTCATGGATACCGCCACCATTTATCACCTGAGTCAACTGCGCCAATACTACAAAAAACTATTCAGTTCCAATTCCGACCATCTTAGGATGCTGATTTGGAAGGTTATTTCCTTCTGTATGCCTTCCTAACACTGCTTCCCTGTTTCCTCTGCAAAAAGCCATTCTGAACAAAAATGTCTTATATGAAGCAACATGGTAATATTCAAATGCTATATCATTTCAATTTGACAATAAGAAAAATATTTTTGGATAATCATTTAATAGAATTCTAACTCCTAATGTTATCTAAACCGACCTTTGATACCAACTATAAGGCCCCAACCTTAAACATTACTTAATCTTGAGATATTTCAAGAATACACCTTGAGGATCTTTTCAGGTTGAGAGTTTTAGATAATTAGATCATAAAACATGAATTACATCCCACATTTAAACAAAGTTGTTACAATAAAAGATATTATTCATTTTTCCCATCAACGGAAACATATTTAAAATAAAACATGGATTCTTTCTTGACACTTCTTTGACACTATAATCATATCAAGTACCCTTCCCTTGACCTGTGAAAAACATTTCAAAAACTTGGTATGAGTATAAAAAGATCAGTAAGGGATATAAAAATATGGAAAAGAAACATATGTACATGTATACATAAGAATCAATGAAATCATACTCTACTCATAAAACATAATCACTTAAACATACCTCATCAAATCATGAATAAATCATAGAAATCATAAGACATAAAGGTAACTTGAGGCATTCATAACATTCTTACATAGGGAGTAACCCTCTTGGTTGCGTTTGGAATACCCATCACAGTATATTCCCTAAATCTATTCGGAGAAACCTTAACGTTTAACTCCTTCGTGTTACCCAATGCATTGAAGAGCTATATCGGGCTCACCCGCCCTTAGTTTATCACGGAACCACCCATCTTTATAACAATTCCCAAGAACCATAACATAATCATATCACATAAAACATGCATAAAGAAAACATAAAATTTCTACATTTAAATCACAAGATATCAATACAATACATTGATATAATAAAGACATTATGAAAACCATTTTCAATACCAAAATAAAAGAAAACTAAAACATGGTATTTATTTTTCATTTAAAAAAAGTATGGATTGTAGAGGAAGCCGAAACTCAAAATAATGGTCACAGTGGTGGAGAAGTCATTGTCGCCGCATTCGTATGACAAAAACATTCCATTTTGTCATTTAGTAAAATGCTTCGTATAAAAAAGATTCCTTTTGGATAAACATAAAATTCAAAGGGGTTTCTACACTGTATAAAAGAAAGTTATGTTTAAAACACAATATGCCTTAATGAAAGGAGATTAAGACGAAGTCCCATAAAAAGATAATTTTTTAAATAAAATAGATCTATTATGTGTATTCACTATAAGTACACATAAATAAATTAAAAATACAAGATAGGACATAATAATATCATGACATAATTTGAAAGTTGGAGATTAACCCAAAGAACGGAAATTAGGTTAAGAAGTTCCCTTACCTCGGGTCCGACTTGACTCGATCATTCTTTAACCACCTGAATAATAAACTTGAGTTAATTTTAACTTGATTAAGAACCTTTTTCAAGTTAATTATTTCTTTTATATCACTTATTACCATGTCATGAACACTATGTAATTATTTAAGTTAATAACGGTCGTTTTAACGATCATTGGTACTTGTGTCAAAAATAAAATCTTTATAATTACAAATTTTTCATGTATCCATTTTATCCAGAGATATACTCATGATGTAGATATCATATATATCATATATATCCAGTATATACATGCATTTATAATGTTACATAACGTTTAGAGGTATGAAATGAAATGCACCGTTCATGGAGACGGTAAGCCGTACGTACGCATGAACACTACTTTAATTTCTATTTCATATGTTATGGAATGGAATCATAATGATATAAAGGTATATTATAATTCTAGTATAATATCTTATATAATATCACTAATTCCATCCTTTATAAATCCCACATATGGTATTAATGAATCAAATCACTTTGAGGGGGCGATAGTCCGCACTTCCTAAAATAAAGATATCGCGTTTACCCATAATGGAAACCATAAAGGTATTCCATAAATGAAAAATACAGAAGATTAAGTAAAACATAAACATATTATATATCATATATAAATATAGTGTCATCTTAATGGCCACCTTTTAATTTTTTAAAAGAATATTGAACAATCATCGTTTCGTGAGGCAGAAATTCTCCATCCACGGAAACAGTATGTTCTTTAACCATTAGATGTAGGTGTGTGTAAGTGTAGCTCAAATAATTCTTATAAAAACATCCTAGTATATTTAAGATACTGGTGTTGTTACAAAATAATGGAATAAATAGAGTTTAGGGTGTTGTAGAAGCAAAATAAAACATAAGAACACAAGAGAAGACACTACCTTTAAATCAGGAAACTCTTTTTAATTTGAGCTCAAAGGCTTCCTTGGGAAGACTTCTGCCCAAAGTGTGGCTTCTAAGAGTTAGAGAGGGATGTGGAGAGACAAAATGGGCAGGTTTTGGCTGATACAAAGGTTTTGGAAGTGTGGGTAAGGTGGTAGAGATGGGGGCCTTTTATAGGAGGAGAGGAAGGACACTCTTGGAAAGTTAAGAAAAGATACTTTGTTATAAAATGTTTTTCGGATAAAAAAGGACCCACAATTATAAATTTAGAGGATAAGGTGATAAGGGTTCTAAATAAACCCATACAATAGGTTTTTGACATGTGTAGTTTTTAGATTTTACATTATCTTTTCATTTTTTTTAAATCGTTAAATAATGAGGTCATTGCTGCATCATCATGGTGTCATAAATAATTTAATTTATTTAATGTCTAAAAATTATAAAAAAATATCATGATGTAGGAAATCTTTTTATATTTCTAATTAATATTTATAGTCAAAAATATTACTTGTATAACCCCATTTAAAAATTGTTTTAGTAAAACAACTCATGTTTGTGACATTTTAATTTTAAAATTAAATAAAAAGATATTAATGTCATTTTCCTACCAAAGTGGTTCCATGTGGTCCCCAAGTTGACACATGGATTGTCTTGGTCGGTAATGACACATCCAATAAGGGTAGGACATGTGTCTAGGTATTTTCATTTTATTATAATATCATTTTGCCTTAAATTTCACTAATTTCCTCTAATCGCGATTCAAAACTTAAAAGTTACTATTCACCAAAAAATTATTTTAATCCCATTGAACAAAATATTATTTATTAATGAAAAACATGTATGTCTGATTTTTGAAATTAAAAACATAGAGGTGGTAAAATTTTATTTAAACAAAAAAGCAGTTTTTTTAAATACCACTTAGTAGTTTCACTATTCATAAAAAATTGAAGCTTTTCAGAAAAATACAAAAACATCACCCTAAGCTATATTTGATATTCAGAATTAAAAAATGATATCTATTTTACAAAATTCCAAAGATATAAGTTACATTAATTAATTTAATAATTAATTTCCGCTGTCAGAGAAAATAGCGTGTTTTTATGGAACAGTAAGTATCAAAAGATTGACACTAGTTTAAGTCCAATTTAAAAGTGAAATTAATTCCAACGACCACTATTGGATTAAATGGTAAAAATATATTATAATTTAACTTTAAAACCAATTAAAAAGATAATCTAATCATATAAATAAATTATATTAAAAAGGGGTTTTGAATTAAAATACAACATTTTTCACTATTCATTAAAAAAATGAACTTTATCGGAAAAATACCAAAAATTTACCCAAAGTAAATTTCAATGTTCCAATCATAAAGAATAAGTTTATTTTAAAAAATAGAGCTTATAAAGTTGTCAAAAGTTTGATTTAAAAATGGTTTTCCATCAAAAGGCAGCAAAACAATCTTCTAAAAATATTAGTGTATTCCATGCTTAAGATTGGATTTATTCTTATTTTAAGCCTCTAAAATACTATCTAATTCATTAATAGACGTAGATAAAAATATATATTATTCATTACTTACTTAGGATGTTACATCAACATTGATATAATACTTGGTATGGATTGGATTTCTAACCATTATGAAAAAATTTATTGAAAGAAGAAGGAGATTAATTTTTTTTAGGATGATGTGGAATCCATTATCTTTAGGGAAGAAAAATCACCATATAATTCTCATCTAGATTCAACCCCATTATCTCTACTAAATTCGATTATTGTGTATTAAGGGAATGAAATATCTATGTTTGAGGAATATAATTTTCAAATAGAGGATTTACCTATTATGCAGGAATACGTTGATGTGTTTACAGAGGATTTACCTAGACATCCTCTAGAGTGGGAAATTGAGTTTTCCATTGATTTAATTATTGGTTCAAGGACTTTTTCAATGACTACTTATATAATGTACATTGCGGAACTTGTAAAACTAAAGAAACAGGTAGAGGAATTGAGTGATAAATGATTCATCCTCTCTAGTGTTTCTCCATGTGGAGCCCCTGTACTTTTTGTTAAGAAGAAAATAGATCTATGAGGTTGTACATTGAATATAGGGAGGATTTTCCACTGGTGAGGCTTGCATACTATATATCAAGGAAGTTTTAAGAATTCCTGGAGAACCTATTTCAACAGTTTCTGACCACTATCCTCAATTTACATTGAAATTTTGGAAAAGTCTTAAAAAAATATTTGGATAATAAGCTTCGTTTGAGTACTACTTATCATCCTCAAACTGATGAGAAATCAGAAAGGACGATCCGAATCACAGAGGACATGTTGAGATCATGTTCATTTGACTTTCAAGATATATGGTATAAATATTTATCTTTAGTGTAATTTTCATACAATAATGGTTTCCATTAAAGTATTCAAATGGCACCATTTGAAGAACTATATGAAAAGAGTTGTTGTAAAACAACTTGTTGGGATGAAGTTGGTGAAAGGAAGCAAGTGGGCCCTGAGCTTGCAGAGGAAAAAACAGCGAATTTAAAGACTATTCAAGGCTATATCAAAGAAACTCAAAGAAAACAAAAAATGTATGATGATAATCGAAGTAAGGATTTGGAATTTCAAGTGCAAGATCATGTTTTTTTAAAAGAATATACATGGAAGGGAGTTATAATATTTGGGATGAAAGGGAAACTAAGACCTAGGTATATTTTTGCTTTTTAAATTCTACATAGAATTGGAACTATTGCATATCAGATGGCTATGCTACCAAGCATGTCTAAATTACACAATGTGTTCCATGTTTCATTGCTGAAAAAGTATACCCCATACCCAACACATGTACTCAAATCTGAAGGTATAGATTTGGAACCTGACCTATCTTATTGTGAAGAGCCTATCCAGATTCTAGACACTAAAGAACAGGTGTTGAGGAATTGTATTACTCTACTGGAAAAGATACTATGAAAAAATCATAAAATCAATGAGGAAACATGGGAGCCTAAGGAGCTTATGATGAAGAACCACCCAAATATTTTTGTGAGGTAACATTTTAGTAATTTTTAGGATGAAATTTTTATATGGAGGGGATAGTGTAACACCCCATGATTTTGAAAATAAATTTAATATTGAATGCATTAAACACTAAGTCTCTAAAAAACACCACTTTTTTATAACCTAGCCAATAATCATAATTTTACTACCTATGTGATTGGAATTTCAAAAAACCGACATACATGGTTTCATTCAGTGCAATACTTAGTCTCTGATAGAATCAATATAGTTTTTTATGAATTGTAACATAGCCTTATGAATATTAATGAATAGTAATTAATAGTAAATCAGCAAAAAAAATAGAAACTTTACACATGAATGTATAAATACAATTTAGACATCTTATAATTGAAAAAATTATCATAGTATAAGTATTGGTATTTTTGATTGTCATAAATATTTTAATTAAAATTTTATGATTAATTTAATAATTTAAAATGAAAATTTATTTTAATAAAATACAATCATAAATTTTCATTTTATTTTCATATGGTTATAAGATAATTTTCCGGGACATTGATTAATTTTTCAAGGTGTTATAAAACGAGTTATAGTTTTAATGTTATTTTTTTATTAAATAGTTATTTTATTTAAAAATTAATTTAAAATTATTTAGAAAATTATTTTCAACAAATGGATTCAAATTTTTAATTCTACACATCAGTAAATGTTTGGGGTAATTTTGTTGGATTTTTTTAAAATACATGAATTTAGGGTGAATAGTAAATTACGATAATTTTTGATAAATGCTAAATACATGATTTATTGGGTCATATGTGATGTAAGGATAATGTAATCCCACTTGTTTTAAACTCATATTCACTTATTACTATTATGGGTCACATTAATCAACACTATTAGTTTTCTTGAGAGAAATAATAAAATAATGAATAATATATTCACAAATCACCCCTCTACTCCACTATAAAAACACCCTCACTCCATCTTCTCTTCACTCCTATCAAGAATTGTTTCTTTTTTAAATTATACCCAAATATCCTACCAAGATCCTCCCCCATGTCCATCATCCCCTGGTCTTATAAAAAGACAAAAAATTATTTTCTAAAGAGGCTCTCAATGAAGATTACTTCAAGAGGTAAATTCCTATTTTCATTTATCTCATTTCAAGTTCCTTTATTTTCTCTTTCTTTCCTCACATACTCTCATCCAAATGTTGTGATGACTCCAGTACCGAAAATGTACATGAATTTTGTTAGGATAATGGAATAATTCTTCATATTATCTTCTTTCCCCTTCATTTATACTAGAAATGAAAACACCATCGGAGATGTGTAAATTTATCACATTCAAGGATGACGAGTTTTCAATTTCTATTTCCATTTTCAATTATAGTCATGAAACCATTTTTATGGTCAATCCAGACTATAATATATGTATTATATTTTATTTAAGGTTCTAGAATCCTTTTTACACATGAAATTAATTTATAAATAAAAATAAGTTCATTGTGATAAAGAACTGCCAATTAACCCAAACAATTGTTATTAATGTTTTATATAATGATCCATATTCATTATTGAAAACCAAATGAAATTTATGAAAATATAATCTTATATTTTGTTGATAATTAAATAAATCTTCTATTATATAAAACCATTTTCATTCAACATGTTTATCCTTACATGAATATAAGTACACCAATCATGAAAACCAAGAAAGAAAATACTCCCAAACAGTGAAATTAAATCTATTAACCCATAAAAGGACATGAATAAACCAAATATCATTATAATAAATTAATTTAAATTATATTAGTTTCTTTAATAATTAATATATGAACATAAATTTTATTATTCAGGAAAGGGTTTTCTACCCGAACTTCCATTTTCATTCAGGTTACTCTTATTCTCTAATTACCACAATTAAATTCTTATTTATTCATATATACTCATAATATATTCTAAGATAATTTTCTATATATGTGTAGCAACCATAATATTTATTTATTTTATGGGGAGTTACATGTTTTAAACAGATATTTCAGAAATCCTTCCCCATAATAAGCCCGTTTCATGGAAATTACTAAAATTTTTACCTATTTTCAAGGGAACTATATAATTTGTTTTTAGAAACCATTATATTTATAAAATCAAAAATTTTATTATGAAAATAAAATCTTACTTCACTTCTTGTTTTATACAAATAATTTTTCAAAAGAACACTTCTTTTCAAAATAAATGAGTATTTATCTCAAGTAATACTAGATGATTTTATAATAGTATCTTCATATATTTCCGAACTCTTGTTGATAATTATGTAATATTGGGATTAATATTTCATGATATCATCTACCATATTTAATTTAATGGTTTATGATTAGTTTGATTATGGATGTTCTATCTTAAAACTATTCACCAATTTACTCTGAATGGTTAGTGTTTATGTATAATGTTTAGGAAAAGTTATTTACATTTCATACATTAGTTTCAATATAAATGAATATGTTGTTTATGTTTAGCCCCATTCATATGAAGGATTAATTGGACATAGTAAGTGTCAGGTGAGGCCCCTTATCAGCCCTCGATGCATCTGTAGGTCTCATGAGACAAACTATAGTTTTGGTATGATGCCTTAACAAGATGGATATTTATGGTCATGGAACGAGGCCTTAACAGAATGGTTATGATGTCCTGCATTATGAATTCCCTCATTATGAAAATATAATTGATATTTCATGTCTTTATTTGAATAGTAGAATACCCATGATTATGTTTTATTATGGTATTATTTATTCATCTTTTATTCCTTCCATAATGTGTTGAGGTTAGTTTTTAAAGGAATGTGTTTTTAGTTATTCACCATGCCTAATGCTTATATTTTTGATAACTTCTGCTATATTTTTTACTATAACTAAGAGTTTGACCTCACCCATTTCTTATGTTTCATTTTCCCAGGACATGAATATGTTTATTACAAGTGACCAGTAAGGATAAACTAATAGTTGTGGATGTTCACAATAAAACTTATATGTTTTATTTCATTTCAAGTTGTAATGTTGAACTCAGGTATGTATCTTATTTCTGAATATAAAAAACTAATCGGTCCTTTGGGATGAAAATTGATTGTTTATATTCCATTGTAATAAAATAAGGCACCAAATCTGGGCAACTGGGGTTATGTCTTTACATCCATTGTGATTCCTGTGGTCCGATCAGGCTCGGTACATCTCGACAATGTAAAACTGGGACAAACAAGTACAAATAGTGAAGAATGTGAATAAATTGAGGTTTAACGGAAGAATAATAATTGAATAACCATAATTGGCCATGTTTTATTGTCCAACAACCAATAATAGGAATATTATGTTTAGAATACATTGAAAAAATCAATTAATTTGGCACGTGTGAGCAAGCCAAGGATCTACAGTTGGCACATATCAATAATGGGGATTGATCTGTTCAATAAATTTATTAAAATTCTTATTAAACCACAAATTTAGGATCAATACCTTGATACAAGATAATTAATCATCAAAGAACAGGATCACCAACAATTATTGGACATTGTTACATTTTCTACATCCTGATCTACACTGATCAAGAGTTTCATCATTATATGAGGTGATTCACCAAAAAAAGGATGAGAAGAAGATATTAATCCTACTAGGCTTTGTGTGGATAACCCTAGAGTATTATACCTGGAAGTATTATTATATAATTTTTTTAGGATTAAATAAATCAATTAACTGAATCAATCAATTAATTTATCCAATAAACGTACCTCCAATGGGTGAGCTATACGAACACCCCATGTTGACCTATCTTAAGTCATACTAAGGGTAAAAAATTCACTCAATATTATATCGTGGTTTAAAATTTATAATATGATCTCCCGTTTAAGAGTTACCCCACTTTCATTAAGAAACTATGCACACAAAATTTGTCATATATTAAATATTTTTCAAAATTATTTTCAGGAACACCGGGTCTCAGAATCACAAGATGTCTTAGGACCTTGCTCTGGAAATATATATAGAAATATTTTAATTTATTTAAAGGAATAAAATAGGTCCTTAAAAAAATATAGAAAATCAAATAAATTTGAGTTCACAACAAATATTTTTAACCAACTAAACAAAAAAAATTAAAATAGACCATAATTAGGTATAATTTTTTTCTCACACATTGATATAATATATTCCCCATACAATAAATTCAACATAATAAAATATAAAAGGTAACTCAATTAATACCATACCTAAATGTTTTAAAGTTGGATAGACTGTTATATACAACATAAAATTTCCAAAAAACAATGTTTTACATGTCTTGGTTTAAATATAAGAAATATATTCCTTAGAAATAAAATTTTGTGGACATAAAATGAATCCTTCAATTTTCTCATTCAGTGAATGTTAATTTATATCAATGTTCAAAGATCTAGAATACTTAAATAGATTATTGGATAAATTTATAGAACTTTGATTATCAAAGTTAATGATCAGAGGATGTCTAACATCAATATCCAGATTCTCTAGTCGTGTATTCATATATAATTGTGTAACGACTTATAATGAAATTACATAATCATAATTTATAGAAAATAAGTGAAATTATGATTTATTCTTGGAGTGACATGAAACATTGTTGTCAACAATGAAAATTTATCAACCTGATGAAAATTTCATATCATAAACTTCTCTTTCTAAGTCATCATTTTTAAATCACATCCAATACAAAAAAAATTTGATTTTATATATCTATCCATAATTTTATATATCAAATACATATCCCCAAATACTCATTATAGCAATAATATAGTATTATTCAAGAACATATTGATATCTTACATAAGTGTAATTTAGGAAACCTGAGTATAACATTTATACTTATTGCAACATTTAAGATAAATATTCAACACTTTTTAAAATAATACACACATGAGAACCATAATGGTTTGTTGACTCCGGAGACTAGATACATACTTATATTATTTTATGAGTGATATTAAAAATCTCCCACAAATTTCCTCTCACATAGAATCCTTATTAGAAATATCCTACACAAAAACATTCTTCATAACCTAGGGAAATGGAAATAAAAGAAATTTTGAACTAAGATTATCACTAAAGGAAAACATGGTAGGCATCACCTAGAGATCATAAGTGATAATATGGTGAGAATATGGGTATGAGAATATAATCATGTTTATAACAGAATTAATTCATAATAAGAAAAACATAGCTCAAATATTAAGGGTCTAGGATTAAACATAATAATAACATGGAGCACGGGTAACAAAGAAAAATCAATATCACAATCTATGAAAAAAAATCATAACCATATAAGATAATATAATATTGTGGAACTAATATAAGTATAGGAAATTATAAAATTGTGGATCATGGATCACTCCTATAATCCCATAACCTTATAGATCATGAATCATCATAAGAATCCTTTATCAGAATGGAACATGAATCTTCCCCTCAACCCCTTAGTAGATTGGATTAGTAATTATTACCAATATCCCCTAGCATATTAGATCAAAAAATATTACTAGAATACCTTAGTATTTTGGATTAAGAATTAATACCAAAATCCCTTAGTAATATCAAGAGAAATAACAAAATTACCAAATTGATTTTAATGGTATAATGGACCCACCCATCATATAATGATAAACTATACATATTTGTTCTATAAGAACACAACATTAATAAAAATAATCAATTAATTTACCCATGGAATGAAATTGGTTTCATGATAACTTTCATAATGAACCATTTTAATCCATCCACAGAAAAAGATGGATTCTATTATTATGTTATATACCTGGTAAAGTATAAAAATATTTAAAGTATTTTGATATACATGATTTTTTTTATAAAATCATTTAAAATATTCTTTGAAAATCAAGGAAAAATATCATTTTCTTTTGATAAATTTTTAAAATTAAAAATTTCTAGAACATTGTGAATTGGATTTTATTTTAAAAATAATGAAACTTGTAAATTAATATTCATGATTACTAAATAAAATCATGGTGGTAAAATATTTTCATACTGTATTTGATAAAAAGAAAAAAAATCCTTTTCATTCTTTTGTAAAAATTTAAAAGTATGTTTTATGATTTATTTTGAAAAGATTAAATTTAATAATTAATAATGAAAGAAAAATGTAATATAAAATTAAATTATCAAAAATTTATATATGATTAAATTTTTTTATAAAACACTTTGGTGAACATGGACAATGAATAGAAAGATTCTCGACCAAAAAGAATTAACAATGTTAGCTTCTCCTAAAAAAATTATTTCAGTCATTTTGAGTTCCAAAGAGGGTAAATTTGGAAATAATAATTTAAATAATTATAAATAAAAATAATATAAAAAAATATATTGCATTTAAGATAGAAATAAAATATAATTTTTTATAATATAAATTGAAACATAAAAATCCTATGAAAAAGTGATTTTGTAACATAAAATATTAACTTAAGTCTTGATGTTCTTTGTACCCAATTTAACCAATTATATGATAAAATTAGATTTAATATAAATTTATATGAAAACAATATTCATACTTATATAACTATATATTATTCATTCATAATCACTAATCATCCATCTAGGAACAATTCTCCCAAAATCAATATTCTTGGTGTAAACTGTTTCATTTTTCATGCATGCTTCAGTTTGGAGATTTTGATCCTTGAATCTTGTTCTTGGCTTCATCATATATAAAATATTAATCATTTTAAAAAATTATATATTTATTATATATAATTTTATAATAATCCATCTAATGTGATGATAAAAAATTAATTACATCACTTTATGTAGACGGTAGTCCAAATGTATAGATGAGTGATGTTTTCGTTTTTCAATGGATGTAATAAAATTAATTTGAATAATAATTTTTCTTCAAAATAATTATAATTATATCATAAATTTAAAATATATTGCATAAATTCATCTATATAACCATCCAAGATAGCTGAAGATGAAAAATAAAATACATTATGTCATGGATACAGTAGTCCTTACATACAAATGGGTGATGTTTTCATTTTACAATAGATATAAATGAGATATAAAATTATTATACCATTTAAATTAAAATATTTAATTTTTTTAAATGTAATTATTTAATTTTTTAAATATGGTTATAGAATATTTTATGGAGTTTTGAGAAGAATAAACATGAAAAAGGTTGGAGAGAACACAAACATCTTCCTTAGATAATCTATTTTTAAAAACACATTAAGGATTATTGGATAGTTATTTTAGAAATATAAGAACCTATAGGGTGTGGAGGGGAGATCTAGGAAGTTATTAAGCTATATATTATTAAATATATGGTACTTAAGTGGTTTATTTATGTGATAACATGAAGTGACCTTTTACAATCAAGGGTAGTGGCACCCTTATAAATATTAAGAACATTAAAATATAACAAATGTATTTATCTTGTAAATTTTCTCCAATTTAGTGAATTTTTTTTGATATAAGGTAATTTTAGGTTCAAATAAAATAAATAATTCAGATAAATATTAGTTTTCTCTATTATAAGTCTTATCTCGTTATTTAATCCTTTTTAACGAATTTTAACTTTATCTATAGGGACAAGATTTTTTCCATGGTAACTATTCATTATGGAAAAAATTTAATTTGAACTTATAACCTAATTTTATTTTTCTAAATAAAAACATGGAATCTATTTTACATGATTCAATTTCTAAAATATTAACAAATTAATTCTATCACATGCACACAAAATGCATTAAAACCATTTAAAAGGTAATTTTAACATAAAAACGACTTTATTACCTTCCATTTCCTAGTAAAATAATTAGTCGATTATTAATATATTGGATTTAATATAACATATTTATATTTCATTATAATAATTTAGATATAGTGATTAAATGAATTTATTATGATAAAATACATTTTACATAATAAAAACAGTTTTCTAAAAAATATCTATTTTTACCTTCAAATACCATTACCTTTATTTATAACCAATTAATAAGAATTAAATAATTTTTTTATTAATTTTTTATGTATATTATCATTATATATAATCTTTTATAAGTAGTGAAAAAAATATTTTATTACAATAAACATACATAATATGTATAAAATAAAATTCCATAAAAAGTATGTCTTATATGATTTCATTATTATCATTAAAATTGGAGTATGTGTTTCTTAATCATTGAAAAATAAATTTAAATTAATAAAAAAATTCATACATATATATTTTAATATAGTTATTGTTATTCATTCTTACCAATTTTACGGATTGGTTGTAATAATCACTTTTAATAATAAAATATATAATGGTATATATAAGTTCACTGTTTCATACAAAGAAGGTTATCAAAAACATTGAATTTATTAGAGTGTGAAATATATTCCAGAATTATACTATGTTCCATTATAATTACATTAAAAAAATTATCTCTATAAATTGTACTACTTTGATAAAAAATTGAGGATACTACTTCCTAATTAAATATATAGGTTCCCACATAGCTTCCTAAAACTTATTATTTCACTATAAAACATTGACTAGGTGAGTAGTATTATTCTTCTGAACATTATCTTATAAATCGAAAATTTACACTATTTGTTCCTCATATAAAGGATCATAATCAACTGTGTAACTTATAAGTTCAACACACATGAAGGGTTGGGTATGTAGTTACATAAAAGTAATATATAGAACACATCATGCACTAGAGAATGATTTGGTTTAAATTACAAACGATAAGATACACTCCCTAAAAATCAAGTAATTTTAAGGGAAAAATATATGTAGTATTTAGATTCACATTATTCCAAAATCTCATAACTTTCTAGCAAGGATATATTTTTATGAATTCATTCTCACCAATATTAAACTCTAGATTTGACTGATTATTTTCAGCATCACTTTTATATCTACACTATGTTTCTATGGTGTTTTTATGAATATATGTAACCTTATATTACATTTACTCATCTATTTTTGGTCCCACATAGCTTAAATTCTCTAAATTCATCTTAATATATTGGATTTCATTATTTGTTCCATATATGGATTTATAAAAAGGCATCTGAATGCTTGGGTGAAAGCTTCTGTTGTAAGGAAATTATTCTAGAAGAAGGATTTGGTTCCAAAATCCATTGAAATATAAATAATATTATTGCATAATATCCTCTATGGTTTTAATGGTTTTCGTAGAATAAATATATTCATAATTATGATATACAGTTCTAAAGATGCACCTCGTATCCAATGCCTGAGGAATAATTCACCATAAATTCAATATAATCCTTAGATCTTAATGAGATACAATTCATAGCAGTACCCTATGTATCCTTAAAACACCCTTAATGTATTTCGTATAAATTTTACCAAGAAATATATTTTATCTGATGGAAATTAAATAAGCTAGCTTTGCAAGGGAATCAACTACAACCAAAATGGAATTATAACCTGTATATGTATTAGGGAGTCTGATGATGAAATCCTTGGTGACGATTTACCATTTCCATTCATGTATTTTTAATGGTTTCATAATCCATTTATAATTCTATCACTCAACCTTAGATTATAAAAACTATGTAACAAGTTATGTACTCCATTATATACTTCTTCATGTTTCCCCACAATAAAATTTCTCTAATATCTACACATCTCTACGATTCCATGATGAATAGAGAACTATGAGTTATGTGATTCATTAAATACCTCCTTCTTCAACCCTGGTATTGATAGGATATAGACCCAGTTTCAAAACCTGATAATTCCATCACTAACATAATTCAATTCAAGAATGTTCTTTACCTTATTTTACAGCTCTAAATGATTCTTATGTACCTTTTTAATCATCACAAAAAGGGTCACTGATCATTCATTTGAGAAAAAAACAATTTATCCCCTCCCATCAGGATTTGAATATCTAACAATTTTAATTCCATAAATGTTGGATCTCTTTCAATCATCACGATTTTAAATCAAGCATGGTCATTTTGAATCAAATCATTAGAAACATTATTCTCTTTCCTAGGTTGGTAATGTATTGAGAATTTAAATTAATTAATCAACTCCAAAACCTTACTTTGATTTATATTCGACTATTTATATGTGAATATATAATTAAATATTTTATTATCAGTATATATATTGAACCATACAACATATAAAAAATGCCACTATATTTTTAATGAAAATATTATAGATTCAAACTTCAAATCATGAGTTTGGTAATTATTCTCAAGAACCTTCAATTTATGTGAGTAATATGTTACCTCTATATCATTATGTATTAGAACACATCAAAATAATTTTTTTGATGCATCACTGTTGATCAAAAACCCTTATCTAATGTAGGGAATGGTGAGTATAGGTATACTAACTAGCCTTCTATTCCATTCTTTTAAATTCAATTCACATTCATTGGTCTAAATGAACTTGAATACTTTTTCAATGAACATAAGTAATGGATTTAATAGAGTCAAGAAATTTCTCATAAAATGTTGATAATATCCACCCAATCTATGAAAACAATAGATCTTAGTCACAATGGTTGTTTTCTTCTATTACTTAATAACCTTCGTCATTGAGGTTTGTAATTATATAGCCTCAATTATAATGACAAGATGAAAAAATGATATATTATGTAGACTAATTATCACTTGATAAATTTTTAAAATAGATTCTCTTTTCTCATGGTCTTAAACATAATACTTAAATGGTCTTAATACTCATAATGTATCTTATAATATATAACATTATCATTTACAGAGATGAAAAAAATAGATCAAGGTAATATTTGAAGACTTTATTTATTATATATATGAAGATAGTAGGGGAATTGGTAAGTCTAAATGGAATAACAATAAATTCATTGTGTCCGTACCTCATATAGAAGAAATTCATTTGTATATCATCTCTTTTAACCCTCAACTGATGATATCCAAATTAGAGGACAACATTTGAAAAGTTTTAAGGTTGATAAAGTAGATCAAAAAAATTATCAATATAGGATAGATGATAATTATTCATAATCATGATCTTATTACATTCCTCATAATAAATGTAGAGATTCATGGACCCGTTATTCTTCTTAAAAAAAGAAAAAGTTTAACCTGCGTTGAAGAAATTGCCTAAATACATCCCTTATCTACATTCTCCTAGAGTTCATTCTTTAGTTATTGCTACTCAATAATGGTCTTTTTATATGGATTATTTGAAATATTCATAACACAACATTTGATTTCTATTGAAAAATAAACATCATGTTTTGGCGAAAGGCAAGAAAAATCTTCATGAAATACATTATAATATTAAAAAAATAATATATTCAATGTTTAGTTTCTCTCAAACCATTTGAGATAAATATACCTCATGTATATTTAATAAGGCCCATATAATGGATGTTATTACCATTGTAAGTTCACGTTAACATTCAAAATGATAGATAAACACATACTGATTGGAAAAAAAACCATGAATTCACCTATATTGGAATTGATATGGGATATATATAGAGAGATTTCATTCATTACCAAAATGACATTGATATCAATAATAAGAATATTAATAATATTTGTAGGAATCACATTCACAGAAAATTATAGTGGATATGAGTAATAGACTGGAGAGTAAATTACCATTCAATAAATACTTTTCACCATTAAATCAGTATATAACCATTGAGGAGGTGACATAATACCCTAAGAAAATTCTCCAAATATAAAGGTCTTGGTAGAACCAAAATAAAATAAGAAATTTGTTGTTATAGAGTGAATGATAAGTGTACCTATTAGCACATCGTTTTTCTTGAACCACTTCAATATATGTGATTTTATAGTATTTCCCTTTTTTCATTGGATTAGGATAATGATGAGGCATATTATCCTATTTAACACTTAAATTAAGTCATTTATTGACATGTTTCTCAAAATATTTCATCTTAAACTTTTAATTTCATTAAACTAAACCTTCTCCACCTATGTTTTTATGTATTTCCTTTTCATATTTCTTCATTAATTGTGTTCTTGATGCCTAAATCTCCCACATGTAAAGAATCATCTTATACTTTTGTGACATTTTCCAATATGATTACATTTGGTATGTAGATAGTTTAATGTTATTTTATTCTTGTGATCTACTATTTTGTTTCCCTTATAACACCATCAATATTTCTTATCATCAAAATCATGAGAATTTTTAGAGATTATAGCTTCCATTTACACCATGATAGCACATCTAATAATTTATTCATATTGACCAAAATATATTATGGATAATTAATTTTGGAGACTTGGTTTTAAGATAATAAATAACCAATATATTTTACTTCCAATTATGATTATAAAACTAAAAGATTAATCTGCAAGCCATCTAAATTTTACCTGATAGGTAATGATAGTTTTATCATCATTATGATTATTACAGAGAAAGTCCATAACTATTTTAGTAATAAGGGTTTGAGGAAAATACTTATTGATAAATATCCTTTTAATATCCTTCAATTACAGGGTGTATATTTCTTCCCCAATCATCATGATCATTATGATATTAGAGAATTTATTAGCCACACCTTCTAAGAGTAAACGTAATAATGTTTTCATGATTCAAACATGAGAGAATGAAAAATAAATTTTCCATTACATTGATCCATTATTTATAAATTATTGGATCGAGGATCCAGAATAGTGGGTCGATATTTCCCCATAAAAGACTCAATGAAATATTTTTCCTTCTCTGGTAGGTTCAGAAGAACAATGTAGTTCACATTGGTAATAACCGCATATAATTACATATATCTTTATTAAATAAAAAATATATATAATAACGTGTTTCAAAAAATATACATAACTATAAAAAATCCATGATTTATTTCGATCATTGAATACTACCATTAAAATGTTGTTGTTACATTTTATTGTATAAATTGAATTTTCCCTATTGAAAAATTATCAATGTCGGATGAAATGGTATTTAGAACTAGAATTCCTCCATACGATGCCCATTTTTTGAGACAAAAAAGGAGGTATATTCTCTATATATTTCCCTAGACCACAACTAAGTTGAACTAAAAAAATTACTATTTTAGTGAAATAACTTACGAGAGAAATTCACGTTCATTGAGATTTACCCCCAATCAATATTAGTTGAGCCGCCACCAAAAAGAGAAATGAAATCTTATATGATTCCTAGGCATTACCTAAATATCACAAGAAGTTATGTAAGTATATATTACTATTATATCTATATGTAATAATATATTTAAATGTATTGATATATTGTAAATGTTACTGCTTATCATAAAATCATTTTTTCTTAATTCAACTTATGCTTAAAAAATGATATCTTAAAAAATTTGTGTTTTATTTTAAGGAACAATATTTATTAATATTTTATAATTTTATTATATAATGAATAAATCAATAATTAACATTCAAAAAATTATTAATCTATTTTAAAAGGAATACTTAATATACAAAAATTTGTTTTCCTATAAAATATATTTTTACAATATTTTAGGTTTAAAAATAAAATTTGAATAAATAAAATTTAGAATTTTTATTTGGTAAAATATACATTTTTTTTATTTTCAATAATAATATTATCTCAAGATTTAATTTTTCATATTATTCAAAAATAATTAATTTTATGTTGAATAGGGAAAATATCAATTTTACTAATATTGTACCTTTTATGAAATTAAGGAATTGAAATTTTGTAAATCAATTTTTCAGTACAAAAAAAATATTTTATAAATTTAAACAAAGTATTTTAAAAATATATGTTGATAAATAAAACACACACTTATCATTTTAGAAGATTTATTTAATGTTTTAACAAAAACTATTTTCTTAATTTTCTTTTAATAAATTTTTAACATGATAAAATTAGACTTAAAAAATATTTTAATGTTTATTAAATATTATTTTAACAATAAGAAACAATTTTATATCAATTGAATCAATTATATTGATAATTTTATCACAAACACAAATCTTATGCTTAAAATACAATTTTTTTTCTAAACATGGGGTTTTATGTGTTATATGGGAAAATACTAAAATTAATTTTTATAAATCATGGAAATTTTATTTCATAAAAGTATTTCCATATTTTAACATCGAATTTTTAAATTATAAAATAAAATAAATTTTAATTTTTTCCATTAAAATTAGTTTTAACTGGTGAAAGTGGAGTTACCATGGTAGTGGAAAATTAGTGTAAAAAAGTTATATCATAGTGAAAATACTAAAAAATTGTGAGAGATGTGTTTAATATTCTATAGTGCAGGGAAGATCAATATTATCTATATCCCCACATTATTTTTTGACATTTTCAACCCTTTTTCCATGAATAGAGTGATATCATTGAGAAATAATGAATTTTTACATTATTTCCCTTTTCTTAACTTATAAATAGAGACCACCAACTCCCCAAATCGTCAACCATTCCAAATATCTGAACTAGAATAACTAAATAAACACCCTATTTCCACAAATATATTACCATAGTTTATTTAAACCATAAAAACATGTTATTCAAAGCCACAATTTTATTAGAACCATGTAAATACACTAAGATCCATCATCTCCTATTCACATAGTTCTATTATACTTTTCGTGTAGTTCCCATCTCCTCTTTAGTTCCCTTATCCTCTTTATATGGTTCCATTATTCATGATTTATCCCCATACTTTTTGTATCATCCTTCGGTGATTTTCCTCCTTTGATACAACCAACCCACCTCCTAACTCTGGTAATATCCCCACTATGATGTTGTTCCAACATAGGAAGCCCAACTCCTACCTTTAACGATATTCCTCTTTAGATGCGGATTTGAACCATCTATCCAACCTCCCAACCAATGCTACTCAAACATGACTATGACACATCTCCAAAGTAGCCTTCACATCTCCCAAAAAATGCGTTTTTGATGCGGTCACTCCACCTCCCGTATCTCTTTCCACACCAGTCAACCTTACTAGCTTCACTCTCTTATCTACAACACAAATGATATCCTCTCCCACTCCTTTGATGGATATCTCATCATATTTTATCATGATAATCACCTTACCTCCATAAAACTTTTATGATTTCTAGCCATGGTACCCAAAATTCTTTAGTTTCTCTCTCTGATCTATAATTCTAGTGTTGTTGACTCCTAATCTAATCCCAATATACCTACTTAGTGTTACTCATTTGAATCAATTACTCTTCCAATATAATTACATTAAACCCCAATTTAAAAATTATATTACTATAAACTTTATTTATATTAAACTCTCTAAATTTTAGTGGTTTACATCATTTTTCAATTTGAGATAAAAGGCCTCCATCACTGTTAAATAAAAACCTTCTTAGTTTCTATCCCAATCCCTTATTCTGAAAGAAAAATAATTTTTCCCTTTATATAGAAGTGTTTCCCCCCTCATAACTATTCTATTTCAATGATTCAATATACTAATATTTTTATATATACTACACAATTTTTCTTTTTTAAGGTGTTTATAGCAGTTACTATATTCGTCTTACAGTGTGGGTATTCTGACCCCCTTTCACTATGAATATTTTTAATGTTTATTATGTATAATGTATTTAGTATACTAACATTCTTTATATATATAATACACTCAATATTTTAATATTATTTTCCATTTTTTTCAAAATAGTATTTCATCTTTTCCTTGATGGTAATATTTATATATTATAATTCAATGTTGATCCATTCAGTCATGTTTTACTTCACTGTACTTTTTTTTATATAATTGATTCTTTTTATAATTATATATTAGTAAAAAACTGTGCACAATATTCCTAAATATATATAAAATATAACTGAAAATTCTTTACATCTCTAAAATTATAATTCTACATGCATTCAATCTATATTTATTTCAAAATTCATTTTTAATAATATACCTCTTTATGTGTAATATAATGTTTTAAAATGAAAATTAAATTAGAGAATAATTAAATTCCACTTCAAGTTGTTTTCCTATTAATCACTACTATTACATTTCTAAAATACATTAACATAAAAATCATTTAGAAAATTTTAATTTCCAAATTTAACTCCAACATAACATCAATAGAAAATTTATCATTTAATACATCTAAATAAAATTATATATACTAATAAATATTCATTATTATGTTATAATCTAATGTCAATTCATGATTTTTTATCTATAATTCAATGATATTTATTTTCGGTTCTTAGAGATTAGTTTTTTATTCATCATTCATTAATTAGTGATGCATTTTAAACTATATATTTTATTTTTATAACCATTTTTTAATGTTCACCCTTTAGTGGAAAAACCAATTCATGGAAGAAAAAAGCTTAAAAATAGTTTGTACCAACTCTTTATGGAGTGATTGCTTGTATGAATTAATGGGTCTCTATTATCAATCATTATGATCTAGGTAGTTTCCATTATCTAATCAAGACATGTTTCTTTCTATAATTCGCATTATATTTTATCTTTCCCATTATTATACAATTTATTTATATTTATTTAAAATTGTTTATAGGTGGAAGACCAAAATTTGGGATATCATATTAGGGTGTGTTATTGAGGTAAATTAGCATAAATAAATTGAGTTTATGGTGATTTATATGATTGTGATCAATTTATATTTAATTATTTTTAAATCACTACATATTGAACCTGTTTGACTTTATATTCTCAAATGGGATGGATAGTTTTGAGTGATAATGTTCTTATGATTAATTATTGTGAACTAATAAATAATATTAATTTGTAGGTCACTCTAATGTGATAGAGGGTGGGGATTGTTTTCATCTAAGACATGGTTTTGTGATATCCAATTAAATAATGTTATATTTATTTTTGTTTTCCTAAATTTTCCACTTTTTCTAGTTTTTTTAGTTTTATTACTTATATTTTTAAATAGTAAATGAAAGCATCAAATCAAACCATTATGAAGATGTTATAATGTGTTTTTGTACACCAGAGAAGAATCATTTTATGTAATTTTCCTCCCACTCAATTTTATTTTATTTTATTAAAAATAGGAATCCTTTAATAAAAAACATTGAATTCATATTTTTCATTTATATATACGTAGATATTGGGTATCTAATTAACTTATGTATGTAATTTTGTGTTTAATTTTGATTTGATGAATCGATTAATTTTTTTATATAATATCCATATAAATTATTTATTTTAGGACTGAAAATAATAAATTTTCAATTTATATTTGTATTCCATTATGAATTTATTACTATAATATTACACATGTCTAAATTTATGAAATATTCCTATTTACCATATGGGTTGGTTAATATAGTATTATCATGCATATTCAATAATTAATATAAAATTATATATATATTTTTTCCAATTTTCCATATTCAATTTTGTATTATATATATGTTAGTTAGTTTCTATGATTTTTATAAAATGTAATTATGAAATTGTTTGAATCATTAATTCACTTAAAACATTAATTTCATTTTTTTCATAGAATTTTATGTTTCTGAAATTCATATAAATAAATTAAAATTTAATTTTATGTTATTTTATTATACCATCCTGAGGATCTCTTGAGGATCTACTACCTTGTTGATATTATCATGGATCCTGAGGTTATCATATGTGTCATTTATTTAAGTCAGCAAGCCTCAACCCCTTCCTGTTGATTCACTATAACATCCAAATATATTGTTTCATTTTTATCATGTCCCATTATATTTAAATTTTTATATATGGGCTAAATATAAAATACTTCTTAAATATAGTTTTTATTGATGGGATTATATAATTTTTAAGTTCCTTTCAAAATTACCACTTGTAGGTAAACCCGATTTAAGGGAACATTCTTATTTGTTGTCACATGTCCCAAATCACCCCTTAAAATGTATTTAAACATTTAATATATTATTAAAAACATCATTATTATATATATACCCCTCTTGTTTTGATTCATATTTTATATAAAATAATAATATCATTTCTTCTTTATATAAAATCATTACTTATTTAATAAATCATCACCCAAGTGGTTCATTTTTATTCATTCTTATCCAAAATCCTTCTAATGCTTTGTCTAGATTGGATATCCATGATCAAGAACTATGTTTCCTTTTAAATTATGAATGTTCAAAATTATTTAATTCCATATTCTCTTTGTATTCCTTAGGTGTTTTCCTTGGGTTATACCATAAATAAAAATATTAAACCCACTTCTTTATCTTGGGTTTGATCATTCTTAATATTTACATTTGATTTGTTTTCATCAAATCTCACAAATATATTTTATTTTCATTTATGTGAGGGGTGGTCATGGGATTATATATATCAACAATGAATTAGGTAAATCTTTATACCTCATGATATGTTATTTAAGGGATTAGGGAGTGAACCAAATCCACCATGTTTAATTTTACATTTTATAAATTTGGCCTTGGGAGTAAACCTTGATTTATTTTTATTATGTCATATATTATGTTATTTCGATATATTATATGGTTCAATGATCTTATGTATTCATTTAATAATTCCATGTTTTATTCTTATTATCTTTCAATTTATCATATCATTTTATGCCTTTTGACTCTCATTTAATGCTTTATTTCCACATTTATTCTTGTATGGGGATTTTTATCTCACCATTTCATTTATGATTTTTCCCAGGGGTATCCTATGTAGCTTTAGAATATCTATGGGAGTTAGGAACACAATTTAGTGTTTTAAATAAATATAATTTTTTTATATTTATGATGTTGTATTTGTATGTAAAATATTCCAAAAGACACTAGAACTCTGGTTCCTCAACTTGTATTTATGAGAAAAGTATGTTAACAATAAAGTTATTAAGTGTTTGTAAGGATTAATTATCTATAGTTGGTATCTAAGTAAGGTATAGTTATTTTTGGAATATTAGGATGACATAACATCAGTGATCACCCTATGGATATTTCTAATGGATATGCGTAATTATAGGAGAACAACATAAAATTTTGGAAAAGTGGTGATTGTGTGTTCTTCATTACACTAACATCACTATATGGATACTAAATACAGGCTCTGGAATAGTTTTACATCATGGTAATAAACTTTAATAGGAAGTGTTGGTATGAAATCATCTATGACTAGTTGCACGAAAAAGAGGTCTAATGTTACACCTAGATTGATACCCCATGGGTATATGATATTGATGATAATATAGTCTTTATAAACTGAAATGAATGATTGATATTGTAGTTAATTTGAGGTAAAAGGTTGATAAGTATAAGATAACCCAATATAATGTTTCCTAAGATAATCTATGATTGATATATGTTAAACTAAATGAATTATTGACTAATATGATGATATAAAAGGGTATAAGATTTAATTTTTGAATCCCGTTTATGTTATTGATTATGATAATTACACAATTATGTGAAATATTTGTCACTAATGTTAATCCTTTTGGTATTGTAAGTGGAAATAATTAGGAGGAACCATGGGTGTGGAGGACAATGTGATGGTTACCTCAATAAGCAACCCATTAAAATAAGAGATGGAGTGAGAAACCTTGTGATTATTCCAAACAAACTATGATAAAATATGATTAATAATATAATCATAGTTTTAATACTTAGTGCACTAAATAAGATAAGTATAGAGGCTCATAAAAACTCAAAAACCAAAAAATGGAAGAATCACTAAGGGAATTTCTCCAAGGGGACTGAGAATTTTGTTACATATTGAAGAGGGGGTCATTGAGAATCAAGCCATTATAGTAATATGAAGAGGATAGTTAACATAATGGGAGTGTAAATTAGGAATCCAAATGAAAAAAATGTTTCACCATCTTAATTTGTGGAAACATTGACATTACCTAAATCAATATTAAAAATCCATGTATGATAAAAATGATAATCATGGACATCCACCAAAACCAAGTGAAATAGGTGGATCCTTTTTAATGGCTACAAATTAGGTGGATTGTAATACATAAATTCTCTAGTTTAGAATTGAGAATATGTGATATTTATTATAGACACTCTAATTTTCCAAGATTTTTTTCTCAAAATATACCTCTTAGATGTTTAATATAACAAAAAAATATTGTTATATTATGGTTAAATTTTGAAATTTAACTTTATGCGAATAAAAATCATAACAAGGTTCAATTATATGGGTTAGAATTAATTATAGTACTATATTAACTGTTTAAACATAGACTACCTATTAATATATCATTATTAAATTACCCAAAAAATACCCAATATTAGAAAAATGGATGGGGGTAAAGACAATAACCAGCAGTTGTCATAGAGAGATCTAAACATCACTACAACAATATGTGAAAAAAATACTTTATCTTTAGTATCATCCGTCAATGCACCACCACTATGTTTTGTACCTAATATTTATTGAGAGGTTAAAATTTCCATGAGAATGGTGGGTGTAGAATACATCCCTCTACTTCTGTTTATAGTGAAATGGAGCATAGTTGTTATGATAAAGTGGGAGGTAGCCTAGTGACAATGAGGCTAGGAGTTATTTGATAATCAAATTCGATGCCCCAAATCATACGATCCCATATAGTGTGTAAAATAATTTTTTTGGGTCCTGGAAGGACTTGTTAAGAAACATGAAGAGACACCCAATGTGAACATGGCATGGCATCTATCCCCCACCAACCATTGGTCTGGAGGGCTTCACAAAGTTGGAAACATAGAGACTGGTGAAATAAGAAGGTGAAGAGATGGGTTGTTAAATATTGAGGCAATTAAAGAGATGAGGTATGAGATAGAGAGGGTTAAATATGGAATTGTACAGGTGGATACTTTGGAAACGGATGGGAAATCTAAAAACATGGACCTCAATGAGCCTTATGAGAAGGGGAATTATTCATCAACTTCATCCTTCAACCCCAACATTCTACTAGAACCTCAAAGTTGATGTACATGAGGGATGTGTTATTGGTGTGTGTTGTGTATCTATTATGAAAATAGGTAATCACATTTTATACCTCAGATCAATTCATGATACTCTATCATTTCAAGTCAGAAAATAAACTCATGGGGAAAATATGTCTTATCACTAACTCCTGAGATATATTTAACTCAAATAGTTAGAAAGAAACAAAATATATATTATGATTATTATAAGTGAATATCCTTGATTTTTACCACTTTTTAAAGTTAAATCTTTTTCAATATTATAGAAAAATTTAATTAACTTCATTAGTTAGTAATAATTTAAATTGCAAGGATGCAGTTCATTTAAGGGGTGAGAATGTAATGACTCAATATTTTTCTGTATATACTATTTAAATAAAAAAAATATATAATAGAGATTATCACAAAGTATAACATACATAAATGAAGAAAAATGATATATTTTTAATACAGAATATGGCCGTTAAAATTTAGTCATTAATAATATATTATAAAAGGAAGTAAACCTATTTCAAAATCAATAATGGAAGTAAGAAGAAATTGAATCCTAGAGTAGAAGTCCTTGATACAAAGAAAATTTTTCTAAGATCCCAAACGAGGTATATTATCAAGGGTTTTCTTAGACCAATTCCATGATGAACTTGATCAATTTATGTTTGTAAAAATCTATATACGAGAAATGTTTATGCTTGTGGTGATTACCACAAGATGTATTTTAGCCTAATCACCACTCAAAACTATAATAAAAATATTTTTTTGATACATAGGTCTTACATTAAGATCATAAGATGATATAAATGTGGAAATTTAGATTATATCAACATGTAAAAAAATATTTATAGGTGTATTTTTATATCATAAATGAATAGGCTTTTCAAATTTTTTCCCTCAATTCACTTTATGCTAAAAAAATTAATTTTACAAATATAGTTGTTTTATTAAAAGGAAATAACTTTATTATTATTGAATAATAATGAGATATACTTATTTCACTAGTAGTTTTTATACAATAGACCAATTAATAATTTATAGAAAAATATATTTAATATACCAGAAGACATTCTCTTATAAAAATAGATTTTTACTTTATTATATGTATTAAATTAATAATTTAATTTATAATTTTTATAATTTTTATTTGGAAGAATTATAATAATTTTTTGATTTATAATAACTATATTATCTTAATAGGATTTTTTTAAATTTTCATAAAAAATTAATTTTTAGGTTAGTAGTTTGGAATACAACTATTACTAATACTGTAAATTTTTGGAAATTAATGGTATGGATGTTTTCGAAACCATTATTAAAATTAAAAATTTATTTTATAAATTTATCATAATTAATTTAAAATACTATTTTGATAATTAAAACTCAAATTTAATATTTTAGAAAATTTTTATTATATGTTTTAACAAAATTTGTTTTTCATCTCATTCTTTTAACAAAATGTTCACATAGTAGAATCAATTTTTAAACATATTTTTTTAATTAAATATTATATGAATAATAATAAATTTTTTATATCAAAATAATCAATAAAATTGAATATTTTTTAAACAAAAATCTTATGCTTAAAATTATTATTTTTTAAATGGGGTTTTATGTGTTTTATACGCTGATAGAAAAATTATTTCTATAAATAATTTAAATTTTATATTATAAAATTATTTACATATTTCTAATATTGATTTTAAAATTACTAAATAATTTCAATTTTAATTTTGGCCCCTATTTTTTTTCCATGTGTGAAAGTGGAGTTCCCAATGTAAGGGAAAATTATGGTAAAAGGAATTTAACATTTTGAATAAGGTTAAAACATGAGATTTTTTGACATTGAATGGAGGAGGGAGGATCAAAATTATCCCATTCCCTAAACCATTAATAAAAATTTTTAGATCTTTTTTAACTGAATAATGCAGTGATATTATTGAGAAATAATGATTTTTTACAATAATGACCATTTTTTCACTTATAGAAGGAAACAAACTCCTATTCATTTATCAATACATTACAAAGCGTTGGATTAAAAAAATCAATCCAAGTATCCCCCCAACACCCTCCTCATTCCTTTAAGGTATTGGGCTCACCAAAAGATCAAGCTAAGAAACCTTAAGGTGTTACCCAACAGGGAACTTCCAAGGGAGAGGTAATACTATCCACCCTACTTCTCTAGTTCTTCACTTATACTCCCCTAAAATAAAATATATCCATAATTTTATGACAAAACTAATATTATTAATTTTTAATAAAAATAGAATATCAGTTTTTTACTTTCTTGAAAAATCATTAAGAAAAAGGAAAATGTCATCTTTTGTGTGTGCAGACAACCACCGCCATGAATGACGTTTCATTCTTCCATCACCACCTTAAATGGAAGGTTAAAAAAGGTTATTTATTAAACTAATATGATATTTTTACACCATTAATATTCTATAATTTTAATATTGGTTGTTCTATATGTGTGATTAAAAAGACATTTCCGTAGAAACATTATCCACCTTAAATGGACTTATCAAGTTACCTTAATTAATTTGGATATATTTTTTGGATAACCTTTGAAATTGAAAAATAGTTGTTCTAATGTAACAATAAAAAACATAAAACTGCATTATAATAGAGATTATGAAGTTATGATACAATTTTTTTTACCATGGTCAACAAATTTAAAGTGTTATAGAGAAATTTATCGAACAACCAAAAGTAACCTACATAAACAGAAACATTATTGAAAATAAATTAAATAACATAATAAATATAACATAGAAAACTAAATATAAATCAATAAGGCTTCTGGGTATAAATATAATAAAAATCATTTAATTATTAATGAATTTTAGTTCTTTTTTCCTAGGTATTTTAAACAAGAGTTAAGGGCTACATCTCAAAATTTCCTTCATTGGGTCATATTTCTTTAAAGCACCTAATTTAATTTAAATGGGTTTTATACTACCAAATAGATATATAATATCATGAACTATTTATATTCATGGTATTTTAACTTCAAATTTATGATTTATCTTTTTCAAGGGATTTTTATTAGAATCCATCTTATATTTGTAAGGGTTTTTATATCAATAACCCTTTATTGTGACATGCTTTGATATTATATACGAATATTCATTTTTATGTTGTCAATACTACCCCCATTACTTATAATATCATAAATTATTTTTTAACTTGCAAAAATTAATTGAATTCATGGTCTTCCCTATTGTGGGATATGACTGATGTCTTTTCTAAAATATGAGGGTCCATTGTAACTAAATTTAATTTATTGTGTTGTAATATTTCCTCATCAGTCTCATATTTCGTTTAACTTGGTCAATATTATAAAATCTCTATTTGGAGGTGGTTTAAAACGCTAAAATATGGTTCAATGAGGGTTTCAAAAAACCACTGCTAATGTATGTTTTAACAGCCAACATGTGTCAGTTCTTTCCATTTATTAGTGGTTTCTAGTAAGTGCTGCGGAAAATATATTTGGTGGTAGTTTTCTTCATTTTATATGTGATTTTTTCGGCAAAACAAATGATGAATATTAAATAGTGGTTCAAACATCCAATAAACCCTAATTTTCTTTTACCACAAAACCACCACTATAATGAAGAAAAAAATCACTAAATAATAGTGTGAAATATTTAGTTGTAGTTTTAACTATCAACCAATAAAAAAATTATCATATAGCAGCAGTTTAAACCGTTGTGAAAAAATGACATATTTAATGGTGGCTTAAACCATAAATATATGATGATGAGAAAAAAACCACCTATTGAATCTATAACCCTAGAATAACCCAAGGAAAAAAACAATGAATATACCAAAACATTCTACCATATAGTAATACCAAAATGTATATATCTTATAATCAGAGTACAAAACAATCAATAACATAATTCCCTAATAAATGATACAAAACATATGGAAACATGGTTATACAAAACATACATAGGTTACCCACAATCCCAATCCAATATAAAATATAAGAAAAAGATAATAAAATACCAAAATTGGACCTACTGAAATCCTCAAGAGACATTACCATGCCTCTAACTACCTATCAAAATTCCCTATTCCAATTAACTACACATCCCAGGCTCTAAAAATAAAAAATAAAAATAAGGTATGTATAAAAACTATGGTTCTTGTGAAGGGTGTGAGGGAAAGGGAAACTATTATACCATATCATACAAACATTGAAATCATGCAAAAATATCATCATCGCCTCACCCTGTGCCATCATAGTCATAACTTGGTGCATATATGAATACTCAGGGTGGGCATCGTGTAAGTCTTTGACTCACTACATAAAAAATCATGATAAAAACATACATTTGATTCTTAACCCACTAACCCATTAATCAAGGTATTTTCCTTCATCCATGAATCTCTTTATACCATGACCGAACCCTCTCACTCAGTATGGTCCACTATCACAACCCAATATTACTCAAGAAATGTTCCAATATCCCATTTCAAGACTACTCAGTTAAAGGTACTGCTTCATGAACATAAAGAATCCATCACACCCATGGTAGTTTAGGTAGATCTATCTCACTCATAGTTAGTCTAGTCCTCAGGTTCCTCTCCCCCACCAAGTGTATCACCTATCATAAGCCCATAAAATCACACACATGAAATAAAAAATATGGAACGAATCCTATCACATAGCTCACCAAAAAATCCCATGGCACTTGTCACTTTAGACCCAACACCTCATCTCAAAGCATGTATTTCCAGTCAGGACACTGACTAGATCCCAAATACCCATCATGATATAAGATCATTGATATGACCTCATACCTATCACCAATCAGTCACACCAATACCAACAATCTCCCCTGACCGAAACCTCATGTCCTAGTCCAACTATACAAAATCCCTTATCTCTAATGTTTCTACTATCTAGGTATGATCCCAACCTATAATTCTCAACACCTTATGGAAAAACGATTCCATGTTTCGAAAAACACCCATGACCTGCACCTGGGTGCCATTTTATATATCTTAATGATGATATTTTAGTCATCCACTAGGTTAGAACCCTTCTCAATCACACATCATCTCATCCTAAAGGAATCATCCCACTCATAGTGCTTATTAAGACTCAAACCACACTTATGAGGGTGTTTCACATGGATCATGATCAATATGGTGGTCTCACCCATTTTTAACCTGGTCTTAATCTTCTCGTACATGTTAAACTATCCTTAGGGAAACCAACCAAAGATACACACATCAATTCATATATCTAGATACCACTCTACATCTCCTTTCAACTTAAATATTACCCTATAACAATGGGGAAATGGTCACCAGACAATACTAATTATCTATAGTGCTAAAGATAACTTAATATGAGCTTAAGAGTCCCACAATAGTCTTATATATTTCTATATAGATTTTTTAGAACATATTCATCTACACAGTCCCCTGAAACAAAAATAAAGGAAAGTAATCATATATAATCATGTATATTAATTTAGACAAACCATAACATCAAAGAATATAGTTATACCAAAAAACATGATATAAATGGTTTTAGCCTCTTCAAACATGGGAAATCATGAAAATGTGACAAGAATAATCTGTGACACAAATGATAAATTAATAAACCTTGTCTTTCCCTATTATTCCAAGAGATCAGGGAGACCACTAATCATTTCTCGATGATGAACTCTACTCATCACCCTTTCCAACTCTGTGTCTAGATCCTATTATCAGGACCTGTAAGATAATTATATTGAAAATTAAATAGTGTTGTATATTTATATTTAATATTTAAACTAATAATATTTTGTAAACTAAATGATTTTTAAGATGTGTGGTCTCCTGCTCAACACCATTCAACAATTCAATATCACCGTGGATAGATCCAGTCATCTTCTGATATAAATCAACAAATTCGTTCTACAAAGTAGATATTGGAGCCCCTACTCTTGAATAGTGATTTTCAAAGAAACAAACTCTATCTAATCATCTCAGGACAGGGAGTGAATACAAATAGGAGTAGATACAGCTACAATCTTTGATGGTCTTCTAAATAACTCATATTGTAATGGTCCCAAACCCACCCTACACACTCTAATTGGAAGCTCCATCCTATGGACAATACCAACTATGTTATCCTAGGAGAGTAATAAGTACTACACATGATTGGAATTTCATAGTTATTTAATTTATACCTAGAATATTTGAAGCAATATATATTAACATAGTGACAACCGATAATAAGCTATTATAATCAATAATATAATTCATACCCCTGATTCTATGACTTGCTCATTAACATAACTCCCATCAGTTTTTTTAAGAACATCCAACCACAGTTCTGTTCGAGAGACCTGGTACCCTATATTATGTGACTACATTAAACAAAGAAAAATCAAGAATTTAATATATGGAATAGATAATATTTTCTTATAAATATTTATACTAATGATAATATTACTAGTGTCGATCAGTTTCTGGAAAAAACCTTCGTCCCCATAATTTGAGGAATGATTTTCTTAGCTCGACTCGATACATTCTTCCTTGAAACATCATTAAATTAATAACTTGTAATTTAATAGTAATGTATGCAATGCCATCTTTTTTTAATAATAATACAAAAATGTAAAATAATATTTATATAATAATACATATTTAAATACCACATGCTTCTCATCATTATGGTTATCAACAAAAACATTCCATTTCTCTTTAGGTACCCCATTGGGTACCTTATCATACCATTTTTGGGTGATCAAATAAGTATCATTGAATTCATTACATAATATCCATTTAAATTCTTTCCATTTCTTATCCAAAATTTTCAATGTCCACTTTCATGATATAATATATTCTATGGGAAAATTAAAAAACATCCATAGAAAGAGGTTAATTTTGAAAATATTATAAGTTTTTAACATAATGACATTAAATTTCACCATAATATATTAAAATTACCTTTACCTAAAAATCCAAAACATCATTTTTCAAAGATTAAGACATATGCCTCCAATAAGCATACATAATCGAAAGGGTAACTGGATCCACCACCAGCTGGACTAAAATATGGCCAAATAATCCCTCGATGTCATCAATGAGGAGCCCATATATGTCAAATGGGACAACTATCTTTAGTTTTTTTATATTACAGATATATTAAATTTTCATATTTTTCTTTGTTGTATCATTGTTTCCATCATTTAGGAAAAATTAGTTAGTAGTACAAAAAAAATTCAATAACTTTATTCATATTAAAATTTTTACCTATAACTATCACCCTGTAATATCCCCATGTAAAACTAGGATTGGCGACCTGCTCCATCACTACTAAGGCTACCGAATGGGGATGCAATGGATGAGCTACTGATGAGACACCGATAGAGGGTGTGAAAGAACATTTAGGGAAAAGTGGAGGGGTGGGGGTATCTCAGATGTTGTAGGGAGGGAAACATATGGATCATCATTTGTTAGTATGGTCACATGAACGTTAATTGAGAATCTAATGGCATCATTACAATTATTCCTTCTTGGTATTCAAATAATTTAGTCAAATAATACTAACTTCGTAACATATATTTCAAATGATTTATGTAGAAACAATAGAAATGATAACAGATTGACAATAATAAAAAAATATATTCATAACAATGAAAATGATTGACTGCAAAAATGACATAAGTGGTTGAAAAAAGAATTGATGAGTGCACATATAATCAATTTCTCCTTCAATCATGTCATTTTATGGCTCCATCAATACTTAATCTAATTCATCCACCCTTGTAAGACTAATATTTTCAATATCATGATGGAAAAATAAGTTCTCTTCTTACTGTTTATGAGATTTAATGTGAGTTGTAAAATATTATACTTCATCACCCATATCATAAAAGTATCTTTTTTTTACCTGAGAAACTACACTCCTACCTTCATCAAAGAAATCTTTGATATAATATACCATTTTCATTTGCAATTATTATATATATAGGTCATGTAATTCATGGTCACAAACATCTATCAAGTGAGAGAATTTTACATAAGTAAATTACAAGGGATGTATTTTAACACTCCTAATAATATCGAGAGAATTGCATTTGAATAATAAAACTAAAAACTGATCATGGTAGTTTAATTTTATAATATCAGTCAACATTTTATAGTATCTCACATTAAAAAAATATAAATACACCACTATTCTATGTATCTAACCCTCTTCCCGATTGATTGAATGAAATTTAAATCCATTCACATTCGAAGTGTCAATCTTTCTATCATGTTTTAGGGGACCTCAAGCAAGAAACTAAAAATATGCTAACAACTCAGATCAAGTATCAATATTCATGTTTTATAGATAGTAATATACATTATTCTATTAAAAAAATATATGTGTCAACCTTATATTCATATTGATTTCAACATTTATGAACTTACACATCGTACAAACGATTCTAAAAGATCTTTATTAACAGATTTAGTTATATATTTCTCATTTAATGTTCATCCTATCATTTTTATCTTTATTTGTATCCTCAACTCTTCAATAAATGGATCTATAATTTTACTCTTTAGAATCACAAAAATATATACCAATAATAATTCAATTTTTTTCAGTATAACATTTGACCTCATCACAACTAATGGGATAATAGTAGGACATATGTTTGATTTACCATGTACTTTAGGTCGAGTCAATGGGTTGTCAAAAAATCCAACTCTAATTAATCTTTCCTCAATATCATCGAAGTATTTATAAAAAAAATTTATGATACTTATCTTCCAAATATACTTCATAAATAGAGCCTTCATATTGAGCTTTATTTCACACATATGATTTCAATTTCCCAAGATATCTTTGAAATAAAATAATAAAAAATAATTGTGTATTTAATGAATTTACAAAAAATGTTTAATTAAATGAATAAATATAAATAAAGTACCAATCAATTTTAAACATCCATCTATAATTTACGGGGCCTCCTAATTTAGTTTCCTCAACCCAAGGCACATTTAAATGCATCACGATAGAAAAAGGTGATAGAGGAAAGATCATCACCATTTCACAAAGTGTCAGTACAAATCTCTCCTAAAATCTATCAAGATCAAATGGTTGTAGAGTTTTCTCACATATTTGTTTGAAGAAGGTTAATAATTGGAGTATAACAATAGTAACCTTTCCAGGTAATAATGTACACAATTCCAATAGTTGTAACTTTTGTAACAAAATATGCGAATTTTGACATTTCAATCCATGAAACCAATGACGATTTAAGTCAAAATACCTTGATATATTACTTGAATAACCATAACATACCTTTTCATGTTTCAACATTCAATGGAATGTATCATTATCCCTATTTTTGAATGAAAAAATTTCCAGAGCATACTTTCCATTCAAATTTATACAGAGATCATGATTTATGTTAATTGTTTGTAATTATTTCCATGTATTGAGATAGCCATTATATTTTCCATTCTCATTAAGAAATTTGAATATCAAAATTTTATAGACATTCTTCTTAATATTATTAGCATATATATTATGCTGCGAAAATTAAATTCCCAATATGGAAATTTGACTAATATACTTTTTTTCTTCCATATTCAAGTTCTGATTTCACTTGAAGATGAACTTAAAACTCATTTCCCACTATCCTTGAAATTTTTCACCTTTCCCAATTATATTTAAACATTTCCATGTTGTACTAATATTTCAAAAACTATTAAAACTTTAGATGTGGTCTACGATCAATAGAACCATTGAATTTTGACTTGTTCAACCCAAAATCTATGAGATGCATTGAGAAATAATTTATTACAAAAGAAGAACAATTTTTTACTATGAGGTACTGATTCATGATCCAAATCAATGTTAAAAACAGGACAAGATGATGTCATGTACATTTTCCAAGAGGATAAATTCCCATGTCTAGGTGTGTCACTAATGGCCCATATTATAGCAACTCTCATTTTGAACATTGTTCTAAAATATTCTTTATATGTCTCAATACTATTTCTCCAGAAATCCAATAATTATTCAATTAATGTCTAAATGTATACATCATTATCATTTCCAAGGATTTTTTTCTTGGAATAATCATCAAAATGATAAAAAATGTTTTTTACATACACATCCATCTATGAAAATTATTAGGGATAAAAACAACCATCCAAATGCTATAACCGGTGATCAAATTCCCAAATAGGTTGAACCCATTGGCATCTAATCCTAATTGAACTTCCTTGGATCAGATGATAAATCTACTTGTAGTGAATCAAATTTATTCCATTACTATGAATCTATTGGATGTCTCATTAACCCATCATTGTTTTTATCTATAGAATGACACTTCTTGTGTTTAGTGGTTCTTGATGACATGAATAATCATTACAATTGAGGATTTAAAATAAATTTATCAAAAACCTCAGAAGGTGGGTTTATTTTGTTTTTATTCATAGTAGTATGTTGATTTAGACTTCCAGCACCACCCATTTACTTTAATATAGAAGAATAACATTTTTTTCGACCCTACCTACTTGAATATTCTCTCCAATAAAGCATACAATAATCAGGACACACATGTATTTTTGTATAATTCAGACCAAAATTTTTAACAAATTTTTTCATATCATAAAAGAATTAGGGATATTTGAATTAGTAAATTAATCATGCAACAATTCCAATATCATGGATATCAGCTTATTTTTAATTCCACAAAGGCATTTTATTTATTAAAACTTCATCAAAAAAAATGTTTTAAATATTTCAGACATCCACTATAAAAATACTTATTTCCATCATCAACTAAACCATGAACCACATTTTTCTGCTCAATGATGTTTTATCTTATATTAGTATCTACATAATTAAGAGGAGGATCCATTTATATGCTACAATCTTGATATGTTTGTCCTATAGTCGCAAAAAATCACTTCTCAAGTTTTTATTTGTATCACCCTCAACTGGTTGCTCTGATATGTTCTGATATTCATATTGGTGTCCTGAAATTATGAATGCATCATTTATAAATTATTTCATTTCATTTTCCATTTTTGACAAAGTTGGGAGCTTATTCTGTCGATTAAAATCATTGGTCAAACATTCTGTGACATTCGATTCTCTATTCCAAATATAATAAATATACTGTGCAGGGAATTTCTTTAATATCAAGAATTCATAAAATTCACCTCTCTTCAACCATATTCTGAATTTACATTTAGGACATGTATATCTTATTCTCCAATAAATGGGTCGATTAGAAATTGGAAAATATAAAAAATACTCCAAAAACATAACATACTGAGGTGTGTTCCCCAGTATTGTGATCCAGATTTTATCCATATCAAAATTTTTATTTGATTTATTGAAATAATAAAAAAATAGTATGACTAAGTAAAAAAAGAGGTAAATTTAAGTGAATAATACAAAACCCATGTATTTATAAGAAGATTTTAATATATACAAAAAATTTAAACTAAAAAAGAAATCTATCATAGATAGTGTTATGTAAAATAAAATCCAATGAAAAATCATAAATAAATTAATTGAAAATATAAATCATTGGAGGATCACCCTAGGGTCACTAATTCTAGGTGATCCTCATAATTCTCTATCACCATAGTTGTGGATTTAGAGTTCTAACACATATATAGCTAGAGGGGGTGTCACCCAATTCTTCACTAGAATTTCTAGTGGTGATATAATATATTCTATTTATGTATGTCACATTATATTTTTCTTTATTTAAATATGGTATATATTAAACAAACTAGAGTTATTTAAAAATTTCTAAACAGATTCACTACATTTCAAGAGAGTGTATTTGATGATGTTTTATTTACGGTGAATAATTTGATATTGAATGCTTATTTTTATGTTTTAATAATAGAGGAGGATATAAACTCTAATTAGTCACCTATAATCTTGGATAAACCATTCCTAGAAATATAAAATGAAATAATAAACGTCCATGATGGTACAATAATAATGGAGTTTGGTTGAAATGTTTTCCAGTATAATATTTTTGATTCCATCATGTACTCATAACTAGAGAACTCAATTTTTTTACATTGTCACATTCTGATGAGTATAATACATGTGAATAATGTTGTTTGACATAATAAATTTATCCTTTGGGAAACAAAAAAAGGTCAGAAAATTTAATAAAAAACTGTTGGAAAAAACCTAAATATTCTATCCAAACATCTAAAGATGAAATAACTTTTGATTTAGTTAATGTATTTTACTATTTATTCAATGAAAATGTTTTATACTTAATCTATTTTATAAGAAGTGTAAACCTTTGAGTTAAGTAACCCAAATCTATTTTTATATTTAGTCCAGCCTCTAGTATTTAATTAAAACCCTTACATACTAATTTAACACATGTATTTATAATAGAGAGAAATAAGACACCAATTATAATTTCAAGAAAACTTTCTATTAATAAAGAACAATAAATGATAGATATTTTGAGAGAAAATGAACATGTTATAGGTTGTAATTAAAGAGAATTTCCAATAAAGTAGTGTAAATGTTCCTAATATGAGTTTAACAACAAAGAAAATCTCCTTCACTGGAGTGGATTATTCTTTTACGGAACTACTACCTAAAATGTCAAGTTATATTATTAAAAACATTCCTTATAATTATCTAAGAACCATAATAACACAATGACCATGAACTAAATAACATAATAACACTCAGGTTACGCCCCCATAACACATCAGGTGTAACTTCTAATTTCCAAAGGATGGTGTAAATAAAAGGTATTGAGAAATAAATATGTAATTAATGTCTTTAAATTTTTCTAGTGTCAACTAAAATATTAGAGGTTCATGAAAATATTTCAACATTACCTTATCAGAAGTAGGAATTACTAACACAAATAATCTAGTCTTTGGAAAGGGTACATGTCTATTGGGAAACATGGATGATAATAAATGAATATAACTATATGAACATGAAATTACATATGATCATCGTCAAAAATATCCATAAATTATATAATGTTCATGAAAGTAGGAAAATACCACTTATATACATGTTAGGAAAACCAAACACATACTAAATACCAAAAATAGAGGCGTAATGAGTGGTATATCTTGAATGAAAACATGTGGACAACCCCTGAATGTCTTATCCACTCATCAATTAAATGGTACAAATGATTCAAATAATTTTAAATACTCCAAATGGAACTAAAAATTTTATTCAACTCATTACCCTTACATGGATCATGTACGAGATGTTCTACATGCGTCCTAATTGATACACATGTAAGGTGTGAGCAATAACATACTCACTAGGTGATCAACACCCCATCCCTAGTAGCCTCTAATAATCCAATGCGTAGGAAACAGTAATAAAAATATATAGTAATAAGAGATATAACAACCAATATACTTTAAAAAGGTAATTTAATATAGATTTTAATGATAATGAAAAACCTAAAATATCAATAGGATCCATACTTGATTTACCTACTTCAGGACTAACTGAGGATCTGATATAACCAATATAAAAGAATTATGGTGAATCACTTATACCATTCAAGGGAAAATAAATCATATATATTATTTTTAGGTAAATATTGTATCATATACATTTAGGAATAAGGTAAGGGGTATACTATTTTCATGGATTAGTGATCCCATCACATACCATCAACCTACCCATCGATAAGGGGTATACCTAAGAAAAACATTATATATAATCATATAATATCTTTTTCTATCATGCATCATACTCTATTGATATCAAATTTAATAACAAGTATAACTTATATTACAATTTTGAGCATGTCATAAAAAAATCTAGATCATAACATATTTTATAACATGAAAATTATTCTAAATCATGTAGGGTGTCATCATTCCATAGAGAATACATCAATTATATTTTTTTATCAACATTAATTGATAATTTAACATGAAATTAAAATAACCTAATAAAGAAATAATCAATAGATTTGTAGTCTAGTCCGTCAACAAGATAAGCATAAACCATGGTAAGTAAAACAACCTCCAAATTTTGTAAAACAATTTGTAAAAAAATATATGAAAAAATATATATTTAAATTGTTTCTACTCATATAAATAATGTTTCTAGCCTAACCCTTTAATAATATGATAGGATGAAATGGTCCTCCTATCGAAATAAAAATATAATTCTACATTGAGGTCAATAAAATGATGTTAGGACATTAATAGTTCAATTTGATAAGTAAAATATTTTAAATTTTATGGTTTTATATCCCTTCCATAATGGAGAGAAATTTAGGTATGAGAAACAACAATATCACCATAGTTTCCCTTAACCTAAACCCCATGAACAGTTGGACTAGAATAAAAATGTGGAAATTGAAGAATTTTAAAATCCCTAAATTATTAAAAGAAGACATCACACCCAATACCATGAATAAAAAATAGAATAAACAAGGTTATAGGAATACCAAACCCCAAACATTACTAAGGAATAACTATAGTGAAGGTTTGGGCGAGAGTGGGACTGATGGCTTGAGCTCGGGATCAGGGAACTTGGGGGAGAAGGTGGACCGACAATGAGGATAGGGGTTCAGTAGAGTAGGGTGTGAAAGGAGATGACGTCTATGGATAAGGGGGATGGTGGTTAGTGGATAATGGGGCTGGTGGTGAGATGGATATGGTTTTATGGGGTTAGGGGAAGATGGAGTGGGGTGTTGGGTTTGGGTATTGGGTAGGGGAAGAAGTGTTGTGGGTAAAAAAAGACTTTGGGGGGGGGGGGGGGGTTAAAAAATCACTTCTATATTTTGATAATTTTTTAGTTGTGGTTTATTAAAATATCACTAAAAACCCAATAATAATTATTTATTTTGGTGGGGTGGGTATATTTTATTTTTATCACAGGAGATCACATTTGATTCAAATATTAATTACTGGTGAGTTCTGAGGTTTTTTTTGAAATGAAATAATGTTAAGATTAATCATAACCATTATCTCAAGTGAGAATCATAATTAACTTCTCATAGTTTCAAAATAACGTTTTTTTGTCTTATTTTATGATGTGGTATTCCAGAAATTAAATTTTCAAACATAAAAATAGGTATTCCATACCACCCTCATCACATGTTAGTTACACATTATCTATATTTTTATCCCATTTTATACAATATTATTTTCACGAAATTATAATATTTTTTCATATATGTCCATCACATATAATCCTAGTTAAATATCCTTTTCATTTAAAGGGTTATATATGTTTTAGTTCTCTTTGAAATCCACAGTTTTAAGTAAACCTGATTTAAGGTAAATTTCCAATTTATTGTATCATGTTAAGAATCTCCCCCAAAAAATGATTTTAGACCATGAATAAATTCAGAAATGAATTATAATTTTATGGTGAATCCTCTCAGTTCAAATTATGGTTTTATATAAAACAATATTTTCTTTCATTATTTAAAAATATTTCCATTTAGTTTGTAAAGTATCACCCAAGTTGTTCTTTTTTATACGTTCTTCTCTTAAATCATTCTCCTAAATTTTCAACATTGTAACTCCTCGATTAATACCTATGTTAATTTTTGCATAATGAAAGTTTGAAATGATTTAGATCCTTATTATCTATGAAATAATTAAGGTTTTTCCCTTCAGTTATACATTAAATAAAAATAATTAAACCCACTTCATTCTCATCAGTGTGATCATGCTTATGATTTATGTATGGTTTTTTTATTTATGTAGAATAGAAATGTTTGGTTTTTATTTATATGATGGGTAGGACTATAATTATATATCTATATATTTAATTTTTCAATGATTTATATCTCATTAAATTCTACGAAAGGTATTAGGGAGTGAACGCAATCCACAATGGGACATTGTCCACTATGTTAATTGGAATAGGGAGTGAACCCAATCCCCCATAGAATTTTGTACACATTATGATGGATGTTTTAGAAGGGACCCTTGACTAATGATTATGATGTCATTTCTTATGTTGTTTCCACATATTCCATTATTTTATGATTTTATACTTTCATTTCCTTATTCCATGTTTTCATTCTTTTGAGAATTCTCTATATGATATCATGGTATGCCTCCTGACATTCATTTCAATCTTTATTTATAACTTTATTCCCTTATTCGGATTTTAATATCACCCTTTTCCTTATGTATTCTGCTTAGGGTATCCTATGATGTTTTAGAAGATATATGGGTGTAAGTAAAACTATGTGGAGTTTTAAATAAAGATGATATATTTATATTTCTAATCTTACAAAGACACTAGAACTCTATATCCCAAGCTAGTATTTTTAGAAAAGCATGTTATGAATAATTAAATAATGTGTGTTTAAGGTTCATGTCACTATAATGTCATTATTAATTAATTAATATTTTTGGGAAATTATTTCTAATAGATTTTACTTTATAGGTCTCATTACATTTGGTTACTCATGAGGGTACTCAATGCATTTCCCTTAACATTTTTTACAAACATGAATCCTCATAGTTCCAACCATTAAATAAAATGAAAATAGTTAACATTTGTTTTTCAACAATAATAGTCAGAGTGAGTATTCATATAATCAAAAAATAAATCATGCGAAGTCATAGATTACAACAACTTCACTTTAACCTATACTAATTTAGGTCCATCTTATATCACTTTTGATTCAACTTAATATATTTTAGGTTTTATCCTCATATAATTCATAACATACTCTCTAAAAATAACTAAAAACTACAATCACACTAATTGAGGTGACTGTAGAGACCTAGTTTTTTCCATGTAAGCCTTCGAAATATTTCTAAATATATTTTTAAAGAGTTTGGAAGTAAGATGAAATGAAATTATAAGGCCTGGTGTGCCTAGAATTAATTTTATAAATATATTAAATTTATTTATATAGAACAAATGTAATTAATTGAAGATAATGTGATAACTCTTAAATGGTTGATCCAATCAGAAATCTGAGACAACTGTTGTTTTTGGAATGTGGTGTTTGACCTAGGACGACACAAAATGAGTTAACTGGGGATGTTCGGACCCCCACTCATTGGCAACATGTTTAAGTGATTTAATTCATTAATTTCATTTCTTTTTACCTAGTTAAGAGCTTATAAACAGTTCATTAGAGGGATTTGGATACATTTGGTCTCACAATTATTGGAATCCATCGAAAAAAGTTTTAATTATACCTTTGGATAATTCCTTTGACTAATTATGGAATGTTAGATCTAATTAGATGAAGATGCGGTGAATGCAATGTATACTTATCCCTTGTTGTCGAACGCGTTCTTTACCACCGATCAATCGAAACAATAAGTAGGACTCTTTGTTTGTGGTTTATCACCCTTATAATTAAATGATTGAGTAGATTCCTATTATTATTATTATCTACACCTTTAACAAACGTTATATGTTCCCAAGAGTGAAGAATTATATTTTTCCCTTGGTTTATATAACCCCAAGAGCACATTATTGATCATTGGCCAAAAATTATTGGACAACAATTGTAAAACCTTAGTTTTTGTGACTTTTTTAACCTTTTCATTGTTTTATTCACTATTTTAACATCGTGGTTCTTGGTTCAATAGTTTTCAAGTGTCCAGAGATTGATCAGGTGCTCGAATTTATGGCAGATTGAGAAATCGTCAATGGTTTTCTGAGCCAGGCGTAGATCTTAAAATAATGCAGGGTGAGAACAATCGATCCAGTGATTAATTTTTGACATTGTCATGATCAAAGATGTGGATACATAAATAATGAGGAATGAAAACCTCATTGATGACCAGAGACATTTTCAGGTGAATGATGGCCAATGAGTGCATGTTTTGGCTAGATCTACAAGATACATAAAGAAATGAGCTATGGTATAAGGGGGTTTGAATATATTCAAGTCATGGATGAAGATAAATGATTTTTTTGGAAAAATATAGACTACACACCATGTATTATTAAGAACACACGGAGTGTAGAAACCCTTAGTGGTGATGATAGTGTTTGTGAGAAGGTAAGGATGAAAAAACCTGTAGTTTTTCCTCACACCCCACAAACACACTCCTGGGATGGTAAACCCTTGTGGTAGGTCACATGGGTAGGTACTTTGAGTAAGAGAACACGAACACAGTTTGGACACATAGGTGGTATCTCATGTGGACCAACACATTGTGTACCAAAGTACACAGAAATAGGGTCTGGGTACATAGACATAACCACAAGACACGGTCCTAGTCCCAGATATTTAGGACACGAAAATTAGTTCCCCTACATGATATGTAATACTACATGGGATGAGACCCATGTACTAACAAGAGACACAAACAAGCATTTTAAGAGAGATTAAATTCCATGTGGGTCCCCTCACATGTTGTATACTTCTTGAGGTCTTTCGAGTGATCTTCAATCCTCTTTATGTCCATTGTGGGAACATTGATTTTGGATAGAGAGATTCCTATCATAAGTGTTTTTCTACATATAACATGATGATTACCTTAAATTTGGATTCCAAAATATTATGGTAAATCTTCTGACTTTGGAACACACTGAGGTGACTCCCGATGATTAAATCGATTGTACAAACTCATTAGAGCTATACCGGGCTTACCCTCTAGCATGGATGGGCAGTGGTGTACCATAATGTATATTTTTGGGATTCCCCTTAAAGGATTGTGAAGTGTAATTCCATGAGGTTATTTCCAATTTACCCTCGAGTAGGACTGGGCATTGGAGATCCTCAACATTATCGGATTACCCTCCAGCAAAGGCTATGCACTAACATTTCCAGATGAAAAATTCTAGGATTAAACCACCAGATAGACTGGTCATTGGTGTTTACTTGATGAATCACTAGGATTACCCTCTATTAGGAATGAGAAATGGAAATCCTCAATGAACATCCTGAGCAGTACCGTCTAGTAGGACTTGGTAGAGGAATTCCTTGGTTACTAATAGAGTAGGACCCTCATATTATTCAAGGGAAAATGTTCCATTACTAAAACTATTGACCCCTTGACTGTGATTCAAAGTGATGAGGTTTGGTTTGATGAAATTTTGGACTCATGAAATGGAGGGATTATTTCCCCACATAGAGGCATTCTTCTAACATGATATAAAACTATGGGGGAGATTCAATGCCAAAAAGAGTAAATTATCAAGTTATTGGGACTATGTCCCTTATACTTGTGTGTCCTAGGAAGACACATGAGATGTTGGGTCTCACAGATGGAATTCATTTTGGAACTATTGGATACTCATATTCTTAGGCTAAGCTGTGAGATGTAGATACCTTTACTCTCTAGTTTGGTATTATTTGAATGAACATACATACATACATATATATATATATATATATATTACTTTATTACCCACACCTAGGGTGTAGTTACAATTCTTCCAGGAGAGGCAAATATGTGCGGGGTATGACACATGCTTTCCAAGTTTAGCTTCTCATGGTTGGATGAGTCCAATATCCTTTTATAGTTAGAGAAGACGTGATAAGATGTTCATCTTCTCAATATGTTAAGCTCCTTATATTTGGATGAGTTCACTTTCACTATATTGTTGGGATGAGCTATACTATCTTATTGTACCTTGTTTATATTTTATTTACCTTTTTAGTTATATCTCTTTATTCTCCCCTTCACCTTTTGGGGGGTTTCTATTGGGTATGTATATACTCACCCCTACATGGGATTTTTACAACACATGTCCTATCTTTTACAGATTGCAGATATGTCAATCGTGACTTCATAGAAGCTTAGGGATACGAGGTTCCTAGACTGCATATGGTGGTCATATCTTAGGATATAGTAGTTGAGATATTTCATATGTTTATTCTTTTATAGTTATCTTAGGTTGGGACATATTTTTGGTTGGGTCATGTATATTTTTCTTTTACTTTTTTGTATACACTATCATACTTAATACTTCTTTGAGGTCCAGGCTTGTTTAGATTGTTTATTACAGTGTTGCATCTTTTATTTCATTATTTATACACTTTTTCTTTGAGTTGGATGTGTGTGTGCATAAATGTACTCAAATAAAGGAATCCCCAATTTTCATTATACCTTCAACACATGTCACCACCCCTATCCTACAAAGGCATGCTTGGGGTTGTTGTGGCTTGAGCCCCATATTGGGTCAGGTCATGACATATTGGTATCATAGGTGGTTTGATCATCGGAACATTGATCATACATTCCCTAAAAAGGTTTTTTGGTAGGTTTTAGGGAAATTGTGTCAAAGATTCTAAAGTGTGGTTCTCATGCTAGAGAGTCCAACAATGGTGTGACGATTGACTTATCCATTCACCAGGACCATTACTATCTACTTGTTGACTTGGAATGAGGAGACATTTGTAATAGGGATCAACGGTACATGCATCATATAAGATCCATTATTTGACTATCCTTATTTATAAAAATACCCATTATTTTTTATATATATTTATATTCTCATATAACTGCAGTACTCCTTGATAAATTTTAGGATGCCTCTATGATGAAAGCCTACTAGGATACCAACTCTAGTTTGTGAAGAAGACCCCATGTGTGATGAGGCATTAGTTTAGGTTCCATCTCATGATTCACCTCCTTTAGGTGGGAAGGTAGAATCACCTCCACATATCAATAATAAGATCATACCTATATATTAGGTTGAGTATGTGAACAGAATGATCAAACTCTATAAGATCCAGCATTAGAGACCATTGAGGTTCTATGGAGAGTTGGATCCCTAGGAGGAAAAGCATTGGATAGAGTTGGTGGTATGTATCTTCAGGCATATCTGGAGACTAATGGATCAGATGGTGGATTTGGCATCCAATACTTTCCATTGATCAGCTAGGCATTGGTAGAGCTTGGATACCCAGATGCACGATGAGTCAACACACTCATTGGATGACTTCCGTCAACTATTTTGTGAGGAGTACTACCCCTCCTCATTATGCCCTATTTAGATTTGAGAGATTATGGAGCTTAAACAGTGGTGGATGATAGTGAATATGTATGAAAGTAGGTTTACATAGCTTACCCACAACCCTCTATACATGATAAAATATGGATTCTTTTGAGCTTGGAAGCTTGAGAAGGGACTTCGCAGAGAGATCCAAGCCAACATAGTGACCTTGTTCATCCCCACATATTCTAGGGAATTGTAGAGGGAGTTTATGAAATGATATTTCTGTCAGAGGGATTCTATATAGCTAGAGATGGTAGTGGTAAAAATAGGGCTATGTCATCTACAACAGTATGCCTATTCCAGATAACATATAATAAGAGATATTTCTCTGAGAATACTTTCTGATGTAGTTGTATAGTGCAGGGACATAGAAGAGAACAAGGGAAGCCCAGGGAGGTCTGGTTCAAGGATTTTTATGGGAGAGGTAATATAAATGATAATTCTTAACCAGATGTACCGATCATCTCTGGAAGTTAGCAGACGGACACCCATTGGCGAGAAAATTCCATGATCAGGGCATTTCCTAGGAAGGGGGATCTAGAAGAGAATCAGGAGGAGCTATTTGTGGGGGGTTGTGTGATGGAGTTCCCCCACCACATCCAAGTAGCCCACATTAGGCTCCGGGAGCTGAAGGTCGAGGCTGAAAACAGCTATTATCTTTTGATGTCTATGATCCTGTGGTGCATGAGATGTTTAGAGGTATGATATGTGTTTATTATACTCTTGATTTAGTATTAGTAGACATGTTTTCTAGTAATTACATTTTCCCTTTCATCATGGTGATATTTCTAGAGATCACAACAGTGACACGAACACATCATCTTTGTCTCGGGGTTCATAGAGGGAACACCTCTTCTATATCTTTCTTATTCCATCATTGTGAGATATTACATGTTGGAGAGAGGTTCATGCAGGACCTATTATTTATCATGAGGGAAGCCTATAATTACATATTTTTAATGTATTAGATTTCCATGGGTTGAGAAAAAATATAATATGAACACATACTAGTCATATGCCTACCCACTAATGGGAAAGGGCTCTCCATTTTCAATGAGAGAGACCCCATAACAGGACACAAGAGTGCTGTGAAAAGAAGGCTGCAACCTATTACCCATACCTTAGAAAGAATAACCATTGGTGTAGTATACTATTAAGGGATCTGGTTAACTTCAGTTGTGGAGGATTATATGAACATATTCCACGAAGACGCCCAAGGACTATATCCAAAGTTGGATATGGAGTTTTTAATTGAGTTGAAACCAGGGAATACCCCTATATATTTCACAACATATCAGATAGAACCTAACAAACTCTAAGAGTTGTGGTTATAGTCGTAGGACCTTCTTGAGAAATGATTTATTAGAACCAATGTGTCCCCCTAAGCAGACCCGATTTTATTTGTAAAAAAGGCAGATGAGAGCTTATATATTTGTGTGGATTATCATCACTTAAGAAAGGCCATGATAAATAAAAAATTCCCATTTCCTAGGACTTAAGACCTCTTTGACTAGTTTTGAGATGTGAGATGGTTCTCCAAGATCTACCTTAGGTTCAGATGACACCATTTGAGGGTTCCTGAGGCTGATAGTCCAATGTTGTCATTTTGAAATCACTATTGAAACTATGAGCTCCTAGTGATTCCCTTTTCTTTGCCAAATTCCCCCACCATCTTTATAGATTTGATTAACTAAGTCTTCCATCCATACATGAGTCATTTTTTGTCTTCTTCATTGATGACATACTCATCTACTCTGAAACATAAGAGGAGCATTCATAACACTTGAGGATGGTCTTGGATTTTCTTTAAGATCACCAGCTTTACGGAAAGATCTCTACATTCCAGTTCTAGATATATGAGGTTTACTTTATAGGACATGTCATTTATGAAAAAATTTTAGTCATGGATACCAAAAATATTATGTTAGTTCTTTGTTGGGATCCACACAATAATGTATCAGAGGTGCAAAGTTTCTTTGGATTGGTAGGGTACTACAAGAAATTTGCAGCAGAATTCTCTCGAATTTCATCCCCTCTGACTACCCTAACAAAGAAGGTAAAACCATTTACCTTGTTTGAGCAGTTCAAAAAGGCCTTTAATGAGTCGAGGTATAGGATGATGAGCGATCCATTGTTGTGGCTACCATAGGAAGGCGTTGAGTTCATGTTGTATTGTGATTCCTCAAGAGTTGGGATCTGTTGCATGTTGATGCAACCAAATGAAGTCATTGAATACGGGTCAATGTAGTTGAGATCCCATGCGAATAACTATGTGAACCATGACCTAGAACTAGCATCAGTAGTCTTATACTTGAGTATGTAGATGCACTAACTTCTGGGAGAGTGCTTTGTGGTTTACTCAGATCACCAGATCCTTAGCTATGTATTTACTCAAAGAGACATGAACCAGAGGTAGTGACGATGGTTAGAGTTCTTTCATGAATTCAACTTTGAGATAGTATATACTCTAGGGAAGGGAAGCATTGATGTAAGTTCCCTTATTAGGAAGTCACAGACTCTCTTATATTTGGAAGCTTCAAAGTAGTTATTTTCCTTATTGTTGACCCTGGTGGAGTAGAAGGGTGAAACTTTTAGTTAGTCAATGGTGTTGACTCCATCGATATTAAAGAATGTGAAGAAGTCCTAGCTTGGAGACATCGACTATGAAGTCTTTCAGGATTATATATATATATACGAAATCCACTATATGGGTATTTTTAATGAAGGAATCATGAGATAATATTTCAAGGGAGAATAGTAGTTCCAGTCGCGATGAGGAAGGAGGTGATGTGGGAGTTCCACACATATTAAAGAGCCATGATTCCATATTGGAGATAGTAGAAAAACTCATGAAGTTGGCACACTTCCTTTCTATTAGGTAACAATATTCGGTGGAGATTTTAGGGAAGTTGTACATATGATATATTTTCCTTTTTCCTAGGGTACCCTCATTGATTGTCTCCAATCGTGATGCATGGTTTAAATCAGAATTATTGAGGTGCCTACCAGAGGCATTCGAAACCCAGTTGTAGATGAGTACAACCTTCCACCCACAGACTAATGGGATGACTGAGCACACTATCTAGGTGCTTGAAGATTTTTTGAGGGATTGCGTATTGGATTTTGTCTGGAGTCGGTAGGATCACCTTCCTTTGGAATAGTTTTCATATAACAACAACAACAACTCTACTATTGGAAGGAAATTTTGAGGCCCTATATTGGAGAACTTTTAGGTAAACCTTGTACTAGAAGGAGATCAGAGAGTCCTCTATAGAAGGCCCAAAGATGGTGCAGGTGATCATGGAGAAAGTGGGTCATCCATGTGATAATGAGGATGGCCCAAATAAGATAGAAATCCTACACAAATCACCAATGTAGACCCTTGGAATTTGAGTTGGGAGACCACATATTCTTTGGCGTATCCCCATGATGAGGAATGTAGAAGTTGTATTAGAGAGGAGAGATATCCCTGAGGTTCATCAGGTTGTTAAAGATCATGTATCTTGTTGTTGAGTTTGCCTATAGGCTCACCCTGCCCCTCCAAATAGAGTGGGTACATGACAAATTCCACATGTCGCAGCTAAGTAAATATATGAATGACCCTAAAAATGTCATTTAATAGGGTGAGATAGAAATATTTGATGGATACACCTTTGTATAGCACCTGGTGGATATTGTGGACAAACAGGAAAGGACCTCACAAGGATGGACCATCCCTTGGGTTCGTAGGTTGTGATAGCATATAAATGGGAAACATATTTCCCCAGAGTGAGAGAGCTAGATGCAGGCTTTGTAACACCCCGAGATTTTATGAAAAATATTATTTTTAATTTCATTAATGGATTGTATTTTAAGTTACACCAAAAGGAGCTTTCACAACAAGCATCATTGACTTTACTAGAATTACACGCAATCACGACCTTCCTCGATAGCGTGTGTAGTACGCAATACCGAGTTTCGCTAAACAATGATATGCTATTAAAATATTATTAAAACTAGCTGTTATGAATAGTAATAACCACTTTTTGAAATTTTGTAAATTTTATTTTTCAAAATGGACTTCATTTTTGGATTCGGAATATCAAAATTAGCTTAGGGTGAAATTTTGGTAGTTTTTGGATAACTTTAATTTTCTGATGAATAGTGAAAATTACTAAATTTTAATTAAAAACACCCTTTTTAATTGAAATAATTAATAGTGATAAATTATTAATTTAAGTGTTTTTAAAGTATATTTAGAATATATTTTTACAATTTAATACAATGTTTGTCATTGGATGTAATTTCACATTTAAACCAAACATAAACAAGTGTCAATCTTTTGATAGTTAATATCTCTTAAGAACACACTATTTGATTTGACGATGGAAATTAATTTTTAAATTAAGTAATTCAACTGATATGTTTTGAATTTGGTCAAATAGAAATCATTTTTTAGTTCATAATATAAAATATTTCTTAGGCCTAATTTTTGGTATTTTTCTGGAAACGTTCATTTTTTGATGAATAGTGAAACCACTAAGTGGTAGTTAAAAAAAATAAATTTTTCATAAAACATAATTTTACCGCTTCTGTGAGTGTAATTTCAAAAATCCTAGAGACACGGTTGATGTCAGTAAGTAAAATGTGGTTCAATGAGATGAAAATAATTTTTGGTGAATAGTAACTTTTTACTTTTTTTTACCACGGTTAAAAGTAAATAGGGTAATTAAGGGTAAAAATGATATTATTATTACCCTAAAACATGTCCTAATTCTATTGGATAAGTTTAATTCGACAAAAAACAACCTTAGGAATAAAATATGACCATTTAGGCCCACTTGGATTAGATTAGGACATTTATTACTAATTTATTTAAAGAAGGGTTAAAATAGTTAAAATCAAAGTTTAATAAGTAGTTAATTTTTAATATAGAGTTATACATAAGATAAATTCGACTATAAATATTCATTAGAAAGATAAAAATATTTCCTACATAATGATAGTTTATTTTTAATTTTTATACTTTAAATAATTTAATTTATTTATGACACAAAGATGATGGAGTAATTATCTTATTAATGAAATATTGACATAATTGATGTTATAAATACCCAAATAAAAATAATTTGAGACTTTTTATTAATTCCACTACTTTTCTAGGTTAATATTACATGTTAGTATTGATTTAATTAACTTTTTCGAACTAATAATTCTGTTATGATTTTCACAAAAATCAATTACTAAATAGTGTCAAAATTGGCATAAAATAGTTTTTAAAACAAGTATTATGTTATTAATTGTTATTTTATTCCTAAAAATCTAAGGTTCGGCCAAATGACTTATATAAGGTTATATATATTAATAATAAACAACTTGGGGTTCTTTTGGATTGTTATAGAAAGTTTATTAACCTTATAGTGTAAGAACACAAAAAGACACGGTAAAAGTAAAATTATCTAACTTAAAGTTAAATATAAATGATAAGGTTAAAATAGGAACCTAAACTTATCTAAATTCTATTTGATGAGATTATTTCGACACATACCCACCTTAGCTTCTAAATAAATCAATTTGGAGCTATTTAAAACCGAATTTGGATTTATAATAAAATAATATTTTTAGTTTTCCAAAGGTGCCCCTATCTTCCCTTATAAAAGGGAACCTCCTCCCCCTCTTCCTCACACCACATTGAGCCTTCAAGATCTTCCAAACCCTGACAATTTCTCCTCTCCACTTCCCTAGAAACATCTTAGAGGTCCTGGTCTTCTTCAAAGACCAATTTTAGTGCCCTAAAAGGAGATCTCAAAGAGGCGTTTCAAAGAATAGGTAATGTCCGTTACCAATTCTTTAAACTTTATTTCTTCTTACACTTCTTCTTATTAGGTTTTTTCATTATGAAGTAATAACATCAGTATCACTAATATAATGATATGTTATTATAAGTATGAAACAACCCTATTTCACCATCTATCCTTCCTACGGAAAATGAAATCACCGCGCGTGCGTACGTACAGAATACCGTCTCCACGCCGTGGTGTAATCTATTTTCCACCACCACCTTACTTGGATTGGTATAATGGTGTAAATAATAACTATATATGATTATTTTAAAGTGATATTAATTCAGAAATAGTATACATACACTCCAATAAAATTCCACGATCATTAGAACGATATCATCGCTTGTGCGTACGTACGGACTACCGTCTCCACGACGTGATGAGATTCATTCTCCACGCTAACCATTCATGAATGATTATAAAGTATATATAATAATTAATCATTAAATATATGACATAATAATGATAATGGATTTATGTTTATATATATGTATGTCATCTACTTAATTCTATTCAACTCAATAAGGAAACGAAAATAGCGTTCATGCGTACGTACGGTCTACCGTCTCCATGAACGGTGTATTTATTTCCATTTACTGATCTATTATATATATGTATATTCTGAATATATATTATATATAAATCATTTTTTATATTCTAGAATTAATTAATAAAATCATATTAATAATTACAAGTCAAAACACAGACGACAAGTGAAACGATTTTACCCAAAACGCTATTTAACATGGAATTTACAAAAGAACGGGTAAAATAAAGTCATAAGTGAACCATATATGATATCATAACAATGAGTATGATTCTGGAATAAGTCAATGACATTATTTAAATCATTATACAGTAGGTTTGGACACTTACGAAGCAAATCAGACCTATGGTAAGGGAAATATCACAATCTCATTTTATCCGAGATTGTTTATACTTTGGCATTTACTAGGGTATATTTTATCATCCACATCCATGTTTCCTCAATATGTAATATTATTTCCATACACCTACAATTGTTTAAATCCAATTTTACCCTTAGGTGAGTTTTTAGTAAAATATATGAAAGGAATCTTTTGTCTCTTTTTCGTACGAGGTACTTTTTGACTTTTCCGACAAAAGTACGAGAATAATGTTTTTTTATCTTATACGGCATGAATGGATTTAAAAAAAAATTTCAAGAAGCTTCCTTTACAAATTTTCAAGTTTATTTTTAATCAACTTTTTTTTTATTTTAGAATTGTATGACATGTTAAGAAAGGAAAATTGTTTTTGAAGTAGAGAGGATATTTTCCTCAAGAATGGAGTTCAAGTGTTTTATCAAAATTATTTTCCATCTCAGATAATAAAGGGTTATGTTTCTATCCCAATTATTACATTGATTTGATTATGTTGTGATGGAATTATTTTTATGAATTCATTTATCTTATATGAATTGTTTTATGATGTTATGATGTTTAAGATTCCCATTTTTATTACATGCGTTATGCTATGATGTATGGTTTATGATTTTGTGGCACACATAAGAATGGTATCATTATGAGATGGGTGGGACCTATATCTCCCTCCAATGCATTGGGTAATGATTTTATATCTCATGAGATATACATGGCTGGAACGGCAGGTTAAACCGGTTCAGTGAAATAGGACTGAAACGAGGAGTGAACTCGGTTCAGAAAGGGACTTTGTCCACTAAGATAGTCTTGGCAATGAGTCTTGAATAATAAGAAATGATTATCTAGGATTATGTGTGTATGCCACAAAGTTTCAGGTTTTATGTTATGATTATTGGGATTACATTTCACTACTATGATTTATTCCATGTAATGATATTATGATCTTTTTTGCAGGTTAAGATTTCCAAAATGTTATGTTCTTATGAATATGATGTGATTGATATTTTTTTTGTTTACCCTTACTGAGCATTTGAGCTCACCCTTTTATGTTTTCTTTTCCCCAGGATATAAAGAATGGTTTTAGGTAGATAAAAAAGGAAGATCTTTATGGGATATGTTGAAGATATTTCACCACGATTAGAAGATTATATTCTGAGTTTCCAAAGACACTAAACTATTAAGGTCCTTGTGTGTGTGTTTTTGTTATGTACTATGTATTCCGCAAAAGTAATGTAATGTCCATGTACGTTAAGATTCAGGTCTCTACAGGCTTAATATCTTGGGTTTTTCCTAGTTTTTATTTTTAGGGATGAAAATCTTGAAGGATGGAATGATGTAGAGAAATAGTTTTTTCCATTTATGACTTTTAAATATTTACAATTATATTTTTCTAGAGTTAGGTGCTGATACGACACCCGATTCCAAGGGCTTGTGTGCCTATAATTGATTTTAGAAAAATATTATATTTATTTATATTATGTGCATGCAGTTAATTAATGAGAATGAGATACCAATAAAATGGTTGATCATATTATAAATCCAGGACCATGGGTGGGTTTTTATTATGTTGTTTTCCTAGTCATGACATAAAATGAGTCGGTGTGGAACATTTCGATCCCTCACTCCTTATCACTGCATTTATGTGATGCAATTCATTAATTGAATTACATTTGACCTACTGAAAAGCTTATAAATATTTAATTAGAGGTATTTTTCAAGGGTTGGCCTCAAAATTATAGGAATACTCTAGTTAGAGACTTAATCATCCTTTTGTATAATTTCTTTGAAGAAAAATGCAAGGTGAGATCGTATCGAATCAAGATGCATTGAACGTTAAAGATCATCCTCCCTCATTAGAGAACATGTTCTTCACCAATGATCAATCCAAAAAATAGGTATGACCAATTTTTTGTGGTTTATCTCCCTTATAATTAAATGATCACGTAGATCATTATTATTCCTATGATTTGTGCCTTTGACAAACCTTGCATGTGCTTAAGAACAAAGAATTATTTCTTCACTTGGTTTATCTAACCCCAACTACATGTTATTGATCATTGGCCAATAATTATTGGAAAAGGATCAAAAGAACATCGTTTTTGTGACATTATTCTTCCATTATTTTTATTAATAACTATTAGAACCTCATGGATCCTGGTTTGATGGTTTATAAGAATCCTGAGCTTGATGGGGTGCTCAGTTTTCTAGTGGATCGAGGAATCGTAAACGATTTTGCTTCCTGATCCCAGATCTAGAAAGATTCTAGGGAGAGGATGACTGATTAAGGGATTAATCATTGAGATTGTGAAAATAAGATAAATGGTAATGAGAAGAACGATGAATAAAACCCTAATTGATGACCATAGCCATTTTCTAGAAAAAGATAGCCAATGAGTACATGTTTCGGCCTGATCTGTGAGATATGGGATGAAGAGGGAAATGATCTATGGTGCTATAAACGAATTTTAAGTGCATAAAAAGATACATTAAAAAACAATTATTCTAGAGAAATATAGGCTACACACCATGTTGGATGAAGAACACACAACATGTAGACTCCCTTAGCGGTTGCGCTAGGGTTTCAGAGATGATAGGATGACATATTGGGTAGTTTGGGCTCAGAAATTGTGTACACCCTCCCTAATTGGAAAACCCATGTTATGGGTTACATGGGTGGTGACTTTGTGTAAGAGAACACTTACATAGGTTGGAAACACAGACAATATCCCATGTGTACCAATGTGTCCTGTACAGATGTACACAAATATGGGGTCCGAGTATATAGACACAGACACATGACATGGACCCATTCTAGGATAGTTTGGACATGACATGTAGTCCACCTACATGAATTGTTATACTTAATTGTATGGGACCCATTTACCGACTAGAGACACAACTAGGTAGTGAAGAGAGACCACACACCGTGTGGGTCCCCTCACACACTATGTACTACTTGAGATCTTTTGAGTGATATTCATACTTATATATGTCCTTAATTTTAACTTGGATTTGGGACCAAGAGATGTATATCATAAGTGTTCGGCATATATAATGTGATGGTTATCTAAAAACTAGATTTTGAGATATGAGGGGAAATATTCTATGTTTGGAAGATTCTAAGGTGACACTAGATGAAAAAATAGATCATAAATAATTGGAAGAGTAGTACTAGGCTTACCCTCTAACTGGGATGGGCATTGGAATTCCTCGATGGTGGTTTTTAGATTACCCTACAATAAGACTGGGTAGTGGCATTACCAGATGATATTTCAAAGTTTTCCTCTAGAAGAACTATGCTGTGGTGTTCATTAACATTATGGGATTACCCTCTAATAGGGTGGGGAAGTGGTGTTCCCTAATGACATCTTCCAAATATAACCCTCCATCTGGGCTTGGTTGTGGCGTTTCCCTCATGACTCACCTGAAATACCCTCTAGTAGGACTGGGAAGTGGCATTCTCCAGTGACATTCTAGAGAGTTTCCCTACAATAGGACTGGGATGTGTCATTCATGAGGGACTACTAGAGTAGGACCCTCCTATTGTACCAGGTAATGAGATCCTTTCCTAAAACTAAAGACCCCTAGAATGTGCGACATAGTGATGATGTGTGGTTTGAAAATCCTTTAGACTACTGAGAAAGAGGGACACTTTCCCCAACTAGATGAATTCTTCTAAAAATAATTAAAACCATATGGGTGATTCAATTCCACCGAAAGAAGATAGTGTTAAGGTCTGATGATTGAGTCACTTAGACTTGTGTGTCATGGACAGACGCATGAGATGCTGGACATCGCAGATGGACTTCCTTTGGAACTTTTTTATACTCATCTTCTTGGGTTCATATGTGAGATAGAGATCCCATTATTCTATCATTTTGTATTATTTGACTGAGAATATATATATATATATATATATCTATAGTACCCACTCCTTGGTTACTATTACTCTTCTTCTAGAAGAGGTGGCGAAACATGAGGTACGCCACACGTATTCCATATTTATCTTCTCGTGGTTGGATGAGTCCAGTCACCTACTATAAGTAGTGAATACATAATGAGAAGTTCATATTCTCACCATTTTGAGTACCTTGTGTTTGGATATGTTCACTTTCACTCTCTTGTTGGGTTGAACCATACTATTTTAATGTTCCATGTTCTATGTTATTTTTCCCACTTTATTTTTATCTCTTATTACTCACCCTTCACATTTTCAGGTTATTCTATTGGGTATGTATATACTCACCCCTAAATGGGCCTTAAACAACACATGTTGCGTCTTTTGATGATGGCGGATAGGTTGATTATGAATTCAAAGGATTTTAGGGTTATTGGGTGCTTGGACCGTGTACGATGGTCATTTCTTGGGATGAAGGAGTAGGTCTCCCTCAACTATTTACTATTTTCTAGTTTTATCATATTGGTACATATTTCTGGTATGGTTGTGTATTTTTACCAATTTACTTTTTAGTATACATTACTGTACTTCATTCTACTTAGAGGTAACAACATGTTTGATTTATTTATAGCAGTCTTGCATCTGTAATTTCTTTCCCAACTCACTTTTTCATTAAGTTGGTTGTGTGATTATATAGGTATTTAGGCAATGGCCTCCTTGAGATTAGTTATTCCTTGAGTTCTTGTATCCAACCATAGAATATGGAGGCGGGATGGAGGTACATGTGGCACAAGCCCCAGCTTAGGTCGGGTCATCACAACAACTTGATCATAAAATAATTTCATTTTACATTATTTTAGAAGAATATTCAATACTTTTTAAAGTAATACATCCCCAAGAACTATAATGGTTTAGTGTATTTAGATAATAGATACATAATTAACTAATTTCATGACAGATACTAAAAATATACCATAATGTTATTTTTATATATTACCCATTTTAGATATATCCTAATTGAATCTATTCTCTATAACCTAGGGAAAAGTTGTAAGAATCTATATATTCTTTTTTAGATGTGGATCTTATTTTCAAGTTTTTTTTAGGGAAAAGGAAAAATATAAGATTTTTTTCTATGTACATGCCATGTACTTCTGAGTACCCACTGTGTACCTATCTTTCCATGTAAAGACACATTTTGACAGTGTAACAGCTAAATACATGGCTGTGTGGTGACTCGATAGACGCTCTTATGTCAAGGGTTGATTAAGGCTACTACACAGCATATAGTTTTACTAAATATTCCTTGTAATTTTATTTTTATTTTATAAATCAGAGTGAGGTCACATCTCATTTCCAAAAATACCTCTTATGGCCATGGTTCACACAGGAGCACTGTGAAATATCCAAAGAACCTTGAACCCCTCTTGATTCCCCATCTGAGGACCGATTGAGACAATGTCATGTGTATTGGAATCCCACCAATGAGTTCTCAAAACCCTTAGAGACTTTCTTCATGATTCCTCGTCTCTTGTGAGTTATTTATGATTGATAAGTTTTACCATTTTGTAGATCTATGATCTTTTACAATGATTCTAGGGTAGATTTTCAGGTATATCAATCATAAGACATCGTCGTAGGTGGTTTGTGACATTCATTGATTTTATTTGGGTTGTACATAATAAAAGTTCCACATACTCACGTTTTTGGTATTGTTTTACTATTAATTAAACACTATTTATTACCTACTATGGTTTAATTGATGGATAAAGGGTTGTTGCTTATGTGTATGGTCAGATACCTTGTTTATGGGACACCCCATGGGTGCATTTCCCTTGATTGATAGTTTATGGACATTTGGTCTAGGTTTCCTATGAGGCATACCATGTTTACATGCCTTATTGATTAGGATGGAGTCTGATGGATTATAAAAAATGTCTATGGTATGCATTTTGAATGTCTAGACATGTTGTAGTTTCAGATTACATGGGATGCTTTGATATTATATGTGCAATGTTTTTACAATGGACTGTGAGAGCCTTGGACTAGGAAGACTAAGGGGGATTCCAGATTATTTAATTTGATATGATATGTGCACTATTTATTTTCCAAAGGACAGTGAGATCCTTGGACTAGGAAGACTAAGGGGGCATCATGGTTAATTACACAGGACTGTGAGATCCTTGGTGTTGAACTTTGACCAAATGGGTTAGACCATGAGATCGTTCCCAGATATTCCTTATTTATTAGATTGATTCTATGTGGGAATTAGGGGTTTCAACTATGAGAGATTTCCCAGAGGGTAGTTTGTAAATATTTTAATGATTGAGACATGTCTTCAAAGCCAAAGAACAAGCTTGGATTCGGTCTTACTTAATTTTTTATATGGTCTTATGAGATGTCTTTTTTGGTTACTTTACATAGGGGATACATAGCATAGGTTAGATATCGGAGTTACATGATTTAACTGGTGAATAATAAATGTAATTGAAAAATGTAGGATTGTTTAATTTTGAGTACTTCCTAGTTTATTGATTCATTTTTTTCACATTACCATCTATATATATTCATTGATAGTTAGGTATAGATCATTTGGTGGTTACCTACTACGATTTATCTCACACCCTATTTGGGTCATGCTTTTGGACCCAAATATATTATATGATTTCAGGTATAAATAAAAGAAAGATATCTTCTTCATCATGTACTTGATTGTGGTTGGATATGGAGATCATGTGACCTAGCTGAGGCTTGCGATGCTGCTAGAGTTTACTTGTTTCTTTCATACTTTGGTTTCTATATTACATTCCAGCATTGGGACTTGTTAGGATATTTTATTAGATACATATTCCATGCATTATATATATATACATATATATATATATATTATCTTTTATTGGATTTACATTCAGTCTTCCATTGTTTATTTATGTTTGTTATTATTGCATCTACTATTCTTCACTATTTAGATTCAGATGTGTGTACTCTGTAAATAAAGGCATAGTTTCCTAAAAATTTCACCATGCACCCCACTAATAATTAGTAGCCTCTATAATTTGTGTAAATTCCCTTTAGGTTATGTGGCCAATCGGGTTCAGGGAACCTTTGGGCGGCACCTGGATCCGGGATGTTACAAAGTGGTATTAGAGGGGTTTCCATTTATGTGTTTTCTAACTATTTGAAGACAATAAATTGGGATATGAAGGAATCGGTAATTGGTAATAAGATTTTCTTGGGTGTAAAGAACTCGTGTATAGGGAAAAGCCAAGTTACTTTGAATATTTAAATATTTCTATTTTTTCAATTGTTATAGTTGATTTGATTTCATTCTTGGGTGATTTTTTTTCTTCTGTTATGATGGATATCATTGTGGTTATATTTCTTTTTCATCCTGAAGAGATGAGGGTATTCCATCTCATGAATCATATAGACACTTACTAGACATCAAATTTCATGCAATCTTGTCATTCCATTTAAGGTGCATTACAGATTGCATGTTGTTGTGAAAGATTTTCTACTAGATATTAATGATATTGTGATAGATGTTGTGATAGAAATACCATTTATTTTGATGGGGTATTGGTACATGTAATGATTCATTTAAATGGATGCCAAGCTTTGGTCCTTGAAATGTTATGGGCCCTCTTAGATCAGAATTTGGTGAATTGTGTTTTTACTTTAATTGAATTCGGTTTAGATATGATATGAATAAGTATTCCATACATTGATTTTTTGGGAGTATGGGATCTCACAAATCAGAACATGGCATGACTTGGCTATATATAAATATTTTGGGGGTTCTAGTGAAGTTTCATAGGCTTACCAAATATAATAACTAGAAAACATGACATGTGATATTATGAACACATGACATGTGTTCTTCAATTTTGGAAGAAATGAATTTTCTTATTTAAACATGAGGTAGTGTATGTAAATTTTGTGTAGTGGGATACCATGTGACTAACAGTGTGAGGAAATTCAAAAGGTAAGTAAACTCTTGGTAGAAAACCCCATTTACTAGGAGTACACGCCGTTTTGTAATCAACTACGTATATGACTGTGTGACTAATGATACGGGTGGATAGAAATTTTTGTACATGCAGTGTCTAGAGTGTGCATGTCATGTAGTGTTACACCAGTAGAACCATGTAGTTACATCCATGTAGATGTACTTGAGTAGGAGAGAATATTCAGGTACATCCTTTGTCTAAAAAGGTAAATACCATATTTATGGGGTGTTACATGACCAGGTTGGAAGGGGTACACACCCATGCTAAGGAATAAAGAAACCAGCTGTGTAGTTACTCTACACACCATTTAACCCTCTTTTTTAAATCGTGATGTTTTAATTCACATGTTTTTTACTTGCACTTTTGAGTTTCAGTTCCATTAATCTTGTACTAAGGTGTGCACTTGACCTTGTAGAGTCATGCCACTAAGAATTCCTCTGGCTGTACACTTGGTACAAGGTGATGATCAGACACCAGAATTAGTAGACCAGTGACTACCAAAAAATCCTCCCATCATTTCCGTCATGGAACCAACTTTTATACCGAATGCAGGTCTGTATGTACAGTTCTATGAAGGCTTTATGATGATGATGTAGGCCTTTCAGAGAGTGCCACATCCTACTCTGATGATGGTAGAGTTGAAGCATGTGTTCCAGCTGCAGCATCCTTCCACTTTTTTATGGTATGGAGGAACACAAGCTAGAGATTCAGGTTTGGAGGCTGTGCTATCTATCTTAGAGCATTTGGAGATGCCTCCTGATTGGAGGGTGAAGCTCGAAACATACATGCTACGTGATTCCACCATGATATGGTGGTATGATATCTCATAGGTGGAACTTCCTCAAGATTTTAATTGGGTAGAGTTTTGGAGGACCTTATATGATTAATTATTTCCCCAAGATGTTGATTGCCGACTGAGCATAGGAGTTCATGCATTTGGAGGAGGGCACTGTATCAGTGATGGATTATTCTTATTCCTTTACTGAGCTATAGTGTTGTGCACATGTTCAGGGGGCTGATGTGTTATCACAAGCTAGGAGATTTGAGGATGGTCTCAGGTAGAAAATCTGATAACTAGTGAATGTTTTCAGGTTGACTTCGGTGACTGATATTGTAAACTGGGCGCTGATTACTGAGAACAATATGAGGGAGTTTGGATCTAAGAGTTATGGTGGTTTAGCATCTAGGTTCGGTAGTCCTTTTACTGATAGTAAGAAACACCGTAGGGAGCCTTTTCATGGTGATTCCAGTAGGAGGGATGAATATTCAGGTATCTAGTTGAGGTGTTACCACTGTGGGAAGAGTGGGCACACAAGACCGCAGTGCTCGAGGGACCTAGTGGAGTGTCGATCTTATGAAAAAATGGGTCATATTTAATTTTTCTTTAGGATTTTCTCACAAGTAGTGAGTGAGAGGGGTTTTATTATGACTCCACGTACAAGAGTAGGGAAACAGGTTTCTCATTAATTAGAGAATTAGTTTTCGTTAGGCCGTTTAGGCCGAGGATATGGTCATGGTCATGGTAGCTAGATGACTTATTTTCATCGAAAAGATAGTGGGTTAGCTCAGGGTGGCCAGATAGGGTTATTGGTCCATGGTACATGTCATACTTTTATGATGTAACAGACCCAGAAAGAGAAGGATCCCATACCCTCTACGATTAGTGGTATGATTCAAGTTGCCTCAGTTTTAGATTATACTCTTTTTGATATGGGGGATTCCCATAGTTTAATATCTCTTGACATTATGGGGAGACTCATTATCGATATATTTACTTATGATGATGTTATGACACTACACACTCCATTGGGGATTAGGATGGCTAGTGTACATTAGTGAAAAGAGTACCCTCTTGAGGTTGGTGGCTGTCACTTCTGATGTGACCTCTATATCTTAGAGATGATAGGTTTTTATGTAATTCTTGAAATGGACTTGTTGGGATCCTTTAAGGACTTTGTTGTCTAATATCTCTGTAGTGTGAGTTTCACATCACCAGAGGGTGAATATTTTCTACATAAGGGCGAATGGGATATCCAGGCGAGCAGAGCTAGACCCGAGCATCTAGTAGTGGCACTAGTGTCTATTTCTCATTATAGGATGGCTACACCAGAGTCAATGTAGCTCAAGAAGCAGTTAAAGGAGTTGAAGGAAAAGGGTTTCATCCGAACCAGTGTTTCTCTATGGGGTTCACCTGTTAATTTTTAGAAGAAAGCAGATGATACCCCCAGACATCGTGTGGATTATCGGAAGCTGAACCAGTTGAAATCGAGAACCGATTTACCTTACCTAGAATTAACGATCTCTTTGATCTACTTCGATGAGATCGGGTGTTAAAAAATATTGACTTGTGATATGGTTATCACCAGATGAATGCTAGATCATCAGATATACCTCTTACATACTTTTAGAGCATGTATGGTCTATATGAGTGTTTTGTTATTCCGTTCCATCTCACAAACGCATTGGTAGTTTTCATGTCACTGATGAACTGAGTGTTCCATCCTTACTTGGATTATTTTATAGTAGTATTCATCGACAATATCTAGGACCATATTCATTTCTTATGTCATGTTATCTTAGAGACATGAGTATCATTAAACCCAGAGAAAGTGAGAACAGTAGTTTCCTAGGTGTAGCTAAATAATTCCTTTTGAGTATGAAGTTTTTTGGGACTGAATAGTTACTATAAATACTTTATTCAGGACTTTTCATGATTAGAAGTGCTATTTTTGGTCCAAACCAAGAAGGATGTGAGGTACTTGTGGCCAGATTCATGCAATTTAGCAATTCAGGAGCAGAAAGGGAGATTGACTTCAACACCGATACTGATATTTCCAGAGCTGGGAAAGAGTTACACCATTTACTTCGATGTATTAGGTATCAGGATGGGAATAATGGTTTTTCCGGGGGAAGTATTCCTTTCATACAGGTCTCGGTAGTTGAGGCCACATGAGAGGAATTACCCTACACATGATCTCGAGTTGGCTGTAGTTGTGCATGCCTTGCGCTGTTGGAGACATTATCTTTTGGGAGAGAATTTTGTGGTATACACTGAACACAAATTCATCAAGTATATCTTTACAGAACAAGATATTAATTTAAGATAGTGAAGGTGGGTTGAGTACCTTAAATCATTTGACTTTGAGCTTGCCTAAACTCTTGGAAAAGGCAACATAGTAGATATTACACTGAGTAGGACTCAGATACATATAGTTCATGGGTCCTGTAGTGAGTGGATGATTATGGCTCTATTCATAGAGATGTAATTTTAGGTTCATTATAGAAATTGGTAGATGTTTATTTCCTCTATACTTATTACCTCTAATCTACTGGATTGAGTAGAAATGGGACAACTATCATATTCTGAAGTCCTAGTCCAACGTGAGAGTGTGTTAGGAAAGGACCCTACTTCTGGGTGGACCATAGGCAAGGATGAGGTTTTTCATTTTCATGGGTGCGTATGGGTGTCAGAAAACATACATGAAGAGTTGTTGTGATATTTTCACGCCTCAGTAGAGGTATTTCATCTTGGTTTTACCAAGATGTATCAAGATCATCATAGTCAGTACTGGTGGTCGGGAATGAAGAGGGATGTAGCAAGTTTTGTTATGAGATGTTCCACCTATCAGCAAGTGATGGCAGAGCATTAGCAAACGATAGGGATATTACAATAGTTATTCATTCCTAAGTTGAAATGGAATTATTTAGTGATGAATTTCATGATAGATTTACCAAGGCCATCTCGAGGAAATGAAGCAGTATTGGTCATTGTTTATTGACTCATGAAGGATTCACATTTCCTACGGATCAAGGATACCTTCTGTGTTGATGATCTTAAAAAGTTATAGATCCTTGATATAGTATGTTTTCATGTGGTTCTTCACTCTATCATTTCAGAAAAGAATGCCCGGTTTACTTCTCATTTCGGGTAAGGACTACCGAGGGATATGGGTACATACTTAGTTCTGAGTACAACATACCATCCCCAGACAGATGGACATCCCGAGCATACATTTCAGGATTCAGAGGATATTCTTCGAGCATGAATCCTTGATTTTGGGGGCTCTTGGGAGAGACACATATCCCTGGTTGAGTTTTCCTACAACAAAGGTTTTCATGAAACAATTCATATAAAACCTTAAAAGGCTTTGTACAGTAGGACATTCTGGTCACACCAATGTTTTCTTGAGGTAGGAGAGGCAACTATACTGGGACCTCATGTTTTCTAGGAGACCATTGAGTAGTTTGAGTTGATCCAGAAGAGGATGGCTAATGCACAACATCGCCAGAAATCTTATGTCGGTCGATGGGCATGACATCTGGAGTTTGAGGTCGGGGATCATATTTTCCTACATGTCACACTGAGGTTATGACACAAAAGGATTAGGAGACAGGGGAAGCTTTCATCGAGATATGTCAGGCCATTTGATGTTTTGGAGGGAGTTGAGCCGTGTAACACCACAAGATTCCACGGTACGTTTCCCTTTGAATAATTCAATGACGTGCATTGTACTCAACATCGGATTCTAACACACCACAACAAATCAAACTAGCCGTTATGAAAAGTAATACCTAATTTTTGAAACTTTATAAATTTTATCTTTCAAAATGGACTTCAGTTTTGGATTCGTAATATCAAAATTAACTTTGGGTGAAATTTTGGTACTTTTCGGACAACTTTTATATTTTGATGAATAGTGAAAATTACTAAATTTTAATTAAAAACAACATTTTTAATCGAAATAATTAATAGTGATAAATTATTAATTTGAGTGGTTTTTAAGTATATTTAGAATATATTTTTACCATTTAATAAAATATTGGTAATTGGATGAGATTTCACATTTAAACCAGACATAAACAAGTGTCAATCTTTTGATAGTTATTATCTCTTAAAAACACGCTATTTGTTTTGAAGATGGGAATTAATTTTTAAATTAATTAATTCAACTGATTTGTTTTGAATTTGGTAAAATAGACATAATTTTTGAATTCATTATATCAATTATATCTTAGGTCTAATTTTTGGTATTTTTCTGGAAACTTTCATTTTTTGATGAATAGTGAAACCACTAAGTGGTAGTTAAAAAACTGATTTTTTCATAAAACTTAATTTTACCGCTTTTGTGAGTGGAATTTCGAAAATCTGAGAGACACGGTTAATATCAAGGTGTAAAATGTGGTTCATTGAGATGAAAATAATTTTTGGTGAATAGTAACTTTTTACTTTTATTTACCACGGTTAAAAGTAAATAGGGTAATTAAGGGTAAAAATGATATTAATATTACCTTAACACATGTCCTACTTCTATTGGAAAAATTTACCTCGACAAAAAACAACCTTAAGAGTAAAATATTATCATTTAGGTCCACTTGGATTAGATTAGGACATTTATTATTATTTAATTCAAAGAAGAGTGAAAAGAGTTAAAATCGATGTTTATTTACTAAAACATCTTTAATATAGGGTTATACATAAGGTAAATTCGATTGTAAATATTAATTAAAAATATAAAAAGATTTCCTACATAATTATATTTTATTTATAATTTTTAGACATTAAATAATATAATTTATTTATGACACAATGATGATGCAGTAATTACCATAATAGTGAAAAATTAAAATAATTGATATTATAAAAATCCAAATAAATATAATTGGAGAATTTTATTGAATTAAACTAATTTTATAGGTTAATATTACATATTAGGATTGACTTAATTGACTTTGTTCGAAGTAACAATTCTCTTATCAGTTTCACAAAAATCAATTATTGAATAGTGTCAAAATTGACATAAAATAGTTTTTAAAACAAATATTATATTATTAATTGATATTAAATTCCTAAAAAATATAAGGATCGGTCAAGAGACTTATACCATGATAGGTATATCATTATTGGACCACTTGGGGGTCTCTTGGTTGTATATAGTAAGTTTATTAACCATATAATATAAAAATAAAAAGAGACATTGTAAAAGTGAAACTAATTAACTAAGAGTTAATACTTAAAGATAAGGTTAATATAGTGATCCAAACCTATCTAAATTCCATTGGTTGAGTGTTTTTAAACCTATCCCCACCATAATCTTTAAGTAATACACTTTGGATCCATTAGGAACCGAATATGAATTTATTAAAAAATAATATTTCTAACTTTTCCAAAGGTACCCCTCACCCCTCTTATAAAAGGGCACCCCACCTTCTCACTACTTCAAACCTTCAAATCCTTTTGGTTCGGCCAAAACCTTCCCAAATACTCTCTCAAATTCTCTCAATACAACCTAGAGGCCTTAGTTTGATTAGAAAGCCAACCTAAGGAGCCCTTTTGATCAAATCAAAAGGAAGAACCCGAAGAAGAGGTAATATTTTTACCACCCTTTTTCAAATTCTTTTCTTCTTCAACTTCTTCTTTAATTGTTTTTCCCATTCTAAAATAATGAATCCAGTATCTCATATATACTATAATATTATTATAAATATGGTACAACCATATTTAGTATTCTATCCATCCTTTGAATGGCATGTCACCATACGTGCGTACGTATGGCTTACCGTCTCCACGTCGTGGTGTAATTGTCATTAAATAAATTATTATTTGTATGGGTATAATAATGATGTGTAATTCATGTAAATAATAAATATAACATGATAATTATTCTTTATATATGATATAACATCCAATTATATATTATTTTAACATCAAAAGAATGATATTGTTGCTCGTGCGTACGTACGGACTACTGTCTCCACAAAAGCGATGAGATTCATTCTCCATCGTATCCATTCAAGTATAATTATCATTTGATGATTTAAAAATAATGTTTATGGACTTGATATAATTCTGGATATGAATAAGATACAACCTATCCATAACAAACACGGCTTACGTAACAAAGAATATAAAGGAAAACAAGTAAGTTAACACCCGAAATGACGATAAATACTAAGATATTATTAAAAAATCAATGTTAAAAGATCATATATGATATCATATTAATGTAAATGATTCTTTTATAATTCAATAACAATTATTTCACCATTATACTGAAGGTAAACCTACCTTAAACCAAGGAAAAAGAACAAAGTAAGGGGTTTCTTATCTCACTTTTAATTCCGTGAGATTTCCATTGTTCACCACTTATTTATTGCATGTGGTGTGTGTACTGACCATGATTGTATTAATTGTGTAATATACTTTAATTTATAGGTATTTAAATCATAATTGTATGATCCTTCTTACATGGGTGCAAGTTTCACAAGTTACCAAATCGATAATGGAATTTTAAATTTCAATTTCCACTCATTCGGCTTTATGCGTACTTTATTGATTATTTTACTCCAAGATTATGTGTGGAATCACAATTCATTTGATTATGTCATAATTTCCACTCCCCTTTCTGTGGATATTCTTTTTATACACATAATCACTCTATTGATAAATTCTCAAGTCATCGGTATGAACTTGATAAGAGTAATTTTCACTCAATCTCGATTTGTTGAGATAAACATCCAATTCATTGGTGTTGTTTTTACTAGAATATGTGTGAATGTCCTTTGATTGTTTTACACTGAATATCCAATCATATTAGTGTATTTATATTTTTCACACATAATTATGTCGTTGATTTATCCTTAACCAAAGGATATGACCTTTATGAGATATTTCATCTAAATTTATATTCCATTGAGAAATATTTGTTGTTATACACCAAATCACTTTTATGTGGTGTATATAATGTACTTTGACAGATTATATCATGAATCCCTTTATTCTCATGATATTACAAAGTTTTTATTACCTCAATTATTTGTATTCAAGTGTCTCTCTTTTGGTTAGAAACTATAAGGCCCCGGCCTTAAACCTTACTTAATATTGAATTAAATGAATAATTCACATTGAGGATCTTTTCAGGTTTAGAGTTTTAGAGAATTAGAACATAACTATTACATCTAAAAAGATTAAAAAGTAGACACTTCTACTAAGTTTCCATAATAAAAATAAACTCTTAAAAAGAAACATGTATAGTTCCATGTTTTATATAGCATGACATTCCCTTGATCCCATCCTTGACCTTATTCCACATTAAGTCCTGTGAAAAACATTTCAAAAAAAACTTGGGGTGAGCATAAAAAGCTCAGTAAGGGATACACAAAGAATGAAAACTGTTAGTTTTTCAAACATCAAGCAAACCATGTATACTCTATCAAAGTAATACCTTCACCTTCCTGAAGTAGTATAAACTCTTCACTGAATGCAGTATCATTACTTACCTTTTTGTAACCAAAGGATTACCATAAAACCCATATAAAGAACACATAACATATATAAAGGTAACTTGGGACATAAACATACTTAAGTGGAATAACCATATGGTCGACTTCCACACATATCACTTAATGGAATAGCCATACAACCAATTTCCATACATACTTAATGGAATAGCCATACGGATGAATTCCATACCCAATGCATTGGAGGTTATAACGAAACCAACCGTCCTGGTATTCACGACACCACCCGTCATATGGTTTATCACGTAACCACCCGTCAAATGTCCAAGTACCAATATAAAAGAATAAAACACAAAACCAATATAAAGGAATGATAACATTTCCACATTTCAATCAAAATATACCATAATAGAATCCGTTATCAAAACCATTTTCAATACCAAAATAAATAAAAGAGTATATGGTATTTATTTTATTTTAAAAACATTACGGCTTGTTGAGGAAGCCAATGACCAAATAATACTCACGGCGGCAGAAAAGGTCGCTGTCACCGCGTACGTTAAAAAAACATTCCTTTTTGTCGTTTAGTAAAACGCTTCGTAGAAAAATATTCCTTTTGTATAAAAGTAAAAGTCAAAGGGGTTTATACACCGTATAAAAGAAAGTTGTGTATAAAACGAAATATGCCTCAATGAAAGGAGATTGAGACGAAGTCCCTTACCTCAGGTCCGACTTGACTCGATCGTTCTTTAACATCCTGAATAATAAACATGAGTTAATTTATACTTGATTAAGAACCTTTTTAAAGGTAATTATTCCTTTTATATCACTTATTGCCATGTTATAAACATTATGCAACCATTTAAGTTAATAATGTTTGTTTTGTCGATATTTGGTTCTTAAGTTGAAAGTGGACTTCTTACAATTACATGCTGTTCGTGTGGTCAAAGGTTTTTTATATCCAGAATGAAATTCCTGATTTGGATATCATATATATCATATATATCCAGAATATACATGTATTTATAATATTACATAATCATTTATAGGTAAGAAATGAAATGCACCGTTCATGGAGACGGTAAGCCGTACGTACGCATGAACGCTACTTTCATTTTTTTGTCATATTAATGGAATTAAAACTAAATGAGAGGTATGTATATTTTAATTCCAGAATTATATTCATCATTTAGATATATCATTCATTATATATATCCATTATATACATGTACTTTTAATAGTACATTACAGTTGGGGATAAGAAATGAAATGCACCGTTCATGGAGACGGTAAGCCGTACGTACGCATGAATGCTACTTTCATTTCTATCTCATACATTAATGGAAAGAAATAATAATGATATAGAGGTATATTATAATTCCAGTATAACATCATATATAATAACTTTGAATCCATCCTTTACACGTCCCACATATGGCATTAACGAATCACATCACATTGTGGGGGCGGTAGTCCGCACTTCCATAAATGAAGATATCGTGTTTACCCATAATGGAAACCATAAAGGTATACCCAAAATGAAAAATACAGAAGCTTAAGGAAAAAATAAACATATTATATATCATATATAAATATAGTGTCATCTTAATGGCCACCTTTGAAGGTGTTAAAAGAATGCTGATCAATCATCGTTTCGGGAGGCAGAAATTCGCCATCCACGGAAACAGTATGTTCATTAACCATTAGATGTAGGTGTGTGTATGTGTAGCTCGAATCCATCTTATAAAAACATCCTAGTATATTTAGGATACTGGAGTTTTTACAAAAGAAAATAATAAAAAGAGTTTATGGGGTTGGAGAAGAAAAATAAAACAAAAGGACTCAAAAGAAGAAATTACCTTAAAATCGGGTAACTCCCTTTAGTTTGAGCTCAATGGCTTCCTTGGGAAGACTTCTGCCTAATGTGAGGCTTCAAGGAGTAGTAGAGGGATGTGGAGAGACAAAATGGGTAGGGTTTGGCTGATCCAAAGGCTTTGGGAGTGTGGGTAAGGAGGTAGAGGTGGGGGCCTTTTATAAGAGGAGAGGAGGGGCACTCTTGGAAAGTAAAGAAAAGTCACTTTATTTTAAAATGGTATTCGAATTTAAGAGATCCCACATTGATTTATTTAGAGGATAAGGTGATAAGGGTTATAAATCCACTCATACAATAGGTTTTGGACATGTGTAGGTCTTAGATATTACATTATCTTTCCATTTTATTTAAATCGTTAAATAATGAGGTCATCACTGCATCATCATGATGTCATATATAATTTAGTTTATTTAATGTCTAAAAATTCTAAAAAAATACTATGATGTAGGAAATATTTTTATCTTTCCAATGACTATTTATAGTCAAAAATTTGACTTGTATAACCCCATGTAAAAATTGTTTTAGTAAAACATCTCATGTGTGTGTCATTTTTACTTTAACATTAAATAAAAAGTTATTTATGTCATTTCCCAACCAAAGTGGCTCCATGGGGTCCCGAAGTTGACCCATGGCTTTTCTTGGTCGGCCATGAAACATCTAATAAGGGTAGGACATGTTTCAAGCTCATCTCATATTATTAAAACATTATTTTTACCTTAAACTACACTAATTACCTCTAATCGCGATTAAAAAGTTAATAAGTTACTATTCACCAAAAAATTATTTTAATCTCATTGTACCACATTTTACTTCTTAATGAAAACCATGTATGTCGGATTATTGAAATTCAAAACACAGAAGTGGTAAAATTTCATTTAAACGAAAAATCAGTTTTTATAAGTACCACATAGTGGTTTCACTATTCATCAAAAATTGAAGTTTTTCAGAAAAATACCAAAAATTCACCCTAAGCTATATTTGATATTCCGAATTCAAAAATGAAGCCCATTTTACAAAATTCACAACATATAAGTTTAATTAATTAATTTAATAATTAATTCCTGATGTCAGAGCAAATAGCGTGTTTTTATGAAACAATAAGTATCAAAAGATTGACACTAGTTTAAGTCCGATTTCAAAGTGAAATTAATTACAACGACCACTATTGGATTTAATGGTAAAAATAATTTCTAATTTCACTTTAAAACCAATTCAAATGATAATCTATTCATATAAATAAATTATATTAAAAAGAGGTTTCGAATTAAAATACAATATTTTACACTATTCATTAAAAATGAACTTTATCGGAAAGATACCAAAAATTTACACAAAGTAAATTTTGATGTCCCGATTCTAAAGAAGAGTTATATTTGGTCCAATAGAATTTATAATATTGATCAAAATTATATTTAATGATGGTCCTCCATCAAAAGGTGATAAGTGAACCTTTAGTGAAAATTAGGGTATAAATGCCTAAAATTGAATTCTTTCCATATTTTAAGCCTTTATCTTTTATTGGATAAATGTAAAAACATTTAAAAAACATATATAATCATATTTTAGTTATTTATATCCATTCCCGCTAATACAACGACTACATGTTAACTACCATTTAAAATAATATTATTATATTACTAGTGTGCAACGTATGTTTTCAAAGGAACTCATCGTTGAGTATCGGGTACGCTATCGAACAAAGAAACCCCTTTAAAGTAAAATTAATATTTAATTCGTAAATATTAATAAATACGAAAACGTTTTATTCATTATTTACCTGGGATGTTACATCCATCCCCCCTTTTGGGAATTGCGTCCTCGCAATTTTATTCACTTATCAAAATAAGTGGGGGTATTTATCCCTCATAGCATTTTCAGATTCGCACGTTGCCGCTTCAACAATATGGTTTTTCCACAAAACCATTACCTGGTGAATTACCTTATTTCGCAACACTTGCTCTCTTCTGTCAATAATCTAGACTGGTTGTCCTTCATAAGATAGGTTCTCCTTCAGCTGAACTACCTCTGGACTCAAAACATGAGATGGATCTTGCCTATACTTCCTCAACATCGAAACATGAAAAACATTGTGTACCTGAGATAAAATCGGTGGTAAAGCCACTCGGTAAGAAACTGATCCAACTTTCTCCAGAATTTCATATGGTCCAAAGAACCATGGACTCAGCTTTCCTTTCTTACAAAATCTCATCACACTTTTCCAAGGAGAAACCTTGAGAAAAACAAGATCACCTACCTCGAAAGATAGATCCTTCCTCCGGTTATCCGCATAACTCTTCTGCCTGCTCTGAGCTGTTATCATGTGCTTCTAAATCAACTAAAATTTTTCTTCCATATCTTCTACCAATTCTGGTCCCATCAGCTTCCTTTTACCCACTTTATCCCAAAATGCTGGAGTTCGACACCGCTTCCCATATAATGCCTCAAATGGTGCCATCTGTATACTGGAATGAAAACTGTTATTATAAGAAAACTCAACCAAAGAAAGATGTTGGTCCCAACATCCCTGATAATCCATCGAAAAAGCTCGTAGCATATCCTCCAAGGTCTGAATTGTTCGTTCTTACTTCCCTTCTGATTGAGGATGAAAAGCTGTACTAAAATTTAATTCAGTACCCAACGTCTTCTGAAGGTCTTTCCAAAAGTTATAAGTAAACCTGGGATCACGGTCAGATATAATGGAGAGTGTAACTCCATGTAACCTGACTATCTCTTTAAGATACAAACGGGAAAGTTGATCTAGGTAAAAAGTATCTCGTATAGCAAGGATATAAGCAGATTTAGTCAAGCGATCAACAATAACCCATATTGCATTATTACCTCGAGATGTCCTCGGTAATCCCACAACAAAGTCCATGGATATGTTTTCCCATTTCCACTCTCGCACTGGTAATGGCTGAAGCATCCCTATAGGCAACTGCCGCTCTGCTTTAACCTACTGACAAGTCAAACACTTCACAGTAAAATCAGCAATATCTGTTTTCATTCCATCCCACTATTAATACTCCCACAGATCTCTGTACATCTTAGTACTGCCAGGATGAACTGAAAACGTGGAACTATGAGCCTCACATAACAACTCATTATTCAACTATGAATCACAAGGCACACAAAATCTATTCCCAAACCTCAAAACACAATCATTATCAATGTTGAATTAAGACAACTTACCTTTCTGAACCAGCTTTACCTTTTTCTGCAACTCGCTCTCTTGCTTCTGTGCTTTCTTGATTCTATCTGATAGAGAATATTTCACTGATACCTGAAACAAAACAGAAGGACTTCCTGCACCAACAACTTCTATTCCAAAGTTCATCAAATCAAAAACCAAAGGATCTAGTTCCAAAAGTAGCATGGTTAATGAAGCATTACTTTTTCGACTCAAAGCATCGGCCACTTTATTTGCTTTTCCCGGATGGTAGTGAATTATACAATCATAATCCTTGATTAATTCCAGCCATCTCCTCTGTCTCATGTTCAATTCTTTCTAAGTGAATATATACTTTAAACTTTTGTGATCAGTATATATTTCACACTTTACTCCATAAAAATGATGCCTCCAAATTTTTAAAGCAAAGACAAAAGCAGCTGTAGGGTAATTTACCTCATGAGTTTTCAACTGATGTGAAGCATAAGCAATTACCTGATCATTCTGCATAAGGACACAACCAAGTCCCTTCAATGAAGCATCACTGTATATAACAAACTCACCATTCCTGGAAGGAAGTGCCAAAACTGGAGCATTCACCAATCTTCTTTTCAACTCCTGAAAACAATCATCACATTCTTTTGTCCAGATGAACTTAACACCCTTACGAGTTAGCTTAGTCATTGGGCTAGATAACCATGAAAAATTTTCAACAAACCTTCGGTAGTAACCTGTCAAACCAAGAAAACTACGGATCTCGGTTACATTTGTGGGTCTTGGCCATTCCTCAACAACTTTTGTTTTAGTAGGATCAACAGTTATGCCATCTTTTGAAACAAGGTGACCGAGGAAAGAAATTTGTTGTAACCAAAACTCACACTTGCTGAATTTTTCATATAGTTTCTTTTCTTTTAAGGTTTTCAAGGTAACCCTTAAATTACTTTCGTGCTCCTCTTTACTTTTAGAAAACACCAAAATATCATCAATAAAAACAACCAACATTTTTCACCTGAGTCAACTGAGCCATCACTGCAACAAACTGTTTAGTTCTGATTCTGACCATCTCTGGATACTGATTTGAAAGGTTATTTCTCTCTGTATGCCTTCCCAGAAAAGCTATTCTGTTTCCTCTATGAAAAACCATTCTTAAAACTGAAATACCTCAGGTGAAACAACACGGTAATCTGTAAATGCTATATCATTTCAATCATACCATAAATTAACTAATAATTTTACACTTTTCTAACTCCTAAAGTTGTCTAAACCGACCTATGATACCAACTATAAGGCCCCAGCCTTAAACCTTACTTAATATTGAATTAAATGAATAATTCACATTGAGGATCTTTTCAGGTTTAGAGTTTTAGAGAATTAGAACATAACTATTACATCTCAAAAGATTACAAAGTAGACACTTCTAATAAGTTTCCATAATAAAAAAAAACTCTTAAAAAGAAATATGTCTAGTTCCATGTTTTATATAGCATCACATTCCCTTGATCCCATCCTTGACCTTATTCCACATTAAGTCCTGTGAAAAACATTTCAAAAAAAATCTTGGGGTGAGCATAAAAAGCTCAGTAAGGGATACACAAAGAATGAAAACTATTAGTTTTTCAAACATCTAGTAAACCATGTATACTTTATCAAAGTAATACCTTTACCTTCATGAAGTAGTAAAAACTCTTCACTGAATGAAGTATCATTACTTACCTTTTTGTAACAAAAGTATTACCATAAAACCCATATAAAGAACACATAACAAATATAAAGGTAACTTAGGACATAAACATACTTAAGTTGAATAACCATACGGTTGACTTCCACACATATCAGTTAATGGAATAGCCATACGGCCAATTTCCATACATACTTAATGGAATAGCCATACGGCCAATTTCCATACATACTTAATGGAATAGCCATACGGCCGACTTCCATACCCAATGCATTGGAGGTTATAACGTAACCACCCGTCCTGGTATTCACGACACCACCCGTTATATGGTTTATCACGTAACCACCCATCAAATGTCCAAGTACCAATATAAAATCATAAAACATAAAACCAATATAAAGGAATGATAACATTTCCACATTTCAATCACAATATATCATAATAGAATCCTTTATCAAAACCATTTTCAATACCAAAATACATAAAAGAGTATATGGTATTTATTTTATTTTAAAAACATTACGGCTTGTTGAGGAAGCTAAAGACCAAATAATACTCGCGGCGGCGGAAAAGGTCGTTGTCACCGTGTACGTTAAAAAAAACATTCCTTTTTGTTGTTTAGTAAAACAATTCATAGAAAAAGATTCCTTTTGTATAAAAGTAAAAGTCAAAGGGGTTTATACACCGTATAAAAGAAAGTTGTGTATAAAACGAAATATGCCTCAATGAAAGGATATTGAGACGAAGTCCCTTACCTCGGGTCTGACTTGACTCGATCATTCTTTAACGTCCTGAATAATAAACTTGAGTTAATTTATACTTGATTAAGAACCTTTTTAAAGTTAATTATTCCTTTTATATCACTTATTGCCATGTTATAAACATTATGCAACCATTTAAGTTAATAATGTTTGTTTTGTCGATATTTGGTTCTTAAGTCGAAAGTGGACTTCTTACAATTACATGTTGTTCGTGTGGTCAAAGGTTCTTTATATCCAGAATGAAATTCCTGATTTGGATATCATATATAACATATATATCCAGCATATACATGTATTTATAATATTACATAATCATTTATAGGTAAGAAATGAAATGCACCGTTCATGGAGACGGTAAGCCGTACGTACGCATGAACGCTACTTTCATTTATTTGTCATATTAATGGAATTAAAACTAAATGAGAGGTATGTATATTTTAATTCCAGAATTATATTCATAATTTATATATATCATTCATTATATATATCCATTATATACATGTACTTTTAATAGTACATTACATTTGGGGATAAGAAATGAAATGCACCGTTCATGGAGACGGTAAGCCGTACGTACGCATGAACGCTACTTTCATTTCTATCTCATACTTTAATGGAAATAAATAATAATGGTATAGAGGTATATTATAATTCCAGTATAACATCACATATAATAACTTTAAATCCATCCTTTACACGTCCCACATATGGCATTAACGAATCACATCACTTTGAGGGGGCGGTAGTCCGCACTTTCTTAAATGAAAATATCATGTTTACCCATAATGGAAACCATAAAGGTATACCCAAAATGAAAAATAAAGAAGCTTAAGGAAAACATAAACATATTATATATCATATATAAATATAGTTTCATCTTAATGGCTATCTTTGAAGGTGTTAAAAGAATGCAGAACAATCATCGTTTTGGGAGGCAGAAATTCGCCATCCACAGAAACAGTATGTTCTTTAACCATTAGATGTAGGTGTGTGTAAGTGTAGCTAGAATAATTCTTATAACAACATCCTAGTATATTTATGATACTTGAGTTTTTACAAAAGTAAAGAATAAAAAGATTTTAGGGGGTTGGAGAAGCAAAATAAAACAAAAGGACTCAAAAGAATACATTACCTTAAAATCAGGTAACTCCATTTAGTTTGAGCTCAAAGGATTCCTTGGGAAGACTTATGCCCAAAGTGAGGCTTCAAGGAGTAAGATAGGGATGTGGAGAGACAAAATTGGCAGGGTTTGGCCAAGTCAAAGGCTTTGGGAGTGTGGGTAAGGAGGTAGAGGTGGGGGCCTTTTATAAGAGGAGAGGAGGGGCACTCTTGGAAAGTAAAGAAAAGTCACATTATTTTAAAATGGTATTCGGATTTAAGAGGTACCACATTGATGTATTTCGAGGATAAGGTGATAAGTGTTCGAAATCCACTCATCCAATAGGTTTTTGACATGTGTAGCTCTTAGATATTACATTATCTTTCCATTTTATTCAAATCGTTAAATAATGAGGTCATCGCTGCATCATCATGATGTCATAAATAATTTAGATTATTTAATGTCTAAAAATTATAAAAAATACTATGATGCAGGAAATATTTTTATCTTTCCAATTACTATTTATATTCAAAAATATGACTTGTATAACCCCATGTAAAAATTGTTTTAGCAAAACATCTCATGTGTGTGTCATTTTTTACTTTAACATTAAATAAAAAGTTATTTATGTCATTTCCGAAACAAAGTGGCTCCATGGGGTCCCCAAGTTGACCCATGGCTTGTCTTGGTCGGCCATGAAATATCCAATAAGTTTAGGGCAAGTTTCAAGCTCATATCATATTATTAAAACATTATTTTTACCTTAAACTACACTAATTACCTCTAATCGCGATTAAAAACTTAATAAGTTACTATTCACCAAAAAATTATTTTAATCTCATTAAACCACATTTTACTTCTTAATGACAACCATGTATGTCGGATTTTTGAAATTCAAAACACAGAAGTGGTAAAATTTCATTTAAACGAAAAATCAGTTTTTATAAGTACCACTTAGTGGTTTAACTATTCATCAAAAATTGAAGTTTTTTAGAAAAATACCAAAAATTCACCCTAAGATATATTTGATATTCTGAATTCAAAAATGAAGTCCATTTTACAAAATTCACAACATATAAGTTGCATTAATTAATTTAATAATTAATTCCCGCTGTCAGAGCAAATAGCGTGTTTTTATGAAACAATAAGTATCAAAAGATTGACACTAGTTCAAGTCCGATTTCAAAGTGAAATTAATTCCAACGACCACTATTGGATTTAATGGTAAAAATATTTTCTAATTTCACTTTAAAACCAATTCAAATGATAATCTAATCATATAAATAAATTAGATTAAAAATAGGTTTTGAATTAAAATACAACTTTTTACACTTCATTAAAAAATGAACTTTATCGGAAAGATACCAAAAATTTACACAAAGTAAATTTTGATGTCCCGATTCTAAAGAAGAGTTCTATTTGGTCCAATATAATTTATAAGACTGATCAAAACTATATTTAATGATGGTCCTCCATCAAAAGGTGACAAGTGAACCTTTAGTGAAAATTAGGGTATAAATGCCTAAAATTGAATTCTTTCCATATTTTAAGCCTTTATCCTTTATTGGATAAATGTAAAAAAATTTAAAAAACATATACAATCATATTTTATTTATTTATATCCATTCTCTCCAATTCAACGACTACATGTTAACTACCATTTAAAATAATATTATTATATTACTAGTGTGCAACGTAAGTTTTCAAAGGAACTCATCGTTGAGTATCGGGTACGCTATCGAACATAGAAACCCATTTAAAGTTAAACTAATATTTAATTCGTAAATATTAATAAATACGAAAATGTTTTATTCATTATTTACCTAGGATGTTACAGAAACTCTAACTAAAATACCACTTTTAAATGTCTTAAAGAGTTATTCTTCTAAATCTTGCTCATTAATGTCCATGTTTTAAAAATTGTTTTAAGGATTTATTTATATGGACATTAATGTTTTAAAATTAAAACACATTTTAAAAGTTTCACAGTGGTATGGGACACTTTGATTAAAAAATCTATTTTTAAATGGCTTCTTGACCAATAGTGTGACTTTTAAATGATTTCAAGAAAAAGGGAGATATTTCTCTCAAATAGTGTTGATGATTATTTTAATCTATGTCAATATCCTTCATTATTCTCGATTTAGGTTAATATGATATAATAAAATCTTACATATTTTATCGAATGAGTTATGTTTGAATGTGGATGTGCTATTTTTATACCATTCATGGTTTGTGGATAAAGTATTGACATTTCGTATGCTAGTTTTAATACGAATGTTTATGTTATGTTTAAAACTTTTCATATGAAGAATGAATTGGACTTAGTAAGTGACGGGTGGAGCCCGCTACAACTCCTCGATGCATCGGTAGGTCTCATGAGACAAACTAGTGTCTTGAAAGAAGGCCTTGACAAAATCTTATTTGTAGTCTTGGCACAAGGCCTTGGCTATGCCGTTATGATAGTCTGGCATTATGCCTTCCACCATTATGAAAGTGGTTATTGATATTGCATGTGATTATTTGATTAGCAGAATATCCATGTGAATAAATAAATGGAATTATTTCATTTTATTTTTTCCATACTATGTTGAATTTAAAGTTTAAAAGGATTTTGTTTTAGTTATACATTTCCTTAAGTGTTTATGATTATCTATGAAAGGTTCTGCTATATTGTTATCCTTAATAAGCATCCGAGCTCACCCCTTTCAATGTTTTATTTTTCCCAGGATTGTGAAGAAGTAAATTATGAATGACCTGCAGGGATAGTATGAGTGTGGACTATGAAGACTATGTTGTTGTAGTTTTCATTTTATGATGTAATGTAAACTTTATTAATGTATCTAGTCATTCCAAGGCTACTAAACTAATAGGTCTTTCGAGACTTGATCTTTCTTTTGATCATGCCAATGTTATGTAATAATGAACTGACTCTGGTTATCTAGGGTCGGGGAGTTACAGTTGGTATCATAGGAAGTTTAGTAAAAACATTGGAATCTATATTTAGATAAACTTTGATTAGAGCACGCAGAACTAAGATGAAATTTGAGGATTAGTATAGAAAAACTTCCTATAACTTTGGTATAGTATAGATTTTGTGAGTTTTCCGAGCAATACATCCCTGTCTGGATACGAGCAGGTAGAGGCGGCTCTGGAACAGATGTACCTTGGGGTAAAACCCGAAAAAACCTCTTTGAGCTAGACTCGAAAGGGAAATGGTGCACGACAACGGGCCTTGCTGCACTTTTGGTTGTGACACTCCCGGGGGATATGCTTATGATAATTTACATTTCTTTACTAACTGATTTGAAGTATTAAATATATAAGATGAGAGTAAATGACCTTGGTTAATCCTAATGTGTTTCAAATTGAGAATATGGTGACATGTTAATCTCTAAATGATTTTATGACTACTGTTACTCACACAATGCTTTCTGGTTTTAGTCAATGGATGGATTCCAAGGAACTCATAGTGACTTTGAGAATTATATACAAGGTGGGGACGATGGTGGAAATGAGCAACAAAATTGATTGTTTATAGGCTTAAAAGATATCATCTTTCTGAAAAATCAATTTTCCAAAAATATGATCAACAATATATATGTTAACCAATTACCGGACTCAACAAAGAAGAGAAAGGTGATGAATGATAAGAGCTCCAGCAGTGGAGACCATGGAGAAAAGAATCCTCAATTTCCATCATTCAGGAAATGTGGAAGGAGACACCCAGGAAGGTGTCTCAATGGGACAAAGAAATGATTTACATGTGGGAAGGAAGGACATAAAGTGAAGAATTGCCGAATAAAAATGATGAGTACTATGGAAGACGATAAAAATGGTCCCAAGAGTCCATTTACCGTCATTTGCTGTAAATGTAGGGGACCTGGCCATTACCCGAGTGAATTCCCTATTCTATAGGATATTTTCTAGGACAAAGAAGAAGCTATGTGGAAATAAATGGTTGGATAAATGTTTAAAAAGTATTAGTGATCCTTGTTGATGGGTTTACTTTGGAATAATTTTCTCTTGTATTTTTAACCCTGTAGTTTTCCATGTGAGAATGATATTTGAGGAAGAATTATCTTTTCTCTTGTGAATATAGTTATAAATAACCATTTGGTTTTATATGATCATTTGGTTTGAGGTAATTATAAGTTATTATAATTTGGGATGAAAATGCAAGGTATGAGATAAGATTTGTGGTTAAATTATGTTATGGTTATTTTGAGGAATTTATCTCATTTTGGTAATGTGATAAAATATAGTTTTTGAAAAATGACAACACGCAGACCGTGTGACAACCCATCGCGTCGGACAAAGCTGTGGGAATCGAACCCACAACCAAAGTACGATTGGGATTTATCGCCAATAACTGGAAAACGTGAAGTCCCTGGTTAGTGTGACTATTATTTTTTGTTAAATGATTTTATTGATCATTAATAATTTGATTTGGGATCTTATGTCTTATCAAATGAATACCCTTAGTATTGGAAAATTATTTGGTAATTAAGTGATAAATGATATTTTGGATGTTGTTCGCTTTGTTGTATGGAAAATAGAATAGTATGGGATTTTATTTGAGAAGTAATGGTGGATTTTTATCTATGTTTTTATTTTGGATTTATAGTGATTTGGGATGTTTATGGAAATGATTAGGTTAATTACATTTAAGTATGTGACCTTAAGAGTAATTAATGTCATTTGGAGATACAATTTAACGTGGAAGACTACATTCTTATATGTTTTGGGTTTCAATATTAGGTTGGATTATATTGAAGGATTTTAAGGACAATTGAATATTGAATGGTATTTATATAACTTTGGGGTATTGATGGTTTAATTTTAGAAATTAAGATTAGTGTTTTTTTCTCTAATGGAGTATCCATTTGGGGGGTCATCAGATATTATACTAACCATTTTGGTTTTGTTTAATCTCTAATGACAAGGTAAATATATATTTTATCCTACGTGGATCATGTATTTCTATAGAATTTTATTCTAGCTCTTCCATTGTGACCAACTCTTCTTGAATACTCATTGTTCAAAAAAATGAGTTAGTGGTAAAAAGTTATTAAAGAATTAAACTCTAATTAAAAAGTAAGTATATCTCTTTATGTTATTAGCCAATATCATAAATGAATTCCTCGTCCTTATTTAATGTCACTTAAAATAAAAAAAATGTTGTCCGTTTAATTTTCCTACTGAGAGACTAAGGATCGTCTGTCCCAACACAAGTTGGTGATTTTCTTATTTTTAACTATCTCATGATCATGTTTTCTATGCCTCTCCATCAGAACTTAACACTTAGTTTATCATCCAAATCCACGTTTTCCTACATGGAATCCTAGTATGGGTTATCTTGGGTGACCTTTATACCACTCTTCCTTTCTTTTAAAGCGATAGTTTTATTGACTCTTTTTCCGATGTCGGACTTTCCATTATATTCTCAAGCCCAATTTTAAAAAAATTGTGAGGATGCAATTTATTGAAGGAGGGGAGAATGTAACACCCCAAGCTTCCACGGTACGTTTCCCTTTGAATAATGCAATGATGTGCATTGTACGCAACTTCGAGATTCTAACACACCACAACTAATCAAACTAGCCATTATGAATAGTAATACCTACTTTTTGAAATTTTATAAATTTTATCTTCTAAAATGGACTTCAGTTTTGGATTCTTAATATCGAAATTAGCCTAGGGTGAAATTTTGGTACTTTTCGGATAACTTTCATATTTTGATGAATAGTGAAAATTATTAAATTTTAATTAAAAACAACTTTTTTATTATAAATAATTAATAGTGATAAATTATTAATTTGAGTGGTTTTAAGGTATATTTAGAGTATATTTTTACCATTTAATACAATGTTTGTCATTGGATGATATTTCACATTTAAACCAGACATAAACAAGTGTCAAAATTTTGATAGTTATTATCTCTCAAAAACACGCTATTTGTTTTGATGACGGGAATTAATTTTTTAATTAATTAATGTAACTGATATGTTTTAAATTTGTTAAAATAGACATCATTTTTGAATTCATAATATCAAATATAGCTTAGGCTTAATTTTTGGTATTTTTCTGGAAAGTTTCATTTTTTGATGAATAGTGAAACCACTAAGTGGTAGTTAAAAAACTAAATTTTTCATAAAACTTAATTTTACTGCTTCTGTGAGTGGAATTTTGAAAATCCGAGAAACACGGTTAATAACAAGGAGTAAAATTTGGTTAATTGAGATGAAAATAATTTTTGGTGAATAGTAACTTTTTACTTTTATTTACCACGGTTAAAAGTAAATAGGGTAATTAAGGGTAAAAATGATATTAATATTACCCTAACACATGTCCTAATTATATTGGACAAGTGTATCTCGACCAAAAACAATTTTATGAGTAAAATATTATTATTTAGGTCCACTTGGATTAGAATAGGACATTTATTAGTATTTAATTCAAAGACGAGTTAAAAGAGTTAAAATCAATGATTATTTACTAAAACATTTTTAATATAGGGTTATACATATGGTAAATTGTATTTTAAATATTGATTAAAAATATAAAAAGATTTCCTACATAATGATATTTTATTTATAATTTTTAGACATTAAATAATTTAATTTATTTATGACACAATGATGAAGCACCAATTACCATAATAGTGAAAAATTAAACTAATTGATATTATAAATACCCAAATAAATATAATTCGAGACTTTTATTGAATTAAAATAATTTTATAGGTTAATATGACATATTATTATTTATTTAATTGACTTTTTTCGAAGTAATAATTCTGTTATGAGTTTCAAAAAAATCAATTATTGAATAGTGTCAATATTGACATAAAAGAGTTTTTAAAACAAATATTATATTATTAATTGATATTCAATTTCTAAAAATCTAAGGTTCGGCCAAGAGACTTATATCATGATAGGTGTATCATTAATGGACCACTTGGGGGTCTCTTGGATGTATATATTAATTTTATTAACCATATAATATAAAAATACAAAGAGACATTGTAAAAGTGGATTTAATTAACTAAGAGTTAATACTTAAAGATAAGGTTAATATAGTGACCCAAACCTATCTAAATTCTATTTGTTGAGTGGTTTTAGACCTATCCCCACCTTAAAATTTAAATAATCCACTTTGGATCCACTAGAAACCAAATATGAATTTAATATAAAATAATATTTCTAGTTTTTCCCAAGGTACCCCTCACCCCTCTTATAAAAGGGCACTCTCCCTTATCATTACTTCACACCATCAAAGCTTTTTGGTTCGGCCAAACCCTGCCCAAATACTCTCTAAACATCCCTCAATACAACCTAGAGGCCTTAGTTTTATCATAAAGCAAACCTATGGATCCATTTTGATCAAATCAAAAGGAAGAACCCGAAAAAGAGGTAATGTTTTTACCACCATTTTTCAAATTCTTTTCTTCTTAAACTTCTTCTTTATTTGTTTTTCCCATTCTAAAATAATGAATCCAGTATCTCCTATATACTATAATATTATTATAAATATGGTACAACCATATTCAGTATTCTATCCAACTTTTGAATGACATGTCACCATACGTGCGTACGTACGGCTTACCGTCTCCACATCATGGTGTAATTGTCATTCAATAAATTATTATTTGGATGGGTATAATAATGAGGTTTAATTCATGTAAATAATAAATATAACATGATAATTATTCTGTATATATGATATACCATCCAATTATATATTATTTTAACACCAAATGAATGATATTGTTGCTCGTGCGTACGTACGGACTACCGTCTCCATGAAAGCGATGAGATTCATTCTCCATCGTATCCATTCATGTATAATTATCATTTTATGATTTAAAAATAATGCTTAAGGACTTGATATAATTCTTGATATGAATAAGATACATCCTATATATAAAAAAACACAGCTTACATAACAAATAATATTAAGGAAAACGAGTAAGTTAACACCCGAAATGACGATAATACTAAGATATTATTAACAAATAAATGTTAAAAGATCATATATGATATCATATTAATGTAAATGATTCTTGTATAATTAAATAAAAATTATTTCACCATTATACAGGAGGTTAACCTACCATCAACCAAGGAAAAAGTACAATGTAAGGGGATTATTATCTCACTTTTAATTCATTGAGATTTCCACTGTTCACCACTTATTTATTGCATGTGGTGTGTGTACTGAACATGATTGTATTAATTGTGTAATATAATTTAATTTATGGGTATTTAAATCGTCATTTTATGATCCTTCTTTCATGGGTGCATGTTTCATAATTTACCAAATCGATAAGGGAATTTGAAATATCAATTTTCACTCATTCATCTTTATGCATACTTCATTGATTATTTTACTCCAAGATTATGTGTGGAATCACTATTCATTTGATTATGTCATAATTTCCACTCCCCTTTCTGTGGATATACTTTTTATTCACATAATCACTCCATTGATAAATTCTCAAGTCATCGGTATGAACTTGATAAGAGTAATTTTTATTCAATCTCGATATGTTGAGATAAACATCCAATTCATTGGTGTTGTTTTTAATAGAATATGTGTGAATGTCCTTTGATTGTTTTACACTGAATATCCAATCATATTTAGTGTATTTATATTTTTTACACATAATTATGCCTTTGATTTATACTTAACCTAAGGATACGGCCTTTATGAGCGATTTCATCTCAATTTACCTTCCATTGAGACTTCTTTATTTTTATACACCAAATCACATTTATGTGGTGTATATAATGTACTTTGAAATAGTATATCATATATCCTTTTATTCTCATGATATTACAACGTTTTGATTACCTGAATTATTTGTATTAAAGTTTCTCTATTTTGGTAAGAAACTCTAACTAAAATACCATTTTTAAATGTTTTAAAGACTTATTCTTCTAAATCTTTCTCATTAATGTCCATGTTTTAAATTTTTTTTAAGGATTTATTTATATTGACATTAATGTTTTAAAATTAAGACTCCTTTTAAAATTTTCAAAGTGGTATGGGACACTTTTATTCAAAAATCTATTTTTAAATGGCTTCTTGAAAAATAGTGTGACTTTTAAATGATTTCCAGAAAAGGGGGGTATTTCTCTCAAATAGTGTTGATGATTATTTTAATCTATGTCAATATCCTTCATTATTCTCGATTGAGTTTAATATGATACAATAAAATCTTCTATATTGTATCGAATGAGTTATGTTTGACTGTGGATGTGCTATTTTTATACCATTCATGGTTTGTGGATAAAGTATTGACATTCCGTATGCAAGTTTTAATAGGAATGTTTATGTTATGTTTAAAATTTTTCACATGAGGAATGCATTGGCCTTAGTAAGTGACGGGTGGAGCCCTCTATAGCTTCTCTATGCATCGGTAGGTCTCATGAGACAAACTAGTGTCTTGGAACAAGGCCTTGACAAAATTTTATTTTTAGTCTTGGCACAAGGCCTTGGCTATGTGGTTATGATAGTCTAGCATTATGCATTCCAACATTATAAAAGTGGTTATTGATATTGCATGTGATTATTCGATTAGCAGAATATCCATGTGAATAAGTAAATGACATTATTTAATTTTATTTTTTCCATACTATGTTGAAGTTCAAGTTTAAAAGGCTTTTGTTTTATTTATACATTGCCTTAAGTGTTTATGCTTATCTATGAAAGATTCTGCTATATTTTTATCTTTATTGAGCATTTGAGCTCACCCCTTTCAATGTTTTATTTTTCCCAGGATTGTGAAGAAGTAAATTATGAATGACCTTCAGCGATAGTATGAGTGTGGACTATGGAGACTATGTTGTTGTAGTTTTCATTTTATGATGTAATATAAACTTTATTAATGTATCTAGTTATTCCAAGGCTACTAAACTATTCGGTCTTTCGAGGATTGATCTTTCTTGTGATCATGCCAATGTTATGTAATAATGCACTGAATCTAGGTATCTAGGGTCGGGGCATTATAAGCTGTTTGCCTATCGGTTGTAGTTACATCAGAGTTACTGGGAAATGCACAATGTCATTCATGTTTGTCAGATACGATGTTACTTTTTATACCTGTCTCATGTTTCTCAACCTAAGGAGGTTAATTTGGAGGTGGATGCATCCTTCCAGGGCACCCTATTCGAATTTTGGATTGCGCCATGAAGGTTCTCTATTACTGGTATGTTCCTCCGGTATGGGTGCTATGGAAGAACAAGTGAGTTCTAGATGATACTTGGAAGAGAGAGAGAGAGAGGATGATGTGGGATCACAGTGGCATGATTTGTTCATAGATTCTTCTATACCTCCCATGGAAGGGAAATTTGGGGACAAATTGCTTTAAGGGGGGATGTTTGCAAGAACCCGAATCTTTTTTCAGGTATGAATCTTTTTTTAGTGTTGTTTTGAAGAAAAATGATGAAAAGGGTATTTTTTTAGTACACACTGTATAGTTCTGGGTACACATCGAGTAACTATCTTGCTACGTACAACTACATTTTGATAGTGTAACAACTGAATACAGGTCTGTGTGGTGACTTGGATGACCCACATATGTTGGGGTCCTATTATGGTTACTACACGACATGTTGTTTTATGGAACACACAATGAACTTTTCTTTTTATTTGATAAATAGGACTGGGGTTGCGTCTTATATCTAGAAATACCTTCTTCGGGCTGTGGTTTATACAGGAGCACTATAAAAAAACTAGAGAACTCTGAACCCCTCTCTATTCTTTTTCAAAGATCTGATTGAGACACGGTCAGGTGATTTGAAATCCCACTGGTATGTTCCCAAAAAACCAAAAACCTTTCTTCTAGATTGATCCTTTCTTTTGAGTTATTCAAGGTTGAGATTTTACTTTTTTTGAAGATTTACGCCGTTTTAGGTTGATTCAAGGGCCGACATTCAATTATATCAATCATAGGACATTTAGGTTGTTGGTTTGCGACATTTGTTGTTTTCCATTGGGTTATATATTCTAAAAGTTCCACATAACTACATTTTGTGTATTGCATGATTTGTAATTAAACCCTATTTGTTACCTCCTATGGTTTAATTGATTGATAAAGGGGTGTTTCTTATATGTAAGGTTAGACACCTTGTTTATGGGATGTCCCATGTGCGCGTTTCCCTTGATTAACTGTTTATGGCCATTTGGTATTGGTTTCCTCTAAGGCATACCTTATTTACATGCCTTTTTTATTAATATGGAGTTTGATAGATTATATGAAATTCTAGTGATATGTATTGTGAGTTTTTATCCTTGTAGTAGTTTCAGATTACATGGGATGATTTGATATAATATGTGCACTATTTTTCCAATGAACCATGACAGCCTTAGATTAAGAAGACTAAGGGTGATTATAGATTATTTTCTTTGATATGATATATGTGTTATTTATTTTCTAAAGGACCATGAGAGCCTGGTACTAGGGGGAATGAATGGTCTTCCAGATTTATTACACAGGACCGTGAGATCCTTGGTGTAGAACTTTGACCAAATGGGTTAGACTATGAGAGCCTTTTGAGAGGGTGGTTATTTAATGGATTGATGCTATATAGGAAAAAGGGGTTTAGAATGTCAGATATTTCCCATAGGGTCATTTTTGAATAGTATAATGACTGTGAATCATTTTCCAATCCAAAGAAGAAGCATGGATTCAATCTTACTTGATTATTTAGATAGTCTTATGAGACATTTATTTTGGTTACATTACATGGGATATATAGAGCTTAGTATAAATACTACAATTACATGATTCAAAGGGTGAATAATAAATGTTAAATGAATGTAACTGAAAATGGTCAAATTATTAGTGATTACTAGTTTATTGCTTCATTTTTTCATATTACCTGCTATATATATTCACAAACAGTTAGGAAAAGATATTTTGGTGGTTGCCCTCTAGGATTCATATCATACCCTATTTTGGTTATGATTTTGGACCCAAACATATTATATGATTGCATGTATAGAGTAGGTAAAAAACCCTACTTCATGATGTACTTGACTGTGGTTGGAGTTGGAGAGCATGGGGCCAAGCTGAGGCTTGCAATGCTATATGAGTTTACTTGTTTCTTCTTTTTATTTTGGTTTCTTTATTTCATTCTAGCATTGTGACTTGTTTGGATGTTTTCATAGATACATATTCCATGCATCATATATATATATATTGTGGCTACTGTTGGATTTAATTTCAGTGTCCTATTGTTTATTTATTTTTGGTATTATTGCGTCTACAATTGTTTACTATTTAGATATCACTATGTATACTCATACAATGAGGGAATAGTATCACCAACATCACACCTTGGTCCTCACTACTAGTTGGTAGCCACTAGAGTTTGGGTAAATGCTCTGGAAGTCATATAACCAACGGGGCTGCTTTGGGTAGCACCCAGATCTGGGATGTTACAAATGGAATCATAATTAAGGATGTGTTTAGATGCTCTATAAGGTATATATTGAAGATATGACAAAAATATCATAAGTGTGAATAATCTAAATATAAGGGTATAATAATATAATCAATTTCAAAATAAAATTTAACCACACTTAGAAAAATATATATATAAATTCACGCAACATAACTATATGGAGTATCATAAAAACGAGGTGGAAACCAAATCAAAGAAAATCAAAATATCGTGGATCATGCATAACAAAAAAAATCCCTTAACATAATGGATCCAAAACAATCACCAACATCCTATATCATAATGGATCTGGCATCATCATCTAAATCCCTTTGTATACTTTATTAGGTATTATTACCAACATCAATTAGTATATTGGATTAGAAATTATTAATAGTATCCCCTAGAATATCCGATCAAGAATTATTATAAGAATTTCAAAGTAATATCATGATATATAACAACTTAATACAATTTATTGGAGGGATATAATGGAACCAACTTTCATTGAATAATCATCCATACATATGTGTTTCATAAGAACATAACATTCATGATTCCATAATCTCTTAATTAACCAATAGAAATTAATGGATTTCATGAGAAAATTACAAATAAATCATCATAACCCATATGGTGATTTTTTTGGATTAAAACATTCGGTAATATCCAAATTTAATCATTTAAATACTTAAAATATATTGACATAAGAGAAAAATTAATTTATAAATTCACTTGAAATTTGATTTGAAAATCGAGGAAAATTATTCCTTCCTTTTGAAAATTTTTAAAAACTAAAAAGTCATAGAATAATGTGAAAATAATGTTCTTTTAACAGTCAAAGAAACCAATAATGGAAGATTAATGATGAATATATTTCATGATAGTGTAAAAATATATCCATTTCCTATAAATTAAAAGGAAATCATTCTTTTCACATTTTATAAAAAGTCAAAAGTGAGTCGTCTAAAAAAATATATGAAAAGATTCACTTTAGAGATTTTTATATAATGTTTAAGGTAGTATAAAATACATTTATCAAACATTTTGTGTTCCAAAAAATTAACTAGATGAGAGGAAAATTTACGGTATATAAAATACAAATAACATATAATTTACAACAATGGAAATTGAAATATAAACAATCCTAAAAATGTGAGATTATAAAATAAACCATTAGTTTAATTCCTGAAATGATTCTTATGAACTTTATCCTCTTATATAAAAACTTTACATATATTAAAAATGTATAAAATAATCATATTCATAATTTTCTCTCCATATATTCTTCATTCATAATTTCTAATCACCCTTTTATTATTAATTCTCAACTAAAATCAATAATATAGATGATAACTGTTTTTTACATACATGTTTTAGTTTTGTGATTTTGATCCATGAAACTAGGTCATGGATTTAAAATCTAATGAATTTTTTACATATTTAATAAATATCATATTCCTTAATAATAATTTTTTTATAATAATCCATCCACAAGGTGATGAAAATTGAATTACACCACTTCCTGAAAATGATAATATGTCTGTACATACATGTGATGTTTTCATTTTTCAATGGACGAAAATAATGGATGGTAAAGAATAAATTTTCTTTATGAAGTCATATTTTTATCATAAATATCATATTTATTCATTAAATCCATCTATATGACTATCTTTGAGGGTTGGTGAAGAAAATTAAAATACTTTGCTTCATGGATATAATAGTCTGTTCATACTCATAAACGATGTTTTCAATTTATTTTAGATATAAAGAAGATTTAAAATAGTTTTAAAATTAAAATAATACCATTTTAGTATAGTAATGTAACTGAAGTAATTATTTTAATTTGGTTAGAGAATACCTGGATTAATTTTAAGAAGAAAGATATTTGAAAATGGTCTGTAAGAACAAATACCTCTTCCTTGGATAATTTCCATTGAAAAACATCTTAAGGATTCTTCAATGAGTATTTTTGGAACAAAAAAACTCATAGGCTATAGAGATAAAATTTTCAAAGTTATATTAGTAGATATTGGTCAAGATAAATATCCAAATTGGTTTGGAGAAGTGGCTATAATTGGTTCATTTTTTAAGTGAGGGGAGTGGAACCCTAGAAAATATTAAGAATTATAAAATATAATAAATCCAATTCTCCAAGAAAGTGCCAAAATGTTTTTAAAATTAAATATATAAGGTGATTTTATGTATAGATACACTAAAACAATTAGATAAACATATGTTTTTATTGATATTGTATGTGTTATCCCTTAATTTAACCACTTGTAACCCATTTCAACCTTATCTACAATGAAAATATTTTTTATCATGGAAACTATTCATTAAGGAAAAAAAATTAGTTGAAATTATTAAATGATAGTTATTATTTTAATTATAAATAATTAATCCATTTAACAATATTTAGTTTATAAAGTTATAAACTATTAAATCTAATATTAAGGCTTAAAACATGTAGAACCGATTTTTAAAAAGTATTATTTAGCATAAAAATATTTTATTCTCATTTATTCACTAGTAAGAATCATTATATGATTTATAATATAATTTATTAAATATATCATCTAAACATTTCATTAAAATAATTCATAAATAGTGAATAAATCAATTTATTAAGATAAAATACATTGTACATAATAAAAATAGTTTTGTAAAAACATCTATTTTTTACCATCAAATGATTTTATCTTCATATATAACCCATTAATAATAATTGTAAAAATTATTATTAATTTTTTTATACAAATTATAAATATATTTAATAATTTATCAATAGTTATCAATATATTTTTTAGACAAAAATACACAATATGTAAAAAATATAATTATTGAAAAATTATGTTTTATATGATTTCATTATTATAAATAATATTTGAGTAATTATTTCATAATAACTAATAAATATATTTATATTATGTAAAACCATAATACATATATTTTTTATAAATTTAATCATATTCATATCCTTTTATTTAATAAATATGTTATAATGGCCTCTTTTATTAATAATATATATAACTGTTTGTATTTATTTGATGTTACATGAAAAAAGTGATAAAAAAATAAAATTTATTTTATTAAGAAATATATTCCTAAAATTAGGGTTTGTTACAATAATTACAAAAAATATCAATCCTTGATATATTCATGTTCTTAATACTACCAATTAATCTTTAAAAATCCCTTTCATTAATAACTTTTCTTTCATTATCTTTGGTCAATTTTCTTCCCACCCGAATTGGTGTTGACATTATTATAGATTCCTATATAACAAATCTCTTAAATATACTCTTGTAATATATTTATTTTGAGATAATAATATAACCAATAATTTTGTTAATTTATAGATCCATGAAATAATTCATCTTCCCAAGCATAGTAAAATTTAATTTGTCTTGTAAGGAGAGTTCTTCACATAATCTTTCCATATTTCTATAAAGATTAATTTAAAAAATATATACAATTAGAAAGTGTGTTTTTGTGTTATCCCTTTTTATATACAAGTAACTATCCACATTCCCTTTTCCAAATATCACGATTCTTAAAAACTCAACCTACTTAAGGTATAAATATCTTAGACAATTCTTTAAAAGTTAAATAAACTTATTTAGATTAAAAACCTATCTTCTATATGCATATATAATGAAATCCCCATGTTATTACATATATTATTTTCATTTTATTTCAAAATTTGATAAATTATATTTATCAACTATTTGGATGAATTATATAACTCTCTATGTATCAAAAATAAAAAAATTATGACAGTTTCCATTAAAAAAATTAAAGGAAAGATGCTTTAATATCAACACCTTTAATTCGAGACTATCCCTTTCATACCAAATTAGATTTTTTCTTATCAAATTCAACTTTATCATTATTATTATTCCTGAAACCCTATTGTACTCTTATAATATTCATCTCTCTAATCATGGGAAAATATCTCAAATTTCAATCTGTTCAATTTGATTATGTTCTTCATTCATATTCGAGTTTATTATTTCTGATATAATTATTCTTCAACCATTTTTTTAATTGTTGATTGTAATATAATGTAATTGAAAGTTATGATTTTGTTATTATTTAAACTAATTAGGTTTGATCTCTACTTTTTTTTCAATATCAATACACTTTCTCATTATTAAAATTGCCCCAATAATATTTTCAACTTCATCAATGACACTATTTGAGGTATAATATGCATATTCAATATGAATATCAATGTTTTCCTCTAGTTTTATAGCTAGTCCAACACATAGAATATCATCCTCATCATTTATAATGATATTATTTCCCAGATATTATTCATTTTCAAAGATTGTTACATCCTCAAAATAAAAAATAATTTATATCCACCTGTTGTAACAACTATATGAACATAAATTTTGGGTGTTACCAAGTAAATTTATATATTATTAATTCTCATCCAAAATTACACCAATTTAATATTTATTCCTAATTATAATGGGACTTTTAATCACTCTGAAGTGATTAAAATTTGGCATCTTTTTAAACCACAACCCAAAGGGGGGATTATATGAGTTTTTCCATAACTAAAAAAAAATGTTCTAGATGATTTCAACATTAGTGGTAGATTGTAACCAAATGTATTCTGAGGTTTCATGTTCAACTAACATGGTTCTATCTATGTTATCTGGGATGACATTTTTTCCACTTAGATAGTTCATTATAATAATCAGTGTATATAAAAATAGTCCTATGTTTAATTCTATATTTATCAAGATCGACTAAAAAATATTTTTTGGCAGACATTGAACTGTTATCAGACCTCACTTGCTCAAGGATTAACCAATTTTGTTTTTAGCAAGACTTCTAAAAATCTTAAATCTATCCAAGGATTGTGATTTGTGTGAAATGAACATAATTAAATTCATTATGGATAAATCATAAAAAAATCATAATTTATCTATCTCCATTGGTTTACCTTTTTGTCATATGTCCATTGAAATCAAAGTCGATATGTTTTAATGGTTTTTTACTTTAAATATTGACTCTCTTATAGTTTTTCAACCAATTTTTATTTTTTGAAAATATTACACATTTTAATTATTTCTTCACTTGAACATATATATTTATAACAACCTCTTATATGATAACCCTCTTCGTATTATTTTTTCTAATATATTCAAATCATCTATTACATATATTGTTACCTACCTATAAACTTAAGAAACAATCTATCCTTACATCTCTCACCTAAAACATTTTTCTTGTGGTTCCCATTCATTTAGTAATAACTATTATAACATTCAATATTGTCCAAAATAATCTACTCATTCTAAATATAACGACATTTACATCACTGAAAATCCATGAAATATTCATAAAGTTGTGTTTCAGTCCATTAATAAAGAAGGCATTATTGGGATTGATTTAATTTTTTTTCCAATATTTGTTGTTCTATCCCATTTTATGTTTATAGAGGAATTATTTTCAATGTTTATCACCCCACCATTATATTTATAACAAATTTTCATCTTATTTCATTCAACTTAATGTGAGATAAACAACCACCATCCTTGATTTATGTTATTTTAGACACTATTTCTTTCAAAGAAACCTCCACTATATTAGTCCACAATTTGAAATGAATTCATTTTTAGAAATTTAAATTTTTATAATTATATTGTGTTCAATCAATAACAAGTTTAACATATTCATCTGAGATGTTTACAGCATGATCACCTCAATTAAACTTCTCTTAATCCATCAAATCTATTTTTTACTTTAGTATTATTCTTAGGTTTTTGGTGATTTTAACAAGTTACCGAAATTTATTTTTGTATTATATTTGATTCATACTCCCTTATAAGATACGGTGAAGAAATTTTATATTATAAATATTAGGATTTATGGACAAAAAAAACTAATAGTCCCCCTAAAATTTTCTCTTTTAAAAGAAATCATACTGCTGATATGGTTGTTTTTTAGCATTGTTTTCAGCTATAACTAATGTTTATCTTATTATATAATTTTGTATAACCTTATTTATTACTCTTTATATTTGTATGGGTGGATTTTATGAAGCTTTCCCTTTCTTGTCTTGAGAAAAATGGATTTTTCAAAAAAATTTATGGTAAATACAAATCGTTATCTTCCTTGAGATTGATCTAAAGTCATGTTTTTAATTTGTGGTAGAACCAAAATAGAATTTCCATAAAAATTTACACAATCTTGAACAATAGTTTTTAGTGAAACAAATTAGTTAGAAAAATTTCTATTTTATTAAATAGTTTTATTCAAGTCAAATTTTAATTTCCATTTTTATCTTCTATATCATTTATTTTATTCTTTAATTTATCATCTTCCTTATCCACATGTGTACTGGTGGAATTCATATATCAATGGATATTTTTTTTCAAAAATATTATGATTAATTCATTTAATTTTCTTGACCACATTATCTTTATAAAAATATTTTTGATGTTATTATCAGAATAACCTTTTATCCAATAATTATCAACCATCATTATTCCAATTTCCTTTAAGAACATTTTGACTTCTATTCTCATAATGTATTATTAGGTTATTTCTCTTTATTTTATTATAGAATCACTGTTTATTCACAAGTTTTATTTTGATTATTCAATTTTTTTTTCATAAGATCCCTTTAAGAATATTTACTTGGGATTATTTATTTACCCTCACTTTCTTAACAATCATAAAATTTCTAATCAACTAATAGAATTTTTTTTGATGAATCTTGGAGAAAATTTCATACGATACAATGGAAAAATTTTCTCCAAAGTGTATTAAATGTTTGTGTATATCATATTATCTTCTTGATCTTAATTTTAACTTATTTAGTGGAAATTTTTCAGAAAAAAGAAAAACATTCACAATGCTAAAACATTCAATTGGAAGTTTACCACTATACATTCCCCTTCTATAAGAAAAACCTCTTGAAACCAATGATATAGTTTTAGAAAACTATTCCATACCTTGATATTCTTAATAAACAAACCCTTATAAACATCAATCCATATATTTTTAAAATCTTTGAATATAAATAATTTCATCTCCACACTTTACTCTAGAGAGAAACTCCTATTCTCATTTCATATTTGATAAGAGTACTATGAAATTCATCAAAAGCGAATTAATCATGATCTATATGTTCAAGGAATTAGATCTTGGACTAATGATTTTCTATATCAATTATTATAAAATTATTGAAAATAATTTGTTCTTCAAGTTTTAAACAATAACCTCTAACTTTTTTAACAACTAGTTTAATTTTTATAAAGAACTCATCAACTTTTTCATCTTCATGAAATAAAATTTATTCAAGCTTATATATAGTTTTTTAAGTTTTATTCTATAATTTTTTTTTTCATCATAAATATTATGACGTTTCTCCTATATATCATTCATAGTCTTTCTACCCATCGCTTTAGTAATCTCATTGTTTGTATATATATGTCAGTATGGAATTTATATCCTTTAAATCACTTATAATGTTCTTATTTTTATTCTGAAACCATGACAAATACTCATTTTTCATAATGAAACCATATTGTATATAATCTATTAAATCAATCCAAAGTGATAGAAGATTAGGAATAATTATCTCTTTCTGACTAGAAACCATATTCTGTAAAAAATAATTCATTTTCTGTTAACTAATTTTTGATAATACATGAAGAAATTAGAGAGAAATATTAGAGATTCAAACTTCTCAAATACTAATTGTAAGAATCACATAAAGGATGGTATGCACATAGAGGGGTGGTGAATCAGTTCTTATATCTTTTTAACAAAATCCATAAAACTCTCATTCTTGATCAAAATAGTTCACTCAATACACATAATTATGTATAAAATAAATTGAAAAACCAAATTTTTTAATGAGTTTCTCCACTATAAAGGATTATTACATTACCAATGTGTTGTGATTTTTAACTAAAAAATAAAACTATCTTTATATTATAAAGAAAAAATCATGAAAGTGAATGGAATTAGACTATTTAAAATGGTTGAATTCAACTAGGTACAAAATTTCATCATCAAAAAAATTATTATCCACAAAAAACGACCCCGAATGATATCTTGATCCTCTACACATGCTACATAAATTTATATCTTCTTCTTACTATCTATACAAAAATATTATTTATCTATTCTAAATACCGAAAAAATGTTCATCATAAATAAAATTTCTTATCATTTTCTTTATATGCATTGAAAAATATATTTGAATAATATTTCAATAATAAAATACAGAAACTCCACTAGTTTCTTAGTTTCTCATTTTTCTCTAGTTAATGGCTTCTTGAAAAATAAACTATTTTAACACGAATAATAATTTCAAATATTTGAATTTAAACTTTCCATGATTATAAAATAATGGTATTATCAATAAATCCTAGTTAAATAATCCTCATTTATAACTCCATGAGTATTAGGATCCTTATATCTTTAATAACTCCAAAAAATCCACTGCATTAATTTAACTGAAATTCCCTTCCATGTGTTCATTCCAACATGCATTTTTGTGAGGCAATAATCTCATCATAGTGTGGAAAAAAATACTTCTCACAATAATCTTCATCTTTATTCATCATATTTGTTGAGAATTAAAAAATCCTTAGAGTAGTTGTGATGTTTAAATCAACCAATGAATAGATCATAATATTTTATGATTTTATTTCAATCATTATAATACTCATTTTGGAAACTCGAATTTGAATCCTATAACATTATCAAAATTTCATAAAGAATTAGATTCAAAATTAATCTAATAAATTATACTATTTATCCTTCCAAAGTACTGGTTTACTCTTCTAAAATCCTTTGGAAATACTCCAAAATAACCAATTACACTTCTAATGTCTTAAATACATTCTTGAACATGTTTTTTTAATATTATGATGTTATTGGATCTCATAACAAGTTCTATGAATTACTATTCTAAATTATGGGTTACTTTTATAAAGTCCTAGAGAGCCCATATGATGTGTTTGAGTTCTCTTATGAAGTTCGACTATACCATTATGAAGTGGGTGGTACTCGTTTGAGGTGTGTAACTACTTTTCTAAACTCAAAATTAGGGAAATATTCTCTATAATTCTACAACATTATAATTAATCTTGAAACACATCCAAATCATATAGAAATATTTTTTAATATTATCAATTCATTCCCAAACACTTTAAACAAATCCTAGAACATCATCCAAATAATATTTGTTACTGAATTCAGTATCCTTGAACATCAGGAACTTTTGGATAGTTTATCCTCTTTCCCATCTAGAATTTATTCTTTAGTAATTTCTCTACAATATCTTTTTTAGTTGGATTCATCCAAAGTAATGACTACATTTTTTGATATTTTATTTGTATCTTGAAATATTTTTCTTTGGTATCCATGAATATTAAGTCAATAATAATAATAATTATTAATATTATTAATAGTAAATTCAACACCATCCTCATGTGGGTTTAAAAAATATCAGTATGTTATTTTTAAAATAACATTAGAGTAGAAATATATTATTTATTTCTAGTTATTATAATTGAAACATAGATATAAGTGGGTCAGTAGGGAAATGAGAATGAAGAAGTTGGGTTTTTGAATGTTTTCCTTGTTCTTAAAAACACCACCTTTGGAATGCATCTTAATCAATGAAGGAATGGTCTTTTAGTTAGGCAATGGATTCCCTAACATGTTTAGAAGAATTTAAGGAGTGATTTTGATAGATATTAGGCAACAAAATGATTGATTTTGAGAGAAAGTATAGAAAATTATTATTTTTGATTGACCCATTTTTTGATAAAAACAACTATACAACATGAATGATGTTTTTTCTGATGTATCTACTTTGTAAAAAATTATATGATTTTACAATATTTCACTATTTTCCTCTATATTTCACTTTTTATGAAAATTACTAAAGCTAAACCAATACATAATTAAGATGTGATGATTCAAAAATATATAACAATTTTACCAAAATAAATATATAAATTATATAGGTCCAACATTTAATTTTAGTATTAAAATAATGGATTTTTTAAAGAATATAAAATATGTTTTTTAATTGTATACCAACCCTTAGATGATATTAAAAAAATTGAGTATTTATTTTTTTAGTATTTTTATAATAACATTTAATTATATCATTCGTGGTAAAATTTTACTTATAAGGTCAATTTATCAGACACCCCAATAGTCATTTTACTATTTTTACTGTCAATATACTGTTTTAACAGTTGGGTTACTATTCTAATAGTCATGTTACTATTTAATCAATCATATTTTCAATAACTAATTATTACATTTAAAAAATCCAAAGATCCCATCTACTTATTATATATATCACTCAATTATATCATTTATAATTCAACTTATTTTTTCACATAGTTCTCTATATTTCTTTTCAGAAATGTTTATTTTTAATTTTTTTCATTCTTTGTAAAATGATGTTTTTGACTATTCCGTTTCTAGGAGACCAAGAACCATCATATTTTCAACTTTTTGTTTTTTTTTCATGTATTTATTATCCGATTATAGTTTTATTAATCTTATGGAATGTATTCATACTTCATTTATTGAAAAATGTTAAGATATAAAATGATGTTTATTTTATTATATAATGTATATTATTTATCTATACTATATTATTTTTAGGATAAAATTTAATTTTATAAATTTTAAGAAATGAATATTAATATAAAAACATGGGATGATATATGTTAACACATTTAAAAAATACTTCTAGGAAATTTCAATTAAAACTCTTATATTAAGATATAAATGGGTACATTTATATTGTTACATCCTTAGTTTCCATTGTTATTCATGAATATTTTTTTTATCTATAAAACTTTGATAAGGTGAGTTTTTTTTATTTTATTATGGTATATCTCTGTGATCCAAGATCTCTTTCAATTTCTTCTCAGGAGAGAGAACATACTCATATGCACCTCCTCAAAATTTAATACAAGATAGGGAGATAGTATGTATATCCATAATAGAGATATGTGGAATACATTATATAAGTAATATGTGTTTGTTTGATGTACTAGTCGATAGGCCAAATCTTGAATGCAATACAGAATATAAAAGGGAAAAATCTACCAAGGAATTAACCTATCATTCTTCTCAAACCTCATAACCCTCCTCCATAGTGACATCTTAAGGAATAACTTATCTCTAGAATCAAAATATCAGTCACATCACTATGCCAAAAACAACATTTATTGGTGATTTTTTTTCGGTGGTTTGAAAAATTTAAACTGTATCTAAATGTTTCATGACATTTTTTTCATAAGTATTGTGAATCCCTATGTCAGATATTATTTCTCAATGCTTTTTAAAAAATAATATAAATCATATCATGAATCTTTTTTATGATAATTTATTGATTTTTAGTGGTGATTATTGTTATATTTTATTTTTTAATGATAATTATAAAAAAACATATTTTGTGATGCTTTGATGAACCATCCATAAATAATTATCACGAATTTTTTTTGAAGGAAAAAATATTTTTAAAAAATATTTTTATATATTTTTATTATTGATGGATCAATGGAAAATCCAGCACAATCCAACCTAACCTAACCTAACTTATTGCATAGTCGGCCAAGCCCACTTCCAAACCCATCCAAAGACATATCCTTGAAAAATTTTGTGATATACTAGTGGATGTTGAGATTTGACCCAACAAACCCTACCTCTAACAACACCATCACTTATCTATTCCCATCATATATAAATTATAATGAAAAAATAATTCATATACATATATATATAAATTTAAATGTATATATATATATATATGTATAATAACACACACACACAAATATAATGAAATATAATGAAATATATATAAATTTAAATACATATATATATATATATAATGCATATAGGCATATAAATTAATTTAAATTCATATAAATGCATATAAATACATAAAAGAACAAATAAATAAAAATAAATTCATATAAATTCATATAAATATATGAAAATTCATATAAATATATATAAACATTTATAAATACATGTAAATACATAAATATATATACATATAAAAACATATAAATATATATAATGATATATAAATTTATATGAATTCATATAAATACATATAAATACCTATAAATAAATTAAAAGGTATACAAATAATTATAAATACACATAAATATCTCTAAATATTTAAATTGGAATAAATTTTAATAAATTTTAATATATATAAATACACACATATATATGATTAAATAAAATTATATATGTATACAAAATCACATATAAATATCAATGTATATATATATACCAAAAATATACACGCACACACACACATAAACAAGAACACAAAAATATATATGGCCCTTTAATTGTGTTAAATAAATTTCTCAAAGAACATTACTGAAACTGTTATCTTGATTCAACCCCCACTAATTCTCATAGGAAGGAACAAAGATTGTAGTGGATGCTGGACCGTAAAAGGCACCATGATGGTCTTTATTACATGAACTTAAAAGCTTCATCATTAGTATTGGTTGCATGAACATAATCACATAAATACTGGTCCATATCTCATGAAGATTAATTAGGTTCCCAACTTCCATTAAATATATAAGGACCCATAGAACCTCAATTTTCATTTACAACTATGAATTGTAGTGGAGAAAGCATCAATAACATAGAGTATATGAAATCCACACATAGGGTTACCAAGATTAGTAATTGGGAACCCTCTACTCTTCGGTCCTTTAATTAGGACAAATAAATTACCCAAAAGACCTTTCTGACACCCATTGTCTCAAATCAACCCATCACTCAGTTATGTTTAATGGTAGCATGATGGTCCTGGATGGATGAATTTAAAAGGCTTCATAGTGACCCATGTCACATGACCATAATATATAAAATTAATAAGGAAAAGATAACTAACACCCATACCCCCTATTTTTTGGCCTAAATACAAATTATAAATGAGAAAAATATATTCAAAATTTGACTATAAAGAATTTTTTCCTAGTCCTCCCAATATTCCCACTAAGGAAACCTATTCACTTATATCCTTTAACTATGTAGAAACACATACCAGATTGACCAGGGGGTGGGGGTTGAAATAATGGTATACTCTTTATTAATTATTATATTTTTAAATAAAATTATTGATGTTTTTAATGTTATTCATATACTCAGTGATATTTCATAGTCTTACCTAATATACGTAAGTAATAAAAGAGGTCTAAACACATGGTATTTAAATGGTTTCCAAAAAATTACTTGTTATTTACATTTTGGTTTAACCTGTAAACATGGATTCAATACTGTAATATTGTCATCAATTATAATGGTTTTGGTAGAAATTGGTTATACACCCCCTTGGTCAATCCTCTAGTTGATCCAAGTTTTACCCCTAAAAATATAACTCTTCTACCATGATTAGTTAGACACCCCAGCCATCTTCTCTCCTCATGACTAGTTAGACACCCCAACCTCAATCCTCATCTACAACTGGTTAGAACCATAGTATTAATATCCTTATTCTTTATATTGATAATATAGTAGAAAGTATTATTTATTATTTATAGTTATTTTCATCCACATGAGTATTGTATTTACACAACTTGTGCACACCTATTCAAGTAACTTTACAACTTTCTAGTCTTCATCAAATATTTATGATCAGTTTCCTTATTCCAATTTTCTTGGGTAGATATCCTTCCCTCAGTCTGATGAAGTCCAGACCTCACTATCACTATTCAATAATAATCAAATGATCTAAAATGATATCAATACATTGATAACTAGGATATGAATTCCTTCTGGAATACTATCCATATTATTCTCAGAAATTCATTTCACACTCATTATACAATTTATATTGCATGTTCAATTATAAATCTTCATGAATTAATTGAATTATTCTGGGTCTTCTCATTTTTATTCATAGTATATTGCACTATGAATCTAATCACTTTTATACATACTCTTTGTGAAATTCACATACTACCTTCAGGGAAGATTTTACTTCTGTTTATATTTCCTTCTTACACGAATATTTCATTTCTTGTGTACATAGAAAATCCTTTAATTACTCTATTAATGTATATCACTTAATGAAGTCAATTCATAGTGTAATTAATTAAGATTAATATATTTTTGTTATCACATATATCATGAAATAATTATTTGTGAAAATTAGGAAATATCATAGAACTCCTAAATGTTTGTTCACATAATAACTCTAAATTTGAAAGGAATTAGAAGAGTTTATAAAAGCAAACTCATGTGACCATGAAGTCTTATAAGTCCTTAGCATGACAGCATTGAATACTCTTCACAAATACATAGATTTTCTTAAGTCACTATTTTTTATATCCAGATTCTCTAAGATTTCTCATTCTACACATACATGAAAATAAGCTTGTTGGGGGGTATTTATATAGAAACCCAAATGACTTACAACTACCTCAACTCAGTATATGAACAACCTCACTTCTTTATTCACTCACCATTGTAGCTCACATGCTTTAAATATTAGGCACAATAAATCCCCATAGAATTTTACAAAACATATCCATCCTCAAAAAAACCTTAATATGATTCACCCTTAAAGTTAACTCACCTTTATCATGCATCTTCTTTTGTTAAAAACATATCCATTCAATCGAATGGATATTTGATAATTCATTTAACATTCACCCATAGATCATCATTCTAGATATTTCATGCATGAAAAATAGAGATTGAAAGTATTACATCACATCTTATTTATCTTGATAATTCATTTATTCCATCTTGGGATGGTAGTGGTGGTCCAAGAATTGATTGATGATCACCGCTTCCTGAATATTTCATGTGTTTCAACCCTTGATTATTTCGAGAGGAAGAAGATAACGTGGACACATTTTGTAAATAATATTGCATTAAACCAAATATTAGGGTTATGTCTATGTGTTTTTAAATGAAAATATATTGTTTATAAACCCTATATTCCATATCAATTTTTCATTCATCCTCATAGTCCTTTATAATAAATTCTATTCCCACTACCTCTTGAGATGATATTTGTATCATCACCGAGACACACTTCACACATAAGCTTCACATGACATAACTCCCTACACAGGGACACATTCATACTTCCATTTTCCTCACCCATGAACATTCCTACAAGATCTATGCACACCCATGCCTCTATGTAGGATTAAAATCCAATATAAAATCCCAATATATTTCCATTACTCGTAAGGTTTGACCAAATTTTCCACCTAAGAAGTTGTTACACAGGTATGGTAAGCTGGATTGGTGGTTGGCCCATATTTTAATAAATGCCACCTAAAAATATACTTAGTAAAATCTAAGTAACTTCCAACAGAAAAATTATATCTCTTAAATAATATCCTATTTATTATTATTATTTTTAAATTCAATTTGAAATTCCAATGATCATGAATATTTTATTCTCCAATACATTAAATTTTATTGACATTGTATACTATTTTATTCCAATTATCAAATTATATTTAACTTTAAGAACATATCAACAATCCTAAAAGTTAAAACACATTGATTTCTCATCTTTACAACTTATTTAAAAAAATTTAACTTCATCATAATTGAAACATTAATAAAACACTTGGGTTATTTAATCTTCCCCTTTGGATTTATTGTTAATACCCATTTCATTTCTAAATTCAATGTTTACTCCTGCCCCTTATTAAAAATAAATGAAATTATATAGATATGAGAATGAATTCTCATCTCTATAATTTAAATTTTACAAAAAATATATTTTACTCTTCTAACACCTATAGTAAACTTTACTCTAGAGAAATATAGAACCATAAAAACATATTAATGTGAAGAAATTAACATTATCATAGTCTAAATGATTCATGATTGACCTAGAAAACAAGTGTGATCAAATTTAACATCAATGTTATCAATAAATTTTCAACACGTAATACCAACACCGAAAACCTTTTTTAGTCATTGTTCAAACAATTTTAATATAATCCCCAGTATATATATATATATCTAAAAATATATTTAAAACATTCATGTTAAAGAATGATTTTTTCATTTTTATATTTTTTTCTCTTTTGTCATCATGTAATAAGTCTGTCCCTTTAAGAGTTGATTTTTTATCTTAGGGATAAGAAAATTTAGTAAAAAAATGATTTATGAAAATATTTATCATTTAAAGACCTGTAAATTTCAAGGAAATTTTTTTCTTAAATACTTTGGAATTTTATGAGTATGCAGTTTCTAACGGCACCTGAATCAGAGGCCCGGTGTGCCCAGAATCATTTTTTGAAGGTTTTTTGGGTAAGTTCAGTAAACGTACAAGAAGAAACTTCTATATTTTGAACCGGTGCTCATAATTGAAATATGATGACACTAATGAACTCGCAGCACTGGTATTCTCTTAAAGAGAACTTTACCACAGTTACGTTTTCTCGAGGGGAGAAGTTAATTTTTGGGTATTAATAAAAAAGTTAAATAAAATTGTTGTGCACAATTTTATTTATCTTGGTTGGTTATTTCCTAGAAGGAGAAGTTGAGGTGGGGCCCACACCCCACATAACCTCCCCTGAGAGGATTTAGTGTGGTGGGTCCCACATGAACCTGAACCCTTTCACTTCCCCTCAACTCCCCATTTATTTCCTTCTATTTATTTTGATAGATCCTCATATTTATTATGGTGGAGCCTCTTCACCTCCCACCCATTGAATGTGCCAACCTACATAATTAATATCTGCATTAATTATGTGGAACCTCTTGAATAAATTTGAATTGCATAGAAATTCTATTAAATTTAGAGCCTTTTTATTTATTTTTCTTTAGAAAATTGCTATTGGGGAGGCTCTAGAGAATTAGAAGAGAGGTGATCCTTTTTTGACGAAGAACACCGTTTTCAACGAAAAAAATCCCCGATGAAGAACGCGTAGGAATTCTTACAAAGAAGATTCTTCCTCGGACGCACCCCGAAGTAGAGGAATCTATGTCGTCTTTAGATTCTCTTCCCGCATCATGAAAATGACTCTTCCTCCCACGTTGAAGGGATGACACCGTTCTTCGCGACGCCGTCTTCTGCATCGCCCGACTGCCGTGATGCTCGTCTTCCGCGTCTCGTCGATTTGCACCTTTAATTACGAGGTAGGGGTTTTCTACAATTCTATGTGAATAAATTTTATCTCATTCATGTTGAATATGTTGGAATTTCTTCGGCCAATTGCTACAGGCTAACGCGGAGGGCGCGGGCCGGACGAACATGGCCCGACGACCCTATGATGTTTTCTGATTTTGTTCGCTATGGAGGTGTGTTGGAAGAGGCGGCGATGAGTGAAGGCAGCGGTCGCATGTTAGATGTGTGAGGAAGAACTGCGGCCCACGACCGCGGGCTGCTCAGCCAAAAAAGAACTGGCCGGCTGTAGCCGGCTGGGCTGGTGGAACTGCGGCACCCCATGGCGCCGCGCTGCGGAGGACCGTAGCCCACGCTCCGCGGGCGGCGTTGGCGGGCGAACCGCCCGTATCGTCAGCTGGCCATGTTGGAGGAGGTCGTAACACCCACAGGTGTCACACGGGAGGACAGCAGCCCACCCATGCGTAGACCAGCCGGCTTCAGCCGACTGGACATGAGGGCAGCGCCATTGGGCACCACCGGTTCGAGAGTTCGGGGGGCCGTGCCCCCCTAATCCGCATCGCTCGGCTAGCTAGCCGAGTTGTGGCCAACAGATGTCCAGACCACGCCCAGCCGGTCTGGGCCAGACCATGCCCCATCGGGCCGGGCCGTGCAATTATTGGGCCTGGACAATCCCTTAGTCGGGTCAGACCCTCCGAGCCAGGACGAGCCTGTTTCGCTTAAATGCGAATAACATCACGACCGTGTGTCCGATCGACATTCCATCTACAACACTGGGACCATTACAGCAAGGAAGTCCTTTGGAGATAATCTAAGTTAGTTTTGGAAAACTTTGGAAAATGGGTGAGTTTGGAACAAGCATATTTCCAACCGGGCCCTTGGAACCGAAAAAACTAATAACTTTCAGACCAGGCGTCTGATTGACATGCCGTCTGTTGATTTGGGTTCTTTATGATGAGATAGAATTTCAGGATACATCAAATATGGACTTCTTGATAGTTGATGTATCAAAAACTTGGCGCAAAGAGTGGACCCTCCCAGAATCAAGCATGCTATGTGCGGGAACCCTAGAGCTGGCTGCGACTGCGTTGACTACTATACTGGAATCCTCCGTGGGTTCGACAGTGAAAACTACCATACTGAAATCCTCAGTGGGTTCGATGGTGATGACTACTATCCTTGTATCCTATGTGGGTCCGGAATTTTGACCTCTATACTTGTATCCCGTGTGGGTCCGACAGAGTAGCTAGTGTTGTATCCTGTGTGGGTCTTACAGCTTAGATATTCTTGTATCCTGTGTGGGTTTGATAGCTTAGATGAATCTGTGAATACATCTGATCATCTCTATCGCTATACAAAAGATGTATACCTGTGTGATCTGAGTCTTGACATTACATCATTATCATCGATGTGATTAGCTTATTTTCTGTGCAGACTAGGTTGTACTCGAGAGTTGGAGCCGTACTATGGTTGATGACTTAGGTATCTGTACGGGCATATACCTAAGTAGGGTTGGTTGATACTTTTTGTTTGTATCTTTCTTTTGTGGTTTATATTTCATGGATTCTGGGAGTCCTTTGGGGGTTTTGGGGTCCCTACTGAGTATCGTGTACTCACCCCTTCACGGGTTATGCCCGCACTACGTTGTGTTGGATGCAGATGATGGAAAACACTGATCGAGGTGGAGGCTTGTGGATCTGGATGGTACCCGAAGGTGGACCACTTGGCGAGGCATACACGGAGCTGATGGTGGGACCCGAGGTGCTGATGAGTCCATCTGTACCCACCCTTCATGTGGGATTCCCGAAGGATGACTCAGTGGTTTCTATTTTACTTTACAGTAGTTGTACTAGCTTTTCAGTTGTACTATATTTATAGTTGGGTTTTTATATTGGCCCATTTAATTTTCAGCACTTTTTTTCTCAGTATTACTTAATGCATACCTCTATTGCGTACTCTATTGTGTTTGTTTACTCTTATAAAGACAATTCCTTCCCTTTTTATCGGGATTTACGCCTTTGGTGCTAGTCGCCAGCCACGGCCTATGGAAGGCCGGCTTGGGTTATTCAAGGCACGGGCCCCGAGGATGGGTCATGACAAATTGGTATCAGAGGAGTCGATTCTACCACATAACTCAGGACTCTGATCACTCCTTTCTGTGAAGAAATAATGTTAAGAGTATTGGGTGTGGTTTTCAGTCCAGTGAGTCCTGTGTTGGTACGGTGGCCGACGTATCCATACACTAGGGGTCAGATAGATGCCATCAGAGATTTTAGAAGCTGAGGTAGAGATTGACCAGTGTGCCCATCTTGAGGCCACCAGAGGAGGGCATTGGGTACGTAGTGTACTACGACACATCAGGGACCAGAATTGGGTGTGTCCTGATGTAGGAGCGGGTAGTGATCGCTTATGGTTCTCATCAGCTGAGACATCATGAGCAGAAAAACGCTACCCATGACCTGGAGTTAGCAGAAGAGGTCTTCATCTTGAAGATGTGGCGCCACTATCTGCTGGGAGAGAGCTTTACATTCTACTCTTACCACCAGAGTCCTAGGTATATATTCTCACAGAAGAACCTGATCTTGAGATAGCAAAGATGGATTGTGTTCCTCTAAGACTATGACTTTGAGATATTCTATACTCCTGGGAAGAGGAACGTTGTTGCAGATGCTCTTAGTAGGAGATCAGACATTTAGTTGCTAGGAGAGGCAACATAGAAGCTGGCCGGGTTGCAGATATCCTTTGTGGATTGAGATGGAGCAGCCTTTCTTCAGTCTCATACTGTCACTCCTCCACTTCTTTAGCGATTCAGAGAGGCGCAACATGGGGATGTTGACTGTGAGACATGATGTGCTTAGATATCCTCCGGGCAGGCACCTGATGAATTTTCTGAAGGAGCGGAGCATGTCATCCTCTTCAGGGGATGTACCATGGTACCAGTTGCACTACAAGAGGAGGTGCTGAGGGAGTTCCACACTTCCCCTCAAGCGGTACATCCTGCAGTGGAGAAGATGTATCCGGACCTCAGACGACAGCACCGGTGTCCAGGTATGAAGAAGGCTATAACAGGGTTCGTTTCACGATGCCTCACTTGTTAACAAGTGAAGGCAGAGCACCAAGTTCTATCAGGCTTGGTACAACCCTTAGAGGTCCAGAGTAGAAGTGGTATGGGATATCTATGGATTTAGTGACGGGGATTCCACGTACATCCAGAGGACATGACTCTATCTGGGTGATCGTAGATCGACATACCATGTTGGCTCACTTCCTACTGATCAGAGAGCAGGGCTCAGTAGATAGCTTGGGATGCCTCTACATTCGGGAGATCATATGGATTCATGGTGCGCCATCGACTATCATATTCGATCGAGACACTCGTTTCACTTACCAGCTTTGGAAGGGGTTGCAGGAGGTTTTTGGGAAGCATCTACATCTGAGCACATCCTTCCATCCTCAAACAGACAAGCAGACTGAGAGGACCATTCAAACTTTCGAGGACATTATTTGTGCATGTTTCCTTGACATTGGTCACAACTGGGAGGATCACATACCCTTGGTGGAGTTTGAGTAAAACAATATCTACCACTCCACCATCAAGATGGACCCTTACGAGGCACTATACGACCGACCTTGCAGATCACCTCTATGCTGGAAAGACCCAGGGGAGTCAGCACTAGTAGGGCCAGAGATGGTGCAGGCTACGACGGAGAAGTTGCAGATCATCCAGGAGAAGATGAAGACAGCATAGAGCAGACAGAAGTCCAATGATGATAGAAGACAAAGACCACTGGAGTTCGAGGATGGCGACCATGTTTTCCTACAGGTCTCACCTCGATGAGGTCTATGTATATTTGGCCGGGGCGACAAGTTTTCTCTACGATTCATCGGACCTTTCCAGGTCCTCAATAGAGAAGGTGTGGTGGGTTACAGTCTGACCCTTCCACCTCAGTTTCATCAGGTGCACGGCGTCTTCCACGTATCTCAATTGAGGAGATACATGCACGACCTGACCCACATCATCGAGCATGGGGATCTAGATATCAATGACAGGGCGGAAATCACAGAGGTCCCGATGGAGATCGAGGATCGATATGAGTGGGTCCTACATGGACGGTCGATTCCTCAGGTGTTCGTTCTCTGGTAGCACGAGAACCTCATAGAGAGCACATGGGAGTGGGAGGCTCAGATGCATGCTCAGTACCCCCGTTTGTTCCCCTAGTACATGTTGTTGCTTTATGGGGACATAAAGACCTAAGGTGGGGGTAATGTAAAGACCCCTAAATTTCAAGGAATTTTTTTTCTTAAATAATTTTGAATTTTATGAGTATGTAGTTTCTAACGGAACCTGAATCTGAGGCCCGGTGTGCCCAGAATCAATTTTTGAAGTTTTGTTCGGGTACGTTCAGTAAATGTTTGAGTGGGTTTTTATATCTTTCGAACCAGTGCTTGGAATTGAAATATGAGGACACAGATGAACTCGCAGCGCCGATATACGCATAAGGGGAGCTTTACCGCAGTTGCGCTTTCTCAGGAGGAGAAGTTAATTTTTGGGGATTAATAAATAAGTTAAATAAAATTATTGTGCACTATTTTATTTATCTTGGGTAGTTATTTCCTAAAAGGAGGTGTTAGAGGTGGGGCTCACACCCTACATTACCTCACCTAAGAGGATTTAGTGTGGTGGGGCCCACACAAACCCAAACCCTTTCACGTCCTCTCAACTCCGCATTAATCCCCTACTATTTATTTTGAAAACTACTCATATTTATTATGGCGGATCCTCTCCACCTTCCACCCATTGAATGTGCCAACCTACCTAATTAATATCTGCATTAATTATGTGGAACCTCTTTAATCAATTTGAATTAAATATCAATTATATTAAATTGGGAGCCTTATTATTTCTTTTGGTTTGGAAAATTGCTACTGGGGAGGCTCTGGAGAATTAGAAAGAGGTGATCCTTTTTCGATGAAGAACACTATTCTTCAATAAAGAACATCCCCAATGAAAAACGCGATGGACTTCTTCCAACGACGCTTCTTCCTCGGATGCACCTAGACGTCAAGGAATCTACATTGTCTTCGGATTATCTTCCCATGTCATGACAACGACTCTTCCTCCCACATTCAAGGGATTAAACTGTTCTCCGCGATGCTATCTTCCGTGATGCCCAACTGCCGCGACGCTTGTCTTCCGCCGGTTCGGGAGGTCGGGGGGCCGCCCCCCCCATTCCGCATCGCTCGGCTAACTAGGTGATCTGTGCCCAACAGCTGTCCGGGGCACGCCCAGCAGGGCCGGGCCGCACCCCGCTGGGCCAGGCCGCCTGCCATGGGCCGGACCATTCCCCACTAGGCCGGGCCGCACAATTATAGGGCCGGGCCGACCCCTTATTCAGGTTGGACCCACTGAGCCAGGACGGACTGACCCGCCAGCCCACCGGGCTTGACGGGACAGTCCTGTTTCACTTAAATGCGAATAAAATCACAATCGTGCGTCCGATTGACACACCATCATCAGAAGTGGGACCCTTAAGATGAGGCGGTCTTTTTTCGATACTCTAAGTGAGTTTTGGGAAACTTTGGAAAACAACTGGGTTTGGAATGAGCGTATTTCCAACTTGGACCCTAGAACGGAAAAGATAATAAATCTCAGACCGGGTGTCTGATTGACGCGCCATCTATTGCGTTGGGTTCCTTATGATGAGACAGAACTTCGAGATACATTAAAATTGGACTTAGTGATAGTTGATGTATCGACCCCTTGGATCGTGGAGCGGACCCTCCCAAAATCGAGCATGCTGTGTGCGGGAACCCTAGAGATGGCTGCAACTGCATCGACTACTGTACTAGAATACTTCGTCGGTTCAACAGCGACGAATACCATAATGGAATACCTTGTGGGTTTGACATTGATGAATACAGTTCTTATATCCTATGTGGGTCCGACAGTTTGACCTTTGTACTTGTATCCTGTGTGGGTCCAGCAGAGTAGCTGGTATTGTATCCTGTGTGGGTCTGATAGCTTAGCTGGTCTTGTATCATGTGTGGATCGAACAGCTTAGATAAATCAGTGAATACATCTAATCATCTCTATCACTATACGAAAGATGTATACTTTTGTGAGATTATTCTTGACATTCAATCATTATCATCGATGTGATTGACTTCTTTTGTATGTGTACTGGGTTATACTTGGGATTGAGAGTTGAAGTCGTACTATGGTTGATAACTTAGGTATAAGTATGGGAATATACCTATGTAGGGTTGGTTGATACTTCGTGTTTGTATGTCATTTCTTTGGTTTATCCTTCGTGGATTTTGGGAGACCATCAGGGGTCTCGGGGTCCCTACTGAGTATCATATACTCACCCCTGCATGATCTATGCCCGCACGACGTTATGTGGGATTCACACGACGGACATCACTGATCGAGGTGGAGGCCCCATAGGTGGACCACTTGGCGAGACATACACAGAGCCGACGGCAGGACCCGAGGTGCTGAGGAGTCCATCTGTACTCACCCTTTAGGTGGGATTCCCAGAGGACAACTCAGTGGTTTCTATTTTACTTTACTATAGTTGTTCTAGATTTTCAGTTGTACTATACTTATAGTTGGGATTGTATACAGGCCCATTTACTTTTTAGAACTTAATTTTGTTTTCAGTATTACTTAGTGCATACCACTTTTGCATACAATGTTGCGTTTTTTTACTCTTATAAAGGCAATGCCTTCCATTTTTATCAGGATTTACGCCTTTGGTGCTAGTCACCAGCCCCTGGCCTATGGAAGGCGACCTTAGGGTAGTCATGACATAGGCTCCGAGGATAGGTCGTGACATATCAGATATGTCCCTCAATAGAAAATTAATATTCATGATATATCAATTGAGATATAGAAATCAAGTTGTTGTTCCTATGTTCCCCCCTCAAGTTATGCACTTGAAAATTTTTCACCAGGATTGAATTTCGTAAAGAATAATCTCCATGCATATTATGATATTATTTGAAATGTTGAAAATGGGGAAACATAATATCAATATTTCACTTTAGTTTATATGTTTCTAGATGTAATATATTCATATATTTCACCATATTCATGTATACCCTTCAACACATACATCACCTTCAATTCCCTATATGAAGAGAAATCATAATGTATATATATTGGAATATAGTGGACCTTCAATGATCATCAGTCAAAGAAAAATGAAAGACAATTGCTTCTTGATAGAACTATATTCATTTATGAAGTAGGATTCTTCACATTTGTTATCAAATAAGTTTTAGTCTTCTATGATTTCTCTATATTTCTAGTCCCTTCCAAATATTCTGTCCATATAATCAAACATTGTGTTTGAATATGCTCAGTCTCCATTTTTTGTATCGAGCCCTTTTTTATAAAAATATTTTTAGCGCATGTAGTCACAAGTGAATTATTTGTCTTCTTTAAAAATTATCCTTGTATAGGCTTCCATATCAAGCATTTTTTTGTTTGAATTCCTAGATATATTACAAATTTTACACACATATTTAGCATTCATCAACATACCATTTTTAGAAAAAATTTCATATTCTTGATTAGATATTTTCTTCACAAAATTAATCATGGCATTTCATTTCAAGATTGATAATTTCTTTAATTACAGATTTCTTTCTTTTAAACTGATGTTCAAGGAAAATTTTCAATTATCCATGATATAAACTTTCCAACCACTATAGAAGTATATATTCATTCGAGTGACACCCTTCCCATCATTATTTTTTGACTTATTTGGAGTTTTTTGTTCACTAGTATTATTCTTTTATTCATACTCTATGTTTAACTTGTAATGTTACTTTATTGGACTTTTATATTTTTTAAGAATTTTCATGTCATTAAAACATTATAATGCCTTCTCCCAAAATTATAATAAAACCAATGATAGATAATTAAACATTGTTTCTTATTTTATACTATATTATATCTATATTTCATAGGATGTGTTCCTTTATATTTTTTAGTGGAACCTCTACTCTTTTGGAAACCTTCTGGTGAATAACATTTCATATATATTCTCTCTTACAACCTTTATGTGGTTGGTTGATCAGTGTTTTTCACCATATATTCTTCCCCAAAATTTAGTTTAAACCTATAACATTAATTAAAATAACATTTTTATATAATAGTGTATCATTTTTCATGGGATAACTTCTTGTTGGAATATATTTTAATTTAGTTAGAGGATGATATCATACTCTTACGGGATTCATGACTCTAAATGAAAACTTGTGTGACAAAATATCTATTTTTCTAAAAGTATGAGAAGTTTAATATTGTGGCGATTCCCAGTTCTTTAATAGCATCTCAAGATCAATACTCATCATATTGAGGGAGTTATTATCATCCTAAACCGGTATCAACATTTCTTATGAATCCTTTCTATATTTTTTCCTCATGTATTATTATTAATTGTTGTAAATAATTATCAATTTCATTTACCTTGTTTTCTTTATCTTATAGCTGATAATACTTGGAATCCATAGAAATTTTTTGAGATTATTTAAGTGCATGGAAATATTCTACAAATAAAAAAATAAGGAAATATTTATCAGAAAAATTAATTTTAAATAAATAAGTCAATTTATCTTATCTTTGATTTTTAAGATATAATGTTTTATCCTTTTCTCTAACTATTTTTTGAGAGTGTTACATATGCCATCTATTTTATTTAATGTGTCTTTAATTGAATCATCCTCTTCTTAGAACAATATTTTCTCATTATAAAGTCCCTTGATAGTTTCAAAAATATAATATACCACATCTTTGTGAAATTTCATTGTATGTTCTCTAGGTTTAGAATAAAGACCACTAAGTGATACATCATAATCACAGCTTGATCATGCGTCATTATAAGAATAAAAATCATGTGAATTATTTAAAATTACATAATTCATATTTTGTTCAGTTGTAGCTTCCTCTAAATTTACTATAATATAATTATTTAACTTCATTTCCTATATTTTCTTTTTATTCTTCTTTTTCTTGGTAGAATAACTGGATTGTTATCCTTAAGAGTAATTTTATTTTTCTCCATATGAGGAATCTCAATCATTTCATGAAATATCGAATTCATGAATTCTATCTTGGATCTTTTATGGAACCTTTTTTCTAATACCAATTGAAGATACCAATTTCTGATTGACCAATGAGATTGGAGTGAATCAGTATTTTACTTTTTTTGAACTCTTTTATTTTTTGATTCAACCTATTGAAATTGTTAAGGTTATCGATTTAATTAGTGGTATATCATATCCTAACCTAGAATATAGTTATAAAAATAGAGAGAAAAATACATGGTATTTACAAGGTTTAGTACCAAGATATACTCTTTTCCAAGATGGTTGGACCCCACCAACATGGATTATCCAGGGTGTTCTTATTTTGAAAGTGTAATGGATATTATTAGTTTTTGTAAGCCTATTAAAGTATTTATCTAACTTGTTGGTATTTTTTATTTATTTCTAATCATTGGTGTATTACTAGTTCCCTCTATTCAACAATATTTGAGACAATATTCTTCCTTCAGTATGACGAAGTCTCGAACTCACTATCATTGTTCACTAATATTCAAAGGATCTGAACTGATATCAATACATAGATAAGTCATATAGGAATTACTTTTTAAATAACACCTATATTATTCTAAAATAATCATTTCAAATACTTTATGTAATCTATATTGCATGAAATGTTTTTAATATTGATGAATATAATAAACAATAAATAGTCTTATCATTTTTATTCATATTATATTTCACTATGAATCCCCTCAATATTATACTTCTTCTTCTTGAAAGACTCATAATGAATTTCTAAAATATTTTACTTGTTTTTTATTTCCATCATTATTTTATATAGAATTTCCTGTGCACATAAAAAATTCTCTACTTTGTGCAAATATATTTCTCAGAGAAACATATTCATCAAATAAATCACTAATCTTAATGCAAGAATATTATCACATGTATCTAGAAAACCTTATTCATAAAAAATAGATTATTTTAGGTACTCAAAACACTTTCATCATCGAACTAGTCCCAATGTGAAAATCAAAAATTAATGTTTTTGGAAACAAACTCATATCTATACGACTATGAGGGCTTAAAAATACTTCACATGATAGAATGGAATAATCTTTGTGAATATATATTTTCTTAAGTCTCTATTTCTCCCTCTATCATGATTATATCACATTTATAATTTGAATGATATATGTAAATGGTATTATATGGGGTATTAATTGAGAAAAACTAGCTACATAGCACCACATCATCATAATATGCACACCAATTCACTTCTTTATGAACACACTACCATAACTCACATGTTTCAATTACACAGCTCGATAAATCACAGAATCATTTTGAAAAAAACGTATCTATCTTAAAAAATAGCATGTGCTTCACCCTTCAAGTTCACTCAACTTAATCATAGAAATTATCAGGGGTCAAACTAATTAATACACTAAAATGGACATCTGAAAAAATATTATTCATTCGAATAAATATCTAACATTAAATATTTTATGTGTTCACAACGATAATTAAAATATTTACCTCATACCTTCATTATCTTAAGAATTAATCCATGCTAGATTGTGACGACCATGGTGGTCCATGGATTGATTGATTACCACAAATTTCTAAATAACATAAAAGTGGAAATCCTAGATAATTTTGTGAGGAATATGATGACCTAAAGACATTATGGTCATCATAATTCTTCTAATTGAATAGTATTAAAATGTAATTATGTTATTAAATGGCTATATAGTGTTAATGAAGCCTAAACGCCACATAAATTTTCCATTCATCACCACTATCCTTTATAATACATTAATTTCTAACTACCTCTTGAGATAAAATTGCAGTTGTAATTGAGACACAATTTACACATTTGATTGGTGGGGAACACAGCCTTGGAAAATCTCACTTGCTTGCACCCATGTACCCTCACCCATGAAAATTCTTATTGGAACTATTCACACCATGCCTTTGTGCAGGATGAACCACCACTATAAAACCCTTTTCACTACATGGGAGTTCAAGGTTGACCAAATTTCTCACTTAATCCTTGGTTACATTGTTCACTTAGGATAGAAACATGGTTGAAACATTTTTTTTGATAAAGTCCACCTCAAAATATAGACAATAAAATATAAGTGAATGCTGTTGTATAAATTCCAACTCTGAATAATTTTCCACTTTATTTTTATTTTTCAATTAAATTATAAATTACAATTATCTTCAACATCATCTTCCTATCTTCTTTAAATGTTGTAGGAAATGTGCCTCTCATAGTGCAATCAACAAGTGTCACTGAACTTTAAGAATATATATATATATAATTCACAATTAAAACAAGTTGAATTATCATATTCACATCTAATTGAATAAAATAAACTTCATCCCAATACATACATCAATAAACCGGTTGGGTTCTTCAAACGAGGATGAACTAATTTCCCAAATGACATCACTGATACTCTTTATCCTGAATCAACCCATTATCTAGTTATGTCTATATGGACCTCTTAATATGTATAAGCCCCAACTATATCAGTACTTATCAATAAATATGGGATAAATACATGATGTTACTACTATTTGTAAGCACAAACTACATCCTAATTTTTTATATTATTCTTGTTCCCAGTTAATGAGCCATAACAACCACGAGCTTCCAATTAGGGAAATAATACCCTCTTAAATGAAAAATCATTTTGGAGTAAATAAGGGGAACTTTTGATTATGAAAAAATTGTTAGGGGGTTCCACCTATACCATAAATCATATATATTCTCATAACCTTTAAGTTTACTGGTCATAGAAAATGAATGGACACCTATATAAAAAATTATGATTGTTTAAAGTTGAAGTATGAATTTCCAACTTCTCATATGACATTAATAAACTTATTTATTAACAATTATTACTAAATAATTATGCAATACGATCAAAGTTCTTTTTTTTGTGATTTGATTAGACGTGCTTTATAAATTGGAATCCAAATCAAAATTTGTAGTCATTTAAAGCCAAACGTTGATTTTTAACTATTGTTAGAACATCAGTTATGTCAGTAAGTTTCAACCACAATTTTAATATATATATATGTATATATAACTCTCTGGGTTCATTTATATGTAAACATATAATAATATAAATAATTAATAATTAATAATTTGTCAATAATTAATAACTAATTTAGTTTTTAAAGTAATTATAAACTAATAATTATAAATAAAATAAAATTAAAAATTAAAAATTAATTAAAATTTTAAATAATAGCTCATAAATTATAAATAATAGTTAATAAATTACAGGTAATTAATAAAAAAAATTAATCAGAAATAATTAATAATTAATAATTAATAATTTCAAACAAAACAATAATTAAAAATTGGTAATAAATTTTGTTTTTAAACTACTAATTAATAATTCAGAGCTAACCATTAATAAATATTAATTAATATAAATAATAAATAATAAATAATAATAAATAATAATAATAATAAATAAGTAACTAATTATTTAATTAATTAGTTCTATGTTGTTATTTAAAATAATTGGCTAAAATTAAATAAAAATACCAAGAAAATATAAAAAAATTGTATTTAGTGGTGGTTAAAAAAATGAGGGTGTTCAGTATGTAAAATACCATGGACCCACTTTAGTTTCTGAAAACCACCATTAAAAAATGTTTGAAACATTTAAAAGTTTTTTTTAGAACCATCTCTAAAAAACAACATTCAAATGTCATTTTCATTATAGTGTATCTAAAACATTCAGTACAGCTCTAATGTTGACTATAACAAACTCCACCTTTATTGTATGTATTTTTTCATAATTTTGAGACTTTATTAATCATTTAGATCTGTTTTGAAGAATGTGTTGGAGAGTTTAGTGTGAAATGTAATGAAGTAAGGTGGATGTGGTGGTTAAAATTAAACAATTGGACTTGAAATTCCATTAGGAACCCAATGGTGGGGTACCGAACACCATCTAGGAAAACTAGTGGTACACGACCATTGGAATGGCTTCTAAGTGGCTAGTAGACAACCACTAGGTGGTTTATGAGTCCTAGACATGTACTTAGGGATCCTTAGATCTATTTTGTTAATAAGGGGTAGAGTCATCATTTCATATTTACCAGAATTGATTCTTAACACGGGATTCCTTCAATTTTTGGATAAATTTGATGAAATTGGATGGAAATTTGGGGAAATCATTCCATCCCTACATTCCCCGATGTCAAGTGTTGATTATAATTTCATTTGAGATCAAAATTTAGAACTGATTTTTGTGTTGGATTCATCTCAATGATTTAATCCTGAATCCAACATTTTTTGTGATGTTGATGATGTGTAGATCATTTTTTAGTTACAATTACCTATATCAATCTTATATATTTTAGAATTATAAATTTATTATGTTCTTGGGGTGGTTTGAAGATTATTCCTTGAGTATATATCATTAATTTTTTGAGGTAGGGGACCTCTATATTTGTCTTAGATTATGAATGTACTTACATATGAAAAGTGAAAGTCCTATTGATTTAAATTTCTTATGTATGTTATTTGGCATGAAAATAGAATTAATATTTGAGATATAAACTTATTGTGAATTATTTAATGCTAATTCATACTCTAAAATGTTGACTTAGTGATGCAATTGAGGTTGGTCACATATAAAATTATGGTTTGGTCAGGCAAAGACCAAATTCATGTGTAGAAATTAAATGGATAATAACATAATCACTTAATAAGGTTTATTATGGGATGAAATTTATTAAATAATTTGAATTTTAGTTTGATTATTGCTAAAAACTACTTAACAAAATCATAAAATGACATTATGGATTATTTTAATGTGTTTGAGATAATTTAAGACTCCCTAGTAAGTTTAAATAGTATCATTGCGGTTGTAATGTATTGTTTCATGTGTGAAAATGGTTAATTTAACTGAAATATGTTATCTACGATTGTTTTTGAATTAGACCCATAATTTTTTTGTTAATGTGTAGGTAAGTTTAATAATGGGATATTCATGATGAAAATTAAACCTTAAATAGTTGAAATGGTTAATTGACCGAGTAGTGGTTTTATTAACAATCCTTGGTTTGAAATGTGGTATATTGAGACATTTTTTTGAGTTATTAATGTTTATTTATGGATGAAATTACTATATTTATATTAGAAATGAAATTACACATTCTTGATGACTTTATATGTTATTCTAGGAGAGTATACGAAAAAAGAGAGTTGTCATGGGTGGGAATTGATATGTTGTGTTATGATAAAAATGATGTGTAGAATGTTTATCACTAACCATGGAGTTATATGTTTGGTTTGAGAAAATGTGAATGTGAAAGTAGATTATGGAGTGCCAACATGTGTTATGAAATGTTATGGATTATTTCTTAATGGGTGGTTTCATATATGATATTCAGTGATAGGGAACTATTGGCCCTGAGGGGTGGATATGTATGATATTACATGATGATATGGATTTCATGGGTTATAAGTGACCATACTATGTGAATTTTTTTCATTTTGTTTGGATGGTATTTCATTAAGATCTTTTATAATTCTAACAACCTATAATTCTATCAATATAATCTTCCTTTTGATTATATAATTTTAAATAACACGAACCACATGATAAAACCAACATCATTAAATTATAATAATTTGAACAATAAATTTAGAGAATAAAAACATGAAAATAATTGAATTTATTATAATGGAAAAAATAATAGAAAATAATATAATAATAGTAAAATTTTGATATGCTCTATCACCCATAATAATCGCACACATAGAATACACTTTAGTAATGAAGTAGAATTTTAGTAATGCAATATGTATTTTAAAAAAAATTTAAAATTGAGAGGAAATAAATAACAATGAAAATAGAAATTAATATGAGGTATTTTTTAGAAGTATGGATCACATATGACCACTAAAAATATGTCTTTTGGAATAGTAATCTGACCTTTCGAAAATTAACATGACCACTGGAATAGAAATTTGACGGTTATGAACAATATTAATAATTTTAGAATTGTATCATCAACTATGAAAGTGTAAAAATATATTAATATATCTTATAAAATTAAAATATAGCATATTTATATCATGATAAAAGTAAATAATTTTTTTAAAAATGATAAAATATGTGTTCGTATTTTTGTAAAACATATATGATTTATTTTTATTTTTATATCAAATATGAAAATTTAAAATAAAGTTTATTTTTAATTAATGGGTTTATAAATTAATATTACATCTTGTTATAGTGATAATATAATTCTATGAGACCTTATGTATTTTTTTAAAGGGTCATAAAAATGACCATAATATGAAAATTGGTATATTTCAAATAAATGAGAGTTTTATTTAAAAATTAAATTTATCACATCTGGAAGATTAAATTCATAAAATGAATTTTTTGGAATATTTACATCATTAAATGGTTAGGGTGATTTTTTATATTTTTCTAAAATATTATCATTTTTAAAGAATAGTGAAATACGATAAAATACACTATTTTACATTATAATCTAAAGAAATGATTTTTTGTGCCATGGATAATTTAAGAACCAATTAATTAACAATAAAATTCACAATTTACTATATATATTCATAATAATCAATTCTCTTGGTATCCTTGAGCTAAAATAATAAATTAATGAATATAATATTAAAAAATACCCCTCTCATCCAATTATGAATACCACCCCTCACAACCATTTCTACTCACACTTCATAAGCCTTGATATTTTACAAATTTTTACCCAATCCCCTTACCAACCATCTCCCACACGACTTAGTGATTTTGGTCTCTTCTGAAGATCATTCCAAGTTGCCTTATGGGGTATCATAAATGGAGGAACCAAAGAGAGAGGTACAAAAACTAAATATCATTTAATTTTATTCTTCTTCTTACAAAACCACATGTTCTCCATCCACCTAGAAATAGTAACATAAGTATCCTAAATATATTGATATATAAATATTATAGTGGAATATCCATATTATACCTTCCCTTATTTATATTTTCAAAACATTATTTTCAATATGGTTAGTTCAACAAATCCATGATCGACGTACTTCATTTTTCTAAACTAACTTTGAGGGCGGTTATAGAATAAATATTGTGGTTAAATATGAATATAATAATCATATTATAACATATTACAAGTTTGGTAATATATTAACTAATGTTACAAGGATCTAATAACAACTGAGAAGGGGGGGGGGGTTGAATCAATTATTAAATTTTTATAAGTTTCAAAACATTAAGAAACATTACTCCTGCAACTTGTTAAGATTTAGTTCCTTATTAACCTTTAGAAAATACTTCTTCATGAAAGAATAATGAAGTAATTAAGGAACACACAATTTAAAAGGTTCGAACTCAATGTGAGAACCAACATCTTTTCTATATCTACTCCTGTGGGTCTATAGAAATACACTCTAATGATGAAGTGAATACAACTTATTCCAACTACCATTAGAGACCATCTATCTCTTGATTTGAAAGATTGTATTAACTCTCATCCATTTACAATGTTTACATATAGAACAATTTTTCCAAAAAAATGAATAATTGTTTTTTAATATACTCCCCAAATTATTAATTCTAATCCTCAGTCTGATTTGGCTAAGTTCGATCTTCTTATTTCGGTAAAGATGATTCTAGTTTTTCCCTACTCAAACACTCAAAGAATCCTTCTTCCGCCTGGTGGGAAATTTTCTCCTTGAATTCTCCAAATCTTATACTTTTTCATTTATCTCATGGTTATAAATGAAAAAAAGATATGTGGATGTATTCATAGGAATCTCAGAAAACAGAGGTTTGGAATTTTGAAAAACATTCCCGCTTCCCCAAATATCAAAAATTCCCAAAATTTATCACAATAATAATTCAAATTTGACTTCGTCAAACCTAATTAAATTGCTCGGCGATTTAAAAAAATTGAAATACATGTTTGAATTCTTGAACTCTTCACTCAGTACGATAATTCTGAATCATGGTTCTGATTTTTCAAAAAAATATTCTCAGAATTATGGTTTGTTTTTCTCTGAATCATGATTAGAAATTTGGATTATCTTTTCTCAGAATTATCCTCAGAAAATTAATTCGGTTTTCTTTAGAAAATGGTGTCCAATTTGTTCATTAAGTTGTTTCCAATTTTCACATAATTTAGGTTCTGATTTATTTAGAATTCAGTTTCCAATTTTGTCAGAATAAAGGTTCTGATTTGTGAATAATTAAGGTTCTAATTTTTGGAGAATTAATGTTCTGATTTTTTCAAAATAAAGGCTTTGATATTCTCAAAAATCAGATTCTGATTTTTTTAGAATTCAGTTTTAGATTTTCTCGAAATTCACATATCTATTTATACAGAATTATGATTCCAGTTTTTGTAGAATTCTGGTTCCAATTTTCAGAGAATTATGGTTCCCATTTTCTCAGAATTTAAGTTCTAATCTGTGACTAATTTAGGTTCCTATTTTTGTAGAATGTAGGTTCGGATTTTTGGATAATTCAGGGACCAATTTTCAATCAAATCAGGTTCTGATTCGTGCATAATTCTGGCTCTGATTTGTGATGAATTTAGGTTCTGTTTTTTACATAATTCATGTTCAATCTTCTCAAAATTTATGTATCTATTTTCTCAGAATTTAGGTGCCGATTTGTCCAAAATTCAAGTTCCAATTTTCTCAAGAAACAGTTTCCAATTTTTATAGAATTTAGGTTCTAATTTTCTTTGGAAATTGGTTCTGATTTGTTCCAGAAACATGCACAGAAAAGTGATTCTGATATCTTCATACTTCTCCACCAATTCTTCAAAAGATTTTATCTTGAATGTTTTTATCATATTTTATAAATTCTTGATTAAAAAAAATCATCTGAATTTGTTTATAATGTTTGAGAAACATTCTAACTTATAACTTTTCTCTCTTCAACAACATCCTCTTTCAACACTTATTAGTAACAAAATGACTTCTTATATCTACAACTTCTTTCAAACTCAGTAAATTATTTCAAACTCAAAAAATTCAGTCTTGAGAGACTTATTTCAATCAAACTGTTTATGATAATGATAAACATACAACAACAAAAAAACATTATTTTCTTCTATTTCAAAAAAATTATTCAATAGAAAAGGTTAGTTATAAATAAATACAAAACATTGTTAAAACAAAACACCAAAAAGGTTTTTCAATCTCCCCCTTTGAATTTGTTGAAAACCATTTTTAACAAAATTTCCAACTCATATAATTTTTTTCACAACTCAACTTTTGTAAAAAACTCATTTTTTTACTTTTATCAAAATAAGTCCTTTCTATAGAGAGAGTTTCATGACACCACATTACTGGATAATGTATTGTTTTTGAAGGAATTCCATCCATCGATGAAAATAAAATTCTGTAGCCATATAAAGACAACCCACCTCACTTTTTTAATCTCTCAATATTATCCTTTCCTTTCTCACATTTAATTTTTTCTCCCCCATTATTTGATAACCATAACTTCATATTTAAAAAATGAAGATAAGTAAAACTTCTTACAAAGTGATAGTTGTTACTTTCACTCCCCATTTTTCAACATTATCAAAAGCATGGTGGGGGTTTCTTTATGAGGTTTAGGAAGACAAAGGTGGATTCTGAACATGAAGTTACAATCTCAATTCATGAAACCTTTCCTTAAACATTTCTTTTGTAAATATATCATTAATCTGATACTTTGTTGGATTATATTCAAGTAAAAAATCTCCAGTAGAAACTTTATATTCAATAAAGTGAAACTTTATATCAATGTGTTTTGAAATTTAATGTTGGACAAGATTATTAGAAAGATCAATTGCACTCGGATGATCACAAAGTGTCTTCTTTGGTTTTTAAAAATATTAGTTTCAAATATTCTAACTAATCTTTCATCCACAACATTTGAGTACAAGGCTGAGTGGCTCCAATATATTCAAATTCATCTATGCTCAAAGTAAGACACAGAAGAATAATAATTCTTTAAATATTGAAATTTCAATGTTATTCTTCATCTCCTTAGAAAAATATTCACAAAAATTTTATTCATCCCCAGAAAAAATCATAACATCCACATAAACAATTAAAATTAATGTTTTAGAGTCAACATCTTTCATGTACAAGTTTCTATAAACTTTTCATTTTGACAATTTCATCATTCTCAAACAATTTTTGAGCTCCGAATACCTAGAACGTGGGGCTTGTTTCAGCAGATAAAAAACATTCTTCAATTTTAATTTTTTTTTCATCCTCATCCAGTAAAAACACACAACATTGTTCAATGTAAAGTTCTTCCTAAATATCACCATTTAAGAAAGAAGACTTTACATCCAACTGATAAACATTGTAATTGCGATGAGAAACCACTGCAAGAAATATTCAAATTGTTTCTAGACTTACAATATGGGAAAATGTTTCATCAAAATCCATACTTCCACCAATGTATATCAATTACAAACAATTATATCTTTATTTCTTGAAGATTATCCAGGATCTTTAAATTTATTATTAAAAAACCACTTTGTTCCGATAACATTATTTTTTTCTAGACTTGGAAAAATTTACTATGTTTCATTATTTTCAATCTGATCCAACTATTCATTTATAAAATCCACCCATTCTTTATGCTGAATATCCTCTGAAATAGATTCTGGTTAAACTTTTGAGATATGTGAAGCCTTATTTTCTAATATTAACTTCCATTTATCTGAACTAGATCATTATTTTTACTAATAATGTTTTTTAGATTCAACATGATTTTGAAAGATAAGAAATATCACGGTTTCTTTCCAAACATGAATTTATTCACCATACTAATCATCTGAGTTACATCCACTTTTGTGGATATTATCTAATTTATCCTCCTTGGTATTCTCAAAACATTTTTTGAAGGAACTCAGGTTTATAATTACCTATATATAAAATTATCCCACTAACTTTTGTAAACAATTGTTCTAGAATTTTTAACTTCTTCCATTTGGTGAATAACCCATGAAAGTTCCTTCCTCATCATTCTCATCAAACATTCCCATGTCTAAATTTTTTATTTTGAGAAAACATGGAATTCCAAAATTATTGAAGTATTTATATAATGTTTTTTTGTTATAACAAATTTCATAAGGAGTCATTTTGGTTTTTGGTTTCAACAGGCATCAATTTTGAACATGCACAACAGTAAAAACAGCTTCTCTATAAAATAATTTTGATAGTTTGTACTCTTATAACAAACTTATTCCTATTTCCACCAAGCTTATATTATTAATTTATTCTACTCATTTTTTTTGTGAATTATAGGGAGCACTATACTAATGTTTGATACCATTATTTTTTAGATATGTTTCATTAGAATTTATTATGAGTTCGTTACCATTATCAGTTCTCATATTCTTTATGGAAACTACCAATTCTTTCTTAATGTATTTTCTAGAGAACTTTAACATTTGAATAGCCTGTGACTTATGCTTCTTGGACATGGTGTTTCTCATCTGAGTGAAATCATCAATATATGTGATAAAATACAAATACCATTTTATTTATTGATGTTTCATAGGACAACACATATCATAATTAATAACCTCAATTGGTCTACTATATTGAATCTTAACTATATTATGAATTTTGTTAATCATCTATCATTTCTTAAATTTAATGAAAACATATCTATATATTATTTTTAGCTCTAGAAGTTTATAGACGACATTAAATTTTTAAATTTTGTTCATAAATTTTGACCAAGTTTCCCAAGTCTTCCATGCAACAATTTTTTCATCTTCCATTATCATGTAATTGGAGTTATTCAGGTTTACAATTTAGAAGAGATTCCCATTAGTTCTTTATCATTTTGTAAGAACTTATCCATATTTTTAGCATTTGATGATACATGAATCCTTTCTGAATATAACTTATTTTCCTTCATCACATAGTTTAATTACACTGAGTATGTTATGTTTGAACCCATAAACATGTAGATCTTCCATGAATTTTAATTTTCCACCTTCAATATCTTCCATTATGATTCCTCTAATTTTTTTGGAACCATCATTACCAAAAGTAACTGCTCTCCCATCATGACTTTCTACATTCTTCAAATTTTATTATATTTATGGTCATATGTTATGAACAAAAAATCAAGTACCCATGGGTTGTTCCTTTTTCTCTCATTCAATGATGTCTGAACAAGAAAATATCTTTACTCAAACTTCTTATTTTTATATTTCTTTTTCTTTCCCATCATATAAAAAATATTTTAGAAGGATTGTCATGCATCTTTTGGCATAATGACCAGACTGATCATGTATTCCATAAAATTCTTCTTGACATTTAAATTGATTTTTTTGGAATGTTTTTGACATCTTGAGAATTCACCTTTTCAACTTTATGTGAGTTTGGAAAATTACTCATTCTCGATTCACTATTTCTTCATATTTTCTCAAACCTTATTCCAGGTAGAGACAAATTGTTCCAAAAATTATAATATCTATGCCAAAGGATTCCAAAAAAGCAAAAATAGCCTTCAAGTTTTTATTTTCAATTCAAGAATGATATTTCTCTGTAGAAACATTGTTGAGGTTAAAATCTCTTTTAGCTCTAACAAAATCATAATTTAGACCATATTTTCATATGTGTGAGTTTTCAACTTTTATAGATTTTATAGGTTTCTCAAATCCATTATCCTCTCCAGATTTACCAATGAATTTTCTAGAACATGAAATATAAGATGAATTAGACAAAACATTATTTTTGGTAAGAGAATATTTCACCTGATTCTCGTAATAATCCTTCTCATCAATTTTAGAAGTCTCAAATTTTACTAATGTTTCTTTGTTGATGTTTTCATTCATCATTTTAAGTGTATTTTCTGACTCAAGATGTTTTTATTGAAACTGGTAGACCTATTCTTCCTTAACTTCTAACTTCTTTCTATGATCTTCAATCATTTTATCATGTTCATCAATTCTAAGCTTGTAACTTAAATCTCCTGAATTTTTTAATCCTCATGCTTACTGAAATATTTTATTCCACTATAAAAAACTTCAATATCATTCTTCATTACTCAAATTTCATTCTTGAGAGATATTTTTTCTCAATAAATTCTATAATTTCAATTTTGAGTGGATAATCTTTGTAATATTCTTCACTACTTTCTTCACTGTATGATGAGTCATTTGTTTACTAATCTTGTTCAATGAAGGTTCTAAATTTTTATGAACATTTATATTTATAAGAATTATATCTAGTTGAGTTATATTCAACCTTCTTACTCATCAAAATCATTTTCTTTCCTAAATACTTCTTCTTGAATTTTTTGGAAGACTTATATTCTTTTTCACTTTTGTTTCACTTATTCCATCATGGTCTTTCATCGTAATAATCTCTATATTATCCAACATTCTTCTTAGGATAATTCATAGAAATTTTCCTGATTCTTCTATACACAAAAAAATTTTAAAAGATGTTTTCAAATATATCTTTCTCTTCCTCTTTGATCGTTTTTAGATATGAGGGACATGTTGTTTTCTTTCAAATCATCATCCACTTTATCTTTAAACTCACAAGGATTTTATTCTTCAATATCTTGGATTTTCATCTTTCTCATAGTTTAAAAATCCATTTCATCATTAATATTTTTTTAAACGTTAGGAATTTCTTCATTTCATAAGAAAAAAATGTTATTCAGTTTATCAAGAGATAAATCATCCTTACCTTCTAAAGATGAAATTTTAGAATCGAACCTATCTGGAAAGTTTCTCATGTGTTTTTTTCACAATTATAGAATCTTCCAAGAAATATCAGAATCCTATGATGTTGAAAACAATTTCATTTAATCTAGAGAAGTATTCATAAATTTTGTATTCATCCCCCATTTTGATGTCTTCATACTTACTATGCAAGATTTTCCACTTTTCATCCTTAATATTAGTATTCCCTTAGAGAAAACTTTTTGGTTTTTCCTATATTCTTTTCAACGTTTTGAGACCCATTAACTTCTAAAAAAAAATTCCCTGATAAGGAAATAAATATTTTATTTCTTACCTTTCCATAATATTCTATGTTTTTTATCAGAAAATACCATAGGAGAATCTTTCCCAATAGGTGGAAAACCAATAGTAGTAGCATCAACAGCTTCAAGGTCCAAAGGTAGGAGATAAGGAATAATCTTATTTTTCCATCAATAATATTTTTTCCTTCAAAGTAAGGAATTCTTCTAATATTGAGTCAATTGATATTATCGATGATAAGGATTCAACAAGGTTACCTCCCTAGGATACCAATTTAAGTTCCAAATAACAATCAAAAACTAAGAAGGGGGGGGGATGAAATAATTTTTAACTTTTTATACATTTCAAAACATTAAGAAACATAACTCCTATATCCTATTAAGATTTATTTCCTTATAAAACTTTATAAAATACTTATGCATAACAGAATTGTTAATAAATTAAGGCAAACATGATTTAAAATGTTCAGCCTCAATGTGAGAACCTACATCCTTTCCATAACCACTCCCATGGGTAAAAGAAAATCCACTATAATGAATAAGTGAATACAACATGCTCCAATTTGTATTATATACCTTTTATCTCCTGATAGGAAATATTATACTAACTCATGTATGTTTACAATGTTTTCTTATAGAAAAATTGATCCAAACAAAGTAATAAAAACTTTTTAAAATATTCTCGCTAAATACTCTGTCCGAATCTTCATTTTGATTTTTCTAGGTCAGAAATTCTATGTATGGTATGGATGTTTCTAATTTTTCCCTACACAAAGACTCGAACATTTTTTTTTAATCTGGTTGGAAATTTTCACCTTGAATTTTCTAGATCTCTTTCTTTTGTGTGTATGTCAATGTTACAAATGAACAAATGATCTGAGCAAGTATTTATAGGAAACTTAGAAAATGAAAGAGGAAATCTTGAAAAACATTCTCTCTTCCACATATCTCAAAAACCTTGAATATATATTCTAGTAAACATTCAAAATTGACTTCACCAAACCTGCTCAAATTTCATCAATATTTACAAAAAATTGAAATTCATGTTTGACTTTATGAGCTCTTCATTCAGTATGATAATTTTGAATTTTGGTTCTGATATTTTCAGAAACTTCATCAGAAATGTGGTTCAGTTTTTCTCAAAAAAATGTTTTGAAATGTGGTTCCTTTTTCCTCAGAATCATGATCTGAAAAGTGGTTCAGTTTTCTTAAAAAAATAGGATCCTATTTGTTTAGAAAATATGTTCTGATATGCTCATAATTTAGGTTCTGATTTGTACAGAATTTAGGCTCCGATATTTTTTAAATACAGTTTCTAATTTGTAAAGAAGTTATGTTCCTATTTACACCAAATCAAGGTTATGATTTGTGTAGAATTGCGGTTCCAATTTTCTTAGAATTCAGGTTCTGATTTGATTACAATTTAGGTTCTGATTTGTGCATAATTCAAATTCTAAGTTGTGCAAAACTCAGGTTCTGATTTGTGCATAATTCAGGTTCCAATTTTCTCATAATTCATGTTCTGATTTGTACAGAATTTAGGTTTCGAATTGTATTGAATTTAGGTTCTGATTTTGTCAAAATTTAGGTTCATATTTTCATTGAATTTAAGTTCCAATTCATGTAAAATTCAGGTTCTGATTTGTGAAAAATTTAGGTTCCATGTTTCTCCAAATTCAGGTTACAATTTTCTCAGAATTCAGGTTAGATTCATGCAGAATTCATCTTCCAATTTGTTTAGAATTCAGGTTCAAATTTGTGCAGAATTTAGGAACCAATTTTCTCAGAATTTAGGTTCTGATTATCATAGAATTCTGTTTCCAGTTTTTGTAGAATTAAGGTTCCAATTTCCTAATGAAAAATGTTGTGATTTTTGCAGAATTCATGCTTCAAATTTCTTAGTAAACGGGTTCCATTTTTTGCAAGAAACATGCTTATAAAAGTGATTATAATTTCATTATACTTCTCCCCCATTTCATAAAAATATTTTCCATTATTTTTTCATGATATTTTAGAACTTATTGATTAGAAAATAATCATCTAATTTTGTTTAGAATGTTTGAGAAAATTCCAAACTTCTACCTTTTCTCTCATCTACAACATCCTCTTTCAAAACTCTTTAGCAACGAAAGGACTTCGTCTTTTAGAAACATCATTAAAACTCATAAAATTCATTCAAACGTAGAAAATTATATCTTGAGAAACTTATCTATTTGAAACTAATTATGATAAGTAGAAACATAAAACAATCAACAACTTCATATTATTATATTTCAAAAACATTATTCAATAGAAAATTATAGTTGTCAAAAAATACAAAAATTTGTTAAAACAAAACAACACAAAAATTCTTCATTAAAAATCATTTAATTAAATAAAATGAACCCTATTAGTGATTGTTTTAAAAATAGCCTAGTCAAACTAACGATATAAGGTTAATATTTTTACATAAATAACCATCCCTATGTTGAAACACATATATGTGTTTGAAAATATTTTAATTTATAAAATAAAATATATACCATTTAATTTCACTTTTAGAACTGTAGTCCCATTTTATTATAATATCATTAATTATTCAAAATTGATCTAATATTGGAACTGTGAAATGAAAACTCTCAGAATAGAAAAAATAAACATCATATATTACTGAAATGTTTATAAATAAACATAATAAATTATAATAAACAAAATAAAAAATAAAAAAAATTCTATTTTAATTAATTAACTAATCTAATTTTACTAACCCAGACATTAATCAAAGGTATAGAATGATTTTCGTGTTGGATATAAATATGGGATATATTAATATTAGGATCAAAGAATGTATTCTAGATGGATAAATTTCAAGGGGGGAGGTGAATTATATTTTTTAAAACATTAGTTTATAACAATTTAATCTAAAATAATTCACAAAACATCTTAATGTAAAAATATCAGATTTATACTTGGCCCTTAGTACGATTACCAAAGTATCATAACCAGGAAGATTTCAATATATCCAATTAATAATGTCATAATCATAATGAATATGATTAATTTATAATTAAACATATCGTATTCATGAAATATATGATTATATTAGTCTTTCTTAGATTCAAAGTATATCTGATTAGCTAAAGAAGATGGTGTTTATCATAGTCAGTATAATAATGATGAAACTAAAACATTCAAGCACAACTAAATTTAAGATAGGTAATAAACAAGTTATTAAAATAAAAATAATATAATAATTAATTATAGCTATTTCAAAATGAATGGTTCTATTTCAAACTTAAGATTATGGTAGACACAAACATTGGATAAAGGTATTCCTTGTTTTATAGTTACAAGAATGCATGTCTTTCCTTAGCAACAAAAGAACTCAATACGAATATCAACTTTGTTTTGTCTTTCTATCCACGGAAGTCCCCAATCCAAGCTATGAACAATATCCTTCCATACCCACAAGCCCTCGATCATTAAGATGATCAGAATCTCTGTATTGATATCACTTCAAGCCCTAGATTGTAATCCCATATTGGATGCATGATTTACAATGAAACATAATTCTTATGTGGATAACCTGACAAAGTTCTGTTATGAAGAAACAACTCTAAAACTATTTTAAAAAATATGAAAAATCCATACATAATTTTTTTTTGATTAGTGATGCATTACAAAAGATTATCTTCAAAATGAATCAATTACCCTTAAACACTTTAAATGACCAGGTATTTATATGTATCCTTTCCAACAGTCTTATATTTTTTCCAGTTGTCATATTTTATTTGAGATTTTTACAATGATTTAGATAATTGGTACTTCAATGGATTTTTATAACTGAATGTTCAACATCATATTAATTTACATCATTTTAGTGTAAGAGGTATCCATTTTCATAGAAATCAGTTTTCCATATTCAAAATGGAATCTTGGTCAGTCCGATGGACTTATTTAAATACATCATTACGATAATCCTTATGAGTTTGAATTTGATGTTTATTAGTTCCAATACCAGTCCTATTATAAATAATTTTTTAGTATGAATACTAGAAAAAAGTATTAAATGTAATTAGATAAAGGTGAATTTGAAGATTATTAGACACATACCCATTATGGTAATCGTAATGAAAAAAGTAAGTTTGTATTAATTAATAATTTTAGAACTGATTCTATGTATAGTAAAAGTTTATGTTTCTAAAAAAACTATAAAAAAATAATCTGGAAATGAATTTTTGTCAACAAGAACTTATGAAAGAGTTTTTTATTTCAAAAAGAAAAGAAATCGAAAATTTATAAATAAAACTTTTGACTCAACAATCTCTCCCTTTTTGGAAATCACAAACCACAAAAAATGAATGAAAAATAACTTTGAAAACATTACAGTCCATTTAATTTAAAAAACCTAATAATCAGAATGTTCTTTTAATCCTAAACACCTTAGAGTTTTTTAAAATATTTAAATACAATGGTGAATATGAATAAATCCCCCTTAGGATAAGAAATCCCCCTAAGGATTTTATTAGCTCTTAATAATTTTTTTCCTTGTAATGAACATTTCTCCCAATTTTTTTTAGATTTTTTATTATAATTTTTTTACCCCCATTGAATAATTTACCACCATTTTTGAGTTACAAAATAATTGGTAAGTCATTGAGTTTCTTAAAAAGGGATATAATAAAATAATATTAAACAAAATAATAAAGTCTTAATAATACCAAAAAAAAAAAAAGAAAATACTACCAATTGGAATTGGAAAACATTCAAATATATCATTATGGGATGAAAAGTCATACATTTATAAAAAAAATTAAATATTTTATAAAGAAAGTGTTCAAAATGGAATTTTTTTATTTCTTCTTCATCAAAGATATTACAATAGACTTTATCTTCCTGAACCCTTTTATTTTTTCATTGATATTTTCTATAATTTAATCTTGAGACCAAATATTATCTTCTTGATTTCGAAGCCTTTCAATCAAATATTCACTCTAACTTTTCAAGGCATTGATTTATCCTTATATGTTTTCATTCTTGACATTTTTAACTATAATAAATTTTATTTTTCATATAGAATTTTCATTTTAAGTGTCTGAATGTCACTTTAATTGTTGAACTGCTCCACGAATTTCACTCTTTATGACATAAAACTAGATAATTCATTAAAATATTCAGTGGATTCACTCATCATTTTCATTAGATCTTCATTTTATTCATTATGCATCTTGAAATTTTCATAAACACCGTAATACCATTTTACCACTTTAGTACATGCATTTTTATGAGTGTGAGAAGTTTCTTGTAGAACTCTAAGATTATCCTCCTCTCGGATCAGCCTGAATAAAAAAAACATTGATCGACTCTAATTTTTTAATTTTATTTTCTTAAATGATATCAACATTTGATTAAAATTTTGAGAAGAAAGGGATTGTTCCTTAAAATCTCTTTAAATCATGAACTATGTAATCAACTCCATATATCGTAACTTTATTGATTGAATATGATATTTCAGTGTAAAGAAGTTGAGGATGGCTAGTTCTAATTTTCACTTATTTTTCCATTCATTTATCCTATTTATTTGACATTGAATTTTTAGATATTTCCCTAGATATCAATCTATATTAAATTTCAATTATTCCTTTATCAGCTTTTTTAACTTTATCACCTTTTTTTAGAATTTTGATCTTCCTTATCTTTCTCGGTTAAGGATATAACTCATTCTTATTTGGATTTTTTATTTTAATCACAATTAGATTTTTATTGTTGATCGACATTGGAAATTATTTTTTTATAATGATGCCTTTGAATTATTCATAGAAAACTTATCAGATTGATACTTTTCTCTTTCATTATTTTCTTCATTTACAACCCCTTCAATCTCTTCTTGTTTCTATTCTTCTTCCATTTCGTCCTTATTATTCTGATTTTAATCATCAATTAATTCTTATTCACCATACAATTTAATATATTCAATTTATTATAATACTTCATGTTTAGTTAAAACATCAATCCCTACAGCATGTTCTTCCACTAATATATGAAACTCCTCATGGAGTTGTGAATTTTTTGTTGAATCAGTATTACTAGGAAATACCGATTCCGATTCTTTTTCTTGAAATTGAGCTAGTTATGATTCATCAATAAAATTTTCCTTTCCTTTGTCTATGATAGAGGGGAATTCATCATGAAAAACATCGGTATCATTAAAAGATAATCTGGCATCTGGAATTTGTATATTATATTGAGATGGTAATTTTTTTTACTAAGGATGCCTCAACATCTTTCATTAAACAATCTACAAATCTTACACATTTTAGTTTATTTTTTTTGTTTCATTTCATTTTCTTCTTTTCCCAAATATTAAATACCATGAATCTTCATAGATGGGGACTCTATTGGATCAAATATGATATGAAAATCACCTTACATACTTTATTTATTCTTTCTAATCCATTCATCCCTCACATTATTCAGTTCTAATTTTAGATTATTAATTTTTTTGGATGAGATGTCTCACCTTTCATTTTCTTATCATACTAGACCTGATTAAATTTATTTTTCTTATGTACTATTTTCTCAGATTTATGATAATATTATACTTATATGGTGATCCCACCAGATATAGAAACAAACATATTTGTTACATTATCAAAACAAAACTTTATTCTCTTTAGTGTATCATCAATGATAAATTTAATTGTCATTTTCTTTAGAGTTTATTTATTTGTAATGTTTAAATATTTCATGTACTATATATATTTAATTTAATTAAAATTAATGTAAGTATTATTATTTGAGATGTATTAGATCCAATATTGATGTTTTTTATAGCAATAAAATATAATCTCATATGATTAATTTTCCTTATATTCACAAGAATATCGAGAATAAAAATATCTATAACATTTAAGGTATCATGATCCCCATTTACTAGAATTAATAACCCTTACATCAATAGGGTATGAACTATATTATTAAATGTTAGAAGAGTCACTATATGATAATTTTCATAATGATGAAATAAGGAATCCTTATCCTTCTTCTTATTAATGGAACCCTTTTCATCCAATAACGTATGAGAAGGACATAATGCTTCACCATCCAATAGAATTTTAAAAAATATAAAATATTTATTATATTATATTTTGTATCCTTTTTCATATATCATGAAATAAAGCTTTTATTTTTCATATTCTATAGAAAACACAATTGTCTTATAAAAATTATGAACAAGATCTAGAAAAACATTATCATTACTCTCATATGAATTTTCTCTGAAAAGTGATTTCCAACCTTTAAAAGAAATAATAATTTTTAAAGTTGTGTCTTACTTATTATAAAATTATTTATCAACTAAAATTTCTCATAAGACAATCCATTCACTATAATCTTTTGTAGAAGGAATCATATTCTGATAAGAGATTTGTGAATTGGATAAGAAGAATCTTGAGCTTATCAGAATAGGGAACATTAAGGGTATAAAAACTTCATCACAAAAATTATAAAATATGTGATGTGAATCAAGATGGGGTCCCTATTTTATATAGTCAGTAATGAGACAATTCAGTTTCGAAGAAAATCCAACAACTGAGATTGAAAACCTAAATATACAACGGTTAAAAAACCACCAAATAAGGTTTTAAATGTTTTATTTGAACTCATGAGGGTTTAAGATTAATTGTATTTAAAGTTAATATTATAATATTTTTTTTCAAAAACTAAAAACAATAATTTTATAAAATTTAAATTATTTAGAATAATAATAAGATTAATCATAAATATATAGTGAAAGAAATAAAAAGATAAGGAGAATACCTTTTAGAGTGGAATGTGTATTTCGTAAAATTTACTTGTTCTTCTTGATTTTTTAAAATAATTATATTGGAATAGTTTAAAAATAATTAATATGATAATTTATAATATATAAAATAATCATATAATATTTTAATAAAACATAATTTGTTTTAATAAAAACGTTGTATGATAAAAAAACTCATTATAATATTTTTAAGAATTCAAATTTTTTTTTCAAAACATGATTCTGGAAAATTAAAAACATTTTATGAATTTTATGTACCTTTTCATAATATTGAATTTAAAAATTTTATAATTAAAATATGATTATATAAAACCCATTATGTATTTTTTTTAAGAAAACTAATTTTTTTGAAAAACTAAATGTTTTGGAAAACAAAAAAACATATGTACTCTCACCATCAAATGGAGTAACTTAATGTTATGAGATGAGTTAAAAAGGATGTTGATATGAAATATTACATTATGTTAATAATTTATATATTATGATCAATTTATTCAATTATAATTGAAGGTAAATGTTTTATAAAAATATCTACATGTAGTTCTTGCATTATGATAAATTTTAAAATAATATATTCTTTATGTGTGTGATGCTTAAGAAAGTAATTCCTAATATCTATGTGCTATTCATGTGAGTGAGGTTTATGGTTCATACTTAAAGAAATGGAATTGGTGTTATCACATAGTATTTGAGTATTAGTAAAATTCATTCCATAGTTAGTGAGTGTGTGTTTCATGCACAAAACATGAGCACAAAAACATCAAACTTACACATATTCCTATTCAGAAATAGAAAGTGATACCGAGTGTTGTTCCAGAAAATACCATAAAACTAGTGAATCTCCTAAGAAAAAAAATTTCATATGTGATTTTCATATCCATTATACAACCACCAAAGTCAGAATTTTATAAACAGTTTAATTCAAAATCACCTCCAGAATTATAGAAAAGTCCAAAATCTATAGATTAATTAAGAAAACAAAAATTTATTTTCTAGATTTAATATGTGATTCCTTTATATTTTCATGTAATATTTCATATAAGTAAACTGAAAAAATTATGTCTGGTAGCCTAGAAGTTAATTATAGTAAACTTACTATGACACCTATAAAAGTATTTTGATCAACTAGTTTCCTATCCTCACCATGATCAAGTGTACCTCTTTGTACGTATAAGAGTAAAAATACTTTTAGTTTTATCACATACAAACATTTTGAGAAGATATTTTATATATCTATGTTGAGATATAAATATTCCCTCTAGGTTTTGGGAAATTATAAAATATAAAAAGTATGTTTACTCACCCATCATATGCATCTCAAACTCAGATTTGATAATATACAAAGAGGAATCTATTAAGGATTGTTGTGTTTATCTTAATATAATTCCATCAGTATAGATTTGAACAATAATAATATTTTTGTCAACATATTTTATAAAATGTTTGGATCTGTATATACTTTAACGAAATTACCTTGCAACAAAAATCCTATTAACCTATGAAACTAGGATCTAGGGGCTTGTTTATGTCTATATTAAACTTTGGTACATTTATAAATTTATTCAGGATGTTTTTTATTTTAAAAACCAAGGGGCTATCCAGCATTAACATCCTCTTAAATATATCTATTAATAAAATAAGAATTCACAACAATTTGAATAAGTTAGAAATTAATTAATACGACAAATGTTAGTAGAATAAAAGTAAATTCTAATCAGGATACCAATGCATATGTTTCATCATTATCTATTAATTCTTGTTGAATACAACATTTAGTAAAAAATATTTCTCTATTTATAATAATAATTCCACTTTCATCACATTTGCTTTTGAAAACCCATTTGACTCAAATTACAGAAGTTTATTTAGGTAGTTCAACATTAGTCCATACTTTGTTCCTATTGAATTAATTTATCTCATCTTGCATAGCGTTAATCCATTCCTCCTCAACTAAAACCTCATCAGGATTCTTATGTTCAAATTAGGAAAGGATGCTAAGATGTTATATTTCATTAAATAAGGAACTTCTAGTCCAAACAGATTGATCTAAATAAAAAATGATATAATCATCAGGATGATTCATATGAAGCAACTGACTTCTTGGGATTTTTGAATGTTTTCCATCAATATAAAAAAACAAATATTCATGAAGGAATACATATATTGTTTCTTTATAAGTATGTTTTTCTAAAAAAGGTTTAAAACCAATTTTTGAAATAACATATGAGGATGTTGGTTGAGGTTGTTTAAAAACAAAATGGCCAGTTTCATCAAATTTAGTAGGTACAGTTTCCTCACCATTACAAGGATTTCTATTAAAAACTCTATATGCCTTAGATGTACTATAATCACTTAAAAATATTCCTTCATCAGGTTTGGGTGAAAATCTATGAAAGTTATCTTTCGTATTCAAGATGAATTCTTTTCTTAAAAAAACTATGATGTAAGATAATTTTTGTTTTTTATTAGTCCAAAACTCATAAGGAGTTTTATTAAGAAAATGTTATATCAAAAAATTCCTTATAGTATAAAAATAATTACTAACCTCTTCATCCAAAAAATGTTTAAAAATTGAGTATTCACTAAACATGGTTCTTGTTATTTCTTGAAGAATATGATTAATTCTATCAGAAACACCATTTTTCAATGGAGTTCTTGGATGTAAAAATCTATTTGTAATGGATTACATACTACAAAAATTTTTAAAACTAGATTTTACAAATTCTACAACATGATCACTACAAATATTTATCTATGGATGGTTTTTTTCAATTTTAGCTTTGGATATAGAATATTTGAAATAAAAAAAAACTTTATATTTCTTTGTGGGAAAATAATCCCATGTGTATCTAGTGTAATAATAAACCAAGAAATATGCATAATATTTTACCCCATTAATTAATTTTTGGGTAGGACCAAATGAATCAATATGAAATTACTGTAAAATATCCTATTTTGAGACTTCCCTAAAATATTTAAAAGTAAAATTATGTTTCTTACCGTATTGACAATGGTTAAGAACTTAGGAAGAATCAAACTATTGTACACATAAATCTTTAAAAATTATTTTTCTATGTCAACATACATATGTTTCTAAGGTTATAGTGTTCTAACCGTCTATTCCATAACCAGTATTTATCATCCATTTCAATAAGGAAAGGTACATATTGACTTTTAAGGTATTCAATGTCAAGTGTGTAACCATTTTTATGGATATTTTCACAAATAATGTATTCATCCTACTAATTGTGTACTAAAAATTTATCATTTATAAAATTCACAAGGTAAAAATAATCATATAATTGACTTATTCTAATAAGGTTGTGGTTATGGAATTTTATAAATAAAACATTTGAAACTAAATCTTTACCAAGAAGAACTATGTTACATATACTGATAATCTCTACTAGGGTATTATCTCTAAATGTAACCGTTTCACCTTTCATATTGATTTTCCCTTTCAAAAATTATTTGTGACCAATAATATTAAAGGAACATCCACTATCCATGTACCAAATATTCTTGTTTTTTGTAGTACCTTTGTTTTTATGAAAAAAATACAATTAAAATTTTGGAACCCAAACCTTCTTGGTTCTGAAAATGTAAGAAATGTTTTTGAAAAATAGGATTTTTGGAAACATAAGGATTTAATTTTAGTAATATATAACTCTTTTTATAGTTCCTAAAATATTGAAATTTAGTGAAAAATGACTAACTCGTTGTAACAATGTTATTGTTGTTAAAAACTAGGGTTTTATGAGAAAACCACATTCCATACCTTGTACCATGTGGAAAAATTTGTTTATAAATTTTAACAAAAATATTCTTTACCAGTGGTAAATTTTGTTAAATGTTTCTTTAGGGGGGAATTTGCGTTTTTTTTACAACTAAATCTTTTTCCTCAATAGAATTAGTTATAGAATTGAGTTTTGTTTTTAAATATTTGTTATCAGAAAATAAAACTTTAAAGTCATAAAAAATATACTCTTTTTCAAAAGTTTTATTATTAGGATCATTATTTATATTTGATACTTATTTTATTAAAATAATTATCCTAGAGTTTTACTAATCATGTTTTTTACTAACTTTGAAATTTTCATTTTCAAGAAGTTTAGAAAATTGAGATACTTCACCATAATAGGAATAGATTCATCTTTCGTTGATGAAAATTCTTCATCCAAAGGCATAAAATCCTTAACATTAGGATAATTATTATTTAAAGACAAATTTTTATGGTTCTAAATATCTTATACCTTGGCTATAAGATAAATATTTTAATTAGGTTCTCTAACAAGAATACCAATGTTCCTCTGTCTGAAACATTTATTGTCAGAAGTATTATCTGATGAATCTCCTCCAATTCAACTCTAATAGTCATTAGATTTGTGAAATTTATTCCCTTTTGACATGTAATAATATGTCTGATTTCTATCAGAATTCCTTTATTTCCTATCTTTCTATTTAATATAAGGAAAATCTCGCTTTATATGTCCATACATTTTACATTCATAACAAGTAACATAAAAATATTTCTTATTATTATGATCCTTTTTACTTTTTTAAATTGATATTGTAAATATTTCATACCAACTATATTACTAATCCTCTAAGAAATAATAGATTGTTAATTTTAATATTTTTTAGAACCACTATAATCAGATTGGATAAAAACATTTGTCATCCTGGAATATTAAAATTCATTTTTCAGTGTTGGAGCTTTGGAGGGTAATGTAGTTGTAGTATTGAAAAAAACCTTCATTACTTTTCATAGCTAGCTATGAATCAATTTTTATTCTACTCTAATATTGCATAAATCTTCCAATAAGATCATCTAATGTGATATTAATAACCTTCCTTGTTTCATCAATAGCCATTGGTTTCGACTCCCATTCATTAGGAATGATATATATTATCTTCTCCACTAGAATATCATCATCTTATCCTTTATCCCCGATTGATTATAAATTATTTATGATATTCATAAATCTTGGATGAATTTTAGCCACTGATTCTCCAGAAAAAACCAAAAGCATTATCGTTAGCTCTAAACATGGATTTTCTAGTTTCAAAAACCCTTGATGTTCCAAAATGTGTGACCTCCAACTTATTTCTAATACTCTTAGCTACTTAACAATATGAAATATGATAATATGTTATTCTAATCATTTATCATATCTGTATGTTCTTTAATTTTAAATTCCACTGATATTCCATATTTTCTTAATTACTAAAGGCTCTGACTTCCTTATAATGTATTTTATTGCCATCAATCAACCTGAATAAATTATCCACTCCTGTGTTGATCAAATATTTTTTCATTCTATCCCTCCAGTATTCATAGTAATCACTATTAAAAATTGGTTGTCTATTTGGATTAGGAATAACCATGGATCTAACATTTATTCCCATCGTATCAAAAATAAGAATTACAAAAATTATTTTCCATAATACACATTAGAATTGAAAATTTTTATGAACAAAATGTTTATAAAAAATTGAAACAAAATTGAAAAAGTAATGAAAAAATATCACTTTAAGTAATAGATTTGTGGAATCCTCCTATGATACTAATTTTTTGTTATTAATATGGGATATACTGATATTGTGATTGGGAAATGTATTCTAGATGACTCAATTACAAGACAGAGGGGGGGGGGGGTGAATTGTAGTTTTAAAAACATTAGTTTAAAATAATTTAAACTAAAAAAATTCACAAAAAATATTAATGTAAAAAGATCTGATTCAGACATGGACCACTATATAATTACCAAAGTGTCATAATCAGGAATATTTTGATATATAAGAGAAGTAACATCAAAATAAAAAAGAATATGACTATGTAATAATTAAACAGATAATATTCAAGATAAATACAATTATATTAGTCTGTTTTTTATTCAAATTAGATTTAATTAGTCAAATAAGGCTATGTTTATTATATTTAGTACCATTATGATAAAACAATAAAATACACACACAACAAAATTTAATATTTTTAAGAAAAAAGTAATTTAAATAAAAACAATTTAATAATGACATATAAATATTTGAAAATGAATAGAACTATTTTATACATAAAATTAATGTAGTAAAAAACCATGGACCAAGGTTTCCCTTGTTTTATACTTATAAGAAAGTCTATATTTGTTCACCAAGGAAATCCCTCAATACAAATATAGGCTGTGATTTGTCTACCTATACTCATCACTCCTTAATCTAATGGATATTCTCTTTCATGATCTCCCTACAAGCACCAAATCAATATGATGATTAGAATCTTTGTTTTTTTATCCCCACAAACACTTGGTAGAAATCGCATATCAGATGCATGATTTACAAGGGAATAGAATTCGTAAGGGGATAACCTAACAAGGTTCCCTTAAGAAGACAAAACTATAAAAAAATTACATAAGACCAAGAAAAATTCATTTATGATTTATAATATTCAGAGCTCTCACAAAAATGATAATTTTCAAAATTAATAAATTTTCCTCAAACTCTTTAGGTAGCCCTTCCAAAAATCTTATTTTCTCTAACATTTATATTTTATTCGAGTTTTGTTATAATGACTTGGACAACTGTCACTTCAATGGATTTTTTGTAACTGTAATTCTGACTTCATATTAATTTAAGACATTGCAACATAAAAGGTATTCCATTTCAATAGTAATCATTTATTCATATTCAGTATTTAAACATGGTTAGTCTTACTGACTTCATTACAAATGTCATTATGATAATCCTTATGAGTATGAATATGATGTTTAAAGGTTCCAATACCAATCTCATTATGAATACTTTTTCTTCAATAATACAAAGATAGAAAGTCTTAAATCTAATCCGATAAAGATGAATCCAATGACTATTGGTCCCATACCCATTACGACAATCGTAATGAGTAAATATAGTTTATATTCATGAATACTCTAAGAACTAATTCTATGTGTGGTAAAAGTTTAGATTTTCTAAAAAAATTATAAAAAAAATTTTAAATGAAAGATATTTAAAATTATTTAAGAAATTTTTTTATTTCTAAAAGTAAATAAATATAAAATTAAAAAGTAAAACTTTTGACCCAACATTTGGAACTTAAGGTATGTGATCCTTCTAAACCACTCTACATCATTGGTTTATGAAATATATCTCAATATATCAATTTTATCACTTTTTTATTTTATAAGATTATTCCATATTATATATATATGACTCTTACATATATAAATATTATATCCTCCCATCCTATTATATGGAAATATATTCTTTAGGTTCATTTCTGAAATTCCTTCTTTAAAATCAAACTAAATTAAGGTGATGTTTTCTATCCCTTAATCCTTTCTTGTATCACTCATTTAAATCGTTTATTCCCATTCATGTTTTTAGTAAATAAAATATTATTTTATGAATAACCATTTAGGTTTAACTTTGGTTTTCAAATAAAAATTCATACTTACTCTTTCTCTAAATGCCTTTAAATGACCCCTTAAAAAACCATTTGCAAAGGTAATTTCTATACCCAATTATCTAAATTTTTTAATGTGGTTATTTCCAAATGAACAATATATTTTTTATATATTCTTATATAATTATATATGAACATCTTAAATATTTAATTCCTTTTTCTCTTTGGAATATTTTTGAAATCTCATTTTATTATTTTATGTGGTAAGATTATGAAACCCATTTCTTACCATGGGTAGTCCATATATTTATGTTTTATGTTTTATTTCCTTATGTGGAACACATATCCCTATACATGTAAAAATGGGTGAACCCATATTTCACTCCAATTCATTGGGTAATTTTTTATATCATGTAAAATTATGAATGAGATTATGGAGTGAACCAAATACAGAATGAGAATCTGTCGACCCTGCGATGTTGTCATAGTGGTTAATCTTGATAGATGTTTATGTTTCTATCACATTATTATGTTTTCATGGTCTTATGACTCTGTGATTTTATATTAATCTACCATATTATTAATCAAGATATTTGTATTTTATGATATCATGTTATACCAATTTATTCAAATGTTATGATTTATTATAATTTATATCCCCTTACTTTGATTTAAATCTCAGTATTTTATTTTATGTATTCGTTTGGTAATATTATTCAGTCTCAAGAGATAAAGGGGATTTATGAGCTCATTATGGAGAATAAAATAAATATTTTGTGTTTTAGTTATTTATGTTTTATGAATCCTATATTCCAAATCCACTAGGCTTGAGAATATTTGGGTTGTAATTATTGAATGTTTATGTTAAAAACCATGTAATAATATGTATAAAAGGATTGGGTCAATATAGTTGGTATTAGATAATGGTCTAGTTATTTTGGGGGGTTTTACAATAAAATACATTAGGAATAACCCTATGGATAAGTAAATGTGTATTAAAATATCATGAAATTTTGGTGATGTATAGAGTGAGCGGTTCCCAAGAAATTATATCTCTATCTAGATAATTCATGTGGATGTTCCTTAGGTGAAATTTTACATCAGTGTAATAACCTCAAAAAGGGATTATTGGGTATTGACATGATCATCACCTAGTGAACATCAAAGAGCCCTTCTTATACACCGAGTTCGACACTCCGGGGAGATATTATTTAGAAAGTTAACAAAATCTTTATAAACTATTATCAATGACTTGAATAGATTGTTAGGTTAGAAAATCTAATAGGAAAATTACCCTAGAAAACCTAGATTTAAACCTAGATACTTCTATGTGAATATATAATTTTTATTTATAATTTATTCCTTTTATGTTTAAAGACTCTATTTTATATATCTGGTATTTAAATTATTCTCATCCATTTTCTAATTTTAGTTAACTGAAGGAAATTGGAGGAAAATTCCAACAAAAAAGATGATATACAATGCGATTGTTTCAATAATGATAGGCCAAACCATGTGGTATCAAGAGATATAAAATTCAAGAATATACTATCCTAGATAATTCATGCTATGAATAATAATTTTAATTATGTGGAACACCATACATATCATAAGAAATAGCGTTTTGTATTCAAGTCCTTTATAAAAAAGGCCTCCTACCTTTAGAGGATCTTCTGATCGCCATATTATATAACGAGGGATTAAATTTGTTAATAAGATATTATATATCCTCTAATGTTTAAAATAATACATATTTTTTTGACTATTTATATCATGTAAGTGGAAATTGATCAGGGGTGGACACTTATTAAAACATGAATTCCTAATATTAAATTGTTCTCGTGTAATTTTAAGGATTCAAGAAAATATTTTCCATAAATATTTTCCATAAATATTTTCCATGAACTCTAGATCTTAAAATGGAGATGGAGTTTCTTAGAATAAAGAAAATAGAAGATGATTCTATTGAGTCATATGAGGAAAACATCATAAGGATTGCATGAAAAACCACCAGTTTCATCATAAATTATGAAATTAAGGGGGCCATTTATTTAGTGGGTTAAAAGCATGTATATGAAATATCTAGTGATTAGAGACACTAAAATCTATGAATATATTTTCAGTTGTTCCCCTATGGATGAAATGGATATGGAAGACTCCCATTAGTCTCATACTACTAGAGACAAAAAACCTGAAATGTAATTTTATTTAGGAGGATCAATGAATAAATCTCACGGAGGAATGAAAACCAAACATACCCCATATAAAAATTGCGGGAAGAAGCATCCCAATAATTATCTTAAGGGAACCGAGAGATGATTTAAATGTGGAATAGATGGGCATCAGGATAATCACTGCCAAATAGTGATAGAGAAATCCATGAATGTGATAGAGGAAAGTAAGGTTAAAATAAATACATATATTAAAACATACTGTTTTAACTATAAATAACATGAGAATTATGTAATCCATCACCCTAAACCAATGGTATCTAGAGACAATCAACAACAACATCCTCTAAGCCCTATATATAAAGGATGGACATATGCTACCACTACAGTTGAAGTGGATCTTGATAATGATGAGGTGGAAAGTATGGTACATATTCATTCAATAATAATGAAAATATTTTATTATTATAGTTTTACTCATTCTGTAATATATTTTTTGTTTATTAGAAAAATTCAAATTCCACTTAAAACAGGGGGTTTATCTATTTTTGAGAACAAAATATATTGAAATTATTGCATCCTAAGTAAATAAATTCTCACCAATTAATGTTTGTGGACTAAAAATCCATGAAAATCATGTCATACATTATTTAATGGAGTTGTGTTCTATAATAGGTGTTCATTGGTTATCCTTATATACATACAATATCAAATTTTGGGAGAGGGAGACCGCTTCTTCACATCCTGAGTAATCGAAAAATTCTTTAACTACGCATAAAGAAGGATGAATCTTCTGTGGAATATTCATATCAAGTGTTTATATTATTTCACTATGATAAATAATATATTTATTAAAAGATAGAGGCAAAGGATAAATCCATTCTTGAAGACATTCCCACTACAAGAGATTTTAATGATGTATTCCTTATAGAATTTCTTGGTCTACCTCTAGGCCAAGAGGATGAGTTCTAATTTTAACTTATAACTTGATCTATGACTATATCTATGAATACCAAAATAATGGCCAAATTGTGTAGAAATATCTAAAGAAGTTGTTATAAGATAATTTGGAAAAGGGTCTTATATTCCTGATTGCTTCACCATGTGGTTTTCTGGTTTTCATCATCAAGAAGAAGGATAGGTTAATGTGTCTCTATATTGAATATTGTGGACTAAATTTTAGTTGATAATGAACAAGTATACCTTACCACAGATAAAATAACAGTCTGATTATGTATGTGGGGACCATTAATTCTCTGTGGTGGACATTCACTCGAGATATAACCAATTAAAGGTGATGAAGGGAGATATTCCTAAGAATTCCTTTCAAAAATTATGTGGACATTATGATCCCACAATGATTCCATTCAGACTTAGTAATGGTTTAGAAATATTCATGTATCTAATGAATAGAGTCCTTATATATTTCCATGAATAATGTACGGTAGTATTTATAAATGATATTATGCTATACTCTAAAATCAATGAGGGGACAGAGGAGTCTTTGATTATAGTGAAAAGGATTTTACAAAAGGAGAAGCTATATGAAAAGTATAAAAATGTGAGTTTTGGATGGGGGAAGTTTCATTCTTGGAGAATGTTATCAATATCAGAGGGATATATACGGACCTTATGAAGAAAAAGGTAGTTGTGGTGTGGACCAAACCAACATCTGTAATAGAGAGCCACAGTTTCCTTGGATGAGCAAGGTATTACCAATGAATAGTGTGAAACTTCTCACAATTATAAAACCCACTTACCAAGATGACTCAAAAGGGAGTGATTTTTATTTGGACCAATGATTGTAAGGAGGGCTTTAAGGAATTAGAAAAGAGTCCTATCACTATACTGATCCTCATGCTTCCATTAATTATAGATATTCTCTTCATATACATGTAGGGTTAAAGAATATATTATACTATTTACGGATACAAAATGAAATATTAATAGCATACGCCTCATGGTAGTTGAATGTTTAGAAGAAGAACTATCCAAAACATAATATGGAGTTGGATATGGTGATCATTACACTGAGAATATAGAGGAATAATCTCTATGGGGAGATGTGTGAAATACATATGAATCAAAATATCTTCAAGTATATATTCACATAGAAGAAGCTGAATATATTCCAGTGAAGATGGTAAGAGACACTAGTGTAGAAAACGTTATTTACATCGGTTATTTTTAATTTTTTACGTCGGGTTTTAGCTGACGTTAATACGGACAGTGTTATAAATAATGTTTTTTACGTCGGTTATTTAAAAACCGACGCAACAAATATAACATCGCGGTGTTTATCACATCAGTTAATTAATAACCGACGTGAAAAAACCTGGGGGTGGGGTTTATAATGTTAGTTATTATATAACAACCGTGATAAACCTGGGGGGGGGGATTTATCACGTTGGTTATATAATAACCGACGTCATAAACACGTGTGGGGGAGTTTATCACGTCAGTTATTTAATAACCGACGTGATAAACTCCGGCGCTATGGTTTATCACGTCGGTTATTAAATAACCGACGTGCTAAACCGGTCCTGGGAGGGGTTTATCACGTCGGTTATTGATTAAACGATGTGATAAATCATTTCCCAGGTCCTTTATCACGACAGTTATTACATAACCGACGTGATAAACAATGCCACATGTGTTTATCACCTCGGTTATGAAAAAAACCAACGTGATAAATGTTTCTTGATGTCTTTATCACGTCGGTTATAAAATAACCTATGTGAAAGACAAATTTTTTAAAAAAAAATACATTGTAGTCCTATGCTCTCCCCCAAAATCAACCACAAACCAAATCAATAATTCGTACCACAAAAACAGAAGGAGATAAAAACATGAACTAAAGAAAATTTAAGCATTTACATTGATAACAGATAAAACTTACCCCACTTAATAGCCCCCACCCTCATGTATACCCCCTGTACAGCCCTCCCACACCCCATTGGAGCTCCCACCACACCCCTAGACTACCCCCTGACCCCCTGGATAGCCCCAAACACCCCTCAACAACCCCCACCCTCCGGAACATCACCCCCTCACCCCTCAACCCACTTGAAAGCCCCCACCACACCCCTGGACTGCCCCCCCTCCCGACCCCCTAGATAGACCGAAACACCCCTCGACAACCCCCCCACCCCCACCCTCCTGAACAGCACCCCCTCACCCCCTCACCCTAGTTGACAGCCCCCACCACACCCCTAGACTGCCCCCGACAACCTGGCCAGATCCAAACACCCCGAGACAACCCCCACCCTCATGTATACCCCCCACACCCTAGACAGCCCTCCCCCACCCCATTGGATCCCCCACCACACCCCTGGACTTCCCCCACCCTCCTGAACAGCACCCCCTCACCCCCACACCCCACCTGACAGCCCCCACCCCATTGGAGCCCCCACCACACCCCTGGACAGCCCCAAACTCCCCTCTACAACCCCCCAACCTCCTGAACAACACCCCCTCACCCCACTTGATATCACCCACCACACCCCTGGACTACCCTGACCCCATGGAAAGCTCCAAACACCCTGGGACAACCCCCCCACCCTTATGTTTACCCCCCACACCATGGACATCCCTCCCCCACCCCATTGGAGCCCCCACCACACCCCTAGACTGCCCCCAACCCCCTGGACAGCCCCAAACACCCCTTGAAACCCCCCCCCCACCCTCATTTATACCCCCACCCCACTAGAAAGCCCTCCCAGACCCCTAGACACCCCAACCCCACTGAACACCCCCCACACCCTTGAAACCCCTCCCCCCCCCAGACCAGAATCCATACCAGAAAAACTGTCATAAGTCGACCAAAACAAGATGTAGAGAAAAATTAAACATTCACATATATAACATTAAAACCTTACACTGTCAACTTAAAAAAAACTAAATCCAACCTAAACGACTATCAAATACACTATTACAATGACAATATTCAAAATTATATTTTACATTACAAACAACTAAAATTTAATCAAACTTGTAAAATAATTTGACCACTCCACTTGTAAGTGTTTGATGTCTTCATCATTATAGGGTTGAGGGTCATCAAAAAGCTACAAATGAAAAGTATAGTAGTTAACTTGTATAATGAGTAAATTAAATTGAAAGATTATGGCAATGTTTAAGAGGAAATCTTACCAGGTCAAAATTCACAACTATCCCGGTTTTTATTATTTCATATATAAATCTTAACATATAATATCCGCATTCGATGACGCCTTGTTGTTCATGATAATTCTATTTGAATGAGTGTAAATTCAATATATTATTTTAATGCTATAAATCAAAAAATACAAATTATAAATGGATATTTACCTTCGAATTTACATATTTGATCTATTCATTCCTTTTCTCTGTGTTTTTTGGAAAGTAGGCCCATGCCCTATTAGAAAATAATACTAATGGGGTAAATTTAAAAATCATTATAATATATAAAACTATTGAGAAATTTAAACATACTTTTCCAATATATTCTTAAAACTTTCCCGCACATCATCATGGACAGAGCATATCCAATAAAGTGCTTTCTCCCTTGGGAAAAAAACCCATAACATCCAATGATCACTGATAAAAGGAAATTTAATGTTATTTATTTTTTATGTTAAAAGATAATTCACTCTTTGAGAGAGATTTGTTTCATACCTCTCACAAAAAGGAATCATCCAACATTATGTGACTATAATCTTTTCAAGTCTTTCAGCAATATAAAGCATTCTTTGTTCCTCATCCAATGCACATGCTTCAGGGGAAATCAATTGTGTGTCCATGAATCCATATACATATGTCAGCTCATTCCTCTCACAAATTTTACAAATATACCTAATACAAAATAGACATAAGTATACATTTTTAATAAATATAATGTAGGTAAAAGGTGTTAAGACTTACATGGAAAAAAGTTTCACCACGTTGATTCCCAACTTATCTCCAGCAACAAGCTCCATGATATCAGTTTTCATAATCCCCACATTTATTTCACGTCCAAAAACATGATCTCCCATTGTAAACTCATAATGACCCACCAACAAATTGGAATATCTTGACAATCTGTCAAGACTACTAGAATTTTTATCTGATGTCATGGCTATTTGTCTTTGTTGTTGTCTATACAATATTTCTATACCTTTGAAGTATTCCTGTAAAAATAATTTGAAAAATATATTAGTTTTCAAATGATAAAACATCTTTAATAAAAAAATAAAATAAAAGATATAACATTCATACCTCTATGGTAATGAGTCGAAGAAGTCTGGATGGCCAAATTAAAAAATGGTCGATACTATATCCAACCGTTGCCACCTCATCTGTAGGTAATGGTACCTGAGATGATCTATCTATAATATCCTGTATAGTGACCCTCTGATTCTCTACCTCTAATTGTTGATGATGAATTGTATCTCCTATACAATATACCAACCCATACCATACTATATGCTATTGAGAATCATCAACATAGAACTCACAATAAGTAGGAAGCTGCGGCGGAGGAGTAGGATAAAAAATGGGGTCAGCAGGCTGAGGTGGGGGAGTGGGAGCTACTGGCGGAGGTGGAGGATAAATAATGGGGTCTGCAGGGGGAGGTGGAGGAGTGGGAGCTACAGTCTGAAATTGTCTTTGCATGTCTGCAAACATAGACTGCACCGACACTCTAATCTCGTCCTCCATCATCACATTAATATTATGGACTTCAGCCTCCATGGATTCAATTTTTTTTCTATAAACTCCCTCAACGTTTGATGTTGAAGAACATGGAAACACTTTTCTTACTGATACACCTGCCGGATATCCTCTTACACGACTAGGATGTTCTGGCCTTCCCAATGCTACAGATAAAATATCTTCCCTCCCAGTAGCTATAAATGTTCCCTGTGAACGTTGATCCTCACGAGAGTCATGTACTAATTAATTGAACATTTCTGTAATGATTTAAATTATATTAAGAAAATGGTTAACTTAAATAAATAAAATATATATCTTACAATCCTCTCAGCTATGATTCTCGATTCATCTGAAACATATTGCCCTTTCCCCCCCCTTCCGAGCTCTCTTCCATTTTTCATGTCTAGATAGAGGGGATGGAGGGACCACCTCTCCACAGCTTGAAGACTCATCTCTTAGTTGTTGAAATTTTTCCGCCATCATTTGTTCTTCCAATAATTCATTCCCTCCCCGAGATAAACTATGAGGGTATACATTTTTAGATTGGATCTCTTGATGAGATTTCCTTGTTTTCTGTAAATTAAGAATAAGAAATCATTAACAAAACGTTAATAAGATCATTTGTATAAGAAATCATATAAAAGTTTACACTGCCCTTACCAAAAATGACTCTTTTCTTCTACTTTCAAAAAATTGTCTCCATGTGTCTTCTTCTATAAAAGGATATATATGACATGGATTTTCATGAATCCTATGACCATAAATGAAATCATATGAGAGGGTTGATTTGAAATCCCTCCATCTCCTAGAAGCCAACGATAATCATTTCTTCCTGACTCCTCCAGTGTTAGGAATATCAAATGTCATCTGATAAAGAAGAGGTTAAACATATTATATATACTAGAAACATTTAAAGAATATTCAAACAATATAAAAAGATCTTACCAAAAGCGTCTCCCAGAATTGAGAGATTATCACTTTATCCACACTTCTCCATTCATCATACAGAATTCTTACTTCGCTCATAGCCTGAGTTGCTACAATAATATTAAAATCTTTTTCATTTGGACCTCTAGGAATATCATCATCATCAAACTCAATGACTATCCTCTGATCCTACGTATGGGCAGCTGATAATTTTGGTAAACGTGTGCACCCACATTTACCAACCTTTGAACTCTTTGTTGTAATAAGATCATGTAAATATTCCTCCCCAGAGGTATGACCAATATGATCATCTCCAGAATCATGTGGTTGATCAACTGAATGATCTGTCATTATCCTTCAAATAAAAAAACAAACGTTAGTTAAAAAATATACAAATTCAATTATTTTAATACTACTGTAATCATAAAATAGAAAAGTGTACTAAGTTACATAATAGTAATCATTGGTAATATGGTAATCATGTTAAACAATTGTAAAGATGGTAAAGATGGTCAATATGGTAAACATGGTAAAGTAATTTTCACTGAACAAAAATAATAGATATATAATTCATGTAATGGTAAACTTGATAAAGTAAACTAAACAAACTTAAAACAAACAAAAACTTATACATATTTTGTTTTAAAACATGTTTTAATAAATAAAAAACATACAACATATAACATTTATAAAAAAATAAATGTAAAAAAGAAATAAACATATGTTACCTGTAATTTTAGGAATGTACAAATGGATTGTTTTCCCAAATTCCTTCTTCATGATGGTTCCTTATGGAACAAACCATGTCTTCAACATGCTCATCATTATTTTCTCTTAATATTTCCATGGAAGTAGGGATCTCACATAAATCATCATCTTCATCAAATTCATCCTCACCAACATATTGTTTTTTCCCTTGTGAAACAATAGTCCACTGCATTGAAGGATGAGCCCGTAAGGGGTGACGCAATGCGAGGGTTTTCTCTCCCGGATCTGCCTCCTGGTTTCACCCCAGTCATGCGCCGCTTCCTCCCTTTCCTTGTTTGTGGTTCGTGGTGGGGACTTCCTTGGATCGGTCTCCATGACGTAGTTCTTGATTCAGCCTTCTTTCACGGTGGCGTAGGTGTCGAACGACCGAGTCCCAGAGTCCGCGGGTTGAGGGAGTCTTACCGTTTGTGGTCGCAGGCATCTGGTGAGGGGCGTGGCTTCCGGGGGTCTGAAGGTTGGTGGCGCTGGGTTTCAGAACTAGATTTGGTTTTTACTGGGTCCTTTTTCGGTTTTGTGCATTTTTTGTTTTTTTTCTTTCTGTCCTTCCTAATTTTGGTTCCTGGATGGGTGAATTTGTGTTGCCATTTCATGGATGGATCTGGAGGTTTCATGCTGTAGTTTTTGATGTTCATGCATATTCGCGAGCATGTGATGATTCTGTTCCTCTTTGTTTCGAGGATGATGTTTTTGTGTGATTGGAAGCTTCCGTATGTTGTGATTTCTTCGTCCTCCACTGATGATCTAGTGTGCGCCACTGATATTTGTACCAGTGAGGTCGAGGGATGCTGAAGGTATGTGATGTTGGTGACAACGACAGTCGACGGTAGACGACGATGGTCGATGGTGGCTGACAACAGTCACCAGTGATGGAGTCGACGGGAGCGGGTGAACCTCCCTGGTGTCCTGGTGAAAGTGGGTTTTCCGGTCGCATCGGGGGAATATCCCGAGGATGATGAGGCAGTGGCAGGTGATCCCGGGTTTCGAGGTGGCGAGTGGGCTCGCGGCTGGAGGTGTTACACAATTTCTTTTGATGGGTGGTTTTTTGAATTTTGAAATGTTTTGAAATGTTTTGATTATATCCTTGGGTCCCGACAACCCCTATAAACCGGCTTTCTGATAATGGAAAAAAATTATTTCCACCAACAGTCCATTGCATATCTGATTGATCAACTATATAGAAAATTTATTTTGCATGTGTTTTCTTTATAAAATAATCAGCTATGTCTTCCAATCAATTCAGATTAACAAGTGTCATTCCAAAGTCATCGTGTCTGACATTGTTGTTACCGATAAACCATTTACAATTAAAAACAAGATCTTTAGTTTTAAAGTAATCAACCTCCCATATGTCTTCAATCACTCCATAATATGCACTTGATGCATAAATTGGGTTTTTGTCCTTAGCACTAGAAAAATGCATTTCTTCTGCAAACACCAATACACCACTATTCTGAACTGCACTTATGTTGTCCTAATCTTTCGTATGAAATGTCTAGACATTAATGTCATAACCAGACCATGTAGTCACATTTAAACATGGACCACCCACTATCAATTTTAATGTCTCTGATACATCTAATCTACCAAGTAAAGTCTTTTTAATTCATGACAAAAAAGTTTTGTTGCGCTCATTCAAAATCCACATTTCTTTCTTCTTTGGATGATATTGTTCAAACTCATTAATATAAATGTGATATATGGTTGAGCATCAGATATGTTATTCAAGATGTATGATTCTAACTTCTTCATCTATTCAGATAACAATGATCTGACTTTCAAGCCACGAATCTCCTTTCCCTCATTATTAACTCGTTCATGGCGAGATGGAGGCAAACCTATATGTTGCGCCGCATCCAAGTATCTCGTACAAAACTCTTCTACCTCCTCAGAAATATACTTTTCAAAAATGGAGGCTTCAGGTTGATATGTATTTTTAACATACCCCTTTAATATTTTTATATTTCTTTCAAAAGGATACATCCAATAAAGATATACAGGTCCACAAAGCTTTATTTCTCAAACCAGATGAATCATTATATGCACCATTATATCAAAAAAAGTTGGAGGAAAATACATTTCCAATTGACAAAGTATAAAAATTGCATCATTTTCCAAAATGTTCAAAGAATTCACATCAATATCCTTGTTATCAATTGAATTGAAAAAATAACACAACTTCATCATAGTCTTTGGGACTCGAATGATGAATATTCCGCGCAATGCAACTGGTAGAATTTGTTTCATCATGACGTGACAATCATGTGATTTCATACCTATCAACTTCAAGTCCTTCAATGAGACAAAAATTTTTTCATTTGAAGAATAACCTTGAGGCACTTTGATATCATGAAGACACTGACAAAAGATAATTTTCTCCCTCTTAGATAATGTATGACATGTCGGGGGAAGAAATGTTCATCTTCCTTTAGGAGTGGGAGCTAACTCCAAACATATTCAAATTGATAGTAAGTCTAATCTTCAACCCATCATTAGTCTTTCCTTTAATATCTAAAAATGCTCCAATCAAACAGTCACATATATTCTTCTCCACGTGCATGACATCAATATTATGTTTAACTTCATGATACCTCCAATATGGTAGCTCAAAAAATATTGACCTTTTCTTCCAAATAAGTCTATCATTACCTGATTTCTGTGTCTTTCCCAATGTCACATCAAGGTTTTTCACCCTCTCAAAATACAGATTCGGGGATAAAGGTTTTGGAGTAGTATCAAATTCTTGTGAGCCATTGAATACCTTTTTTAGTCTTCTATAAGGGTGATCCATAGGAAAAAACTTTCAATGAACCATGTACACTATTTTCCTCCCATGATGCAATTGACAATATGAAGTCTATTGTTCGCGAATTGGACACGATTTATGCCCTTTAACACTGTATCCAGACAAATTTCCATACTCTGGGAAGTCATTTATAGTGAACAGAAGCACTACATGCAGTTGAAAATATTCCATTTTATAAGAATCATACACCCTAATACTGTCAGCCCATAACAGTTTCAAATCATCAATTAACAGTGACAAGTAAACATCTATGTCATTGCTGGGTTGCTTTGGACCAGAGATCATTATACTCAACATGACATATTTGCGCTTTATACAAACTTCAGGAGAGAGGTTGTAAATTACCAATAAAACAAGACATGAACTATGTGTGCTTCTGAGGGTTCGGTATGAATTCATTCCATCTGTGCACAACCCTAATATGAGATTTCTTATTTCATTTCCAAATGTAGAATACTGCGCATCAATTTTCTTCCATTGTGGACAATCAGCTGGATGACGTATTTTTCCATCACATACCCGCTCATTAGCATGCCATCTTACCCTTTTTTCATCATGTGAATTATCAAATAAACGTTTGAAACGATGAATTATAGGAAGATACCAATATACCATTGAAGGGAGCTTTGTAATCTCTACATCAGCCTATGATTTCTCTTTCACCTTATACCGTGATGTCCCACATTTAGGACACTCTGACAGAAATTCATATTCCTTCCTATATATAATGTAGTCATTCAGAGAATCTTGTATTTTCTTATATCCCAATCCCATCAGGCATAATATTTTCTTGGCCTTGTAATGTGAATATGGAAGATCGTTATCTTTTGGAAGAATGTATTTTATCAATTATAGTAGCTCTGTAAAACTGCTGTCACTCCATATATGTATCGCCTTCAGGTTAATCAATCATAACACCACCGAAAAAACCTTAAAATCTTTACAACCAGGATATAATGGGTTTTCAGTATCACCATATAGACGCGCAACTGTCGGTTCTATCTCAATTTGTTCTGCTACAATATCGTGAATCATTTCTTCAATTCCATCAGAGTTACCATCTTGTGAATCATCATCATCAGTGACATTTCGTCCAGTTTCACCATGCCAAATCCAAGGGCTGTAACTCAGATTAAAACCATGATATATCAGATGATCTTTTATCTCTCAACTTTTCAACTTCTTCATATTCAAACATTTCAGCCATGGATAGAAAAAATGTCACTACTTGGAACATTTCATTTAGAAAATTCCAAAAAGGCATCTACACCTTCCTCATATTCATTGCTCATTCGATGTGACATAATCCAACTTTGACTCATTATTACCTATAACAAATATCCAATATATATATATTTTTAAATAAGAAAAATATAAGTTTATATGAAAAAAATCACAATTTGAATGTAAAACAATTTTGAAATATAAAAAAAATCTATGCGTATTTAAAAAAAATATTCTTGAATATTATTATTAAAAGAAAATATAGTTAGATATAATAGTTTTAAATTCCATTGAATAAAAGAAAACCATGGCGCCTACATGGTTGATAGAAAATTTGAGATAATGGAGTAAACCTGAGAATCAAATCATATTTAAAATAAAAATTCAGATGGAGAAAATAACCCCTCCTGGACACCACCCCCACCCCTACCCCCTTGGACACCCCCCCTGGACACCCCCCAACCCTCTGGACAGCCCCCACCCCTACCCCCTTGGACACCCCCAACCCTCTAGACAGCCCCCCACCCCCCTGACAACCCCCAAAACCATCTGGACAGGCCCCCACCACATTGGACAACGCCCCCCACATACCCACCCCCTTGGACACCCCCTAGACACCCCCAACCCTCTGGATAGGCCCCCAACCCCTTGGATAGCCCCTTACACCCACCCACCCCTTTGGACACCCCCAATGCTCTAGACAGCCCCCCAACACCCTGGACAACCCCCACCCCTCTAGACGACACCCTCACCCCTCCTGGACACCACCCCAACCCCCTACCCCCATGGACACCCTGCTGGACACCCCCAACCCTTTGGACATCCCCCCACCCCTGGACAACACCCCACCCCTCCAGACAGCACCACCCTCCCCTCCTGGACACCACCCCCACCCCGACCCCCTAGGACACCCTCCTGCACACCCCCAACCTCTGGAAATCCCCCTCCCTCCGGACAACCCCCAAAACCCTCTGGATATGCCTCCACCCCCTTGGACACCCCCCCACACCCACCCACCCCCTTGGACACCCCCCTGGACACCCCCCAACCCTCTGGACAACCCCCACCCCCAGACAACCCCCCAAACAATGGTTTACATATAAAAACTAGGCATGGTGAACAACTAAAAACACATGAATTTAATATATACTTTAGCATGAAATAGATGGAATTAAATATTATTAAATATGTCTACTTAAATGATCATATGATAATTAAAAATAACCATTGATATTCAACTAGTCAAATGATAACAAGTTTTCTCAATAACTAATATCATAATGAGGTAATGGATAATTCTAGAAAACGTAAACATATTGTCGAGGCCTTGGCCAAGGCCTCAAAAAATACTAGGGTAAGCCCTCAGTAGAACCCAATTTTATTTGGAATCATGAGACATATCGATGCATCGAAGGGCCATAGAGGTCAATAGTCATTACATTATATGTCTAATAGATTCTCATCAAAAAGAGGATAAACATAAGCTGTAACAACACATGAAATATCATTTCCGAATTTGTACATTTAATCAATAACCATTCTATGCAGTAATATAGGTGAATGAGATCATTAGTTGTCAATGACAACAAAAATTACCATCAATGTCGGGAATTCGTGAAACAAAAACAAACTAAATAAAATTAGTTGAGGCTTACATGAATATTGCGAGTCGATCTAATAGATCTAGGGATGATAAATAAGATGATGATGGAAAAAAGAGGTAAGAGGGTTCGAAATCAAAGAATCTTACCTAGTTTAAACACAAAAATCGCAAAACATAAATATAGACTATCTGAGAAAAAAAATGAACGAAATAAATTGGTAGAAGGATTAATTTAGTGATGAGAGATGAGATGATAGATTAGAGGAGAGTAAATATGATAAACGATGAAGGTAAAATGAGTTTAACGCAGCGAGATCGACGAGTTGATTAGGGTTTACCGCACGAGAGAGACGAGCCACTGGACTGTCGATCGAAAAAACATAAATGACAATCCACGGGGCTTTTTAATTTTTTAAATGTTTTATAACGTCGGTTATTATAATAACCGACGTTATAAATTCATCAGATACAACTACTTTCACGTCGGTTATTTTTTAACCGATGTAAAAAAATCCGCGTGTTGGTTTTTTACACCGGTTATTCTATAACCGACATAAAAAACACATAAAAAATAACTGTTTTTTACATCAGGTATTGTATAACCGATGTAAAAAACGTTTTGTGGGTTGTTCTGTTACGTCGGTTATAAAATAACCGACGTCAACCGACATAAAAAACTCATAGATAACTGGTTTTTATGTCGGTTATTTTATGAACGACATAAAAAACCCCCTGTGCTTTGGTTTTTTACATCGGTTATTTTATAACCAATGTAAAAAACTCGTAGATATCTCATTTTTTACGTCGGTTATCAAATAACCGACGTAAAATACCACTGTGCTTTTGTTTTTTACGTCGATTAATTTATAACTGACTTAAAAACTAAACACCTGTGATTTGTAACGTCGGTTATTAAAATAACCGATGTTAAAAAGCTACTCACCGCATTTGTTACACCGGTTATAAAATAACCGACGTAAAAAACCACGTTTCACAGATTATCACGTCCGTTATATATAACCGACGTAAAAAATGGAGACGTAAATAATGTTTTCTGCACTAGTGAGATGATAAAGGACTATGAATTCTTAATCTAATACCATCCTAGGAAAGAAAGTAAAGTGGTATATGATTAAAAAATAAAGGATCCTAAAACCATGTCAATCATTAGAATTTATAATGATCTAACACTATATAAAACAATAATTTAGCGACATTTTGTAAAAAATATTTCCTATTTAGGAACATTTATTGAAAAACACCGCTAATTCTGTGTCATTTTATAGAAACATGCTAATATAATGGTGTTTCATGAATAATTTCATTAATTTATTAATGTTTGATGAAAAATATCACTAATTTAGCGATTTTTCGTGAAATGCGTAGCTAAGTTACCAACATTTCTTGAAAAACATCGCCGAATTACCGGAGTTTTCATGAGTTGTGACTAATTTAGGCATGTTTTTTAGGAAACATCTGTAGACTATCGATTTTCTCTAGGAAACATTGTAATATATATATATATATATGTATATAAATCATTTTCCCACATCGATGTAAATAAATAAATAAATATATATTAATATAAACACACACACACACATATATATAAATAGACACACCCACACATATATTTATATATATAAACACATACAACTTTATATTTAGTCACATTTTTAAGAATATGTGGCTATTTTTGTGACATTTTTATGAGTTTTTTAAAAAGTGGTTAATTATATATATATAATCATAATTTTATGTATGTATACACACACTTAGATATTTACACACACACAGAGAGAATGATATATATATATAATATAAATATAAATATATAATATAATATAATATAAACATATATATATATATATATCAATATAAACATATGACATATATAAAAGATTAACACACACACACAGATATGTATATAATATAAATATATATAAACATAATATATATATATATATAATATAATAAAAACACACACACACACACAGATATATATATATATATATATATAATAAAACATATAGATATATATTTAATATTAAATATAAATATACAGATATATAAACATATATATAAAATATAAACATATATGTAAAATATAAACACAGATATATATAATATAATATAAACTTATAAATATAAATATATATATATATACACACAATAAAATATAAACATAAATTTAAAATATAAAGACGTATATATAATATAATATAAAATCATATATATATATATATATTTGAAAATAAAAAATAGAAAATATTTACATATATATATACACTAATATATGTATATTAATATATAAATAAATAAATATACATATATATATATAATATTAATTTTTATATACTGACACATATATATAAACATATATAAACAGACACAAATATTTAGATATAAAATATTTACATATATACATATATTTACATATATTTATATATAAAACACTTATATAATTTAAATTTACTCACACTTTTAAGAAAACATGGCTAGTTTAGTGACATTTTTACAAGTATTTCTAAACGTGACTAAATACACACACACACACACACACATATATATATATATATTTGTAAAAATATTTATATATATATACATACATACATATATATATTTATACACAGTCACACATATATAAACATATATAAATATATATATATATATATATATATAAACACACACACACATATATATATAAACACACACAAACATATATATAATATTAAAATTTTAAATTCTACAATTTACTTATATATATATATATATCATAATAAATTTATATAAGGAAAATCATAATAGAGGAGTTGGTCCATTTGTATGTTGTGATGTTGGAGGTGCATGGATCATTTTATAGATTAGGTAGTTTTCTTCGATACGTGGGAAGAGGGTGAGGCAGTGTGGAGTATGTTGAGACTGGATGTGGGGTCAAGGGTGATGGGGACCATACTGACAATGTTAATTATGAGGAGGTGGGGTGAAGGGTGAAGTGAGGGGATGTACTATTGGGAGTGAAATTTGAGTGTGTGAAATTCGAGGTAGCGTAATGGACGCATGGGGTATAGTGTGGTGAAGGGTGAGGTGGGGGAACATAAGGGAGGGAGGTGGGTTGAAGGGTGAGGTAGTGTGGCATCATAGTGGGTGGGATAGGTGGGTGGTGGCATGAAAAATTAATATTTTTCATTGTAAAAATTTATATTTTACAAAAATATATAAATAAATTCCAAAAAAAATTAAATTTTTTAAAAATACCAATTTTTTTTAGAAAAATCTCTAAATGAGATTTAATTTACTGATGATTCTAAAAAACACCAGTAAATGAGGTGTCACTAAATAGAGACATTTATAAATGTATCTATTTTAATGATATTTATTTACTAATGTTTCTAAAAAACATCGATAATTTAGGTTTCTCTAAACAGTTACGTTTATAAACACCACCAATTTAGATACACCTCATTTAGCATTGCTTTTCAAAAAATTCTTTAAATGAATTAAAAATGTTTTAAAATGTCTCTAATGAAAAAAAGGACCACTAATTATAATTTTTTTGTAGTATAATATTCCTAAACATATAAAGTATGGACATGGAAGTCATAAAGTAAAGAACATCATTATTCATTTCTCAAATTATTTTTCACCCATCCCTTTTTTAGGAGATAAAATATGCTCAAACAAATCCTGTGGAAATACAAAAGAAGGAAATGATATAATAAAATGGAAACCTTTTCTGTTCAAAATTAATGATGAAGGAGTTATAATTTTTTTGGGTAATGACTGCATGTTCTATTAAATCTTGAGACAGAGAAGGATCTGTTGAATGATACATATAGCTCATACTTCTCAATCCCCATAGAGAGTATTACGATATATTGAGATATCTAAGAGAACAATTGATGGGAAAAAATTATGAATGAGATCATAGAATAAGCATCAATATTCTCAGTATGTTAGTAGGTGAAGGCTAGAAAGAATAATTAAAAATGGATGATTTAACCATTAAACATACCTATTTGGAAATGGAAAAACATAACCATGGAGTTTGTCTTTGGTCTTCTAAAGATATCAAGGGAAAATCATTCTATATGGGTTATGCTAGATCATCTTATAATGACATGTCATTTTATTTTAATTCAATAGGACTTATCAGTCGACCAAAATATAGGGATATAAATTATATAAGTAGTAAGACTACATAGGACACCAGTATCAATTATATTTGACTAAGATCCGAGATTCACTAATATGTTCCGGAAGATTCTCAATAAAGATCTAAACACTAACTTTAACTTTAGTATGGATTATCACCCCCAAACTGATGTCTCTTCTGAGTTGACTATCTAGAAACATTGAAACATTTTGATATCATGCATGATTTAATTCTAATGTTGATGCAATCAAAATCATCATATGGATGAGTTCTCATACAATAACATCTTTCACTGAAGAATACAAATGCATCCTTATAAATCCCTTTTTTGGAAGAAGTTTAGAACACAATGTGTGGGGGAGGATTTGGAAAATTCTAGATAATGGGTACTAAAATGGTCTAAGAAATTATAGAAAACATCATGACTAGTTAGAAGCACATAAAGGATGCTCAAAGTCGATCGGAGAGTTGTGTTGACAATAACAAAAGAGACCTAGAGTTTGAGGGTGAATATCCTAAATCATTTATAGATTCTATTTCTTTTAAAATGGTTATCATTGGTGGACAATGATGATCAATGAAATATAATTATTATATTTATGTCAATATGATGATGAAGTTACAAAGTTAATAGAGTTTGGATGAAGTCCACAAGTCTTTAAATTTCAAGAAACATCTTTTTATGACATTGATCTTCAAGGTGATTCCTGGAGAATTTTTGTGGATTCAGTAGATAACATTGGATATCATGGTTGAATAATTATCCTAGGTAAATATGACGATGATAAAGACGATGGATCAATGATTAAATATAATTATAGATATGGTTCGTGATAAAAGTAGCCATGTAGTTTTGGAGTGAAGTGATTTCTGGATATACTATTCATGATTCTCTTGTTTCTCATGATAAGAATGTCTCATGTGGGCTTTGAGTATTTGTTGAGTAAATATTTGATTGTTATCGGAATCACAAGAATTTAATTTTGGTATAATAAGGTTGAACCATTAATGATGTACCAAATTGTGTTTGTTGACAAATCCAGATGACCATGAATTAGTATGGTTGGTGTTGCTAAAGTAGATACTTATGGTATCATAGTTTCCTAGTGTTTTCCAAAATTTTGGGTCCCAAAATCAGGAGTTTCTTTTATAGAAAATGAATGGTTTATTGAAAAATTGTATGTGGAATACATTTTTCAGACAATAAATCACAGTTCATGGACCACATATGAGGTATGTATAATGAAGAAGAAAAATTCAAAAAGTGATATTTATCATTGCAGCGATATGCCGACCACTAAGGACACTTCACGAACCACATAGATAAAAATAGTTTTCCGTGGAATGTAGTCTGTGGGAGGCTAACTATTCACGAGACACTCATCATTTTTGTTGAGAGGTAGTGATTTAGGCCACCTAAAAGTATGATGATTCCATACAGACCATGTAATAGTTTCCAATGAAGGTTGTACCCCATAAAAGTTTTAGGTAATTCCTATTAGTTGGTTTTGAGGATCTATTTTCATATAAAAATTCCCATTTTGAGATCATTAAGAAGTTCAAAATTTTATTTTTGGAGATCATTATTACTAGAAGAATTCAGGTAATTTTAAAGGGGTTTTTGAGGGAGAATTTTGTGAAGGGAAGTAGTTCAACGAGGAAATATTTTTTTAAGGAGGAAGTTGATTGCGGGGAATCATTTCCACAATGGAAACCATTTGCATAGATAGTTCATAGAAGAATTTTGCATGGATCATTAGATTGAAATGGAAAATTGACCACATATGGACGGTTGTAAGTGAAGAATCAAAAGTTCATGGGGAATCAACCATCTATGAAGAAAAGGTAGTATGTGTAGTAAAGGTTGTCCATGATGATATTATGCTATGTAGTGCATGGTAGTTTATAGAGGATATAAGATATTTCACGAATGATAAATAACTCGTATAGTGATACATTTTTACACCCTCATCGTGCTTCACAGATAAGATGGTTCCTAGACACTCAACAAATGTTAAACTCACACCCTTGTAGTGATTCTTGATTAAGGGTTATATGAACCAGTACATGGGTATTGTATCCCAACTTTGTTTCACAATGTAAAAACGTGTGTGTACCTAGTTGAAACAAAATTAACAAAGAAGAGAAAACACAAAAAAAAATTGTGTTAAGAAGAACCTGACATGCACCTATGTTCATATTTGAAAAAGGATGAAGAGAAGTGAACTGATACACTCATGTGATAATATTTAGTATTGAGTAAAAATAATAAGATACATGAAACACAATTTCAAATTATTGTCTATCCAAGACGATTAGAGTGTAACCATTTAAAGATTGATTATTATTCTAGGTATATTAATTCCTAGGATTATATCTTGAGCTTATAATTATTGTTTTGATAATAAGAAATGAGTTTTTTGATTTTAGAAATATTAGATGATGGTGATTCAATGCAGTCATGTTTCACAATGAAGAAGAAATAGGAAGGAAGACGAATGACTAACCAATTTAAAATCATTTGATCATTATTTGATCTTCAAGAGTGCTATATTAATCTATATACACCATTCATATTTTTTAGACTAATAGAATATTTATATTTCTCAGCTTTCATATATGCTACAGGGAATATTTAGGAGGATTTTATTGCATGCTGCTATGAAAGTCACAAAGAGAAGAAGAAGGTTGTGGAATAACAAAGAAGAACCGTGAAATTCAATATGACTCAATAGGTGGAGGAATTTATTGGTGTTACAAACCCTTATCAACAAGGAGAAGACTATATTGAAATAAAATATAATGTTCCGTACATGTTATTAAAAGATGAAATGTCAGATTAATATAGTGTATTACAAATTAAAGTTTGTTTACAAATTGTTATAACCACAATAAAAGAATTAATTTCTCGTGTTTGTGTTGTTAGGATTATTTCTAGACAATTACAAGGACTAGTAACTCTTATTGAGTTGTGAACCTAAAAAAAATATCACGATTCATCTTTACCACTATCATTTACTTGCATAAAATCGGGAAAATAGAATAAGAGAATAAAGATCTTAATAGGTATAATAGGTATGTGAATAAAATGTTGGAATTAGATTACAAAGTTCCCCCCATAGACTAACCCCCTCTCAGTGTTAGTAATCTCCCAAAATATTCCTTTCAGAGGATAGAGATATTATTTTTTACTATATATCTCCTTGGGGGAGGGAGTATATATTGGAAGAAGGGAAAGCTAAGTCCTGGGTACACTAACCACTTTGAGATTCTTGATCTCATTGGAGTTGTGTCCCATAGAACAACACTCCCAGCAACCCTTTCTCATGTACATGATGAATTTCTTGTATATATATTGAAGAATTACATACTATATTCATAACATGTACTTAATTAAATGGTGGAATAACTTAAAAAGGATCTCTCTGTTGTGGAGTAGCCAGTGAAGATGTTGGATCATAGTGATAAGGTATTTTGGAATAAGAAAACACTCCTAGTCAATGTACTATGACAAAAACAAAAGCACAAGGAGGAGACATGGGAAACAGAGGATTCCATGATACTTAAGTACCCTCACCAAAGTTTTACCATAGTTTGTAAAATGAAATTTTGAGTGAGAAATTTCTTAATGGGGAAGAATATAATGACCCATAATTCTATCAATGGAATTTCCCATTTGATTATATATAATTATAGCACATGAAACATATGTTAAAACCATTAATATTTTATAATAAAAATTTTAATATTACAATTAGAGAATAAAAATTTGAAATATAATTGAAACCATCGTAATGTAAAAAAATAGAAAATAGTATTACAATAATTGTAAAATTTGGGTATGCTCAATCCCCTAAAATAATCACACCCACAAACAACACTATAGAAATGAAACAGAATGATAGTAATAAAATACTTATTTTGAAAATGGAAATAGATATATAAAAATAAGAGAAAATATAAGTTATTGAATAATAAAAGGAAATATGAGGTATTTATATGAAGTAGTATCCCATATGACCATTACAATTCTGACTATTGGAGTAGTTATATGAATATTAGAATATTTACTTGACCATTTGAATAGTAATATGATATTTATGAATAGTAAATTGATCGTCAGAATGGTATCCTCACATATGTATGTGTAAAATAATATTATGGTATCTTATAAAATGAAAATATGCCATATTTATGTCATGATACAAGTAAATAAACTTTTTGAAAATGATAAAATATGTGTTCAAATTTTTGTAAAACATTTATGATTTATTTATAATTTTATATCAAATATAAAGATTTAAAAGAATGTTTATTATCATAAATAGATTAAGAAATCATTATTATATTTTATTACAATGATATTATAATTTTATGTAATTTTCTAAGGGACTATAAAATTGATCATTATAATAAAATTGTTATTTTTAAAATAAATGATGAATTTATATAAAGATTATATTTATAATGTTTATAAAATTATTTTTATAAAACAACTTTTTTTATAATTTAAATTTTTTTAAATGTTTAGGGCATTTTTTATTTATTAAATAGTTGAATTATCGATGAATATGGAAATTTTCGTAAAATATGATATTTAAAATTTTAAGCTAAATACCTGGTTTTTTGACTCATGGATGGTTGGAGCACCCATTAGATCCAGGTAACTTGTACCAATTAATTTATATATTCACAAGAATCAATAATATGGGTTGTCTTGAGCCAAATTAATAAACCAAGGAATATAATATTTTAAAACACCCTTCTCCACCCCTTATAAATACCACCTTTCACAACCCCTTATCCTCACATATTCTAATCCTTGGATAATTATAAATATTTGATGAAGTACATTACTAATCCTATACCCCATGTCATAATTCTTATGGTATCATCCAATGAACATTCCATGGAACCAAAAGGGTATCTTAAAAGGAGACAACTGAAGGAAGAGGTAAACACTAAACTAAATCTATTTTAATTTTATTCTTCTTCTACCAGCCCTATATGATCTCCATCAACCTTGAAACAATAGAATGAATATCCTCAAAATCCTAATTTATTATTATTATGGTGTAATATAAATCTTATACAACCATTATTTAGATTCTAAAATTAAAACATTGTCTACAGTATGGTTTGTTCATCTCCTCCAGGAAAATTATATATTTTTTTTCTCAACTACTTTCAATGATATTTATACACCTAATATTATGGTTAAAAATTAATATAATAAGTATAATATATAATATTCATGTTATTAAATATTTTAATAATCGTTTAATTAGATAAAATGAATTTAGTTTCGGAATGACGACAAAAAGGACTCAATGAACTAACCATACAATGATAGCATTTTTACTAAAATAATCAACTCTATTTTAGAACAAAAATGGGTATTTGGGACTGTATATATTTATATAATTACATTAATACCATTTCATTTAACTTATATTGTTTTATTCCCAATATGGGAGAACAAAAATGTTATCCACACGTGATATGACCTTGGAACCATGAAACAAACACTCTCATAAAAGTGATATTAAAAATTATATATCATTAAAATTGATCTAAATAAAAATAAGAAAATTATTGTAAATAATATATATATTTAAAAGGTTCAGTATTAATTAATTATTTAATGTAGTTCATTATCTAGTATATTAATTGCAAGAGAATAATTATTCTGGAATATAAGGTAAGGGATCTCTTTGAACCACCCTTTTTCTTTGGGTTATAAAATTTACTTCTCTAAGTCGCTTTCAACATCTCAATTGTGTTAGAAAATTATTTTGAATTATATATATACCTATTATAAATATTCCTATCATATTCATCAGTCCTTTTGTTAGAACTTGGTTTTTCGCTCAGGTATGGATCCCTTACTTTTCATTCTAAATATTTACTTTGGACCAAATATGGATGCCTAATGAGTTAGAAATGGTTCAAAGGGTTTGAAGGGATTGTTAGAAGCCAAAAATCCATATTTTTGGTAATATAGGATTGGTGGATGGTTTAGAGTAAACCTTGTAGGAATTATACACAGTTTGGAAAACCATGCAGAATGTGTTTTTCCAGACAGATCCACCTCACACAGTTGCGCAATACCGTGCGTTGTAACATTTTGAACACCCCTTTTTCCCAGGAACTCTTGCATAGATTGTGTATGGTTTGATAAAATCATTAGGAATATGGTTTTTTACGGCAGAACCATCTCGCACCGTTCGCGCACGGTTTGAAAAACTGTGCAGAGAACTCGTGCGCAGGCTAAAATTCTGGGTAAAATGTCCAAAATTCCTTTAATGATCTATTTACCTCCCTCTTCATCCATAATAATGATAATCATTAGGATTAATCCATTTTCGTCTCATTTTTGAGATTTTTGATGGGCAATGCCAGGGATTTAGAGATCTCCTCCATCCGAGATAAGATCGAGCTTCTGTTTGTCACGTTGGATGCACAACGGTATGTAATCAAGTTCTCTTGAGCAATTCATCTTATATTTTAGTCTCGACCTAGAAATATTCATGTGATAAATTTTTCACATTTTTTAGATCAACTCTGATATGGAGAAAATCAAGGGTTGATACCAGAGGACAAGAGTCATACAACCCTAAGGTGGGTGGTCTATAACTTATCCCTAATGTTCATTGATTTTGGAATATTCATGTGGGGACCACCGATTTCATTGGTAGTCATTTCTTAAATTTATATGACATGATTATACTTGTTAGAATATTATGGTTATTATATTTCCAAATATGTTATTAGTTATTAGTAGTTACACCCACAACTCAATTCGACCCATGTCAAAGGTTATTATATAATTTGGTTTTAGTGTTTCAGCACATTCAAGCCACCGTTCAGGTGTTCCTCTGCTTAACCTTCTTAAAGGTGATCCTTCCTCTAATAAATGGCTTTTTCATTAATGAGGAATTCATAATGGGATTTAACTGTATGCTCAAGACTTGACATCCCTAAGTTAAGTGATTCAAATTGATTATTAAATGTGAAATGTGAAATGGAAAGTATAATAACTAAGTACATTTGCCTTATCAAATAAGATTGAATAAATGTTACATGTTCGTATAACCCCTTGCCATATTGATGGAAGGTAGTGGAGTGGACCTCAATACATAAATACACCTTAATGGTTAATTAATACTTGATTAAAAAGTTGAAACACTACTTGGCCTGTCAACAATAATGGAAGACAAGGCATGACCCTAATGAATGATTATATAATTACAAAATCAAATAGGAATGGAATGACTTGAGATAGCCTTGGAATCCTTGAGAAAATTCCTTGGGTCTCAAGAAACCCATTCCAATTCATGCATGAGGTTTTATTAGGTTGATACCCACTGAGATTCCATTTATTTTCTATTTCAAGGATGACTAGTATACTATCACAGGATCCATTACATTATTACATGATACCTCAGATACAATCCGTAGATCCATCATTGACTAATTGATGCCATGGTGAAATCCAATAGGGATCTATCCTTACATATCCCCCCTTTACCTTAGTCGATCGACTTGGACTCGGTAGGCACCTTATTGTGGAACTCCATGGATTACACTCTTAACCCTTATCTAGAATCATGTAATATAGAATTATCATTTCATGAGTTCTACATTAACATGGTTTTTACCCTAAAACTCCCTCACCAGATATAATTTTCAGGCTGCCTTGTTATATCTTAGGACTTTCACTACATATACTACTATGAGGTGATCTCTATGCAGGATATGCCTCATGTAACCTATTAAAAATAAATGGTAATTACTTAATTAAGGAACTAGTTACATATTCAGACACCAGCCAAGGACTGAAGTAGGTACTTGGGTATTTAGTTATATTTTAATTATTTCTTTAATTTATATATGCATGCCTTCACACTTCTATATTCCATTATACGGGCCAAATGTATAGACACCATTGGTGGTGGCCCACTAAGATTTATCTCACACCCTCTCAGGGCGCAGTTGGGTACCCAGAGTAGATTACATGGTTACAGGTATTGAAAAAGGGAAGTATACAACCATAAAAACCTGGTTTGTTTCTATTTAGGATAGAGCTTGATAGCAGATAAATGAGTTGGCTCTCATGCTTCTTGTAGTATCATTTGTTTTCTTTTACTTTGTGGAACATATTATTCCTATTGTATTGTATCCATGTTTTTAAGTTTTATAGTAACATGAAATTACATCATCGTTGTTCCAGTTGATATAATTATTATTGTTCTTATTTATTAAGTGCATTAGTTTTTGTCCTCTCTTTATTAATATAGCTCCCGCTATTTACTGTTTATTTATATTACTTCCACTGTGAAGTACTCTACTAATGAGGGAATAGTATCCCCATGGAAAAACCCTAGTCCCTCACTGATAGTTGGTATCCTATAGAATTTGAGGAGATGATATTGAGGCCATGTGGCCCATCGGGCTCAGCGCACCCTTCGAGTGGTATCTGAGTCCAAGACATCACACCTTTATGGGGAAATACATTCCTTAACGTCATTTCTCAAATTAATTATTTAAAATAAAACCAGATTAAAGAGATGTCTTATATCCCTTAATTATTTTATACAAAAATCACTTAAATTATTTACCCGAATTAATTATTTCATTAAATAAATTAATATTTTAAACATTATAGTTTACCTATGATTTTCAGATAAAAATTCATACATACTCATTCTTGAAAACTCATAAGCAGATTCTGTAAATCACCACTTTGGATGTTCATTTCAATACCCAATTCAATATCTTTTTTTCATGAAGTTATTTATAATTGAACACCATTTTTTTGATATATACTTATTTACTTAGATATGAATGTATAAAATATGTAATTCCTTCACCTCTCTGTAATAATTATGATATAACATTTGATTATAATATGAGGTAATATTTTGAAACCCATTTATTTCCATGGGAAATCCTTATTCTTATGGATTATGCTTGATTTACTTATGTGGCACACATAATTATGTACATTTCATGATGGGTGTTCCCAACACCTCCTCAATTAATTTTATAATCTCATGAGACATTTTGAATGGGATTATGGAGAGAACCTAATCCAAGATGAGATTCTATTCACTATTTGATGTTTTATTTCCAATAAGACATGATTAATTTTTATATCATATTTTATCTTACAGAAACATTTCTATGTTTCCATGATCTTATGACTCAAGTTTTTTATGTTACTCTTTTGAATTATTTTCAATAATCCTTTTCTTTTGTGATATCAAGTTTTGTCATTTGACTCACATGTTTTTCTTATTTGTCATATTTAGTCTATTATTATGATTTATAGATCAAAAATTTATATTTTGTATTCCCTATATAATCCCCTATTGTTTTATGATATTTAAGGGATTTAAGAGCTCATTATAGAGAATAAAATAATGATGTTGTGTTTTAACTTATTTTTTATGTATTATAAACCTATTATTTTAAAAAAATAGTCCCACAATATTTGGGTTGTGATTATTAGATGTTTATTCTAAAAAAATGTATAATAATATGTGTAAAAGTCTTATGTTTCTATAATAATGATTTTTTATCCACAAATACCAACATTATTTGAAGTAGTTATGACTTATTTGGGGGATATGGTTTCACCTAATATTTTATCACCTTGCTAAAATTTATTATAATTATATCAATTAATATTTACACAATATATATATATATATATATTTAAATACTAACTTCTTAACTATATAGGGGTTTCACTAATTTTTACTACATATTATCTACTCACTTACTACACAAACACACCTTTTTGTATGCATATAACATGAATTATTTTTTAGGTAACAGTACAAGGTTATTTTTTATTGGATTTTGTGTCCAAAGACACTATGGTTCCCAGTTAATGGGCTTTCCAAACCTTGAGTAGTAGGCTATCCACACCCATTTTCATTTTATTTTTCATTTTCATTTCTTATGTCTAGTAATAAAATACCTACCTTTGAGTACAATTTTATTGAATTACATTTTTGGAATATTGGGATATTATTATGAGCTTATAGAGTTAATGTTTTTCTTCCATTATTTATTGATTTTATATTTATTATTATATATTTATTCAATGCGACATAAAATTATATATAAAATCACTCTCTAAGTGGTTTCTTAGACCATAGTTGTGATCTAATTGTCTTTAGTGTTTAGGGATTTTACTTGTGTCTATGTTGTGTTTCACCATGATGGTGTAGTTATACTGGGGCATGAATTGAAAAAATCACATCAAAGTAATTATTTCTTGGATGCATGATATCTGGGTCATGGAGTGGGGATTAAGAGTTTGATCTTTGTAAAAAATATATTTGTGGATTTCTGGACAACATGACTATAATATAATATCTTCTTCCATAATGGTATGGGATTATAATTGCATAGTTTAATAAATATTTTTGGGAAAACACTCACCTGCACAAAGGGGTGTTATAAGAAAATTCATGTATTATTCATAGAACATAAAATCATGTTATGCGTGTGTTTATGTTTTCTATATTAGATTCTATGAATAAATATTTCATGAATATGTGTAAGAATTGACCCGTGATATTTTTTAGGCTTGAATTTGTTATTGTTTTAAATTGGTGGGTTGATTATTTTACAAAATAATGGAACAAAAAAGGTGACTTTATAAAACATAAGAAAAGGAGGTTAAAGAATAGCTATTTGATGAGGGGAATATTGAGGAGGAATCATATCATATCCCTATAGTGGAAGATATGGAGACCTAAGTGGGAAAAAATGAACACTCAATTTTTGAACATTATATGATGTTTGAAGATGAGGCCATCCTAGGTTGTGGATTTGGTCTTAGATATAATTCATGAATTTTAGGTATATAAACTAGTTATCTTTAATGTTTATATACAGCCCCATGGATATAATTATTTTCATGAGGGAATGAATTAGATTTTGGTGTTGATTAAACCTCTGGAAGGGAAACAGGTTAATCTTGATATATTTTTTACTATAGGGTCTATCTCGATACAAGTTGTATATGTTGGATCTATAAATGAGAATTGAAAAATTAACCAAGGAGGACTTTTATGCCTTTTTTTTCTTGAGTATTTTTTCCTTAGGCTCTCATGATGCATATATAATAAAATTTTATAGAGATTATGTAGGGAACTAAGTTCGTTTTTTATTATACTTCTGTGATCCTAGAGCTTCTTAAGTTTTCTCATACCTTTGAATGGGATGATCTCTACAAGGCCCATCGATTTGAATGAAACATGAGGCTGAATATATATTCCAAGGTTTATTAATTTTTTACCCTCTTTTATTATAGTGGTAAAAAAAATTCTTTTTTTATGAGAAGAAGAATAAGGAAGAGAAGTTGAAATTACTAGGATTAGGTAGATCTTATAGTGTTTGGATTTGGAAATTATATGATTCTAATTCTGATATAAAATTTTCACGAGTCAAGGAAGGACTCTCTCAATTCATTCTTTAAGAGTTTGGGCACTAATTTTATGATTTCAGTGCAGCATAGAATGCCATACATTGTTTTTTTTCCTTATAAACACATGGAGTGTCAGTCATGTTGAATTATATTCTATATTCAATGGTTTTTTTAGTTCTCACTGTAGTGGATTCCAGGGATAAAATTTTATTAAGGAATCTAGAGCATGGTATAGTTTTCCATATAAGAATGTGAGTCATATATAATTTGGGAGAATAAACTAATGTGGAAGATGAGGTTTTCAGAGGTATGATCAACAGAGTGATATAGTGTTGTCAAACCAAAAATCCCAGGGATAGGGTTTTGTTTTCATTTTTTGGTAGTTTTTTATATTTGACCAATAACCACCAGATCTCGATGAGCTATAGTAAGTTGTATGATATTGGTTACCTCCAGAAAGGTTAGTGTGCAGATTGATTAAAGTGAATCTAATTATTTTATATCTCTTTAACAATTTTTAAGTTTGATTTGGTTATTGATAACCATTTAGAAATTTCATACATGTATACCACACTTTAGATGAAGGAGGATACAATTATAAGGTTCTTATCTTCAATTGTATTGTTTTCAATTTTTCAACTGTTTGAGATTTCATTATTAGGGAGATAAGTGGTTTTGATGTGATTATCATGATGGATCTGATAATGCATTTATAGGTATATATTCATTGTTACTAGTGACAAATGTTTTATCTTTCAAGTGAAGATTCAGGTTTCTTTCTAGGATAGTGGTACTATCTTTACAATACGAAAGGTTATGATTTTATAATGATGAGAAAGATAACATATTAAGTGGAAAGGATAGATCTCTAGTTAATAGAGAGTGTTTTTATTCAGTATTTCCTTATAAGGATGATTAGTATCAGGATGTGTTTCCTAATGATTTTATAGGTTTACCACCTGAGTTGGAGATAGAGTTTATGGAAAAATTGGTACTAAGTACTAAGAAAATTTATATTCCTCCACATAATATAGAACCATATGTGAATAATGTGTTAAAGACTTAGTTGAAGGATATTGGGTAAAATGGATTCATTTGATAGAATGTATCTACTTGGATTTCTATAATGATTTTTTCTAATATAGATAATAAGAGTTTGCTGTTATGAATTTATTACCTTAGGTAGAACCATGCAACCATTAGTAATCAATATCCTTTACATTTGATCAATTATATATTTGATTAGTTAGAGGGTTCATAATGGTATTTTAAAAATGGCCTCAGATCTGGTTATCATCAGATAAGGTATTTATTTGAGGATGTTTATTAGATGAATTTTGAAACATGATATGGTCATTATGAATTTCTTATGGAACTATTTAGGGTAAATAATATAACAGAAGTGTTTATGGATATGATTAAATGTTTCATTAATACTTATCAAGATTCCATTTGATCATTTTTATTGATGATATTATGATAAATTCCTTGTCCTACTCAGATCATGAAGATTATTTGGATCTTTTCATAAATATTTTGAGAGTTCATTATTTGTGAGGAATGTTTTTGTGAATGTTTTATATTTTTTCATTAATGTTACATAGTTTTATTATGAAATAATGGTTATTAGTGGATCCTAAAAAGGTAAATTATGTGATTTTTTGGGTGGTTCCAAAGAATATTTTTTGATATTAAATGTTTCATGGGGATTTATCGATATTATCATAGCTTTATTCAATACTTTTCTAGAATAGTTTCATTGATAAATAATATGAATAAAAAGGGAGTTATCTTCTTGTGGTGTGATAAATATTATAGTGTTTTTCATGAGATAAAGAAATTATTAACAAAGACTATTATTGTCAATTTATGAGAGTATGAGAAATTATATAAGGTATATTTTGATGATTTCATGGTGGGATTATGATGTGTGTTGATGAAAGTGGTAATTGTAGAGGCATATTTTTCTAATAATCTAAGGATAAATGATAAATATAACACCATTAGTTTTCTATAATTGTTTATTTTATTACGAGTTTGTGATATATTATTTTCTGGTAAAAGTATTAGTTATTCATTCAATGAAATAAAAAGATTTATATATTTCTTCAGAGACATTATAATATTAATAAGATGAAATAAGTTGAGAATATCCTATCATTTGAATTTGGTATTATATATAAACCATGGAAATTAAATGATATCATTTATGATCTGAGTAATATGTTCCAAGTTGACAATAAATGGGAATAATAATAGGAGTGGATTATTATGACTCTCTTCCTAGAGATGTTTCTTGATGTAGAAAAAGAGGATGTTCATTGTTTTCATACACCTATTTTTATCACATTATCATTAGTTGATTGAGTGAATTATAGGAAGAGATTGGATTCAATGTGGAAGGTCTATACAAGAAATATACATTGTGATATGATAAAGTTTTAGAGGTGATTCCTCATTGTATTTCCTTGGGAGGATTTATTCTTATATGGTATTATGAGGGGAGGTGATGGGAAACCTTCATATGAATTAGTGAAAAAATATATAATAGTTTAATTAATATGTACCATAGTGTTTGATGAAACATATAGTGGTTGAGAATAGAGAACGATTTGGATAGTTTTGTAGGAGATTTTTCCTATAATATTGTTAAATAAAAGAATCAGAGTCAAGAAAGTGAATTTAAGTCATTTTATATTCCATAATATAAGTGGTATGATGTCACCATGTATTTTGTGAAATGATTTCTGAGTCTAATGATGAAAAGAGATGTGGTATATTTTATTATAGATTAGTTAAATAACATTATCCATTTATTCAAATAAAGGATACTTATATGGTTTAGAGTCTTGTGAAACACTTTGTTAATGAGGTAAGGATACATTATTAGATACCACATAATATTATATTGGATTGTGACATTAGAATCATGTGGTTGTTTTATCTAGTATTGAATAATTATTTTATCTCTAAAGTGAAGTTGAGAACATTTTATCACCCATATATGAATGATAAATTTGGGTATTCAATGAAATCCACTGAGGATATTGTCTAAGAATGTGCACATGAATATTATGGTTCATAAAGGATTATATTCCTTTTGAAGAGTTTTTTATTATAATATAAATTTTACATAAATTAAAAAGGTACTATTTGAGGTATTGTATGAAATTCCTTGTCACTCTCCCTTTTATTGGATATAATATAGTGAAGCATTGTTGGTTAGACATAGAATGGTTCCTTATAATTTTGATCATGTTCATATTATGAGGAATATGTTTATTAGCACACAAAATTATTAAAAGTCTTATAATGGGAAAAAATATTGATCATATGATTTTGTAGTTTGATATCATGATTTCCTTTTTGTCTCACTCTGGTTCGGTAATTAGATAATTGTTAGCCATGAAATGTTGGCTTCATGGTATACTGGTTCATTTGATGGTTTATATAGGATCAATGAAGTTTATTACTTGTCAGAACTATCTTTGAAGAATATTGTTATGTATAATGTAGTTTATGTATGTTTGTTGAGTAATTTTAAATATGAAACATCCCATAAACCTTAGTATAATGATTTAAGGCTAGTATTATATTCTTAATTTCTTGAAAGGTTTGTAATAATCCTTGATCACAAAGAAAAGAAGTTTTATATTAAGGATTTGACTATATTATGAGTTATTTTTATGCATGGACATGTACATGAACAGATTTTGGAATTATAAGTGAACATGATGTCCCTGGCAAGTGTTTTTCATTGGTGATGCTCAATGATTCTTCATGAAGTTGAGAATCTATATGGTGGGGAGTTTTTAATGACCTACCCCAAATTTTAATATATGTTTTTTTAATTTTGAGCATTATTTATACCTTTTGGTTTATTTTGTATATAGTTTTAGGTGGATAGATGTAAAGGATGATAATATTTGGGGAAATATGTTGTGTAATATAGGGGAATTAGACCTACAATTACATTAGGAACTGAGTAGCGGGGTATTGATTACCAAATAGGAAAAATAGAGTTATATTCCCCTGGATCAACATATGTGTGGTTGGTGACTGGTACCAAGTGGTCAGTGATCTAACTACTGGTCAGAGGTCCCTAAATAGGTACCTAGTGTTCCCTAGGTATTTTTTTAAATAAGGGCAGTTTTATCCTTTGATGGATACATGAATTGATTAATAACTAGGAATTCTTTCAATTTAGGTATCATTGGGATAAATTTGATAGTATAATGGATGCCTAATTTTTTCTTTTAATTCAAGCACATAAATTTTTTATTCTAACTTCATTTGAGTTATATTTGATAAATTATTGGTGCATTGGATTTTACTCTATGATTGCCTCATTAATTTTACCTTTTTATGTGAAGGTGATAAGGTCTTGATCATTGTGTGGTTATAATTATATTTATATTGCTTCTAGTTCTCCATATTATAAAATTATTGAGCTCATGGTGTTTTAAGAGGTCTTTTCCTTGTGTGGATAACTTCTATTGAATGAGGTATTTGTCCCCTTATTTTCTCATTGACTTGGAATGTGTTTATAAATGAAATTTGGGATGACTATTGACTTAAATTTCATATACATGTTTTTTTGGATTAGGAATTGAAGTATGAGTTGAGAGATAAATTTATTCATATTTATTAAATGATAATTATAACCCTAAAATGTTGAATTAAGGCTCAAATTGAGGTTGGATACATTCAAAATGATGGTATTGTTGTGAAAGGAAAACATTTGAGTGTGGAAATTAAATGGATAAAAACATGATTAATTAATAAGGAAAAACATGGGATGGAAATTATTAAATAATAGAGATATTACCATGATTAATTATTTGACCTACTTTAAAATATCATATGATGAAATTATGGATTATTGTTATGTTTTTAGGATAAATTGACACTACTATGTATGTTTAAAGAGCAGTTTTTCTTCTACAATATTCTTTTTCATGTGTGAAAATAAGGTATTTAATGGAAATAAGGTAACTAGGATGTCGTTAGAATTGAACCTAGGCATTGGGGATTAAATTTTTCTTTTTGTAATATGAAAAATGTATCATTTAAAATGGAAATTAAAAATTAAATGGCAGAAAGGGATGAATAACTAGTTAAAGGTTAGGTAATAAACATTGGCTTGAAATGTGAGATATTGAGAACTTGAACGGGGTTATTAATGTGCATTTTACAATTTTTTTTTATATTTTATGTTTGAAAAGAAATTATATATTCATGTGGGTAATATATGTTTTACATCGAGTGTAAAATGGCAACATGTGTTGTTATGGATAGGAATCGATATATTATATTTTGATTAATGTGATGTAAGAAATGTTTATCAGTTACCATGGTATATTATGATTTATCCAATATAATGGGAACTTATAGGTAGAATATAGTGACCTGAGATGTTCTATTCCATATTATGTAATACATGGTCTTGAGGGTTTAGAAAAATTATATTAATTAATATGGAACAATTTTCCCTTGGGGGTCAGATGAATACAATGTTAGAGGTTGATATGTCCCTAAGGGACTAGAAGTGATTATATTGTGTGAATTATAGGACTTGGGTGAGGCCAAAATTTTATGATGTTCTATGAGAAAACTTCATAATCCTAACATAAAATCATTTTACGTAGTATTTATAGCTTGTTTGGATGACATGGTTTCACCTAATCTTTTATATCACCACTAATATCGATATTAATCATTTTGGATTTACACTGTTATATATATATATATCCACATAACAAATCATTGAGATATATGAGGATGTATTTGTTTCTAATAATGATTATATTCTAAATTATTATGAGTACATATTGATTAGTTACATGAAATTTTAGTTAAAGGTAAAAGTGTCTATATTTTAGAGTAGGTGGAAGTAGTCACATTGGATATTTGTTCTTGGGATTTTGGAGGATCGAGGAGTGGCTTATGCACACCTGATTTCATCATCTTTGAAGTTTTAATTATTAGGTGTTGTAATTTAAAAATTACCTTTTCATACAATTTTACTATAAAATGATTTTAGATAGTTGATATTTGTTTTCAGTATTATATATTTGACATTGTTTTCTTCGATTATCGATTGATATTGTGTTTACTATTATATATTTTTTAAATGTGATGGAAAATGAGAGGGTAAATTGTTCCCAAGTGCAATCTTAAAAAATATTTTCTAGCCACCATCCTCTAATGAACAATGAGTGAACTTGAGTCTATGTGATGTTTTTCATATATGGAAAAGACATATCAAGGAAGGATGGTATGTAAAATCTATAATGATTTTATGTGTTTCAAAATGTGTTGGTTGTTTTTTGACATTTATTTTACTATTTAATATTCTAAAATATTTATCTCACTAACTTTATTCTCTTATGTAATGATTTTTTTTATTCCCACAAAGGGCAATTTGTATGGTTGAGTGGAGGAATTTCTTGTATAAGAACTTGATGAATGAAATATGTTGATAAAAGCCTTATTTTAAATTCATTGAGTTGGATCTAATAATTTTTTATAGAGACTAAATATTACATTAATATTTATTGTATATTAGAGGGTGATATATCATAATAAAGTTCAACTTCATGCTCAATGAATTGAAACCTATATCTAAACATTGATGTGATCCCTATATTTTGATCAAATAAAATCCATAATGGTACTCCATCTAGACTCAATATCTCTTTTATATATATCATTATAATTTTACCAGTTGAGTAGTGTTCATGTATGCAGATTTTTTGTGACGTATTTTTATGTTGAACAATAAAGACCCATATATACTTGTTTCTATTAAATGTATTTAGAAGTCCCATTAAAAAAACAATGGTGGTTTCCTCCAATTATCATATTGATATACGTAATGGTTTTATCACCCCTTTGAAAAATTTTCACTCATCTTTAACATATTGGAATAAAATGAATATTGATTTATATTTAGTAATATATTTCTTCATATAACCCCCAAAAAAGTTCTCATGAGATATTTTTATATATTTTTTCTTCCTTTGGTGGATAGAGAAAGATGTGCCCAAAGAATCATTAAATATCACCTCCATTATTTCTATAATTTATGATATATATAATTTCATAAAAAACAATTAAAAACCATCATTATAATTTTTGATTTATGATATTCTCCCCTTCTATATTAATTTCTACTTATTTTTTGATCTCCATACCATTACTTTATACCATGTTTACCTTCTCCCTTATTTACTGTTGAGAAATCATTTAGGTAAGGTAGGTTAATGATTGTTCATTTACGATTATCATGTACAACCATTTAATTTATACTATGGTTATATCAATTTAATCCCTTCTCATTGGCATATTTGTGTGAACTTTTCTATTTAAATAATCTATCAATTTTTTCACATTTATATTATGATAATAAATTGAGTAGTCAATGTTTTTGATCGGCTATAACCATTATTGTTAGTGATTTTTTATCTCCATCTGTGTATAAATATTCATTAAGATTTTATGATTAGTAAATGTGTTACACTAAAAAAATATATAAAATTTATCTAAATCATAAATTAAAATCTTATTATTTCCAATTCAATATCATGATTCTGATAATTTTTACAATGGTTCATTAACAATATTTAAAAATAGGCTATAAATTCATCATTTTTGATGAGAAAAAATTCCATGAAATTATTTAAATAATTATTATATAGTAACTTTATAATGGAACTATACATTTACACACATTATTAAACGATTATAATCATAGTTAACCATGAATTACAACAAAGGATCTTATATTATAGTGTCTTTAGAATACTTGTCCATAATTAAATTGCATGAAACAAAAATAAAAACAACTTGTATGCGATCTATATAAATAGATTCTAACTTACTTTTTGCTCTCAAATTTTCATAAGATAACATAGGGAAGACATGAACCAAAGGTAAGAGATAAAATGCCTAGTAAGGGAATGATCGTAGGAGTAAAATATAGCACATGGGTAATAAATAATAACATAATGACATAAAATTACAAATAAAATGAATAAACGTATGGTAGAATAACATATAGAAAATGTGATAATATAATAATGGAACAATATGAATGTTTAAACAACCTGAAACTTGACATAATCATGATTCAAGGCTAACTGTAAAGACCATTGCACATGGAGGATCACGAGTCAAGGCTATCTGCCAAGACCATTACACATGGAAGACCAAGTCCTATAAAGAATCATTTTTACTTACTATCCCAATATTAAATATCATGTGACTAAACATTACCCAATGCATTGGAGAACTATCATGGAACAACAATCATAAAATGAATAAACGTAAGAGTTACCCATGGAAATAAATGTGTATCATAATCATATAATAAGGGATAACAAATGGTTGTATCATAAAGGTGTCCAAGAAAGAATGGATTTAAATAATACCAGGACATTAATATGGATAATAGGCATAAAACATGAATATATATGTCACTTATGTAAAAACCTTTATATAGAGTGTTTATGAAACATTAGAAATGAGTCATTTTAGTGTGGTTTATGGAAAATATTAAAGATAATTTAAAGCGGAAAAAGAAAAAAATTCATTTAAAACTAAAAATTAAAAAAGATATATTTTTGGGATAAAATTATTTATTTTATAATAATAATTTTGTCTTCAAATGTATTAGGGATAATATTCTAAATTGGGGAAGAAAATGAGAAGTTCCATTTCATCGAGCTAGATTATTGAGAATAATTGTGAAGGGAACCTTATTAAAACATGTATTTCCACATAAAAATAATGAAATGATATAGATAAATTATATTAGAACATATACATGGAATTTATAATAATTATATAAATATAAAGATTAATTAAATTGGGGTAAATAGAGGGAAATAATAACTTGAAGGAAAAATGATGGTTTTGAGAGAATCCGTTAACTTATGTATGAAAGTGTTCTTTACATGAACTTAATGTCATGGTTAATAAAAAATAAATCCATTTATTAATTAACTAATAACATTTTATAATATTATTTTACTTATTATAATTTTATTAAGTTCATTTACGACCTTTTTGATGAGTTGTTAGATAAAATTTCATTGTTTTGGAGTGTTTGTTTCCAGGGTTTTCATGATCGGTTAACTTGTGTCGGTTTACGAAAGATCATGTAAAATGAGCATAGTTATCCAAAATTAAAAATATATGTTATTAATGAAATTAAATATGATTGAATGGTCATATATACATTTTTTTCTAGATATTATAGTGATTTATTCGACAAAATGTTAATGATAATCGTTTAGATTAAATTGGCCCTTTTTCAATCATCACTAACTAGTTTTGTTTTATTATTTAATATTATATAAATATGTTAGTTCTAGAACATAAAAAATATTATAAAATACATTAGAAACATTTATTCGACCATTATAATGGATTTATGAATATCATTGAGGGCGGTGATGGTAAATGAAAATGTTTCTTCCTAGATGGTGATAAATCAACACCTCAATGATGATGTTTTCATTGTCATAATAAAAGGGAGAAAAGAAGTGGTTTTATAATGGATTATTAAATTAATATAATAAAATTGATTTATATATAAGATATTATATATAAGGACCTGGCCTTATTACATACGAAATACTGAATTTAGTCAATAAAAAATTTAATTTTACATTGAGGATCTTTTCTTGTTTATATATTTAGATAAATGGCACATAATACATCCATAACATTACGCATTATTATAGGGTGGATTCCATAAAAACAGTTTCCATTTTTTCAAAATTTTAAAACATTAAAACGTAAAACATGATTCCTTGAAAATTATTCAACATATAACAAGGAATCCTTCTTTTTATTACATGTCCATTAACTTGTAAAAATCATTTAAGACATGGGATGTGCACAGAAAACTCAGCAAGGGATATAAAAGTAAGGAAACAATACATTAGTCCATGAATACTTGTAACGTATGAAATCATTTTCAAAAGACCTACTTACCACCTATATATATAGATAATTTGTGAAACATCAGATTTACCCCATACCTAAGGGTATAAGTAAAACCATAAAGGTATCTTGTAGAATTACATATATAATATGGCTACCCTCTCTGCTACCTTATAATTTTTAACCCTAATTACTACCTTAATATTTGTGTAACCATCGTAGTTATACTTGGAGTGACCATACGACCGACCTCCAACTTACACATACCCAATGAATTGGAGGGATATATAGGTCCTTCCCTTCATAATAAACAATGCCCATGAATCAGAACATAATCATACAACATGAATAATTTCACAAAAAAAATTGATTTTTAATTTTGTAAAATAGAATTTTAAATGAGGACTTTAAAAGGAAATCCCCTTATAAATATCATACAACTGAAGAGAGACATAATAGAGTGGATAGAAAATGTTTATACACTATAAATACCCATAATTCAACATAATATAATAAAAACCCATCAGATAATCAATTTTAATACAACATAAATAATGAAGTATAAAGTTAACCCAAAGAATGGAAATCGGGTTATGAATTACCTTAGCTCAGGCTTGTCTTACTTCAAACTTGTTTAAACATCATATATAATGGTTAAAAGAGTATCATTAGTATTTTAATGAAACATGTTCATGTTCATAACATCTTGTATGATCATTTCATAACATTATTTCACTCCTTAATGGTTAGTATTCTATTTCATTCACAGTTTTGGGTGAGTTCCTTACATGATTTCTTTGATTGGTTCATGATGGATGTTCTTATCGATTGGAAGTGAAACTCTAGAATTGGAATGGAAAAGGAATTTACATATTTCTAGTTCCATAATTTATACCATTTATTTTTTTTATTTTTTTTATTAGGATGATTCATATTTTAAAAGATTAATGATGTTCGTTTAGATCATTTTAGTGGTTATTTGATAATAACAACTTCATTTTGTCTTATAAATTAAAACCATGAGAACAAAAGAATTCCAGAACCATGGATGTGATATAATACATATATTAAAACCAATTATAAGGACCTGACCTTATTACATTCATAATCTTGAATTTAGTAAAGAAAAAAAAATCCTTTTACATCGAGGTTCTTCTCAATTTCAGAGATTTATATAATTGGGACATAATACATTCATAACATTACCCATCGTTATAGGGTGGATACCATAAAAATAGTTTCCATTTTTTTTTTCAGATTTTAAAACATTAAAACATAAAACATGATTACTTGAAAATTATCCAATATAAAACATGGAGTCCTTCTTTGTCTTACACATCCATTAACATGTGAAAATCATTTAAAACTTGGGATTGGCACAAAAAACTCAGTAAGGGATATAAAAAGAAGGAAAGAACCCATTAGTCCCGAAATACTTGTAATGTATGAAATCATTTTCAACAGAAATACTTTCCACCTATATATATATATATATATTACTTTGTGAAACATGAGATTTCCATAATACCTATGAACATAATTAGAACCATAAAGGTATATTGGGGAATTACTTACATAATCTTGTAACTCTCTCATCTACCTTATAATTTGTAACCCCCATGGCTACCTTACTATTTGTGTAACCATAGCAGTTAGTTTTGGAGTGACCATATGGGAGAACTAAAACATACACATAAGAAATGAGTTAAAGGGAGATATATTTCCCACCCTTCATCATAAACAATGCTTATGAACTAGAACATAATCATACAACATGAATAATTTCATAAAAACATTGCTTTTGAATTCTGTAAATATATTTGAAAAAGAGGACTTTAAAAGGAAAGCCCCTTATAAATATCATAAAACTAAAGAGAGACTTAATATATGGGATGTAATATGTATTTAAACTGTAAATAGACATAATTCAACATAATATAAGCAAAACTCATCACACAATCCATTTTAATACCACATAAATTTCGAAGTAGAAGGTTAACTCAAAGAATGGAAATCGGGTTTAGAATTACCTTACCTCTGGCTTGTCTTGATTAAAACTTGTTTAAACATCCTGTATAATGGTTAAGAAAGTGTTATTAGTATTTTAAAGAAACAATTTAGTTTTTATAAAGTCTTATATGATCAATTAATAACCTCATTTCACCCCTTAATTGTTAGTATTTTGTTCCTTGCACTGTTTTGGTTGAGTTCCTTACATGATTTGAATGATTGGTTCATGATGGATGTTCTTGTAGATTGGATGAAAAACTCTATAATAGGATAGTAAAGGAATATACAATTTTTCAGTACCATTATTTTTACCATTTATTATTTTTGATGTTTTATGTAAGGATGATTCATAAGTTAAAACATTAATGATGTTCGTTTAGATCATTTTAGTGGTTCTTTGATAATAACACCCTCATTTTGTCTTATAAATTAAGACCACAAGTAAAAAAGAATTATAGAACCATGGATGTGACATAATAAATATATTATAACCTGGTTCAAATATATACGTGGTTTCTTGGGCCGACATGAAGGAATTAATGGAAATTGAAATCACATCATCCACGCTGTTAGTAATTCGACATATCACGAACAATGTTTTTATTTCTTGAATAAGTGGGAGAGGAGAATAATAATGATGAAGAGTTTTCCATAAGAATGAGAAAATAATGAATATACATGATTTCTGGATATTTCATACCTCTTGGGTAAGAAGACATGAATAATGAATAATAAAAGAATGGAACTCAAAATAAAAGAATAATTGAGAAATGTCTAACAAAAATTCGACAGCCTAAAAGCTATGCCACATGGTTTTAGAAAATATTAAAAAGAGAGGAGACAAAGGACACCCATACATAAATGAATCATAATAAAAAATAAATCATGAATAAGATGTAAATAAGAACATGGTATGGAAACATGAAAGTTATACCACATAAAATAGAACTTGAATGGAAAAAGAATGAAATTGATAATTTTCTTACCCTGTAGAGTAACTCATAGAGAATGAAGGATGGGACCTTGGGTAATTGAGGAAAACTTGGGAGGATAAAAGTGAGTTAAGGAGTCCTGAAATTCATTTATGAGGAATTTTGAATGAAGTTAATAAAGGAATGGGTTGGTATATATAGCCAAGGTGAGGGATTTTTTTTAATAATTTCCATGGGACACCACATTAGTGGTATTTTCCAAACCATGGGCTTTCCCAGGGTATTTTCCTAGGGTATAAGCCACATGGGAAACCTCATAATTTATTTTACTATATACTAGTTTTCCATATTTATTACATCATTAATGAAGTCATTAACACACTGAAACTCAAAACGGTATTTTAAACTATACACCGAAAAATCAACTGTTTTAGAAAAATCCCCAAAATTCACCCATACCATTTATCTATGTATAGATCTGAAAAATGAAGTCCATTTTTTTAAAATAATTTTCTAAATATTTGTAATTTAATTTTTAAATAAAATCTTACTTAATTCCAAAAATAATAATTTAAAAACAATAAATGCTTTTATATCGCATTTAAAAATTAATCAGGATGTCATTATCATAAATCCTTATGAAAATAAAATAATAATACAATTTACTATTCATTAGAGTCATATTACTATTCATATTACTATTCATAAGGGTATGTTACTATTCACCAAAAAACTAGTTGGTTCTAATAGACTCCAAAAATAACTAGAGAAGGTTCTAATATAAACTATAAGTGAAATAATCTTTTTCAAATATTATTACATGATTTTAAGAATAATTTACCATCAATTACGATGATGTATCGTAAATTCTAGTTTATTTTTAAGAAAAGGTACATAAATAAATATCATGAAATGAAAATAAAAACATCTTTTATTTAATCTAGATGAAGATCTACTAAATTTATTTTAACTCTTACATCTATATAGGATAACTTGGGGAACACATGGAAAAAAGTGGTGAGCTAAAAATCCCAGTATGGGATTGAACATAGGAATAAAGCATAAAATAAGGTTTATATTACATAACACGATGATGTAAAATATCATGGAAAATGAATAAACATATTGAATCACAACACATATAAAATCGGATCATGTAATCATGGAATCATGGTAATGTGCAAAAAACATAAAACATGACAAAATGATGAGTTAAATTGAACATAAATGACTATTTCACTTGGAAGATCAAGATTTAAAGCTAACTTCAAAGACTATTTCACATTGCAGAACAAGTCCCATAAAAGAATCAGGTTTACTCCATGTCCCAACATAACATATCATTAGAATAAACATTACCCAATGCATTGAGGATCTATATGGATTCACCCATAATAACATGTTCATGCATATGTGTTCCACTTGAATATTCATATGTAAAGAATATACATAATGGTTACCCATGGAAAGAAACATGTATCGTAAACATGTCATATGGCATAACAAATGGGTGTATCATAACGATGTCCATGAATGAATGGATTTAAATCATCCAAGGAAATTATTGAGGGAAAATAGACATAATAACTGATAAGGTATTTCAAACATAAGTGAAAATATGTAAAAGGGTGTTTAATAAACATTATAAATGCGATATTTCAGTGTGGTTTAATAAAAATATTAAGGAGAATTTAATGTGGAAATGACATAATATTTCATATAAATCTAAAAATTAAATATGATAGAATATTACCATTAAATTATTAGTTTTTTAAGAATAATGGTTTCTTAAAAAATATTAGGGACGGTACTTAAAAATGGTTAAGAAAATGGGAAGTTCCCTTTAATCATGGTTGCTTATCAGGAATAACTGAGAAGAGAACCTTTTTAAAACATGCATTTACCCATAAAAGAATATTGAATGAATATGAACACATGATTTTGGAACATATTAACATAATTAAGAATAATTATATAAAAATAAAGAATAATTATATTAGGTTAATGAGAGAGAAAGTGTAACCTAAAGGAAAAAATGATGGTAATGAGAGAATCTTTTATCTTATATCAGAAAGTGTTCTTCACATAAAATTAATGTCTAGGATAATAAAATTAAATAACGAAATTAATTTATTTATAACCATTTATAAATTTATTTTATTTATTAAAATTTTATTAAATTTATTTATGGCCTTTTTGATGAGTTATAAGATACAATTTCATCATTCGGGAGTGTTCATTTCATCAGTTTTCATGATCGGTTCACTTATATGCATGCATGAAAGATCATGTAAAATGGGAATAATTTACTGGAATTAAAATTATATATTTATAATGAAATAATAGAAATCATAAATTTTCTTATACATTTTTTCCTATATATGTGGGTGACTTATTAGATAAAATGTTAACAATAGCTGTTTAGATTAAATTTGCGGTTTCTTCAATCATCACAAACTAGTTTTGTTTTATTATTTAATATTATGTAAATATGATAGTTGTAAAAAATTAAAAGTGTTATAAAATAAATTTCAAAATATATTTAAACCATTATAATAGTTTTATTACCATTTTTGAAGGTGTTAAAAGAAAATGAAAAATGTTCGCCCTCGAAGGCGATAAAGAAACACCACAAGGATGATCTTTTCATTTTTAGAATAAATGGGAGAGGATAAGAGTTTTGATGATGAATTATTGTCTTAAAATAATAAAATTAGTGTAAATATAATATAATGGAGTTATAATGAAACTTTTATAAGGGTATTTTAGGTGAGAATAATTAAATAAAAGAAAGTAAAAATGAAATTTAAAGTAAAAGAACGAAGTTTATACCTCATGAATTCTTCTCCTTGTGAACCTCCATAGGTGAAATGGGATTGGTATTTTTTTGAGTCCAAATGATCATAGACATGGGAAAGTGACTTGGGAAGATAATTGGTAATAATTTGGATAAGAATCAAGTATTTTGTGGTGTGGGGAGAATAATTGGTGTGGGTTTGTATTTATAGGGGAGGAGAGGGGTGTTTTTTATTATTTTATCCATTATTTTATTTTTTAGGATCAAGACTACTAATAGTGTGGATTCATGTGAATAATTATAGAAAATAATAAATTTGAGTTAGAACTAATGGTTCTTACATCATCCATACATCATCCATGACTCTATAATTCATGTAATTACCTTATTTCGTAAATTATTATATTTTACTATCCAAAAAAAATTCAACTATTTTAGAAAAATCCCAAAAAATCACTCTGATCATTTTTTTATTTATAGATTTAAAAAATGGAATCTATTTTAGGGAAATAATTTTATGAATTTGATAAAAGTAATTTTTAATTAAAATAATCATTTACTTGATAAATACCAGTTTTTAAAGTATAACTAACTTTATAACATGTTGAAAAATTAATTAAGGTCTCATAATAGTATATTAATATCATGGGAAAAAAATATTAATTTTTGTATCTATTTTATGAAAATAAATTTTATTTTAATTCATTATATTAATTATAATAGTTTATATAAAAATTTATGTTTCCTAAAAATACCAATACTTTGTTTGTCATTTTAAAACATTTATTTACTTTTACCGTGATATAAATATATAAATTTTCATTTATAAGACACCAATATTTTATTTATACTTTCATAGGCGAGGTTACCATTCTATTGGCCGGATTACTATTCTCAAGGGTGATATTACTATTCCAAAGGTCAAACTACTATTCCATTGTAATAGGAACCTTAATTTCTGAAAAGGCCTATAATTTCATTAATTATTCATTTATAAGGTTTTTATTATTTCCTCTATGTGATTTTATGTGATTTATACTGTATGAAATAATTATATGAAGGAAATTTCCATTGATAATATTTTTGGTCATTACCAAATTCCCTTCCTAGTTCAGGTTAACATGAGTATAGGTGTAATTAATAGTCTCTTCATGAAACCTATTTAACATTATTCACAATATTCTATTCTAACTTTACATCTCCTAGAGTTAAAAAAGTTAGTTAGTTTGAAAAATATGAGAAATGTTTCAAATATTCTCTATTTTCCAAAGATAATTTAAGGATGCTCTGAATCCCCTTAATAGATATAAGTTTAGGCTATTTTTTAAAAAACTTAAACTTTATTGATTTATTATATATAAACATTTTTTTGATTACCTAACCTAATAATGAAACTTTATATATCCATATATCATAATATGAATTTTCATATTTCTTATCCTTTAAAAATTTCTTTAGTAAAATATTAAAATGACCATCATGAATTTCCATAAAATTGGAATATATAAGAATACCATCTACAAAACCACCATAATATTTTTATTAAATCTATAAATACGCTCTTAATCAAGTCCATAAATACTATCAGTGTGTTTTTGAGTCTAAATGGCATCGTTAGGAATTCTTAGTCGTTGTATCTTGTACAAAATATAGTCCTTCTATTATCATCTTATTTCACCTTTAATTAATGATATCAAAATTATATATTCACCATTGAGAAGCACTAATACCCACATTATTAGTCAATAATTTCACGAAACAATTGAAGAAGATAACTGTTCTTTATTTTTATCTTTTCAAGACCATGATAATCAATACAGAGATGATTAATGAGACCTTCTTCTTAACAAATGGGATTGGTGCACCCCATAGTGAAGCACTGTGGTGTGTATAATATTTTTCCAAATCCTGGTCTAATTTTTCTTCAATTCTTCTAGTTAAATGAGGTTTATTTTTTAGAGACTCTTCAATATAGGTAGTGACATAAGAATAAGTTTGATTGATAACTCAAACTATTCATTGGGGGAGGGATAAATAATTTTTATTTGGATACATCAACATATTCCTAAAAATGTTTCAAACATAAAGGGTGATATTTTACTATGTATCAAAAATTTAATAAAGATATATTTTCTCATAAGTATATAATACCCATACACTTGAATTATTTTTTAATAAATACTAATAATTCCCCTTTAATTCTTCTAATATTTGATGACATTTCTATAATTGGAAGGAGATTACCCTCTCTTAATAGTTTATATTGGACATGAAATCCATACCCAGTATGGAATATACTTCTACCAATATTATTTATAGAGACTATATTCTGAAATATATTAATTGGAGAAGAGATATACCCTTGAGATGCAATAATGACACCACTTGTTGGTTTAATTGAAATAAAAACTTTTATATTTCTAAAAGGTGAACTAAAATTTATAAAAGACATTCACAATATGAAGGAATGTGTTAAAAAAATAGATAATTATTTTTCCATTCATAAATGAATAATATGTTTATTTATCTCCCCATAATTTAAATAATCCACCTCATTGGTAGTGATGGTATAAACTCTATCTTATTCTGTTAGATATATTCGGTTTCCATGTTGGTTATCCTTAATAACCCATATCTTGGTGAACTACCATACAAAATATCCCTGTAACTTGAATTTGAAATAATGGGAAATGAGTTTATCTTTGAGAATAGTCTTCTTGTATTACTTCATATTGAATAATTATTCATGTATCATACAAAATCATAGGCTTTATTACCTCATTTTTTTTACAATTTAGTAATTTCCTTATTCCTTTGAGGAATTTTATTGGCATTTCATCCCATGATTTTGACCCGAGGATAGATGAATATCCTTTCTTATATGATATTTATTGTTTGTAAATATATGAAGAACTATTATTCTCTTATTTTAACATGTTCTTATGAAACCTTAGGAAAAAAATATCTCTCTCCACCTTAAATACACATCAAACTATTATATCAATGCTATCAAATTTAGTAATTATTAAATATTTTCAAACAATTTGATTTATTATACTATAGAAATGATCATCCCTTACTATAGAGTTCATGACAAAACAAAATTATTATGTTAAAATTTCGGTGAAAGAATATTTCATAATCCCCAATTGATTAATCCTACTCTTATATATATTTATGTAACCCCCTCTCTATTTTAGTATGGAGAGTGCAAGGAATTTTTTTGTGGGAAAATATTTTAATGAATTTATATAATTCCAATAAGTAAATAACTTCATTGGATGTGGTATTACTGATCAGTGTCCACCACTATTCTACTTCTCCTTTAAGGTGTTAAATAGATCATATTACTTTCTCTGGATTAAAATTATTAAGCACAAATAATATATTTTCAATGTAATTTATACATTTCTCTGTGATTAATAGATTACATGAACCACCAAAATAGGGTAGTCATTTTCATATAAATAAATATAATAAAAAAATTTCCATATTGGGCAAGGTGGGTGATCCACATGGTTCATTTTCTATTCATGAGTTGAATTAGTTAATCTAGTATTGTAGTATAGTTTTCTACTCTAGATCCCATCATATATAAAATCTTTTGTGGTAAATCATTGTATTTTTTATCAATTTTTTTCTTTATATCTTAATCCAATTTATATAAATTTACTAAAACATAAAAATTTATTTATAATAATACGTTAATTAATAAGAATATATAGAGAAAATTATTATGATTAATAGAATTAATTTGTAAATAACTAATATACCCTACCTTCTAACTTTATATATTTTATCCTAAGTTGTTTATGGTGAATTTAATATTATGTTACCCAACCTAATCATAAACAATATCTAAACCTTCCTTTTAATCCAAATACTATGTCCCACTACTAATTAATATATTAATGTTACATTTTCTCATAAAAATAATATATTAAAACACACACAAAATATAAAGGTATAATTAATTTGTGATATTAACTATGAAATAAAAAAAATTTAAATCATAGGTATATAATTATTTATTTACATATTATAATACGAACCTAGATCAATATTATACTCCTAGAATTGTATGGGACACCCCACTGGCATATGTGAAAGAGTGGGTGATGTAAACATACAGTAAAGGAATGCTAATAATAAACATGCTGACAAGATATATCATATGTTTCAATAGGAATAATATTTGATCATAAATGTCGTGTATTATAAATTATCACATGTAATTATGGAATAATAGAAAAAGACGTTTTTATGATAGATCACTATCTAGATGAGACAATTTTCATACATTGGATTGATGTATTTTAATGATCATATGGAACATAAATTTTTTCCCAACATATCTTACTAGGTGTTCTCAATGGAATAATTCGAATATGGAAGATGTGTGTAAAACATAAGAAAGAAAAGATTGATATATATTGTAATGGGATAAACTATTATTTGAGAATAAAAAAATTGGATGACACATTGAACGAATTTCAAACAATCCAATATATAATTCTATAAAATCTACCACTACATTCATACCCCATTTACCAGTTATATAATAGTACAGATTAGTGTTACACTAAATAGATAATGAATAATTAAGGTAATTTCTCACAAAAAATCCAAATTATCATTCAGACACCATATTGGTTGAACACAATGAAAATAATATGACATTACTAACAAATGAAAAAAGATAAGTGAAAATTTATTCTAAATAAAACACATTATACAATATGAATTTTTTGGAATAAAATACCATTAATTAATATAAAATAATTATCTCAAAGAATCTAATTATATCTAGAAGAAAATTATAAACTTTTAGTAAAATTTCAATCCTACCTAATCTTGATGTCAAAAAAAATAATTCAAATAAAATTATTGATTTTACATTTATGATTAGACAAGTAAAATTACTGTATTTGGTCCATTATAGAAATAGTTTCTAATTTATATATTCCATATATTATGAATTCAACAATGAATCCATGTCAACTCTAATAAAATTAAATTTAAATACCCATTAAGGTCAACTATGTTATGTTTAATGGTTGTATTTGAAATTAAAACAAAGAAATCCATTTATGATCGATGATTAAATGGGAAACAACTTAAAGAGGATTCATGAATATTCTATTGAATATATTTCTCAATATTTTGTTTACCAAATATATATAAATTCTATAGTAAAACCTATTTTAGATATTTTTATAAATTATACGAATGAATTTCACTTAAGGGGAAAATGGGCATCTTCATAGAGATACCACCTCATGACAGTGACCTTTTTGTTGTTTTTGTCGTTCTTCATAATATATTTAAAATAGAAAACATTTTTTTTGAGAATTCTTGTGATTAATAACAATATTTCACACCATATATAATCTTTGTATTATATTGATTTTATAATAGAATAAGGATTTTAACTGATCCATTCATTCCTCAAATATTTGATCGAAGAATTTACGGGGATAAGAACTCGACCTTCTAATGATATTTCAATTGAAAATTTATGTGGAATAATGATGTGAATTTCTACAAATCCTTAATTGAAGAATTCTTAGTAATATAAAATTTTCTATTTTATCACATAATTGGGAACTACATATACATAATTTTTTCTAGATCTATTGATAATATCCTCAAGAATACTTGTGTTAATAGTGAATAATTTTATAGGGATAAGTACTCATTTTTAATATAAATACGAGAAGTGGGGATTAATTATCTCAAAAAAAATTTATAGGGATAAGAACTCATTTTTCCCACAATAGATTTATTTGTTTTTCTCTAGTTTATTAATTTAATTTTGGATTTTAATAAAGTTTGTTTGATCTTAATCTTTTCTATTTACCATGATTCTTGATGGTTTATTCTTTAGGACATAAAATGGTAACAAATATCATATGTTACATTTTTATAATCAAAACTTCCAATAATTATTATAATAATATATCCTATATGCTACGAAAAATTGTATTTTGTCACAAAAAAGTTCCAATTGAAAATATTTTTTTATTAAACGTTTTTTGAAAAGTTATATTTCATGTGGAAAATTCTTTGACTATTGATCTTATTTTTGATTGATATAATTTTTCATAATAGAATGAAAAGATAGAATATTTTTTCTTATATATAATTATATCCAATTGTATAATCATTCTATGTCCTTATTATATTACTATAATGGAGTTGGATTCCTTCACTCATGTGTATATTATTAATTTTTATTTAAATATTTCTATGAGTAATATTAAAATATCTAGAATTTTTAGTTATGTATAGAAACATGTTTCCTCACATTAAATTGCACAAGACACCCAAAAATTTCTTGAACATACCTTATACATGGATATATAAGCAATCAATAATAATTTTAATGCTTTGAACCCTTTGAATAAATACATTCAAGATAATAATGATAATATTCTATTTGAAAAAAGTTTTAAATACCTATTGATAGAATATGGTGAATAATACATAAGATCAAAAGAATGGATTTCACTAACTCATAAAAGAAATAATTATAAGAAATATATATTTATACTTAAATATTATTCACAATCAAATATTTCTTATAAATAAAATAAAACTAAGGAAAAATGAGTGAATCTAATACTATAATCTCTATTCTTAGTATATGTGTTATTATCTAGACATAAGAAAGAAAAATAATTTAATTTATATTTTATCTATGAATATTTAAAGTCCAAAATTGAGAAAGAAATTCCCCTTTATCTCTATATATATTATAAATATTTAGACAATGAAGAATAAATCTATCTATTAGATTCACCTAAAAAATAATCAAATTATAGAGAAAGAAATTTTAAAGATTCTTTGGAGACCCAAGATTCTCATACATGGATATTACATATTTTTAGATGAATATTCAATACATTACACAAACATATGCTTAAGGAATGTAATAGTTTACTTTCTTTTGAAACTAGGTATACAATATTATAACGTAGTTAAAGTTATTTATCTTATACCAAAATTATCTTCCCCTTTATTACTCTTTAAAAAATACCCCACCTGATACCATTCTTTATAACCAAGGAAAAGGAAGCTTAAGAAATGGTGAGCTCATAATCTTAGTAAGGGAAAGAATGTGAGATATCTAGAATCACAAAACTGAAAAAATGAGAATAAGGATATCAAAACCTAAGCATAACATTTGAAAAACATAACATGAAAAAAATAACATAACCTAGAGGCATTGCAAAAAATTTGGTATTTCATAATACATGAATAATAAATTAATCAATGAATATGATCCATGAGATTATAAAATTGGCATAAGACAAATATTTATTGTAATGCCCTAAACTTTTACAATGAAATTTCTCCCTCCTTATAGTAATATCATATAGTATAATTGCTTTAAATCACCTTAGAAAACACAATTTCCACATCATGATTAAATTAACTAATAAATTTCATATGACCTTTAAACATAATTTTTTGACTTTTGGGATTCGAATTTTAAAAATATAACATACACGGTTGCAGTTAGTAAGATGTTTGGTGTCCTATAGGGGAAAATTAAATTCTGGTGAATAGTAAAATTCCCATATGAATAGTAATATGATCCTTATGAATAGTAAATATTCCAATTTAATAGCAACCTTACCCATGATAGTCTAAACAAAACGCATCTATACTATAATGGACAATATGATATAATTATATTATAGTGTTGGTATTTTTGTAAGTTAAGAATATTTAATTATTAAATTAATATTTTAAAATAAAATTTATTTTCATAAAATTTATTAATAAAAATTTAATTTGATGTCTTTTTATTATATGATAATTTTACGAGACATTAATTTATTTTTCAAAGTGTTAGAAAAGTAGTTTTAATTTTAAAATTTATATTTTTCAAGTCAATTATGATTTTAATAAAAAATAATATTAATCATATTTAGAAAATTATTTTTTTAAAATGGAGTTCATTTTTAAAATATACACATAAAAATAAATTTAGGGTTAATTATTAATATTTTTATGAAATAAATTAATTTTTAGTTTGTATTGAAATTTTATAATTTACAAAATATGCTAAATAAATGAATTTATGTATCATTATTGAGTGATGGATAATGAAAATGGAAATTGGTTAGAAATAAAATTTCCCCTTTACTATATTTTTTAATGGAATAATCACTATTTCTTGTTTTAAGGGAAATAAAAAAACTAATGAACTAAATATTAATAAAAAACCTCTCCCCTCAACTATAAATATCAATCCTTGCAACCTCATTTCCTCACACCTCTCATGGTTCAATCCTTGTAAAAATTATACCCATACCACTTCTTTAGCCACTCACCCCATTTAATATCACTAGGTCTCATCCAAATACAAACCCTAGGTTCCATTAGGAGGATATTAAGAAGAGAATTCAAGAAGTAATTTCTCACACTTTCTTTTCAAATTCCTTTCAAATTTCATTTCATATCTTCTCTTAACCTCAACATCTCTTATACAAATGTCATTATTACTATATTATTATTTATATAATGGTATTGTATCATGTTAATGTAATTTCATTCATTATATTCCCCCTCCCTCTTTTTTTTTATAAAAATGAAATCGTCTCTTGTGGTGTGTTAATTTACCAACATAGTGGGCGATGCACATCTATTTTCCTTCAACAACCTCAATGATGTCAATAATACAATTAAATGGTTGAAAAAATATTTTAATATTTTTCTTTTAACCACTTTTATATTTCACAAACAACTTTTATACATTATAATAAATTATAAAACAAAACATGTTCATTATGATAAAAAACGGGCCAACTAAACCTAAGACAATTATCACTAAATTTTAACTAATGAATCATCCTCATGGTATATAAAAAAATTCAATATAAGATCATTTAAACTCTTGTAATATCATTAATATTATTTAATATAAATTTTTATGTTTATACATGTTCTACACAAACTTCCATTCATGTGTATAAGTGAACCGTTCATTAATACAAAGAAAAAGAACACTCCTGATCAATTAATTTAAACTATATAACTCATCCAAAGGACCATAAAAAACTTAATAAAACCAAAATGAATCAATTTCATTTATAAATTTTTCATTAGTTGTTAATTAATGAATTTAATGTGATTATACATGACATTAATGTGATGAAATCATTCAGACACAAGGTAAGGGGAATTATCAAACCCAACATTCTTTCTTTGGGTTTTCCCTATTTCACTCCATTTTTTGTATAGTTATTAATTAAAATCATTTCTTTATCATTATAATACATTTTATGGGATATAAATTCTTTCCCTTAATGATTATGTCATGTATTATGTTTTTAAAAAGAACTCTTCTTTTAAAAACACCACTTTAACATCTCACTCAAGGTTGATGGTTCTTGAATCAAGTATATTATTCCATCTTTCATGTAGGAACCTAATTCTTGTTAATGTATGATTTATGATATGAAACACATTCCTTTCCATGGTTTATTTATGTCCATGGTTGATATATGTTCTATGTGGAATACCAGATTATGCTAACGTTATTTTGTGATTGGTGCGACTAGAATTATATAGCGCAATATTGATGGTATGATGTGATAGGTGCACCCAAAATTATACAATTCTCCAATGCATTGGTTAGTGTGATGATTCTGCTGAGTTAAACTGAAATATCCGTGAACACGATGATATATTTTTTCACAACTATGTGTGGTAGTTAACCAGTAATACAGATGGTTTCATTTTTAATCATTTACACCTTTCAAGACTTTTATTAACTCTTCCTATCACGTTTATGATCCTATGCCGATTTTATAAAGATAATGATTATGATCACCCCATGTTTTATTGTCTCATGTTTCTATCCCTTTACTCAACTTTTATATCATTCCCATTTTATTTATATCCTCACATGATTAAATGTACTAAGGAGAACTCAATAGCCCATAAGAAGCTAGAGAAGAAGAAACTAAATAAATGTTTACGTTTTATGTAGTAAAATTTATTTATGGTCTTATTTTTCCCATGACAATAAACAATTGGATCCTTGTCATAATTTTTTTATGTTTTCATCATTAAAATTATGTAAATGCGACATAAGAAAATCAGGGTCACTAGAGTTGATATTAGAGGAACAGTTTAGTTAATATGGGAATTAGGATTAGAGAACCTGAGTAAAAACCATAGTATGAGAATAAGTATATGTAAAAAGATAAGAAGCATTTCTAAACATTGGGATCCTAGACGATATGATTTTATTTTTAATTTCACAAAGTAATATATTATTTATTCATGACTTGTTGACTTATTTTCTGGTCATTCCTTTTTTATTTTATAAATTAGTGGGAACCAGGAGAAACTAGGCCAACAACCCATGTAAGGGACAATGCAGTGATTACCTGAATGACATACCTAGTTCTTTGGGAGGTGGAGTTAAAAACATCATGGAGATGCTTACCTAGTTTTATTAGGTTATTAATAAAAACTTGAATATTATGGGACGTTCTCATTCACATAAGATGGAGCAAAGAGCTGTTGAGTGTTTTCTTTGGAAACTACAACTGATGTTCAGTGGATCTTCATACCCACATGTTACAGAATAGTGGGTCAAATCAATGGAAACGATCTTTTATACTCTATAATATATTGACATGGACATGGTGACTCTGTTCATTTTTTGTGTTGATATAGTAGTTTTAAAATGGACTATATTAATTATGAACACCAAGCTAATAGATGAAATTTAAGAGATACAGTGGGAAGACATTATGATAACGTTTCCTAACAAGTATTTCCCGCAAAATGTTCATATGAAGATAGAAATAGAATTAATAGAGCTAAAGGAAAATTATGGTGAATCTACCACATCCTATAAAGAAAATTACACATGGATTTCAAGGTATGCTTTGGTATTTGAAATCCAAAATGACATAAAAATTGATTTATTATTTAGTAAATTTAAACCACACCTCTGAAAGGCTCTCAAAATTCGAGACTTTGGGAGTTATGAAGGATTAATTCTATTTTATATGAAAGTGGATATAGAGTTTATAAAATGGTCCCATGGATATGGTGGTAAGAAATGAAATATGTATTTTCATATCGGATGATCTAATGAGATATATGGAAAGAAAACTCAACCACACACATGTAAAAAATATGGGAAGAAACATCATGTGAACTACCTCAAAGGGATGGTGAAATGCTTCATGTGTGGGAGAGAACGAAAAAAGTCTCAAGACCATTGAAAATACATGATAACGTATTATAATGTGGTGTAGGAAAGTAGAGAAATACCCATGGTCCAATTCTATAACTATTGCGAGAAAGGGAACTATGCATGCCAGTGCTCTAAACCTCTAGTACTCGAGGGTTATCAATGTTACTAGCCACCAAATACAATGGAGAAAAGTGAAGGATTATGGCATAAATACTATGGGATTTTAGAATTAAAAATAAGATGTACAAGGTGCACTTCATATTCACTCAATAATGGAAAAATTATTCTTTGATTTTAGTTCTATGCATTCCTTTATATCTCTCATTTTTTCTAGAACTATTGAATCAATTACTCTAAACATTTAAGTTGAGATATCTATATAAAAAACTAAGTGGTTCAATATTTATAACCCATGTGTTGGACTCTTCTACTATTAGCGTATTCTGAAAGACTCTTCTAGAGAATCTTAGGATACATCCCTTGGTGGAATTCGACGCTAAAATTTGAATGGATTGGCTCTTGTTATACAGAGCGCATATCAACTTTTAGGAAAAGGAAATATCTTCTTATATTCAAAACCATCCTATTCCCCTCTAAAAATTTAAGGATGATCATGAATCTCATTTAAAAAAATCCTTTATTAGACTGGGTATTGATTACATGTGATGAAGCATACCATGATCAAATGGTTTAGTCAAATGGAGTTATCCCCTAGGTAAAATTACCTTTACGAGGTAATATAGTGATGTATTTTGTGAAGAGTTACCCCAAATTCCCCTTGATTGTAAGGTATATTTCACAATTTAAATCATACTAGGATCTAATCCCTTATCAAAGTGTCCTTAAAGGATCGATCCAATCTAACTAAAGGAGTTAAAGAAGCAGTTTCAGGAACATTTTGGACAAAGGTTACATATTCCCCAGGGCATCACCTTGGGGTGAACAAGTGATCTTTGTAAAAAAGAAGGATAGATCAATGTGACTGTGTATCAATTATTAATAACTCAATAATATCACCATAAATAATAAGTATCATCTCCAAAGGATCAACTACTTGTTAAATCATCTACAAGGAGATAAGTACTTTTTAATGGTGGATCTTCAGTTTAGACAGAATCAACTAAAGGTGATGAAGGAAGATATTCAAAAAACATCCTTCCATATAAGGTATAAAAACTATGAGTTTCTACTGATTTCTTTCATACATACTAATTACCCTACAATGTTCAGGGTTTTAATGAATAAAGTCTTCAAAAAATACCTGAAAAAATTTGTGGTGGTGTTTATAGATGATATTATCATCTACTCAACAATAAAGGAGGAACATAAAGAACATATGAGGCTTGTGTTAGAGACATTGAGAAAGGATAAGTTGTATGAGTAATTTATCAAGTGTTACTTTTGGAGGAATTTAGTCACATTATTTTGACATGTGATCATAAGTAAGGGAATATCAGTGGACCCTTCAAAAACAAAGGCGATTAAAAAATGTCTTAAACCCTTAGGTGTCATAGAAATATGTAGTAATATTGGATTATCTAGGTAATAATGATGGTTTTTGAGAAATTTCTCATGATTTCAAAGACTTATGACCATGTTAACAAGGAAAGGAGTAACATATGTTTGGATGGATGGATGTTCGGAAAGCATCAAGGTGATAAAGTGAAGGATGATCACTACACCTGTACTCACCTTAATGAAAAGTTGATTTTTTAATATACATGTTGGAACCAAGGCTGTATATTTATATAAATGGAGTATGGTTTGTGTTTGTTTTCATTCCTCTAATAAATTATAAGGTATATTTTAAGTGAAGAAATCATAAAATCCAAGTTTTATGTAGTATTGAAGGTGACATCATTTCCCAAAATTTTCCAAATTTATGGCTTCCAAAATCTGAATAATGGAATTCATTGGGAAAATTGGTTCTTCATAAAGATATAATGAAAATATGTAAAAGTCCTGAGTTTCATATATATTGTCTTTATGACGTGTGTTTGGTGAAGACATGAAGATTGTGATGGTGTTCTCTACGATTATAAGAATTTGAGCATTGCAGTTGTGTGAAGGTTTGACGAAAGGCTTTGTGACTGGAGAATTGTAGTACTAAAAAGATATTTGAAGGAGAGATCTATGGTTACGATGAACATTTTGAATGGGGGAATATTCATGGAGCTTTAAAAAGGGGGATGGACCATGAAGACATTTATGAGAAATCTGCATATCAGGTCGAAAGAAGCAGAGCTCCACGTTCGACCATACCGATATATAAGAGGCCACCACTCATCATTATGAATGAACACAAGGGAGAAAATCAAGAATCAATTTGATTTCAATAAGAAAGTGGTGATTCATGGGGATGGTTGTCTATGAATGCATGTACTTTGAGAAAATACTACTTTAGTATTGAATGAAGTCAATTCTTCTAAGTATTGAGGGATTCATAAAGATAGTAAGTTCCACGTTTTCATAGAGAGCTTTGGAAAGGATACTGAACCATGAAGGAAGAATGATTTATGGAAAAAGTGAGTTTCACAATGGAAATTATGCTTTCTAAACGTGTTTGTCCAGCAAAGGATAGAGCTCTACTAAGGGTTGAGCTCTACGAAGCAGTGTTCTCTATGAAGTGTTGAGCTCTACAAAGAACTGTGCTCCATGAAGGTGTGTGATCTATGATGTGTTGTGCTTTGTGAAGGGTTGAGATTCACTAAGGGTGTTCACAAAATAAAATATTTGATATTGAGGTTTTTAGGATAGGGGTTTCAGTGTGAATCTACTCATGTATTTGATCCTAGTAATGTCTCATGATGAACAGAGATAAATAATTTAATGCTAATCTATTGAAGAAACCTTAATGTTGATAAATGGAGTAAAAAATTATCTAAAATCAGTGATCTAGTGGGAGTCGACAGAAGTGATCTGAGGGACGTAATGGGCGATCCCTAAACCATTGTAAAGGAAATGTTCTTGGAACAAAGTTATTGGGACTAGACCTTTTTATTCCACATCTAGTGAAGATTAGTGGAATTTATAAGGTCTAAAAAACTGTCGGTGTATGATACTTGGACGTATCCCTTTATGGTTAACCAAGTAAAATTGGCATGTCATATCTTTTCATGCATTTTACTGATAGGTATAATAGGTTCCTACAATCATGGAAACATGATCCATTAGTTTAAAAAGAAAATTTGACACCCTGATTCACCCCTCCCCTCTCAGTGTGTTCTAGGGTCTTTCAATACAATGATTCTTCAGAAAATTGATTGGGTTGTGTAATCATGAAAAATTATAATGTGATATCTTATTTTTCACGGATGTTGAAGATCCATGAGAAGAACAACCTGACACATGATCTGGAGCTAATAGATGTGATTTTTTCTTTGAAAATATGGAGGAACTACCTCTATGGGGATAAGTGTGACATATATAGTGATCAAAAGATCATAATGTATATATTCACACAAAAGGAGCTCAACATGCATCATTGGAGATGGTTAGAGCTAATCAATGAATATGATATCTCTATTCACTATCATCATAGAAAGGCAAATAAGGTAGTTTATGCTATTAGTAGAAAATAACCTGTTAATTTATCTATGTTGCGGATTGAGAAAGACCCTATTTTCAAAGATATGAAAAGGATGGATTTGGAAATCATAACAGAAGGGAATAAGTCCAACCTTTCCAAAATTATTTACCAACTATATATCTAATAGAAGGATAAATATGGAAAAAAGAAATGATCTTGAGTTACAAAATAAGGTGAATTTAGCAATGGAAGAGAAGATTCCAGAATTCCATATTGACAATGATTGTGTGATTCAGTTTGGAACCTGATTTTGTGTCCTTGATCAACCAGGATAATGAAGGATCTATTTGATAATGCACACATCTCACCTTTCTCTATCCATCTTGGTAGCATGAAGATATACCGTGATATCTGAGAACACTTCTAGTGGGATAACAAATGAAGGGGATTGCTGAGTATATCATAAGGTTCTATATATGTCAGAAAGTTAAGGAAGAGTGAAAAAAGTCAATAGGTTTGATGCAACCATTGCCTATACCCATATGGAAATGGGAGAATATAAATATAGACTTTTTCACAGGTCTCTGGAAGACATCCAAAGGAAATAATTACATATGGTTTTTGGTGGGCCGACTCACCAAGACTACCCATATTATCACTATTTAGGAAGATATCTAAGTTAAACAACCTGAAAAGATATTTGTGAAGGAATTTGTGAGACTACATGGGGTTCCACTTTCAATTGTTTATGATCATGATCCAAGGTTCACATTTATATATTGGTGGGGTATTCCACATGACATGAGTATGGAATTAAAATTTAGCATGACCTATCACCCCCAAACTGATAGCCAATCTAAAATGAATATTCAAATTCTCAAATAGAAATTAAGAGACTATTATTTATTATTCAAAGATGGATGGGATAAGCATCTCACATTGGTTGAGTTCACATACAAAAATATCTTCTAATTGACTATTAAAATGGCTCTATATGAAGCTATGTATGGAAAGAGATGTAGAACTCCAACATATTGAGATAATGTTGGATAAAGAAAGCTACTGGGACATGATCTCTTACAAGATATAACTGAGAAGGTTCAAATCATAAAACAACATATACAAATTTATCAGTTTTGGAAAAAGAGATATACTGACAACCTATTAAGGGAATTGGTTATCGATGTTTCAGGTAAACTCATCCATCCAATATAACCAGGAAAGAGAGTCTTGCAATTTGGAAAGATAGGTAAGATAAGCCCAAGGTACATTGGCCCCTTTGAGATCCCTGACTGAATTATAGTTTTGGCCTATCGGCCAACAATTACACTGAATATGGATAATGTTCATGATGTGTTTCAGGTATCACTTCTGAGAAATACATATCATATCTCTCACATGCATTGAATATAGAGGTGGTATTACTAAAAGATGATATCTCTTATGAGGAGCATCTAGTAAAGATTCTGGACAAGAGAGATAATGTTCTATAAAACATGAAATCCAACATTGTCAAAGTGATGTGGAGGAACCGTAAGTACTATGAAGCCAATTGGGAACCAAAGGATGCGACTAAGAAGAATTACCCTCACATGTTTATTTAAAACAAAATTTCAAGGGAAAAATTTCAAAAGGGGGTAATAATTTAACGACCCAAACTTTTAAAAATTCAATTTATCCCTTATTATAGTAAAATCATATAGTATAATAACAAAAAACACATTAGGAAACACAATTACACATTTTGATTAAACGACCTACTAAATTCTATGTGTCCTTTAAATATAATTTTACCACTTTTTGGATTTGAATTTTGAAAATTTGACATACCTGGTTGCAATCTGTAAAATGTTTGGAGTCTGATAGAACAAGAATAATTTTTGGTTAATAGTAAAATACCCTTATGAATAGTATTGTTACCCTTTTGAATAGTAATATGATCTATATGAATAGTAAATCGGCCAAGTGAATTGGAACTTTACCAATGATAGTATAAATAAAATTTATCCATCCTATATGGGACAATATGATATAATTATATTATAGTGTTGTTATTTTTGTTGGTCATGAATATTTAATGATTAATTTAATGATTTAAATGAATATTTATTTTCATAAAATTTATTCATAAACAATTATTTTGATATCTTATGATTAGATGATAATTTTACGAGTCATTAATTAATTTTTCATGGTGTTATAAAAGTCGTTGTAAATTTAATTTTTTTTTCATGTACATTAGGATTTTAATTAATAATAAAATAATCGTATTTAGAGAATAATTTTCAAATAATGGAATTAATTTTTTAATTCAACACATTGAAAAATGGTTAGGGTGAACTTTTGATATTTTTATAAAATACATTAATTTTTGGAGAATAGTGAAAATCGACAATTTACAAAATAGGCTAAATAAAGAATTACTACATCATTATTGTGTGATGGATGATGTAAATTGAAATTGGTTCAAACTCACATGACATATTTACTGTATTTTGTCCTATAATAATCATTATTTATTGTCTTTATGGAAATTAATAATCTAAGGAATTAAATATTGAGAAAACACATATCCACTCCACTATAAATACCACCTCTCAGAACCTCATTTCCTTACACCTCTAAATATTCAAGCCACGTAAAAATTATTCCCAAAACTCTTCCACAGACCCTTCCCCACCTCCATGATCTATTTTTCTCATTCAAATACAAATCCTAGGTGCCTTGAGGCTTATCTCAAGTGGAGGATTGAAGAGGTAATTTATCTCTATCTTTTCATTCAAATTTCTTTCAAATTTCAATTCTTTTCTTCTCTAATCCTCAACTTATCTTATCCAAAAGTCATGAAAAATATATTATGATTGATATAATAGTATTATATCATATTAATTGAATATTATTAATTATAAATATTTATATATCTATCTTGTTTTATAAAAATGAAATCGTCGCCCGTGATGTGTTAATTTACCTTCATCATGGGTGATGCACATCCATTTGCCTTCAACACCTTCAAGGATGTCAATAAAACCATTAAAATGTTGGAAAAATATTTTAATATGAGATTTTAACCCATTTTATATTATTTAAACAACATTTATACATAATACTAAATGATCAATAAAAACATTTTTGTTGTGATCCAAAAACCGCCCAAATTAACCTAAAACAATCATCACAAAAAATTTAACTAATGATTAATCCTCATGGTATATAACCAAATTAATTTTATGATCATTTAAACTCTTTTAAAATGATTAATAGAATTTAATAACAATTTTTTATGTTTATCCAGGTTCTAAAAAAACTTTCATTCATGTGTACATGTGAACAGTTCAAGAAAACTAAGAAAAAGAACACTTCTGAATAATTAATTTAAACTCTATAAATCATCCAAAGGACCATAAAATAACCTAATAAAGTATCAATGAATAAATTAACTATATAAAAGGTTTATTATGTGTTAATTATTGAATATAATGTTATTATATAGGACATTAAAATGAAGTAAGTGTTCAGACATAAGGGAAGGGGAATTCACAAACCAAACATTCTTTCTTTGAGTTTTCCCTTTCTCAAAAAATTTTCAGTATGGTTATTCCTTAAAAAAAATTTCATCATTAACACACCATTTATAGGATATTAATGATTTACACTTGGGTTTATGTCAAACAACATGTTTTCTAAAAGAACACTTCTTTCAAAAACAAACATTTTACTTCACACTCAAGGTTGATGGTTCTTGTATCAAGTTTTTTATTCCCTATTTCATTTGGGAACCTAATTTTTATGAATGTATGATTTATGAAATGAAAAAAATTACTTTAAATAGGTTATTTTATTTCCAATAATGATATATTTTATATGTATCATGCATGATAATGTTAACATTATGATGTGATGGGTGAACCTATAATTATATAGCGCAACGTTGATGGTATTATGTGGCGGGTGTGCCCGTAATTATAAAATTATTCAATGCATTGGTTAATGTGTTGAACCTCATGAGTTAATTTGAAATATGTGTGAACAAGATTCGATCCATTTTCAAAAATCCATGTAGTATTTAACCACTAATACTAAAGGATTCATTTTTATAGAATGTCACTTTTTAAGACTTTTGTTAATTCTTCCTATCATATTTAGGATCCTAAACATATGTTTTGATGAGAATGATTATGATAACCCCATTTTGTTTTGTATGATGTTCTTTCCCTCTTACTTGGAATTTAGATCACCCCCTTTTGATGTATATCCTCAGGTGATTACGTGTACTTAGGAGAACTCTAGGCCCAATAAAAATAAAAAGAATATGAAATTAAATTAATGTTTATGTTTTATGTTGTAAATGTTAGGTATGATCCTAGTTTTCCCAAGAAAATAAACCAATTAAACATGGTGTAATTTTTTTATGTTTTTTATCATTAAAATGATCTTAAAATAATGTATGAAAATAGGGGTTTCTATTGTTGGTATCAGCGACAAGATTTATTTAATTTGGGAATTAGGATTTGAGAACCTTAGTGAAAACCCTAGTATGAGACTAAGTATATGTAATTACACAATAATATTTTCTAAAAACTGGGTTCCCATAATATATTATTTTAGTGTTAATTTAATAAATTAATAGATTATTTATTCATGACTTTTTGACATATGTTTTCATCAAACCATTTCTATTTTAGAAAATTATGGGAACCAGAAAATCCCGGAAAACAACCCTTGTAAGAGACAATGTAGTGATTTCCCGAACAACATCCCCAATTCTTTAGGAGTTGGAGTTTAAAACATAATGGTTATTCTTAACTAGTTTTCTCTGGTTATGAATAATAATGTGAATAATTGGGATTTTCCTCCTTAAACTAAGTGGGAGGAACTTGCTATCAAGTTTTTATTACAGAATAGACCACTAACGTATAGTGGATCTTCCAATCCACTAATTATGGAATAGTGGGTTAACTAAATGGAGAGGATATTATCTATGATTCACATTTATGAGATATAGAAGGTGAATATGTATGTTTATCGTCTGGATGGAGTGGCCGACCAATGGTGGGATTTGATTAAGAAAACCAAGATGATAGACGAAATTGAAGAGATGGCATTGGAAGACATTATGATAATTTTTCTTAACAATTATTTCAACCAAAATCTTTATAAAAATATGGAAAAAGAATTCATTGAGCTAAAAAAGGATAGAGAATCTATCACAGCCTACAAAGTAAATTTCCCAAGGTTTTTAAGGTACTCTTTGAGATTTTTTTCTCAATAATGATAGAAACATTGATAGATTCTTGATTAGAATAAAACAACACATCTTAAAGGCTTTCAAAATTTTAGAATATTTGAGTTATGAAAAATTCGTTCATTCTGCTCCCAAAGTGGATACATAGTTTTGAGAATGGTCCCATGTCTATGGTGATATGAAATGAAATATGGAGTTTTATCCCGGAGGATCTAATGAGAATGGTGGAAAGACAAATCAACCACCCACATGAAAAAATTGTGGGAAGAAACATCATGAGAAATACCTCCAAGGGATGGGTAAATGATTCAAGTGCGGGAGAGAAGGCCACTTAGATCAAGAGTTTCTAAAAGATATGAGAAGGAAGGAGAATGTGGTGGAGGAAAGGATAACACCACCCTTGGTACCATACTAAAACTTTATGGAGAAAGGGAACTATGTAAACCAGTGCACTAAACCTCGATTCCTCGAGAGTAATTAATGTCATTAGCCACCAAATCCAAATGACAATTGGAAGGATTATTCCATCACAATTTCTGAATTGGTGTAAGAAAATGAATTCATACAAGGTACAATTTTTATTCACTCATGAATGGAAAAATTATTATTTTATTCTTATTCTAAACATTTCTTTATATATTGCATGTTTTCTATAACTATTTAATTGAAGCCCCGAATCCTTGAAGTAGTGATATATGTAAAAACACCAAGTGGTGAAATCATAGTAACCCATGTCTTGGAAACTTTTCCTATTGGCGTATATTGGATGATTCTTCAAGAGAATCTTGTGATACTCTCCTTTGTGGAATTCGATGATATATTGGGAATGGAGTGCCTCTCATTATATAGAGCACAATTCAACTATTGGGATAAGGAAATATCTTTCCATATTCTGAAACATCCAACGATCCAATTAAAATGCAGGAAAGATCATTAATCTCATATGCAAAATCCTTCCATTGTGTGGGTGTTGATTCCATGTGAAGAGGAATACCTTGCTCAAATGGTTGAGTAACAGTGAGTTATCCACCTTAGGGAAATTCCAATTGTGATGGAATACAATGATTTATTTCATAAAGAGTTACCTAAACTTCCCCTGTATTATGATGTAGTGTTCTCAAAATATTTCATACCTGAAGCTACTCCCATATTAACATGTCCATATAGGATGGCTCATTTCGAACTGGAGGAGTGACGATGTACCTACAAGAGAATTTGGACAAATGGTTCATATTCCCTGGTGTATCACCTTGGGGTCCACCAGTGTTCTTTATGAAGAAGAATGATGGATCTATGTGGTTATATATCGATTATCAAAAACAAAAAAGGATCACCATAAAGTTTTGTTTTTCTCCCACATGGATTAATGAGTTGATCGATTAGAAGCGAGGAGATAATTAATTCTGAAAGGTGGATCTTTATTATGGATATCATTAGAAAAGGTGAATAAGGATGATATTTAAGAGACTAACTTCAGTAAAAGTTATGGTCACTAAGAGTTCCTAGAGATTCCCTTCTAAATTACTAATTATCCTATAATATTCATGGATTTTATGATTAGAGTATTTAAACAATACCTCAATAAAATGTAGGTTATGTTTATCGATGATATTATCATCCAATCCAAGAGCAAGGTGGAATATGAAGAACATCTATGTCTTGTGTTGGAGATTTCAAGAAAGGAGAAGTTGTATTCGAAGTTCTGCAAGTGTGACATTGGGATTAATCAAGTAATTTTATTGGGACATGTGATCCCAAGTAATGTAATTTTTAGACACTTAAAAAAAGAAGATTCAGGAATGGACCAGACCCACTAGTGTAACAAAAATCCAGAGTTTTTTTTGGGATTAGCAGGGTACTACTGACGTTTTATAAGGAATTTCCCATGATTTTCATGCCCCCTAACTATGTTAACATGGAACGGGGTAAATATGACTAGATGGAAGAATGTGAGGAATTATTTAAGGAGCTAAATATATGGCTGATCACTACACCTATACTGAAATTATTAAAAACCGGAGAATGTTTTGTGACATACAGTGATGCTTAAATAAAATTATTGGGTTGTGTACTCATGAAAAATGATAATGTGATAGTCCATTACTCATGAATGTTGATGATTTAAAAGTAGAACTACCTGACGTATGATTTGGAGCTAGTAGCTGTGATTTTTTCTTTAAAAATATGGCGACATTACCTCTATGGTGAGAAGTGGGACATATATACTGATTACAAGATCCTAATGTACATATTCACACAAAATGAGATCAATAGGAATCAAAGGATATGGTTATATATAATCAAATACTTTGATTTCTCTATTCATTATCATAATTGAAAGGCAAAAAAATTAGTTGATGATCTTAGTGGAAAACAACGTCCTACTATATCAATGTTGCAGATTGAGAAAGAAACTGTATTTATATATATGAAAAGCATAGATTTGGAAATCATAACATTAGGGAATACATCCTACCATAATGAAATTATTTACCAACCATTTATCCAAGAGCAGGTTAAGGAGAAACAAAGGTATGATCAAGAGATACAAAATTAGGTGAATATAACAAAGGAAGGTAATATGAAAGAGTCCCATATCGATGATGATGGTGTGTTTCAGTTTGGAATGGGAATTTGTGTGCCTTTATCACCTAGGATATATATGGATCTATTTGATAATGCACATAGATCACCTTTCTCTATGCATCTTGGTAGCACCAAGATGTACTGTGATATAGTGGAATAGTTCTTTTGGGACAGCATGAAGAAGGAAATTTTTGAGTATATCTGAAGGTACTTGATATGTCATAAATTTAAATCGAATATAAATAAGTCCAATGGTCTGATGAATCCATTGGATATACCCATGTGGAAATGAGAGAATTTCAATGTGGACATTGACATGAGTCTTCTGAAGACATCCAAATGAAATAATGTGATATGGATTGTGGTGGACCGACTCACCAAGACTGCCCACTTTATCACTATTCATGAAGATCTCTCATTTTAAATACATGAAATGATATATGTGAAGTAAGTGGTGATAATACATGGGGTTCCATTCTCAATTTTCTCTAATCATGATCCTAGGTTCACATATAAATTTTGGAGGAGTCTTCAACATGCCTTGAGTATTGAATTGAATTTCATCATGGCCAATCACCCCCAAACTGAAGTCCAATATGAATGGACTATTCCAATGATCAAAGATATTCTTATAGACTATTGTTTATAATTAAATTGGGGATGTTGTCAACATCTCCCATTAGTTGATTTCATATACAAAAATATCTACCACTCGAGTATTCTAATGGCTCAATATAAAGCTCTATATAGCAATTGATGTAGAAATCTAACCTACTGGGATGGAGTTGGAGAAAGAAAGCTACTTGGACTTGATATCATACAAGAGATGACTGAGAAGGATCAATCCATCCAACAACATATCAAAGCTACTCATAGATGAAAAATAGATACACTGACAACATTCGAAGGGACTTGGAGTTTGATGTTAGAAAAAAGTCTACCATTGAATAATACCATGGAAGACATTCATCTAGTTTGGAAAGAAAAGGAATCTATACCCAAGGTGCATTGGCCACTTTGAGATCCTTGGCCACATAGGATCCATGAACTATCAACCTAAACTTACACTGAATATGGATCAAGTTCATGATGTGTTTCATGTATAAATATTGAAGAAGTACATACCATATCACTCACATGTACGGAACTAAGAAGTGGTACAGCTGGAAGATTACCTCTCTTATGAGGAGAAACCAGTAATGATTCTAGATCAGAGAGATAAGTCTCTACACAAAATGTTTGAACCCACCATGGGAAACTATTGTAGAGTAACCATAAGTATGAAGATGAAAATTGGAAACTAGATTATGAGATGTATGAGATGTACCTCCATAGTTTGTGTAAAATTAATTCTGAGTGTGAAATTTCAAAAGGGTGGAAGAATGTAATGACCCAAACTTTTATGAACACAATTTATCCTTTATTATCATAATATCATATAGTATAATAACATAATATCACATTTGGAAACACAATTTCAAATCATTACAAATTGAAATACTAAATTCTATGTGTCCTTTTAATATAATTCTTCCACTTTTGTGATTTGAATTTTGAAAATATGAAATACACGGTTATGATCAATAAGATTTTTGGAGTCTAATAGGACAAACTGAATTTTTGGTGAATAGTAACACACCATTATGAATGGTATTTTAACCCTTATGAATAGTAATACGACCCTTATGACTAGAAAATTAGCCATGTGAATAGTATTCTAACCAATGATAGTATAAATAAAATTTATTCATCCTATAGTTGACAATAAGATATAATTATATTATAGGGATGGTATTTTTGTAAGCCATGAATATTTGATGAATAATTTAAAAATTTAAAAGAAAAATTATTTTCATAAAATGTATTTATAAACATATTTGTTTATTTCTTATGATTCTAGTATAATTTTATGAGACCATAATTAATTTTTCAAAGTGTTAGAAAAGTAGTTTTAATTTTAAAATTTGTATTTTTTAAATTAAATTATGGTTTTAAATAAAAATTAAATTACTCATATTTAGAAAACTATTTTCATAAAATGGAATTCATTTTTCAATTCTACATTTCAATAAATATTTTGGATGAATTTTTGAGATTTTTCTGAAATACATTATTTTTTGGTGAATAGTGAAATTCGATAATTTACAAAATATGCCAAATAAATAAATTTATACATCATTCTGGAGTGATGGATGATGTAAATGGGAATTGGTTAGAACTCACATGCCCTATTAACTGTATTTAGTCTTTTAATAGTCACTATTTATTCCTTGAGGGAAATTAATAAATTAATCAATTAAATAATGAGAAAACACCCTCCACTCCACTAAAAATACCACCCCTCACAACCTCATTTTATCACACATCTAATGATATAATACTAGTCCAAATTCTATCCAAACATTGTCCATAGCCCCTCCCCACATCCATGCACTCTTGGCCTCATCCACTGTCTAATCCTAGGTTCCTTGAGGAGGATCTCAAGAGAATAATTCAACAAATAATTTCTCTCTCTTGTATTTCAAATTCATTTCAAATTTCATTTATTTTCTACTATTATACACAAATTCTATTCTCTAAATGTCATCATAACTATTATATGATTGATATGATTGTATTATAACATGTTAATGGACTATTATTGATTTTAATCCCCCCCCCCTCTCTCATTATTTATAAAAATGAAATCATCACTTGTGATGTGTTCATTTACCTATATCATTGGTGAAACACATCCATTTTACTTCAACACCTTCCAAGTTGTTAATAAATCTATTAAATTTTTTATTTTAATATGTATGTTTTAACCCATTTTATCTTCTGGAAATAACTTTTACACATAATACAAAATGAAAAAACAAACCATTTTTGTTGTGATCCAAAAACTGTCCAAATTATCTTAAAATGATCATCACTAAATTTTAACTAATGATTAATCCTCAGGGTATCTAACCAAATTCATTATAATATAATTTAAACTAATTTTTCTTCATTAATATCATGTAATAAAAATTATTATTGTTTATCCATGTTCTACATGAACTTACATTCATTTTTACAAGTGAACCGTTCATGAAAACTAAGAAAAAGAACACTGTTGAACAGTGAATTTATGCTATATAAATCATCCAAAGGCCCATAAAATAACATAATAAAACCATAATTAATAAAATAAATTTTTTAAGGTTCTTTATCTGTTATTTAATGAATCTAATTTGATTATACATGATATTAATGTGAAGAAAGAATTCAGACACAAGGTAATGGGAATTCTCAAACCCAACTCTCTTTCTTTATGTTTTACCTATATCAATCCATTATAAGCATGATTATTCTTTAAAAATAATTTATTTATCGTTATCATACCTTTTATGGGATATAAATTCTTTTCACTAAAGTTTATTTCTAACACAATGCTTTAAAAAAGAACTATTTATTCAAAAACACACCTTTTACTTCTCATTCATGGATGATGGTTCTTGTATCTAGTATTTTATTCCCTATTTCATTTGGGAATCCAATTTTTATGAATGTATGATTTATGAAATGAAACACATTCCTTTATATGGTTTATTTATGTCCAATATTGATATACAGTCTTTGTGGAACTTATGATAATGTTAACGTTATGATGTGACTGGTGCACCCGAAATAATATAGCGTAATGTTGATTGAATAATGTGATAGGTGAACCCAGAATTATACAGTGCTATAATGAATTATGTAAATTGATTAATCTCATTATTTAATGATTAATTATTTTGAAAATGATGCTATGTTTTTTCACAACTATGTGTGGTAATCAACCACTAAGACATCCGGTTTCATTTTTATGTATTTCCAATTTTTAAATCTTTTATTAATTCATCATATCAATTTTATGATACAATTCATATGTTATGCTGATAATGACTATGCTAATTCCATTTTTTATTTTTTTTTGTTCTTATAATATAACTGGGATTTTTCTCACCCGCTGTTTTATTTATATCCTCACGAGATTACGTGTACTAAGGAGAACTCAAGGGGCAATACGAATATCTAGAAAAAGAAATGAAATTAATGTTTATGTTATAGGTTTTAAAAGTTTTTTTTGTTATTATTTTTTCCAATACAGTAAAACTTGTTATCCTTGTAGTGTAATGTTTTTATGTTTTTTATTATTAAAATGAAATAATAGTAATGTAAGGAAAGTAGGTTCACTATATTTATGGCATATACATTGGATCATAACATTATGAACATGTATAAATAGAAACAAGTTCACTCATTATGATGAGGACATGAAATTAGACCCTCTAAAAACACATGGACAAGTAAACAAGTCCATGAATACTGTTATGGACATGAAATACATGTCAATTCATAACATTTTGAGCATGTAATCAGGTACCCACATAACACTCTGAACATGTAATTAGGTTCATGAAGAGCATTATAAACATATAATCAGTTTCACACATAACATTATAGACATGAGAGAAAGGTCCAACCATAACATTATAGTAGTCAAGGATCACTCCCAAGACCTTCATATTGGAAAATTCTCTTACATAACTAGTTTCACTCTCATTACTAGTCCAATAAATCTCATGATATTTTAATATTTGCCCAACACATTAGAGGGAGATATTTGTCGCACCCGTTACATAAGGAATTTTATACATTTGTTTTCCATTAGATCATAACACATTCATCATGTCACAACCCCTTAAATGAAATTGTTTCATAAATATTTCATTATAACCTATCAAAAATACGTAGGTTTTTATGATCATTTAATCACTTATCATAGCATAACCTATGAAAATAAGTGGGTTTCATAAGATTTATATCATGGAACAACCTGGTGAAGAGAAATGGGATTCCTAAACATTATGTAATAATATAAATAAAAAATTAAAAGAAATAATAATAATGGCACCCTTGGATAATATCCCCACTAAAGCATGATTAACCTCAAAATATATCATCTTGGACAGAGAAGTATTTCTAAAGATCAGCTAGAACATTTAATAAGAGAAATATCATTTCTCTGGAAATCACTTTTCAAAACATAAAAAAATTTCAAAATAAATTATATTAGAAAAAAAATTTAAATCATAAATTGGATTCTTTTAAAAAAACAGTGAAAATAATTAATGAGGAAAATATATTATTGGATTTGCAAAATAATTTTAAAAACATATATTTTTTGAAAACAAATTTCTCTGATAATAAACATTAAAACAAAAAAAGAAAGAACTAAAAATAAACTAAATTAATTTGAGTAAGATGTCCTTTTATATTTGATCGATAATATTTAAAAAAAATTTTAAATCATTTTCAGAAAACATGGTTTTGGAGGAAAAATCATTTTCAACCGAAAAGACAATTTTTAATGAAAAATTATTTTAAACCATTAAGTATGTAGAGAAAGAAAAATGATGGGAAAACTTGTATTCTATTGAAATAATAGTGTATAATAAAATTAATGATTTTATTGAATGTTAAAAAACAATATATCATAATTAGATGCATAATCATAATCAATCCTCACAAATGATGAGATTGTAATATAACACACTTACCCACATTGGTAACATTGAATTCTAATACCCATGAATGAATAAATTTAAATGTAAATTAATATTGTATTTAAATATGTTTATTCATGATGTAACATGTCAATAGGTATGTATATACAACTTATGGAAGAGGGTAGGTTCATAACATAACTTATGTCCAAAAGAAGGAAAGTTAAGTCAAAATAGATTACTGATTTGTTAAATTTTAAACTGTAAAACCCATGAAAGAGTGATCCTAAAACTAATATTTAAATAAAAATAATTTTATTAATATTAATAACAAAAAAAATTCATGTGTGGTATATACACCATATAAAATAAATAGTTGGTGAATATGGCATGTGTCTCACAGAAATAAAAAAGTGAGACAATAATCCTAAACCTTATGTATTGACTTACATCAAACACATTAAATCCTCTTATATAATAAATAAAGGATTATTATTATTATATCACAGAACCAAATTGGGTCATATCATAACATATATGATTTCATTATTCCATTTTGTAACCCGTTTATTAATAATTACCGGTTTAAGTCACATTTCAGGTAATAACTTCTTCATTTTTCATATATATTTTGACCTGTTATTTTTAGTATTCATAACTCGATCATTTTTTAATAATATTAATAATTTCGTCCATAAGTTAAATATTATATATATTCATTTTATATTTATATTATTGAAAACCATAAGATTTAGTGATAGAAAATGAAGTACATTGTTAATGGATATGGTAAGCCATACTTCTATATAAACGTTGTTTCCATTTTCATTTCTGATTGAAAGAAATAAAATTCAATGATATATATTATCATTATAGAGTCATTTTTAATTAATATTTATCAGATATTTTTATTAAACCAATACTTAATATATTCTACATAAGGCGTGAATGAATCACATCGCTTCTCGAGGTAGTGGTCCTCCATACTCACAAGCGATGTTATCATATTCCCTAAAAAATGGAAAGAATGAAGTAATGTGTTGTAAAAAAAATTAAATAATAATAATAAAAAATTAAATATCTTATAGAAACTATTATTCCATTATTATGTCGAACTATTGGAGGTGGTAATGGAAAGTCAAATAACATCGGTTTGCAGGGTGGTAGTTCACCTTACACACAAACGATGATTTCCAAACCCATTTGAGAGAAGTGGAGATGGTGATAGGTCGTTACACTAACATAAAAACATATTATTATATGTAATATATTGTTATTATTAAACCGACATGTTATAATAATAATTGATGGAGGTTGGTGAATAAATAAAACAAAAACACTCATTAATTACTATTACATCTACTATGGATTTCCTCCTTAGTTTTACTCTATAATCTTCTATAGATGGATTTATGTCTAAAATAAGGATTTTGAGATGAGTTTAGGGAATTTGGGAAGTTATTTAGGTAGGAATGGGACAAAAAATGGTTTTGTGGTGTGAATTAGAAAGAAGAGTGGGTGACCTTTTATAAGCGGGGAGAGGAAAGACTTGTTATTTTTGAAAATAATTGAACGATACCTCATTTCTCAAATGTATAATTGGTCAAAATGGTAAATTTTATAAATTTATAGGTTTATGGTTGAAATTTGAAAATATAATTTTTTTCTACCAGTTTATATGTTATTTTTATCCTTATATTTTTAGTTTAACCCTTGGTAAACCCAATTTTTACATAACCGTGGAAATTAATTATTACAACATTTAATATAACATTAGGGAAAAAATAATTTTAACTTATAAGATAACATAAATTCTTCAGATTCAGAATATCTATTTTTCTAAATTCTATTTCGATAATTGGAAAATTTTAATTTAAAATTAAGCCCGCAGATGTGATAAGAAACAAGGTTTTAAAAGAGAACATATTGAAAGGTTTACATGGTTTTTATATAAAAAAAATGAAATTTATTAAAATTAATTAAATTGGATTAATGGATGTATTATTGAACTAATATATCTTTAAAAATTATTTTTTAATATAATTTAACTTCATAAATAAATTAAAATAAAAAGGTAGTTCTTGTTAATATTCAGTATTTTTAACTAATCATCAATAAATGATTTTTTTTGAAATATCAAAACAATTAACCCTATGATAATATTAAAAATATGATTTCAATAATGAGTTTTATTTTATTCTATTAATTTTATAATATTTTCAATTTTTTATTTGGTATTAAAAGAAAAAAAATTAGTTTTTTTAGAAAATATAATTTTTGATGTGTATAAAGACTTTTCTATAAATTAAGTAACATTTTCTCAATATGTTTGTTTATATAAAATTATTATACATAATATTTAAAAATTAGTTATTATTATTAATATCTCTATGTTTAATTTCTAGGTTATAATGGTTATGTTCAAATAACTATATAATATAAGATGGTTTTTTTAAAACTTATTGTCATGTGTAAGACAATCTAACCCAGTATTGTGTGTAGAACTAGATTAACATGGTGTTTCAGGTAACAAAATCTTAACATGGAACTGTGTTTAATTTAATATTAACTTGTTGTTTTGTGTAACACATGTTAAACTCATTATTTCATTAAACCCATAATAAAATTATTGATGTGTGTAATAAAAAATATAAAAAATATAAAAAAAATATTTGAAAAAAATTTAAGAGCATTACATTATACCACCCTTAAAAATAATTTATCCCTCAAAATTCAACTTGTTTATTAGAGGTTTAAAAATTAAAAATTTCTTCATATAAACCCACATCATACAAATGAATAATCAAACTTCCCATAAAAAATGATTATTGGAAACATAAAATTTACTTAAATAAACTCATACATAGGTATCTATATAGGTCAAAATATGTGGGATGTAATAATTTTGACATGTAATTATAGATATTGTTATATATTATTTATGACAATAATTTTGGTGATCTAGATAATCCAAATGACCACAAAACCATAAATCTGTGATAGTTAAAGGACCATTTGACTCGCTAGAAATAAAGGTTCTAGGATAACATTTTTATTTTAAGATCATTTTATTGGAGTTGAAGAATTATCAAAAAAAGATACACATAATTTATTTCATCCCATTTCATAAGCAAAATATCATCCTTTGGTTGATCATTTTTTAATTTTAACTTTAACTCTTACTCAAATAAATAAAGGTTGAGTTTATTATGCATGAATCACTAACAAATCCAAATATCTATAAACAGTACTATAAGTCATTATTTAGATATCTAGTTCTCATCATAGAAAATATGGTAATGAAATATTATTCAATAGGCATATGTATTTATAGGGTGAGTAACATATTAATATCTAAAGCCTTTCTAAAAGTTAACCTTAAACTATTTCATAAATTATTATCCTTATGAACCATCCAAAATATTAAAATACAAAAAATTAAAAATAATGAAATTAAATTTCCAAAATAAACTCATCATCAATACACCAAACAATATGTTGTATGTCTAACATTTCATATACAAAACATTTGAATACTTTTGTCAAGTATTCACTCGAAAAGGGTAATAAATTGAATTACCATAAAAATGTATTTAAAATATACATACTTCCTCATTCGGTGTCTAAAACACAATATTATTTATTATATTCCGTTAATCAAGTAAAAAATGTAAAATCCATTAATTTTAACATAAACCACTTTTTCAGAAAATCATTATTCATCTCAAATGTAATTATTACTACCCAATTTACATTATCCATACCAACTATCTCTTTATCATTTCAAAAATATCTCATCATCAGAACATATTAAGGGTTATAATTCCCCTAATCTTATATTTTCCATCAATATCACCTTTCCATTTAATCAGTTTTCTGCGTTATCTTAATCATTCAACAAAATTTTTAAAATCCTTAACAAAAATATTATATTGAACAATCGTTATATATTTCCTGATTAAACATAATTGTTTAATTCCAATACATAAAAGCTTCAATTACCCCTTCCTTATAAATCCATTAACTATGATTTATCATCTAATTCCTTAATACATATTTCCTCTCATAGGTCATTCATAGTCTCTTCATCAACTAAAGAAAAACTATTCTAGTACAACCTTGTTAATTCTCTTTATGAGCATTAACATTAGGACATAAATTTTCACAATTATCTTAATTACCACATTTTAAACTTCTCTTGTACTATAGAATGGCTAACTAAAAATTCATGAGGGGTGAATTTAGTTCCTAATTTTTTTTAAAAAACCTACCTCTTCAGTAATGATTCATAAAATATTTTATTTAATAAAAATACTCAATGAAAATATTAAAATTTTAATAAAATATATTGAACATAAGAGATTTATTATGGTTCATGGAATATAAATCCACTATTACACTCCACCAAAACTCTACTCCATGAGTTTGGTCATCTTCACTGTAACAACCTTATTATTGGGGATCCCAGTTATGTATATGTAGTTTTCACCTAATACAATGGTCCAAGAGCTTTCAACTAGGATCCCAAAACCTCCCTTTGGAATTCCTATGAAAAGTATCAACACACATTCATCTAATGAGTGTAAAAAAATGAATTATCTTTTGAACGAACAATTACATCACATAGTTACAAGTAGAAACTAAAAGTAGTTAGAGATATTCTATGAGAAGATGACAGTATTAAAGTTGTAGCTCAAAATGATCTTCAGTCCCACTGATAAACTTGTATGCACATCCTAAGAATTTCTATTTTGATATTTTCCATGTATAAGAGTTTAGTGTTTTCATATATATGTATATACACTCTATTCATTATTCACTCCCATTTATTCCCATTCTGGTAACGACTAAATCTTCATTTTATATCTCATCTTTATTTTTGAAATTAATAATTATATAATAGTAATGGTCAAGTTGATAATATATTGAAATTTTTTCATGAAAGGCCAATAATTGTATGTAACAAGTCCTTCCCAATATGGAAAAGAATTCTACACCATCACTATCAGAGATCTTCTTCATTGGATATTTTTATTATTGGAAACACGGTACTTTATACAGATCAATATTTCCTTATATGGAAAATCCATTATCTAATATTCTCTAAAGGAAATAAATTAATTATCAATATATTAGAATTTTTATAATTACATCCTTCATAATTGCTAATTTCTTTGTAAGATATTATGGTGGAAATAATATTATTTTCAAGATAAACTACTGAGAGAATTTATAATATAAAATAGATATTTGTCTTCTTATAGGTGTAAGATAAAATAAATTCAATACTACGTAGGAAAATTATTCAGTATAAGATAAATATGTCACCGAGGTGAGATACATAGATTTAAAAATTTATTCTCTCATTTGTAAGACAATATTATATGAATATAATTTTTGTAAAAAAACATCATTCTGTCTGAAATATATGACTCTGATCAAATAAAAAATCAATCATACTCTTTTTAAGAAAACATCTTACATATTAAGATAATATTTCAATCATGATTTTTTATTCTGAGAAAACATAAGATAATCTTTGATTTTTGTAATATAAAATTATTTATCATAAAATGAATTCTTTACACATCGTAAGATAATCATTTAATGTATCAGAATAAGATAAATTATATTAATATTACTATTATGAAACACTTAATAAATGAATTTTCGAATAAATTTAATGATTTCGTTTATAAATATAACACATAAAAATAGAGATATGTCGAAACAACATAATTCTCTCCAATAATCTCCCCATTTGATAATCACAAAACCAATGAAATAAAAAACAAAGAATTTCACAAAAGAAAAATTTAAAAAATATTTTTATTTTTTAATTCAAACATTAGAACTTATATTTTTCATTTTTTTCTCTTATTGAAATAATACCACCTCTAAAATAAATTTAGACTTTATTTTATTTGTAAATAAATATTCACATTTCAAAATATTTGGATTCTCATTTTCTTCTTTAATGAATCCAAATTTTAAAAATTAATTATTGTTATTATCCTTTTGTTTTCCACATTTTTTGATATAAAAAATATGTAGAATAATAAATACATTCAATATTGAAAATGAAAAATAGTGAATAGTTAGTGATACTTGTTTTTAACCGAATTTGGAATTATGTCATTAAGTGATTAATGAGTAAGGAATCAAATAAATTAGAAATAAAATGAAAACACTTATAAATAAGTAAAAACCTGTAAAAGATGTGAATAAATAGATTCAATAAAATAGTATAAAAAAAGGTTAGAAAAATATCATAATACAAGATCATTGATTAACTATAAGAGATACCAAATCATATTGACAACAAACACATTAGTATTAAAGATAAGTTTTTTAAAATCATGAAAAATAATAATTCATAAAATAAAAAATAACTACTCAGATGGTTAAAACTCTTCTTAAACAATCATGATTTTTTTTTGAAAATTCAGTAAATTTTTTTATAAAATAAGCATTGAAATGTTTAATGGAATTCATTTTGAAAATAATGGTTAAATTTTTTTTAATGTACCCATCCACAAGGAAACCATCTCAAAAACTAGGAAATATGTATCAACTCTACAACATGAAAGGATTTTTGGAGGTGTATTATTGAAATATTAAGGCTATCATAAGGGTTAAGAGGATGATGGAAGAGGATCATCAATTTTTTCTCTAATAATATCTTCTTTTGTAAGTAAGGATGATCCAAGACCTTCTTGATCACTTTGAGTGATCATTATAGGAGTAGATTCAATGTTAGAAACAATATACCATGTCAACACCATATACATTTTTTCTAAATGTAAAAATTATAGTTTATAAAAAGTTTTGGGTTTAGGTAAAAAAATTTATGCAGCGAACATTAGATTTTCCAATTAATAATGATCAGCAGGATCAAATATTTTTTTTCCTTTGAAAATATGATGCATGAAGATTCATGATGGGAGGTTTTGATAGGTGTCTCTATATAATATGAGATAATTAATCCATATAATCATTAATAATTTTCAAAATTTAATTTTTGTAATAGTCTTATATAATTGAAAATCCATTCCATACACTCTTAGAAATTCAAAACAAATTTTTTGATCGTATCCTTCATTTTCACAAATGATCACTAACTTATTCAACATATTGAATTGATTATCTGAAATCTCTATAAAAAGATCAACAGAACCAATCTCTTTTCCTCTTACTTTTACTGGATGTTACTGAGTCTCAAGAAAAGCATCAACCTTTTCTTTTTCATTATCTCCAGACAATTTTGGATTTATACTGAATATAAAACAGATATAAATCTATAAATTTATTCTGTAATACTTAAAATTTATTGCATAAGGATAAAAAAATCTCATGTAAACACATAATAATGAAACTAACACCTTTTTCTATGGGATATGTAAGCTATTGATCAATAGGAATCATATCTTATAATATGTTGCAAATTTCATTCATAAACTAATCAGTTGATATAGCATAATTATAAAGAAGCATAGGTATCTTTTGAATTCATCCTATTAAGTCTCATTGAAGATCTTAAATTACTTCCTTAGATAGAAGGACACAATACATAGATAAAATTTTATAATTCATTGTGTGTGTCACTACAAGCATTTCTTCTATTATTGAGAAAAAATATGCTTGATTCTAGGTTTTCACAGAGGATTTTACTTATATATTTTCAACCACAGAATCGACCAACAACTTTACTTATTTAACATCTTCTCATGAAAAAGAATGATCATGGAGAGTAATAATTTCATTCATGTACTATAGTAAATGAAATTTTATATATTAAACTTCTAAAATCAACTTCAGGTAGCTTTCTCTATCTATTTTATGTTGCTTCCAATCCAGATGTAGGGATTCAAAATCATGAATTCAATACATCAATTGTACATAAAGTGTCTTTGTGAACTTATATACTTATTAAATCATTATAATATTGATTTTCATCAATATTAGGTCTATCATCTCGAGATAGTTCTTCATTTATTGGTTTAAATCATCCACTACCCACTAATAGAGCTTCATTTCTTTATTATTTTTCTTCTCCTTCACCATTGAAATTTTGACTATTATAGTCTACTAATTATGGTCTCATTCTCACACTCATATAACTGATAAAATATATTTAAATTAAGGGTGTTTCACAAAACATAGTTTATATAATCCTTGAATAACACTTAATAATATTTAGATTCAAGAGAAGAATTATTATCTATTAGAATAAACTAGGACAACATTAAGTACTTTTGATGCAGGAGAAGGAGATGAACTAAACTCAAGTGCATATCCTCTGCTAAATTCTAAAAATAATCTAACATTTATTATTCTTAGTATCTTGGTATCATTAAATAAAAGAAACTTCTTATCAAAATAATTATGATCAATGTTGTAAATCCCTAACAATGGGTGGAAGTATCATCGCCCCAAAAAATACCAACTATTCAAAAAACATAGGCTAACTTCCTACCAAAATCAATGAAATTAAAATAATAATTTTGTACATTCCACATTAGCCTTATGAAATTCCATACTAGATTAACATGATTATTAATCATAAAAAAATATAACAAAGTAATGTATTGAAATAAAAGTTTTTCAAACTCACCATATTTCTGAGTAATGGAATATTGGAGGAATATAATGAGAACTATTCTTTCTGGTACCAAATCCTTCAGTGGCTTCATCTTTATATCAGTATATCCGAACATATAATTCATAATATAAGGTGGAATAACTTCATCTATTGTTTGAAACAAAATATTGGAATCTTTATAGCCTTCGATCATGACTTAAGAGTATCATCCACTACTAATGAGGATAATAAAATAGTTTTTTGGCACATGGTTATAATAAAGAGGACATAATTATCATAAAAATGAAACATTATTGTGTCATAAAACTCAGGAAAATAATTTTAAAATACAATCTCGGATTTTTATTTGTGAAACAAATATTCTTATCCCTAATTATTGGTGACTTTATTGGACAACATATCAGTTCCTCCGAGCAAGGAGAAATTGACTTCTATTCCACTAAGAATTTTTCAATATATTCATTTCCACTTAACTCTTCTTGAGAAATATATATCAGTTCTTTTATTTATCTCCATTGTTTATAGTATATTAATGGTTTTAGGGCTAGTTTTATTAGTTTTGTGTAGCAGAGAAAAAGTGAGGATTTTAAGGTTTTCAAATTATTCACGCATTGAGATGACAAACACATTTTTATTTGTAAATAATTCATGGGACACGTAGTGATATACAATGTAATAATTACAAAATCAATGAGATTAAAAAAAAATTAAAAAATGTAAATAAATAATTTACATGATTAATAAAATTTCCTATTTATAAGAATTCTAAAATAATATCATGATAAATTAAAAAAACCCTAATTCTGATTTAATAAAATCATATCTATCAGTAAGAAATGTTGTAGTAAAAATAATTTCCAAATAATTTTCCATGAAAATTAAATCTAAAAATATATCATTTTTTCATGGATTGTATCTTAATAAATGATGTCATAAAATAATTTTCTTTGTTCTTGAAAGTTCTATCAGATTCTCTAAAAGTTTTATAGCACTACTATTATCACATTTGATTGGAAACCATTTTTAATTAAATCCAAAATACATTAATTCTTGTTTTATCTACAAAAATTGTGGAAAACAACTTCCTGATGCTATATAATAGGCTTTATTAGTTGATAATAATATGGGATGTTGTTTCTTACATGACCAAGATATTTGAGATTTTATAAGGATGTGAAAGGTAGTTGAGGATATCTTCTTATTTAGTCTATATACAAAAAATCAACATCCGAATATAAAGTTAGATTAATTTCATATGTTTTTGGAAATAAAAGAGAAAGGAAAAATGTTCCTTTAAAATGTCTTAAATTTATTTTTGAAACAATTAAATTTGAATCATTTGGATTATATTAAATTTTTTCAAAAATAAATACCCATAACATAATTTCTGGTCTACATATAGTAAGATACAATACACTTCCAATGATTCTACTGTAGAACTTGTTGTTAACTAGTTTTCTAGTTTCATCCATATCATGTTCTATATTGGAGCTTTTCATATTTATGTATGTATTAATATTTTAATATTTAAACATCTAATGTAAATAAAGTATTCATTTTATTTTTTTTATAACATTTCCAAAATGTTTTTGGTAAATTAGAAATGATAGAATATAGTTTAACTCACCCATATTACTCATTTAAATTTATATTTACATTAGTTTTGAAAAATCACTACATAATTTTTATTTGTTGATCTAAAAATAAAATCATTAACATATATTTTTACTCAGAAAATATCTAATGATGATGTTTTCATGAACAATATTGGGTCTCCCATTCCAAAAATAAAACCATTTGATAAGGAGGGGCTTAATATTTCATTCTATGACCATGATGCTTGTTTAATTCCACATTAAGTTTTGTTAAGATTAAACGATGAAATTTTAAAGTGAGAGTCTTAAAAACTAAGATATTAATATAAAAATACTCCTTCTATTAGAAATACATTTAGAAAAAAAATTTAATACCCATATGATATAATTTAAAATTCATATAATATGCATATTCTAAAAAACCCTAATTTCTTCTAACCTATCCATAGATATAGTTTCTTAATAATATATTCCTTGTTACTTATTATAACCTTTTACAACTACTCTAGCATTATTAATTATGATTACACCAAGGAAATATTTGTTGTCTCCAAATACCCATTTTAATTCAATTATAGGATAGTTAGTTGGTCTATGAACAAATTCCAATACTTTGTTCCTTTTGACCCAATTAAACTATTTTTCATAAAAAAGAACCAAATTTCATAGGATAAATATTCTTCTAATGATTTAGGTTCTTGTTGGAATAGAAAGAAAAATAACTTTACTTGGTTTCATATATTGGATCTAGCTATAACTATTTTATCTAGGATTCCTATAACTATTTATAGAGGATGGTATTTATAATTTCTAGGTAATCATGGCAATACAATTTTTTGTTCTTTGGTAATGATACTTAATGGATTTAGTTTAAAGTAATCAAGTTCCAAATCATTTTCCTTGTTATTGTTGTTAAATAGAGGATCGGGTATCATATCATTTATAGAATAAATTGTTTCACCAGTTTGTGTCAATTTTTGATTACAAGAATAAATTTCATCAAACATCACATGAGTTGATTCTTCAAAAATCCTTGATATTTTATTGAAAACACTATTGGGTTTTTAATTTGTAGAGTAACCTAGAAATATACTTTTGTCAACCATTTGATAAAATTTACCAATATTATCCTTGGTTCTCTAGTTATAATCCTTGTATTCAAATAATTTTCTTGTATCCTACCTTTGGGTTTCAATTATTCCATAACTCATAGACAGTTTTATTTAAGATAGTTTTATTAGAACTCTGTTAATGATATAAAATGTTATATTAACATCTTCTTCCATGAAATAATTGGGACTGTTATTTTCACATAACATAGTCCAAAAAATTTCATAAAATGTGCTATTTCCTTTTTCAAAAACCCCATTCTATTTAGGTTTCCATGGAAGAGAGAATGTATGTTTAATTCATTGCTTTAAAAAATATTAATTAAATTCAAAATTCTGAAATTCACCTTAATTATCACCTCTCAATGTCACAATTCTGGTAGCCTTCTCACTTTGGAAAAGATTATAGAAATTAATAAAAATAGTAAAGGCTTCACTCTAATGTCCTAAAAATTAAACTCATATAAATATCAAAATATCATCATCCAACACATTAAAAATTATTTTCTAGAAATGATTTCAGTTATAATATGTCTGAATATTCATATTTTTAATATCAGGAGGTTTAGATGTATAAAAATATTTAATTAGTTTAAAATATGTTGTTTTCTACTTGTCAATTTGATCTGTGTCACATAGATTCATTTTATCTAATTTATGGTTGGGAATGTTGGTGATCAAATTTAGGTTGCACTGATAAATGAACATTAAAAAGTAAAATAATTCTATGAAAAATCTATATCTCATTAATTTCATTATTTAAAAAATTTACCTTTTTTCTACACAAGTAATTATGATATAATATATAGGCCTTATTATTTCTAGGTTCTTTGAAATAAAGAGACTTATCATTGAAAACTAAACCTATATTGATAAAAAATCATCTAAATAACCATCATCATAATATTGATAGAAACTTATCATGCTTTACTTAAATACATCACCATAAATATCTCTATTGATGAGAATTTATTGAGGATTTAAAATATGTACAATTCAAATAAATTTCCCTTTTTCATTGTCACCAAAAGTGTCACAGCCTCTATAAATCACATATAGTGAGTTAATGTTTGAAAAATCACCACTCATAAGTCTTGAAAAACCACTATCTGAAAACCATTTTTCATTTTAGTTCATATATTATTTCTCCAAAAATATAAAATCAAATAATAGGATTCTTTCATACCCAAACTCTTTTGTGTTCTTAATGGCTATCTATAAGAGACTTAGTGATCCATTTTTTTATTTTCCATAAAATTGAGAATTTTATTTAAAATTCATTTTCAAGAAAATAATTATGGATTCCACTTAAATGGGGATTTTTTAAATCAATGATATTAACATTGTGTCCATTTGTTCTTTAATGAAAATAAGTAACATTAGAAAGGCTAATGTTTTCAAAACTAGGTACCAAATAGTTTTTATAATATTTGAGATTTGTACCCTGATTTTATATTCCAAAATTTCATTTCTTATGTATATATTGACAACGAAATGTTTTCGATAATATAATCCTTCAATATAGAGATTAGATATATTTTTAATGTTTTTAACCTCCTTATATAAATTTTAAACTATATTAGTCTATTCGTTACATGATGTAATAAACTTTTTCATTTGATTGATTAACTATAAAATTTGTTTATTTAGTACCTACTCTTAATTAACAATCTTATTATAGGCATTTTTTGGGGAATTATTTTTATATTTTATGATTTTATAATTCATTCCCAATATGGTATAATATTAATTTAATTATTCATATTAGAATTTTTTATTTTATGATTCTTTCTTAATCTCATAAGAGTATTTTTAATGTTCCTCATATGAATTTTCCTCAAACAATATGTTGGCCTTTTTTTAGGAGCTTAAACTTCTGATTATGATGATGTATAAAACACTAATATTTAGTATAACTCTTGGGGGACTTCACATCCTTATTAGATATCTTCTTATAACCAAATTTATTAAAGTATTTACTTTATGATTTTTTATCATCCTTAAGATATGGAAAATTAGGATTTATATGTCCTATCTTCAATCACTCATAACATATGAATTCCTTAGTTTTATTACCATACTTCCTATAACTTTTGAAAGGTCTTATAAAACATATTATACTTTTATATAATGTTTTAAAATTTCAAGAAAATTGTGCATGATCATAAGTTATTCTAGAATTGCTTTAGGATACATCTTCTTTAGATGTTTCAGAGATTTTCATGATTTTGTTCATCCAGTCATCCTTATAATTAGAAACATTCAAGGTGGATTTTTATTTCTTGTTCACTCTAGATTCTATATATTCATATTCCATTTCATCTTCATACATCATAAGTGTTCCAATGACATATTTTTTAATGGTTTTTACCACTGTAGATTGTCTGATAGTAGTTGGGATTCCACTCCACATAGGTGGTAATACTCTATGAATTTTCTATAGTATTGCAAATTGAGCACCACTAAACTGAACCTTGATATGATGGGCCATAAGAACTTAATATAAAATCTCCAAATTCTAGAGGATATTGACAAGCATTTAGGTCATAAAGTGTGTCTTTTGGGAGACTATGAACCCACAGATCAAATTACGCTCAATGAAAAATTATAGATAATGAAATGGAGGTAGCTTGACTAGTAAAAAACTGCAGATGAAACTGAATAACTATAATATATTAATTAATGGTGATAATCATACTATAAAAAATATGAGTTTGAAAACTAGGGTTACAAGTATATACTACATGATGTAAAAATATAAAAAAACATCTACTAAAAGAATCTTATGCATAGGTTCAATCCTCTGCTCTACAATACATTCCAAAGATGATAAACAATTAACCATTAAATGTTGCACGCTTCCATTTTTTCAAACATGTGATCATAAAATCTGCTTGGGTGCCAAGGGTGGCCTAATCTGGGTCTGAGATACAATCACTGTATGGTGAAACCTATAGTTTCCAAATGAATCCATTTTTTGTTATAAATAAATGTAATTGTTCCGCAATAATAATAAATATAGAGTAATAAAAAATTAAATAATAAACGCCTCATCCATAGTTCTTATATAGACACTCGACCGTTACCAACTACTTCAGCCTAAGATAAATTCCTAGAAAAGCATACCTGTGAAAGTCATAACATATATTAAAGGTATTTTGTGAACAAATAAATTATGATAATCATACCCCAATCTTGTTATTTGGATTGTGGTCTCATATTCATGTCATCATAAAACATGCTCTGATCTTAAAATGAAACAATACGTATAAAAAAACCAGTTTTTCAAATCGTGAGTGAAGTCATGAGACCATCCATGGTGATCTAAAAATAATTACAAGTGTCACTACAGGTGTCTCTAATAAAATAAATTCCCCTATGTCCATACAAGGAATGATATATATGTATTCATCAAGTCACTGCATGGTGAGTTTGATTCCATACTGAGTATCTCACCTAGGGTAACATGCATCATGAGAGGCATGGCATAAACATATTTCAAACTAGTCTATCCTCAGTTTCTCCCTATAGAAACCAATGCCCCTCATGAGTATAAGAATATTCTCAAATATCCTGTACCTGGAAAGGAAAATTATTGCTTCTGATGACTCAAGTGAATCCAACTAAACACGGTGAGTCCATCTATGGCTTCCTTAAATTGGGACCCTTGTTCTCTCCCAAACCATAGCAAGGGATCCATATCAACTAAGATAGATCAAAACATAAGGAATATTTGTAATCTCATTCCATAAGATAAATTCCCCAGCTCCACATGCTCACCAAGTAAAATAAATTATAAAATTAAATCCAACAAAAATGGCATGATGCATTGAACAAGAGAATGGAATGGAATGAGAGGCATAAGAAAAAAGGCATAGAAATAAATTGAAACTCATTTAATCAATTTAATTTCAATATCACAAGCTAGGAATATTTCCCAAGCATAAAATTCAATTCCATCCAAACAATTATGGCATAATAAATATATAAAAAGAACTATGTAGAATACTAATGGTGTAAATCAAATAGTATGTCATATGTATAAAACATAGGCATGAGGCTATATGTATTAACACAAATAAATAAGAATAATAATGAAATAAGGAACAAGAATGGGCACCAAATACTAGGTTTAATGGACATGGGCTTTGAAATTTTCAATGAGTCGTGAATCTATACTTTACATCCAAGGGCCTAACTCAAAGGCCAATAATGTATCTCAATTCAATTATAGATTTAATTCATTTACTTAAGGAGAAATTTTCTAGTGACTATAAATATAAATCTATAGGGAAAATAGTCCACAAACATAAGAACAACCAAAGGGGTGTCCAATAATAAGGTTAATGATCCTCAATTGGTTTTGGACACATGGTAAAATCGTATAAGACACGATAGACCCATTTAATTGATTTATTTATAATTTTTTTGGGGACATCGGAAGGTTACAATGTATATCACAAAAACATGTTATTTATAATGTGATTAAAATAGTGGGAAACACCTATAACACTTACTTTGACATAGTAGCACTAAATTCATCCATTATGGATCCTCACTTCGACCTAGAATGGAAAAATATAATGATCTTTCAAATACCTTGAAAATAGGGAAAAAATATCACACCAAAATAATGAAAATGATATAAGATGAACCTTGAAATATAAGGCTATGGAAGGAGGATCTTACCTTGATGGATCCAATGCACTTGAAGGATAAAAAAACTGAAAATAGACGAGGGAGACAAATAAAAACAACCTAGAGAGGGAAGGTGGAGCACCATGTGTGGGAAGGGAAGAGAAACCCACTAAATGTATAGTAAAAATAAAATAATGGAGTTTGAAACATTAAAGAGAGTTATGATGGTAGTTTTACCCAAAAAATACAATGAACATTGTTTGACTGCACAGTTTAAAAATAGTGTGCTAACCGTACGCTAGTAAAATATATTAGGGAGAACATCACATGGTCAGGCACACAGTTTGACTAATTGTACACAAATCGTGGGAAACCACTCTACCCAAAAACAGTAGTTAACTTCACGATGGTGTGCCCAGGGATTCACGGTTACATAAAAACCATGTTTCCCTATGTACCCTAGAGTTTTATAACACACAGTTTAGGGAAACCATGTGGGTTGGGGTGGACGATTTTCTTTAACCGTGCATCCTAGTGTGCCTATTACCATTTTGGGGATTTGAGCTTCAAATGATCCCTGGTTTAACCCAGAACCTCTTTTCTCCTTTTAAGAATCATCAGAAGTGCTATTTTAATGTCATTAATCAAAAAATTAGATTTTTTACCTTCAGATAAAGATGATATGTTAAACCACCCCTTTTTAAAACAAATAATCCCCAAGTTTCCCTTATAAGCATGACAGAACTTTGAATGATAAAATATACAACCACTGTGCACACACATCATCCTCTCACTCCCACGTCACATCCTATACAAATCCATGATGTCATAACATCCAGAACAAAGGAACCGACTTGCCTTGGAGAACCTTGATGATATGATAAATGATACACATTGGATGCTACTCAAAAGAGGTATTCAAATTCATCTCAATATCCTTAGGATAAAATGAATGCGATGGGTTTGTATGATACTGTTGAAGTGGAGACACATGGAAGACATCATGTCTAAGATGATACCTCTGATATAATAGCAATTGATAGGATACCAACCTGACTTTCCCCACTATCTCAAAAGTCCTAACATAACTAGGTGATAACATTCCCTAACTCAGGATTCATTTATGACCCAACCTAAGAAATACACACAAAATGAACAAATGTCCCACCTCAAACTCTAGAGCACTATGGTGATGATAAGTATAAGAATTCATCCTTAACTGAGTTGTATCTATATGCTTAAGAATTATCAGTACTTTCTCGGATGTCTCATGAATGAGATGAGGACCCAATAGAGATTCCTCGCTTTCCCCAATCCATCATAGAGGAAAACAAAATTGTTTACAATAGAGGCCCTCGTATGGAGCCATAAAAATTATTTCCTCAAATATATTATTATTAAAAAAAAACTGACTAGAGGAATATTCTTCTCCCAAGAACTATAAAAAATAAAGATGAAGGCACTTATCATATCCTCTAACACCTAAATAATCCGCTCAGAATAGAAATCTCCATGACGGAGATATGTAGTATTCAAGAGAACCTTTGAATGTAGTTCCCTTTAAAACCATTTCCATAATTTTTATGTGAAACAAGAATCCTAATCCAAAACCATAGAATAATGTTGTCTATTAAGTTGATATATCTCTTGAATGTAAATACTTCCTAAATAATCAATAGAGAAAGTTTCCCAGATCGGTAAGAATTGTGAAACCCTGGTCAGCCTATTGACAATCACCTAAACTAAATCAATACCTCAATGATATATTATAAATCCTATCACAAAATCCATTATGATTTCATTACTTTTTATCTCAATAATAGGGAGATGATATAGAATACCAACAGGTCACTGGTGCTCTAACTTCACCTACTAACAGGTGGTGCATCGAGTAAGGAAACCTACTATCTACCCCTTCACAGCTGACATCCAATACTGATGACATATATCTCTCTATATCATGGAAATCCCTAGCTCAACATCCCAAACCAAGTCACGATATTCCTTCATTAATTTTCCTCATATATCAGAAGTAACCTATACTTGGCCATGGGATAATAGAGTTTCCCTGACAACAACAACCCAACTAGGTGGTGGGTTCTCTCCTATGACATTCTCCCTGAAAATGAGGCCCTCGTAATCTGAAAACAACTTCATATAAATCCATTCTAGAAGGGAGGAGGTCACTACTAGAGCTACTATAATTATATTCTAATGTTGTTCTTAATATTATAGGTGCATATATGAAAAAAAAGACCCAAACTACCACTCATTACTGGCCTCCTTGATAGCTTGCATATGTGTCTTGTAGTTCAAGGAATCATTTTTGACATTTCCATCTCAGGGTTTGTAAGAAATATGAATGTAAATGGAATATAGGTATTTAATCCAAGATACACTACCTTAGATTCATGTCTCTCTGTGTGGAGATATATTAGATACTATTATAATCTGTGTAAACAAAAAATCACTCTCCCAATAGAGAGTCACTCCAATAGAGTACAACATGAAACACTACTACTAGATCATGGTCAAGCGTAGATAGTTTCTCTAATGAGGCCTCAACTAGAGAGATTTATAAATCAAGACACAATCACCTTGCATTAGAACTACACCTGGTCTGATTCTCGAGGCATCATAGTAAACTATATATATTTTAACCAACATAGGAAGAATCAGAACTGGAGATGAAGTGCGTCTTACTTTTAAATCCCTAAACAGTATCTCAAAATCATCATACTAGATAAACTTCACACCCATATTAGTCCGGGTTGTAATAGGCACCTCTAATTGGGAGAAGTATTTTATAAATAACATTTAATTTCTAGTTACCCCAAGAAATTGTGTATTTTAAATACATTATTGGGTTGTTCCCTAGACACCATAATGCTCACCATATCTGGTTCCACTGATACACCAACCTTAGAGATTTTATGACCTAGTAAGTGAATCTTGATGATAAAAAAGTGTCATTTACTAAGCCTCTCATATATCTAGATCTCTCTTAGTGTAATAAACTTGATCTCAATATGATTTTCATGGTCATGTCTATTGCATGAGTACACTAAGATATCATCTATGTAGACTACAGTGAATGGATCAAGATATTGGTGGAAAGGTCAATTCATTAGAGCCATAAAGATTATCGGCGTGTTCATCAGACCTGATAACATAACCAAATAAAAATATTGGTCTTACCTACTTCAGAATTTTTTATATTGTGTATCATATGCACTCAAATAAACCTAATGATAAACAATCCTAAAATCAATATTGAAAAAATAGTTGCTCCTTAGATCTGGCCAAATAGGTCACCTATACAAGGAAATGGACGCTGGTTCTTCACCATGTAATAGTTTAACCATCTATAATTCACAAAACATCTAAGGGTACCATCCACAATCTTGGAAAAAAGGATAGTTGAATAACATGGAAATGTGCTGGGTCTGATAATACACTTTTCCTCAAGATTTTCAAGCTACTTCTTGAGTTCAAGGTGCTCTATAGGTGTCATCCTATACAAAGGAATGGACATTGGTTTCAGACCTGGAACTATCTTGATAATTATATCAACATCTCTCATAGGAGGTACTCCAGAGAAATCATTAGGGAGGACATCCATAAAATAAACGACCATAGGAGGTAAATCTACTAAGCGCATCATATGATTTCTCATAAAGTGGCTCACCAAATGAGTTTTCACTCTGCCAAGCCTAGTTATCTGGGGTCTATCTCAATCTTTATGGATATCAAACTTGACCATATAGATATATATTTTTCCCTTGGGTGATGTAAAAGACACTCGATAATGATATAAATCCATATGGGAACAATAAGGGAAAATCCAGTCTATATTGAGAATGATGTCGAAGTCGGTCATCTTGGGAAAGAAAAAAATTTAGAAGAAATGACACCCACCTATTTCTATTGTAAACTCTTGACATTGGTGCATTACCAATGTTCCAAAACAAAAAATTGTGTTAATGTACAAAACACCATAGAATTATTCTATTTCAAGACTAATGATTTCCACCACCATAGCATATATTAAAGAGTACAAAACACTTGTATCGAAAAGGGAAGAAAATAAAGAAGAAGTCTCCATAATAGTAACTCTATATATATATATGGATTTAGAATATACAACTCATGCATTGGATACACTACATAAATATAACTAGAACCAGAACCCTGGGATGCTTTTTGACTAGATTGAGCAGATATCCTCTGCTAACGTTGATGCTTTGGGGCTTGACTGCCTCATCTATGAACACTAACACCTCGACCTGATTGACCGATAGAAGAAAAAAAATCCCATCATAGTGTAGAGTTTTAGATCTTGTAACTGATATTGGTTCTAGTATAGATCCTCTCTCACTAGATGTTGGAGGATAAAAATGGAAAAATGCTGTTGGTGACCCATCCTACTGAAATATCGTCATTCGATCAGGTTCCCCATTCACTAGGGATTCTTATGGCATGGACTAATACATTAGAGACACACAATAGAGTTATTTAATGTCACATATCTAGAACCATGCCAACGTGAACCCTCAAAATAGTTATTTTGAATTGTAGAAGAACTGTCACCTTGACTCATAATAGAACCACTCTAGCTAATATTGCTGGATTCTCATATATTTCATTCCATAATTAAGAGGTGGTTCATTATTTATATCACAGTTTTAAACTGAAATACATTCACATGTGATCTGATATAATTCCTAATCATATCCTCAAAATTCCTCATTGTTAGTAATTAATCACGTGTCAAAGATGGAGAAAAATTCAAAACCTCAATGAAGAGAGCAGAATATTTAAGAATTGTTATAGTGCCATACTAAAGATGCATATACTATTAGGAATGGTTCCCTCTAATAGTATATAGAAATAAGTGATTGTTGAAGCCTATCAGGATGTCTTCCTAGACCGTAGATTACTGATGCTCAGACATAGAGATGACATCCCCCGACTTCTTGGTGGGGTCACACAATATATTGGTAGAGATCTTTACCATCCACTGCGGTGGTGCCTCATGATGGTCTAGCATATACACCATGGAATCTAGCCATGAATCTATAGCATGAGGTTTTCTAGTCCCTGAGAAGGAGGTGTGATTCTGCGATTGAAAGTCCCATGTCATCTCTGTCATTGTCAGGGAAGGAATGGGAGAACACTAAGCAGACTGCATAAACATGAGGAATCTCTTATAGAATTGAGCATTGGTTCCCAGTGAAAGATCAATAGGAGGTTCCTCATATGGCACTACCAGAGGTACCATGGTTGATTAGTGGCCCACCACCATCTAAGTTTTATCATCACCACTCTCTTGGAATACAACATGAGGATGTTGTGGTGGAATAGCTCTACTATTTCCAAGTGCATGCATCATAAAGGTTTTATAACATATAGGAAAAGCTGATAAAGAAAAAAGATAAAGATGGGTCGGTAGAAGACCTCCAAGAAACACAAAATAAACCATAGCTTAAACTTAGAGACAGGCCTAAACAAGAAGCGAAAGACCATAGAAGATCACAGTGGCCTGATTCACTACCTATTGACAAGGAAATGTCATGGTCAAGGTTTCACATTTCTCATTAATAAGTGTTAATTCATTATAAAGGTCGTTCTTACTTTAATTAATTTTTGTATTTAATTTCCTTTTTAATTTGTTGAATTAAGTGGATTACCATCTCAATTTATAAGGGATCATACACCTTATAAATTAAAATTTTGTCATTCACTTAATCTCATCCAAATTATGATCTAGTAATTCAAATTAGAACATTTCAATATTTATATGTAACAAAAAAGAACTACAGGGATCAACAGAAGAAGGCACAATAGTAGTCACATGAAAATAGTCAATACACAATTTATAAAGATATTTCATGATATAATGACTGAAATTTTAATCACATGGTACCTTGTATGATACATATCCTGTAATGAACTCATTTCATCAGGCTGTAATAGATGAAATAACCATTTATATAATACAAACATCAATAACATCATAAAAAAGGGCTTCCCCCAATGTTGAATTCCGATCAATTATAAATGGAATAATTAATAACTAAAATTTCCCATTCCCGGTAATTTGGGATTCCCCTGTACATTGGTTAGCTATGTCCAAGAACATGGTAAGGTCCATATTTTGAAGTCCAAATCTCTTATATAAACCCCAAATATAAGAAAAAAAGAAAGCTGAGCCCTCTAATACCACATTATAGTGTCCCGCCCTAAGTGCCACTAAACTGGGCCTCGTGATAGTGACCACATGACCTCAAATTCACCTCATTAAATGCCAGAGGGTACTGTCTAGCAGTGAAGGAATATGGTGTGTCTATGGGGATACTATCCACTCATAGATTATAGTATGATTACTGGTTAAAATAGATAATGAAATTGTAGAATCCCATGTAATAAAAAATAGTAGAAGAGGCTGGATAATAGTGATAAATACAATACTTGTGATGATTATTCTATAAAAAATGTGAGTATGGGAACTTGGGATACACACATATAATACATCCTAAAAAAATATACAAAAATTAAGAAACTGTTACTAAAAGAATATTGACCAATTTCTCGGTCCTCTTCCCCATGCTCTATCATAATGAACACAATCAATAAATTATCAGATGTCGCATGCTTCTCTTTGTCTATACCTACGATCATAAAATATAATTGGGTGCCAAGGGATTCCCCAGATGGGTTTGAGATACAATCATAGTAGGCCAAAAACTATAGTGTCTAGGAAGATTCATTTCAAGTCATAAAAAATCGAGTGTGATTCATAATAATAAAAATTGCAGTTTAATAAAAAAATTAATAACAAACACCTCAACTTAAGTTCTTAAATGGACACCGAACAATTACCACCTACTTTTATCCAAAGACAAATTCCAATAATGTAGTACATGTTCAAGTAAAAACATGTATACAAGGGCCTTCTGAAGAAAAAGAAATTATGATAGGCATACCCAAAGATGGTTATTTTCTTTAGGGTCTCATTTTCATGTAATCACAAAACGGGCTATAATATAAAAATGAATAAACACATGTAGCACTAAAAATCAGTTCTTCAAACCATGAGTGGAGTCCTGATATCATCCATGGATATCTAAACAAAATCCCAAGGGTCTCTATAGGTCTATCTGATATAACTAATGCCACCATGTCCATCCAAGGATGAACATATAGGGATTCCTCAGATCACCCATGCCATGGTGACTCTGAGTCCATACCATGTATATCACATTGGGGACTGAGTATCGCCTGTGGCATGGTGTAACCATATTTCCAATAGGTCCATCCTTAGTTTCCCTATAAGAAATCAATGTCACTCAAAAGTATAAGAATCCTCTTGGAGAGACCATACCCAACAAGCCAAATTATCACTCCCAGAGCATAAATTGAATCCAACCAAACACATCGAGTACATCCATGCATCCTTATATTGAGATCCATGTTCAATCCCAGACCATAGAATATGTTCCATATCAACCAAGGCACGTCACATGGAAATTCAAATTTGTAATCACATTGCATCAAATAAACATCCCAATACCACATTCTCACCATGAAAACCAAACTATATAATTAAATCCAACAATAATGACCTAGTGCATTAAACATGAGAGAGTCATGGAATGAGGCATAACCATAAGGAATATGAATATTTGGAAACACATTGCATCAATAGAATCTTAATATCAAAAACTGACAAGATTTTACAGGAATATAATAGAATTAAATCTATAAAATATGGAATAAGAAAAATGCACAAGAAAATAAGTAAAATATTCAAGGGGTAAAGAACATGATAAGAATATATATAAAACATATACAAGTTTCTACATGTGTTCACACATGTAAATACGCATAACAATGTAATATGGTACAATATTGAGCACCAAATACTATCTATAATGGACATGCCCTATGGAATGATCAATGAGGTATGAATCTATGATTTACATCTAAGGGCCTAAATTGATGTCCTAAAATGTATCTCAATTCAAATATATATTTAATTAATTTATGAAAGGAGAAAATTACATGGAAGCAATCATTTTAAATAATGGAAAAAATAGGCCACAAATATGGGAACACCGAAAGGGGTGGACCAAAATAAGATGAATGACCCTTGTTTGGTTTTGGACACATGGTAAGATTATATAAGATGTGAGGGTCCCCTTTAATTGAATTATTTATCATTTTTGGGGTGACACAGGAAGGTTCTAGAACGAATTACTACACCACATTATTTATAATTCTATTAAAAGATTAGAAAATACTTAGACCACTGACATCGATGTATTAGCACTCCACTTATTCGTTAATGAGCCTTTATTCGGCTTGGAGTGGAAGAAATGAATGGATTTTCCAAATGTACCAATAATAGTGAAAAATACATCACACCAAAATAGTGTAATGGATGGAATAGGAAACCAGGAATAGATGTATTAGCGAGGAAGATATTATTGAGGGGGATCAATCATTTTTGACAGTGAGTAAAATGTACATCACATGAGGGAGATAGATCAAAACCCCATGAAGAGGCAAGGAGGAGCACCACACACGGGAAGGGAAGATAAAACTTTTGAAGGTATAGAAAAAAGAAAATAATGGAGTTTAAATCATAAAAGTTGGATTGGCAAGTAATTTTACCCAAAAAAATCCAGCACATAGTTTGGCTACACGGTTTACGAACTGTGTTCTAACCACACATTATTCCATATAATTAGGGGTCACGTCACACAGTTTTGTGCATGGTTTGACTGAACATGTGAAAATCATGTGAAATCACTCTACCAGAAATTATAGGTAGAAAAACATGAATGTGCCTCAGTTCACATGGTTTTAGAGAAACCATGTGGCCATATACAACCAACTGTCTGCTACAACATGGTTTAGGGAAATCATGAGGCTGGGTTGCATAGTTTTCAATAACTATGAGGCCTAGTCTGTCTCTTCCCATTTTGGGTATCTGGTATTTGAAAGAGCCCCCAAATCACCCACAGAATCTTTTAACTATTAAGGAATCATTACTAGGTCCATTTTAAGGAATTTAAAGAAAACATTAATTTCCCTACCTTTGGATAAATCTTTGATGTTACACATTTAAATATTGTTTGGGATCAGTGTTTGATTCTCCGAGGAAACCAATATTTTTAATAATATCAGTGAGAATTTCATTCAACAGAGTAATAATTTATACTTTAACCATATTTAATGTGTTGAAATTGGGTTTTTTTGTATCATATATATGATATTTCACTTTGTTTGTACCTTTATATGAAACTCCTATAGTGGTCCACATTTCATGATCTATTTGACACTGAGAAAACATATTTAACTCACATAGTAATAATCCATTGATTATAAAATTCATATATTTTGATTTTAGATCAGGATATTCCTTATATGTATCAAACCATATTTTGTGATTTGTATTAGGAATTTCATAGGGCTTTACTTATTTGAGAAAAAGAGACAAGAAAACATCCATCAGATTGATAGTCATGTGAGCCTTCCATAAACTATAATTTTCACCATTAAGGTAATGAGTTCCACAAATTGACATAAAAAATATTTTATCATCCATAACATTCATTTTAAAATAGATCTTTGGACTCAAACCTTTTACAACAGTTAACTCAAGATCCATGAACTTTGAATCCTATTGTTTTCCGATAGAATAGATAACTGAAAACTCAATAGTGGTGAATTGAGATCCTATAACATTATTTATATAAAAACTACCACTTTAGGTATGATAGTTAAAATATTTAACTTAATACAAATAATAAATTTAAATATATAAACATAATAAAATGGTATTGACTATTAGAGATCAAGAGTGGTTTATAGAATACAAATCAACCAGTCTCTTCCACCAACACTCTACACCATGATTTTGGTAATTTTTACAATAACATCCCTTTTATTGGGGGGATACCAATAGAGTATAAGTACCATCAGATAATACAAAGGTTCAAGAGATCTCAAATTGGATCTCCCTTTACAATACCTATCCACAAACTCTATACATATAGTTATAGTGAGTGTAAACAGAATAAAATTAATGATATTTTGAAAGGAGGATTCTATCCCATAGTTTTATGTAGAAAATAAAAGTATTCAAAGATACATTCTAAGAATATGATATTCTTCAAGGTGTATATCATAATTATATTTATTAAAAATGATATAATTTTAATCATAAAATAGGTGTTTCTTTTTTGATCTTTTCTATGTAGATTTGTTCAGATTATTCCAATGTATGTATTTAAGATTAATTCATTATTCTCTCACAATCATTCCTATTCATGAAGTGGATAACTATTCACTTTATATATTTTCTTGAATTTTTATCTTAATAATGATATCATTTTAAAGATATAGTTGATAATATATTGAAAAGTTGATATGACATTCCATTATTAGTATAAATCCATTCCTTCTAATTATAGATTAGGCTTCCATAGAAGCATTATTGGGTATCCCCTTATTTGGATCATTACATTATTGGAAGAATGAGACATTGTAAAGGTCTATAATTCCATAAATGGATAATACCTTTTTTTGATATGCTCCAAAGGCACAAAATTACTTATCAAGAGATTGTAAAAGTGATCATGAAATTTTGAATAACAACTAGTTTATTGATAGTATATTTAGATAGAAATACGATTATTCATAAAATAAACTTGTGAGATAATTTTTAAGATAAAATAGATCCTTGAATTTGAAACACCCATATTTAATGCACATTTTTTAAACATATAATAAATATTTTTAGTGGGTTTTAATGAAAATGACCATTCCATTCAGTGTTTTATTGGAATGTTGGTATTTATGAATAAATAATTAATGTTGATTTACATGGGTAAAATACTAATTAATTTGAATTTATAATTATTATGTGGAATTTAAGAGATACTAATTTGACTTTTTTTAAATGTTATATGTTTTTTACGTGTTTACTAATAATTATGGTATAGAATCAAGCCATCCCATTAACAAAGGAAGCTTGCCACATAGCCAAGCCCAATAGGGAAAGCTAGACATGCCAACATTGGGAGAGATGGATCAATACTTCCATCATGAACCACACTCATCAGCTAATTACCATGCAGGAGTGGCCCATGAGGATTCAATCTGAAGGGGAGTAATTATTGGTCCATGGCCGGCATGGGCCTTGTGGCCCATGTGTGCGCCAGAGGAAATTGAGAAACCATCCTCATAGTAGGAGTTTGAACTAGGATACTTCTCATTGTTATCTATATGAGTGCATTATCCCCCCTCATTTTGGATGTGAAAAAACTAGGATGAGGTATTTTCATCCTTTTTTTTAAATATCACTTTCTCGTACCTCAGACACTCGAGCCCCATATTCTCAACCACAGATCCACTGATATACTTCAACAACTTCCTTTCCTATCACTATGAACATGATGTACCATACCCTAGATGGTCGGCTCAATATAGATCACTTTTTCTGACTACCTACACAAACATGGATCATCTCATGTGTCTTGTCTGACCACCCTAAATCCATTCATATCTTCATCCATCAACATAAAAGGACGAATGATGGATTCTTCTTCTACACATAGTACCAGATACATTCTTGATTTCATGTACACAGAGGTAGTTCCATGTGAACCGAATCCCACAAAATAATGATTACACCCTATTCACCATGAGGATATCCCTGTGGAACTAGTACATGCTTCAAATATTAAACACCTTCATTCTAAGGGTTCTTCTAAGACTTCTAATCCACTATGTGTTATGGAGGATTTTAAATGCGTATCTTAAAACATTGAGTAAGATCTATCATAATGATCTGAAGAGGGGGCCAAGGAACTCCCTAAATTTATATAAGGAGGAGGACACATCGTGGATAGAGGTGTTATCACACAAGGGAGATCCTAATGAAGATCCACACCACCTTTTTTCTATAATATTAACTTTTTTATATTTTATTTTTTAGTTTTATTTTTAATGTATTTTTAATTGAGTTTTAGTAAATACAATTCATTTATGTTTTTATTTAATTTATTTGATCCAACCTCATCATCATATTTCTTATATGTCTTCTTATTTTCCCACTACTTTTTATTTTATTTTTTAAATTTTATTCTAGTTATTTCTTTATTTTTTTTCAGTTTATTGTTATTTAATTTTCATATTATCTCTCTATATCTCTATTTTCTCATTCTCATTCTTATTTTATTTTTTCGTTTTCTTCACTTGTTTCTTTCCACCATTATAATATCTTACCTAAAATAATGAGGGTTTTACTGGAAGGTTATCCCATTGGAGGTTTATGTATTCTTGAGTTATATTTTAATGTTTATTTTGTGTTTGTGATAGTTGAGAGGTACATGGACATGTGTTTCAATTGTGCCTCGATCCATGAAACTTAATTATGTTTATATTCTTTTATTTTAATTATATTCCCTCTCTTCCTTAGATTATCTTTTCACATGATGAAGTTGAGAGAGTATTTGGATGAAATGAAATAGGATGTAGTTGGGTCCTCGATGATTTCACACACTAGGCCAAGGTGTGTAATAATCATGGATTACTGGAGGAGGTGAAATTATTATTTCTTAAGGTATTCTAGATTTTACAATTTCTAAATAAAAGGATAGAAATTCGTCATGCAATTTACTAAATTGAGTATTAAACTAAAATTAAAAAAATGATAATAATGATGGAACCTAAAACCAAACTGCCAACCAAGTTATTTCTTTATAATCCCAATATACTACCATTGAATGTTAGTTATGTTTAAATTGTCCTATTTGTTGTCTTTTCAATATTTAGAAAATATGAATTAATCCAAAATTAAAATTTCAATACATTGATAAATAATAGAAAATAACTTAAACAATTAGATTTAATTTTTTTTGGAGGAATTAAGTATAAAACCATGAAACTAATCAAGTGAGACGACCCTTGTTAGATTCTGTGTTGTATTAGAGAGATAATTAATTTCCACTCCTTATGAAAGATTTGCATTAAAACTGGCAGTGTTTCCAATGATGTAATTTGTAGTTTATTTAACTTATATATCTTTACATAGTATATAGTTGTTAATTTATTAGAAAAACATTTAAAAAAAATTATGAGGTAAACAAATGATTAGTATTTTGCATGGATTGGAAACTCATTGGTGTAAGAACCAGAAGTTGAATCAACCTAGTCTATAGAAGATGGACTTTACCTTTTTTCTAGATAGACCAGGGATTACTGATGAAAAATTATCATAGAGGATAAATTCAAAGAACTAAGAAAGTATTATTAAGAAAACCTCGAACAAATAGTGATTGAAGGATTGAAAAGAGAGTTGACTAAAATATGGGAGTACTTCCAAGAATTTCATCAATCGAGAACCAAGAACCAAGTATAATTTCCCTTGTTTCCTCCCAATTTGTTTGACAATATTCTCCTTGTGCAAGAACAAATTATTGAGTCCCCATTGTCTATAGAGCATGATTCTTATATTATTTCCGGATAGGTGAGATTATTCAGAAATTTAATAATTAAGGGTTGGAATTCAAATAATTAATAGATGGCCTAAGGGAAGAGCTAATGGAACATATTTTTTAATCCATTTCAACAGAACTAACCATGTTATACCATTACATTCTTGAATTTTATCTAGTGGATAAGGAATACGAAAATCCCCCCTTAGTCTTCCATAATATTAATAAGGATATCTAAGATATTAAGGCCAAAAATGTGGAATATCAACAACCAAAAACATTGTATAACCATATTCTAGATGACCATGATGAGCTGGAGTAGATTCAAGATGATGAAGAATTACTTACCGAGCTATGTGTGGGAGATCAACAAGATATAGATAAATTTTGAAATAAATGTGGGGTAAAAATTGATCTCCCCATTCACTAAACATCAGAATAAGAAACACCACTCTTCTTTTCTTTATACATCGAAGAGGAGGTAGCCAAAAAATGGTAGAATTTGAAGAAAGGTTGGATGATCCTGACTACCAACATCCATCTATTGAGTCTTAATTTTAAGAGGCTCTTTCCAATGAAGAAGTGTTTCAACCAGAACTAACTCATAGTGATGATCCTTTTTTTGAACTCATTATTTTCTAATTTTATTCAATATAAATTCATTATCACTCCAATATGAGAAGAATTTTCATATTTCGTAAGTCCTAAATTTACCTTAAACTATGATGAAGAAACAAAATACGTATTTAATAAGGAACACATGAATCTACTTGATTTTATTGAATAGAAATTTGTGGAAACCCATGAGGATGTAAAAGTAACTAAGCCTAATGAAAACATGACACATATTTATTATATAGAAATGGTGGGGTTTTATTTGAATTTAAATGTTATTCAAGTAAAAATATATTCTTATATTCATTTTTATGATTCAATTCATGTAGCCACTATTGAGCCGAAAATGAAAAATCAAGAGAAGGTTTCACAAGTAGAAGCAAATGAATATGATGATCCATACTCAATTATACCTCTCCATGAATGATATACTTAATTGTAAAAGAGATAGATCTAGTATAATCTATATATGGATATTTTATCATAACCAATTAATAAGTGAAATATGGGAAAATCCACATGTAGTTGTTCAAATACAAGAAGATCCACTCCCCGTCAAATTAGGGATAATATTTGCTACTTCCCAATGGTGGTAGTAAAAATTTAGGGCCCACATGGGGGATTATACCAATATTTATATTTACTTTATTTCTATTACATTAAATTTTATTCATTAAGACTATTTTATCATGAAACCCCACTCTCTATATTATTTTTTTGATTAAATGACTTGATCCTTGTTATTATTTGAGAAATTATATTTTATAGGTTCATGATGGAACACGTAATCCCCAATAAAAATTTAAGAATAAGGAATAATGGTTTATTTCAAAATGAAGTTCACATTCATGATTATCATTTAAACACCCTATTTTTTTTCAAAAACCTCTGTTGAATATTAAACTGGAAATTGCATGCCCATGATTTGAATTTATTATTTACTTGAATTATCCCAGATACATGAGTTTCTTTTGAATCATATGATTCCATGATTTTTATTTCAATGTTAATTAAATTAAATTAGTAATATGTAGAATATAATTATTAAATTGAATCATGGACATTAAAATATGGACATATGTTTTGATGGAATTAGTTGATCCATGTAAATAAAATTTGCCTATCACATTTCATGCTTTTAATTTATTATATTCACATAAATTAGTTTGTCATAGTAATTCATTACTCGAGTGATTATCTAAAATCATATTCCCACTAAAGAGAGGATTTTTAGACCAAATAATCACTATTTTATCTTGAGCATATTTCATGAGTGATCTTAGGACATTCCACCTAGTAGAACTTATTTTAAAAATTTCAAAAGCAACTGACTATGAAAATAATAAAAATAATAATTGATTCATATTTATTGATAAAATCTTTTCCTCTTCAACACCTTTACATCAATCCTCTTTATCCCATAGAGACCATAAATGACTTTGTTAGTGATGAACCATAATTAATTCCATTTTTTTCCATTCCTACTCTCCTCTTAGTATTTTCATGATATTGTAATGTTGAAGTGTGGTTGTTGAGGAATTAATTTTAAATGGTATGAAACTCATTATAAGTAGAAATTGTGGGGGTGATAATTTTGGAAATGAGAAAGGTTTTATGATTTATACATTATACTTTCACTTTTCCCTTTTTGAAAAAATTGATAAAATTAGGAATGAGTTGGGACTTGGAAGAATAAAAAATCACCATTATTATACCAATGGGTTTTATCATAAGTGGTTAGGTGTTAAATGTGAGTTTTAATTTAAGAATTACTCTATATATGTTTTAAATAAAATGAAAAAATAGTAATTTAAAAAAATCAAAAAAGAATATAATAATTCATTTAGGTGAATGAGATTATTCATGATTTCATTTTTCATAAAAATTACTCTGATCATTTTATGTAGGAGTTATTCCTTTTATGGGGATAATTTCATAGAGATTTTATTTTTTATATAATTCATTTTACATTACAGAAAAAACTCCTCCTTGAGGATTAATTTTTTAACATAAATTCCTGTCAACATTAAAGCCTCAGAGTCATTTTACCCTTTATTAATAAGACTTCATGATATTGTGTTCCATTTGTATTTAAAATGTAGATAAAGTAGTTTCTTTATTAAACTATTGAAAAAGATAATGTTCTCATGATATAAGCAAAACACTATTTTAATTTTATCATGAGTAATGATTGAAAATATTGAGGAGACGTAAATCATGATTTGGAATGCTCATTAAAAATAAATTAAGGAACTTGAATGAATTATTGGAGAAGTAACATGATTTTTAAAAAAGTGAGAAAATTAAAATAATTGAGTTGTTTGTTGCCTTCAAATTTATGAATTTAAATTGATATTTTATATGGAATTTGTATTTTTTGATTTAACATTGATAATTTTTTTTTATTACGTTGAAATTTAAATATTTGTAACATTGGTAACCTTTGATTTTCAATGTATATATTTTAATTTCTAAGGACAATAATGGTTTAAGTGTGGGGGACATTGACTCACTTATATTTCATGACAATGTTTTAAATAAAATATAAATATTTTCATAAGGTTTTAATGAAAATACCTATCTAATTTAGTTTTTTATTTGAAATTTAAATATTGGAAACATTGGATTCCTCTAAATTTCAATGATGATATTTTAGATCTTGGGGAAATGAATGGTTTATGTTTGGTTTTAATTGACACTATTATATTTCATACACATTTTTTAAATATATTATAAGTATTTTTATTTGGATATAATGAAAATTCCAATGTAAATAATTTTTTTTATTTGAAAGTAGGTATTTATGAATAAATAATTAGAGTTTATTTAAATTGGTAAAATAGTAATGATTTTGGATTTGTAATTTTTATTTTAACTTTAAGACATTATTATTGTAATTTCTTTTTGATATTTTCTAATTTATTTTAGGTGTTTACTAAATAAGTTTGTTCAGACTCAATCCTTTCCATCAACCAAGGCTGCTTGCCACATAACTAAGCCCAAGAGGGATAACAGACCAATCCACCATTGAGAGAGATAGCTTGAGTTTTTCATCTTCAGCTATACACGGGGGATCAGTCTCTTTTAAGAGTAGAATGTGGGATGTCATCACTGTGGGGATTTACGATTGGGAAAAGGCCCATGTGGGACTTGTGGCCCATGTGTGTGAAAGTGTAAATTGAGATGCCATCCCCAAAGTAGGCACTATGTTGGGAATGTGACTCATTGTTATTTATACAAGTGCATAATCCCCCACCATTACTATTTGGGAAAACTGGGCTAAGGTACATTTCATACTTTTTTAAAATCTCAGTCGCACATTTTTTGGACACATTAGACACACCATATCCACCACAAATATACTATTCGATGACCCTGAACACACCATCTATCACCTAGAACACTAGGTTAGAAACCCTAGAATCTTAGCATTATCATGATCACTTTTTCCAATAATCTTCACTACCAAGAATCATCTCCTCCACCTTGAACGACCACCCTGAATTCATTCGAGGAAACATTTGGCCACTTCAAAGGCTGTATGAATGAGGATTCCACCACTCATAATACCACACCCTGCATCCATTGCCACATCAACCAAGGGGGATAATAATTCCTCACATCCAATGAAAACACATCTCCACCGTGAGATCCCTAAGGATACCCCTATGAAACTTGTCCACACTTCAATGATTGATCACCCAACCTCTATTTATTTTTTCATGTGTTATCATCCATTGAGTCTCATGGGGGATTATAAATCAATATCATCAAACATTGAATAAAATCTATCTGCAAGATTAGAAGAGGTGGTTGAGGTACTCCATCATGTTTTAAAAGGACAAGGCCTCACCATGGACAAAGGATTTCAAACCAAAGGGATATCCTTTCGAGGCCACATACTACATTTATTCGGTCTTCTTATAATTTTCTTTCATTTTTTTCATTTTATATTTATTTTCAATGTAATTTTAAGATTTTTTTAATAAAAAAAATTCAGGAATTTTTATCATCAATTCATGTGATCCACTATCTTCTTATTCATTCTTATCCTACATCTACCCACTTTTATTATTTTATAGTTTTCTTATTATAGTATTTTTTATTTTATTTCTATTCTTAGTTAATTTTAGTTTAATATTCTATGTGCATTAATTTTCTTATTTTTTATCTATCACTCACTTAACACATTCTTTATATTTTTTATTTTATATTCTTATTATCTTCGTTCATTCCACCATTGTATAATCTTACCCATGATAATGAGGTGATGACCCGAGGCTCGGCCCAAGGGAGGTTAAGGTATTTTAGATCTTTTTTTTTCAAAGATGTGTGTGAAATGGATGGGTGTGAAGACTATCCCTTAGTCCACAACTCTGAATTACATTTCTATTATTTTATATTAATTATTTTTCTATTGTTACATGGATTAGATATTCAGATTATGGATTTGAAATAATATATGGATGAAATGAAATACAATAGAGATGGGTCCTCGATGATGTCACACACTTAACCAAGATGTTCCATCAACCTGGATTACAAAATGATGTGGAATTGAGATATCATAATGAATTTAATATTTCAAAAGTTATATATAAAAGGATAGTAATTCATTATGATATTTCAAGAATGAATTATAAATCTAAAATTATACAAGTAATTGATGGTAATGATTGAACCCATAACCAATCACCCGACCAAGTTCTCTTTTTCCAATTTAATTTGGTTTAGCATTACATGTTGGTTAATATTAAATTTCTATTTTTTATATCTTCTAAATATTTATAAAAAAACAAGAAACATTAATTCATATTTAATTCATTTTAAGAATAATAGAAAATTTTATTTTTTGGTATATTTGAATATATAATTAAGTAATTGTGAAGACGAACCTTGTTAGCCTTTTTGCTACATTATGAAAATAATTTTTTTACCATGCCCTAAAATAAGAATGCATCAGTCGCATTCAAGTTGTAAGATAAACTTAATTCAATACAATATAAGAAATTTCATCACAAAAATATAAATATGTTGTTTAGTTGAGATAATTAAATTTAATAATTTATTCTATAATTTATAAGATTGTATTTTATGAATATCATTTTTTAAGATAAAAACGTTACATAACATAATTATATCTGAAATATATGACTATGATCAAGAAAAATTTCAATCACACTATTCATAAGATAATATGGTATGTAGTAATATAAAATATCTACACTGAACGTTCTCATTCGGAGTAAAAAAAGGATAATATTATATTCTTGTAAGATAAAATTCATTTTCATAAAATGAATACTTGACACATCGTAATATAATCCTTATTAAAATTAATGTAAAATAAATTCTATTGATAAATGTAATATGAAACACTTTAGAAAATGATTTTATAATAAATAGGGGTTTTCTGAAATATCAAAACAATGAAAAAACTGAGATGTGTTGGAACATCATATGTCTCACTAGCACATTAATCCATTGATGATATCTTAAGGTGACCATTATTCTCATCCATTTCATTAACTGAAATTTTCATATTTTCTTGGTATTTACATCCCTATTGTCATTATTTTTCACACTCATAACAACATCATGTTCCTCAATGACATTACCTTGAGTGCTTCTTCCCACATTATTTACATATAGGAAACAAAAACTTCTTTCACCCATGGCCTTTACTACATGAAATATCTATAAACACTATCCTTATTATCTTTGGTTATTCCAAGAGTTTGTTACGGAGAATGTTTTTAATCACATTCCACAATAATTGATTATGAATTATCACAACATCCTTCATTGAAATCATATTTCCATTTATATTCTCATAAATTTTTTTCAATCACATTCTTTGTTAACCCAGTTTCATTTGGTTCCCACCATTGACTAGAACCAACAAGAATAGCATTAGTTACACTTATCATAGTGAAAACCCACATAATCAATAAAATCACTAATAGGATATCTAATTCATGGATACTTATTTTAAATACATGACATAGTTGGCTTATCCATAGTTATCCATGCTCATAATATATTTAATCCATCACTATAGTTCATAAATATTTTTTGAATTTACAAATAATATCCCCTAGGAGTTTCAAACAAGGTGTGGATCAAGACCTATTGTCATGAACCAGGTGAAAATTGAGTCTAACTCAATGTGACCTTTTTGGAGTAATTATCACTTGGAAACTCTATTCAAGAAGCACACCCTCTTGTTTTATACATAGATAGATATATTTTCATGGAAACCCATCTCCATCCAGTAGCAAAATTCCAAGAAAATTTCCTATACTTTGACTCATCTTTAGAGTTATTCTAATAAAAACCCCTAGAATGATCCTTATAAATATCCCAAGAGATATCACTACATTTTCATCATCCTAGTTTCTAAAGGATAACTAAAAATTTCATATGATATAGACAGTAGTGACCCATACTTAATATATATGGATATTATATCTTTTTTAATTAATATTCAATGCATTATAAAAACAGATGCATAAGGACCGTAATTGATTATTGTATTTAGAGATTAGTAATAAAATATTATAACTTGGTGAAAGATCATAAATCTCACGAACTAACCCATGTTCACCAACAACCAGTCACTCGAGCCAATCCATGGAATTTCCTGAGAAGTGTTCTCGATCCTCCTTAGCTAGTGCCAATCGCCAAGGGCATCAACAGAGTGACTATGGGAATGATTTCACCCAAATAATCATAAAAGGATAATCAAAAAAAATAAAATAACAAATAAAAATCAAACTGATTTCCCAAACATAAAACATTTACATTTACAAAATAAAGATACAAAAAATCAAAAAATAAACAAAACTAAAACATCAATGATGAACCTGAACAAAACAAAACCTCCATGTGACACCAAGGATAACCCTCCATCCAAACACCATCCATTTCCCAAGGTGGATAGGACACACTAGAAACTCAAGGAGAATCCAAAAAAATAAGAGAACAATATATGCATGAGTATTAAAACTTAGTTGATTGGCCTGAAAAATCTATTCCCAATTCATATCCTTCAATGAAAGAAACAATGAATTTTAGGTTCTTAAATTGAAATAATAAATATAGGATTTCCATACTTTACATTTAAAAATAAATAAATCATAACCCATGCCCCTCTAATTTTAAAATAAGGTATGTGCATGGAGGAAAATTAAGATCATAGGGGAGAATAAAAAGGATTAATATAAGAAACCTACAATTTCGTGCAAATTTTTTCAAAAAAAATTCTTGAATCCTTTTAACAAAAACAACCATTCCTGATTTACAATAGATATTAAAAAACCATGAATAATGGAGATAGTCTCACAACAAGGGAAAATGGCTAACAAGTCAAGTGTCAGTTCAATATGGAAATACCTAGGAACCTATAGGAATACCATAACATACTATACATTTGACTAATCCTAATGTCATTCCCTATCTGATGTTGTCATAACACCCTAATGCACGATTGTCACCCTACCTGTCCTAGTCAAGGGGACCGATCCCATAACAATAATCCCATGTATCCACCTACTATGGGCACTAGAAAGTACAATAACCTAGAATTATGATGCCAACATTCTTGGTAATCCTCTTTTCTACGATAGCTTCCCATGCTATGTTTGTAAGGGGGTGTGGAAATAAATAAAACAAGAAGTCACATATATATACTTCCACACATCACTCCAAGTGGCACCAACCCATCCTTCTCAAGAAACAACCAATGCCTTAAACCAAATATTACACAGGTGGAGTCCCATATAAAAGATAATCCACCATCATCATCCATCTTATAAAGGATCCTTCTTAGAGTGGTTTTCCTGAGAAACCAATTTGAGGTTCCAAATGGTCCTTTCATAATTTTCATAAAAACATAAATTTCCCAAATACCACAAACAACCCCTTTTCCTAATCCTAATCACCATTAAAAGTCAAAAAACATTTTACAAGGCCAACGTGACATACCATTAGGCACTCAACATGGAATACCCATTTAAAGGTCTCAAATCATCATTTTGAATGAAGAAAACATGTTTATAAAAATAAAACCACACCTTTGAAAATCAGTAGTCACTTTAATGAACAAACAAGGGAATTTCCAAATCATATGGCTTGAAAAATACCTTCAAGCAATTCCAAAAAATTATAAAAAATGGATTTTTTTAAATTATGAAATTTATTTAACGAAAACTAATACCCATTTAGAAACTGAAGGAGATGCGAACATTAAGAAATAAAAGTAAACCTAGTTTAAGGGCATATGCAATGGGGGGTCCTACCTCAAAAAATGGAGAATGTTCTGGATATTCAGAGAAAAACTTCATTCTCCCCACCATCGCACCCAAAGAATACATAAACCAACATAAAACAACATGATCAAATAAAAAATTTAAGGATCTAACCCTAAACATGAAACCCTCACCAGGGGGTAAAGAAACCCCCCCAAAAAGGGGAAGGAACCATTAATAAAAGAGATAATCCAAGGAGAAGATGGATTACATTAGGATTGCATGGGTAAAGAGCTAGAAATACCAAAGGGAAGGATATTAAAGGATCCAAGGATAGGTGGAGGCAGTTCATGGACCGTACAAACCCAAATTGATGAGAAAGATCCATTTTTGGGTTAAAACATGAGGGGAAAAATTGGAATTTTCCATTTTTCTCCAAACTAAATAGGTCACATGGTAAGTCCGCATGATCTGCCAGACTATGCAGTAACCATGGGTCACTACTTCTAGGGGGTAAAAATATTCATGGGTTCTTGATACATACTGCACGACCATGTGGTAGGTTTTGTCTGAACCCAACCTGCCGCACTGTTAGTACAAAGCTATCGTATGCCCATGCACTGATCATGGGTAGGCCCCTTTTAAGCAAAAAACTCCAAATTCAACCAAAAATTCAAAGAATATCCCATGGAAAGAAGTTTAAGGAAAAATATAGTGGAGAATAACCTTCAAAACACCCGACCCCGTCACATCTCGTTCCTGATAAAAGAACCAAAAACCAAATTAAACCTGAACAATTAATGAACTTAATAACACTGGGTGAGACAATTCTCCCCACACTAACATATTCTACCCCTAGAAAGCTAACCCAATTCTTAGTCCTGAAGTAGAACCACCACTAAATCACACACTGAGGAGATTTAAATGGAACGAAAAATGAATAATCTACCAAAACATCATCATGAAACAAAATATAACAAGAAGAACTTAGGGAACCAATGTTGGAATCCCCACTAAGTCCCATGTAAAATCTCAAATTCCTCCAATTGGTTGATCCAAAATAACATCGAAACTCCATGACATAGGATCCATCTTAAAAAAATAACACCAAAACACCCTTCCGTATGATCCAAACAAACCACTTGAATAAATAATTGATGAACAACTTCAAACCAAACCCTAATAAGAATTACCAGAACATCTACCCAACTAACCCATTGGGGGTACTCCAACCCATACATTTATTTTATAGAGACACTTGGGACAAGGTAGTTCCAAATGAGACCACATCTCACCAAGACAAAATCATAACAAAACCAAGATACTATTATGGGAAGGTCTAAATCGACTCTGCACTAAAAGAAATGAGCAAATAATAGAGATATATCTGAAATCCAACACTCGGGAAAAGACCAAGAACTAAACTAGATTATTGAAAAGGGGAGGATCAGAGTGAACTCCCCACAATTAGAAACGGTGGGTCTCCCCACCATAGAAAATGACCAGATCAACAAATTCAAGAACTTCGCACATGGAACAAAACCCCATATCATAAGGGGAAGGGGGTAGGGCCCATCTAATAGAACATAAAAACCATGAAAGGCATACACTAACCACTCAATGAACCCAAATAACCAAAAAATCAATCTACACTTGCACAAACATGATACATGTTCCATTAATGGAGGATCATATTTGATGGGACACAACCACTATGATCTTAAGGGAATGAGAAGATTATGCCTCCTCAGCCCCAATGGAAACATGTTATACCCCAAATGGATAATGATGTGGAAACAATGTTCCCACACCACCTCCCACAAATAGGAACAACTAAGAACAAGATCACTATACATGAGGCTTAAAATATCTCCACTTCTCATGCACGTAACATAACACAAATCAATTCCCTTCTACAATGATGAAGTTATCATGACTATACGCCTACATCACTCCAAACCCTACAACTATAGAACTCATTATTGAAGAATATCCTACCTCACAATCATACATTAGAAACCCCAAAACAGAACACATAGTTCCAAACATGAAATAACAAACTTTCCTTGAAATGGGAGTCTCAAAGGGATCAACAACATCCATTATTATGATTGGAGAAGAAGGGACACCAAAAAACTCATACAGATAAAATTATTACACCCAATGGTCATTACAAAAAAAGAGAAGAAAAATTGACCCCAAACAATCCAACACCTTTCTGAAGTCCTCACAACTCCATCCACTTCATTATCTTTTTCATCTAAGATAAGAATAGTTGGATGAATGAAGATTTGAAGAGATCATAAGAAAGACCCTTCCTAGACTTTATTCGATACAATGACTTCCACTATTTATAGGATTGGAATTCGATCATGAAGGATGAATTCATTAACAACAATGTATCCATAAACTCAAGGAAATTGATGTACCTCTCGATCCTATACATCCACTCCTCTACCTTGAGAGGATTTGATGGGAGATAAAAAATTGGAGCATTTAACTTCTACAACTCAAGACCACAATTGACAGTTTGATGAACTAGAGCATTCACCAGAGATAAACCAACCAAAGATGTATCATGGTTATCCATAAAACCATTGTGTGGGTAGGTACTTGGAAAATGAGAAAACATGGAACTCAATCAAAACCAACCTAATAGGATGTATCAATTACACCAAACACTACAAAAGAAACTCCATTTATATAAATTCAAGAGACACTGCACACCACCAATTGCTATCAAAATAGTAAATTTTCCCTTAAAACTCTTTCAAAATCAAAATAATCTTGAAAGAATTACAAACCCACCAATTGTGTCCCATAGACCCACCCATGCACATTATCATGCCATACCGGGCACCCAGCACTTCTCTCATAAACTTCAGTGCCTATGGTCGGTCATATAGACACCATAGGAAAAAAAACTTACTCATAATTCCATTTAAAATTATAAAAAAACATTTAAAAGAAACACCATTTATTCATTTAAAACCCCTTTTCCAGCCTTACATGTCAAATAAAAAAATTCATCAGTTTCAGAAAATTTAGAAAACTTCTCAAAACATTACCAATGACCTATTTAAAACAATTTTCATTTTATCCCAAAATCCATTTTAAGTTAATAGAGCCTAATTTTCCACTTATCAAAACATGGTAATTTCCATTTTAATGTAACATTTTCTCTAAATACAAGGCCTTCAAAATAACCTTATAGAATTAAGAAAATTTCAAATGAATCTCCAATGGAATTTAGTGTTGATGGGTGACTCAGACATATGGTTGGCGGCCACACACTAGTTACACCACCATCACTGAGAGCATTCTAGGGTAATGTCTCCTACCCCACTTGGATTTCAAAACCCTACATGATCATGGATAAAACATCCCAACTGTAACGCCTCGACCCCAGTTACCCAGAGTTAGTGCATTACTTCGTAACATTGGAATGATCACAAAAGATCAGGTCTCGAAAGACAGATTAGTTTAGTAGCCTTGGAAAACACTAGATACATTCATAAATCTTACATTACATCATAAAGTGAAAAACTAATAATAAAGTCTTCATAGTCCACACTCATATCCTCTTCTGACTATCCCTGCAGGTCATTCATAAAATACTTCTTCACATCCTGGAAAATATTAAAACATTGAAAGGGGTGAGCTCAGATGCTCAGTAAGGATTACGATATTGTGGAAGCTTTCATAAATAAACATAAAAATTTAAGGCAATGTATAACTAAAAAAAAGCCTTTTAAACTTGAACATCAACATAATATGGCAAAAGTAAAATGAGATAATTCCATTCACTTCTTCACATGGATATTCTACTGGTCGAATAATCACATGCAATATCAATAACCACTTTCATAATGATGGAATTCATAATGCCAGACTATCATAACCACGTATCCAAGGCCTCGTGCCAAGACCACAAATAAGATTTTGTCAAGGCCTCATGCCAAGACACTAGTTTGTCTCATGATACATACCGATGCATCGAGGAGCTATATCGGTCTCCACCCGTCACTTATTAAGTCCAATGCATTCCTCATATGAACAGGTTTAAACATATCATAAACCATAACATAATCGTATCATATAAAACTTGCATAAAGGAAACATAACATTTCCACATTTCAATCACAAGATATCAATAAAACACATTGATATAATTAAACCATTTTCAATACCAAAATAAAAGAAAAGTAAAACTTGGTATTTATTTTTCATTTAAAAAAAGTTATGGCTTGTAGAGGAAGCCGAAACTCAAATAATGGTCATGGCGGCAGAGAAGTCGTTTTCGCCACAAATGTACAACAAGAAAAACATTACTATTTGTCTTTTAGTAAAACGCTTCGTATAAAAAGATTCCTTTTGAATAAACATAAAAGTCAAATGGGTTTATACACCGTATAAAAGAAATTTTTGAATAAAACAAAATATGCCTCAATGAATGGAGATTGAGAGGAAGTCCCTTACAAAGATAATTTTTTAGATAAAATTGATCTATTATGTGTATTAACTATATGTACACATAAAGAATGTAAAAATAAAACATAGGACATAATAATATCATGGCATAATTTGAAAGTAGGAGAATAACCCAAAGAACAGAAATTAGGTTAAGAAGTTCCCTTACCCCGTGTCCGACTTGACTCAACCGCTCTTTAACCTCCTGATTAATAAACTAGAGTTAATTTATAATTGCTTAAGAAAATTTTTCAAGTTAATTATTCCTTTTATATCACTTATTACAATGTTATGAACATTAAGTATTTGTTTAAGTTAATAACGGTCATTTTGTTGATCTTTGGTACTGGAGTTAAAAATAAACTTCTTATAATTACAAGTTGTTTATGTGGTGAAATATCCATTATATCCAGAATTATATTCACGATGTAGATATCATATATATCATAAATATCCAGTATATACATGCATTTATAATATTACATAACATTTAGAGGTAATAAATGAAATGCACCGTTCATGGTGACGGTAAACCGTACGTACGCATGAACGCTACTTTCATTGCTATTTCGTATTTAATGGAATGAAATTATAATGATATAAAGGTATATTATAATTCTAGTATAATATCATATAAAATATCATTTACTCCATCCTTTATACGTCCCACATATGGTGTTAACGATTCAAATCACTTTGATGGGGCAGTAGTCCGCACTTCCTAAAATGAAATTATCGCGTTTACACATAATGGAAATCATAAAGGTATGACATAAATGAGAAATAAATAAGCATAAGGAAAACATAAACATAATATATATATAATATATGAAAATAGTTTCAACAAAATGGACACCATTTTATGTGTTAAAAGAATATTGAACAATCATCATTTCGTGAGGCAGAAATTCGCCAAACATAGAAACAGTATGTTCTTTAACCATTAGAAGAAGGTGTGTGTAAGTGTAAATCAAATAATTCTAATAAAAACATCATATTATATTGAATATACTGGTGTTTTACAAAATAAATGAATAAAAAGAGTTTAAGGGGTTGGAGAAGCAAAATAAGACAAAAGAACACAAGAGAAGACATTACCTTAAAATCGGGTAACTCTTTTTGATTTGAGCCAAAGGCTTCCTTGGGAAGAATTATGCCCCAAGTGAGGCTTCTTGGAGTAATATAGGGAAGCATAGAGAGTATTTTGGTAGAGGTTGGATGAGCCAAATGGCTTGGAAGTTGTGAATAAGGTGGTAGTGGTGGGAGCCTTTTATAAGAGGAGAGGAGGGGCACTCTTGGAAATTCATGAAATGTTACTTTATTGTATAATGTGTTTCGGATTTTAAAGGTCCCAAAATTATATATTTCGAGGATAAGGTGATAAGGGTTAGAAATATACCCATCCATTAGGTTTTTTACAAGTGTAAGTCATAGATTTTACATTATCGTTTCATTTTATTTAAATAGTTATTTAATGAGGTAATCGCTGCATCATCATAGTGTCATATATAATTTATTTTATTTAATGTCTAAAAATTATAAAAAAATTACAATGTTGTATAAAATATTTTTATATTTCCAATTAATATTTATAGTTAAAAATCTATGTTCTATAACCCCATGTAATAATTGTTTTAGTAAAACAACACATGTTTGTGACAATTTTATTATTACTTTAAATAAAAAGTTATTAAGATCATTTTCTTACCCAAGTGGATCCATGGGGTCCCCAAGTTGACCCATAGATTTTATTGGTCGGCCATGACTCATACAATATGGTTAGGAAAAGATTAAAGGTATTTTCATATTTTTATAATATCATTTTTACATTAAATTTCACTAATTACCTTTAATCGCGATTAATTAGACATAAAAGTTACTATTCACCAATAAATTATTTTAATCATATTTAACCACATTTTACTTCTTAATGACAACCATAAATGTCGGATTTTTGAAAATCAAATCACAGAAGTGGTAATGTTTCATTTAAATGAAAAATCAGATTTTTTAACTACAACTTAGTGATTGCACTATTCATCAACAATTGAAGTTTTTCATAACAATGCCAAAATTTCACCCTAAGATATAATTGATATTCCAAATTCAAAAATGTTTTATATTTTAAAAAATTCCAAATATATATGTTTAATTAATTAATTTTATAGTTAATTACCGCTGTGACAACAAATATCGTGTTTTTAAGAAACAATATATAACAAAATATTGACAATTGTTTATGTCCAATTTCAAAGTGAAATTAATTCTAATGAACACCATTGGATAAAATGGTAAAAATATATTCTAATTATACTTTAAAACCAGTCAATAGTATAATTTATCACTATAAATTATTTTGATTGACAAAGTTGTTTTTAAGTATTTTTCACTATTCATAAAAAATTGGAAGTTCTCAGAAAATTACAAAAGATTCAACTTAGGATAATTTCGATATTCCGAATACAAAAATGATGTCAATTTTAAAATATGAAATTTTTATAATTTCAAAAAGTCAGTATTACTATTCATAACGACTACTTTGGTGGCGGTGTGTTAGAATCTCAAATTTGCGTACAATGCAAGCTATTGCATTATTGAAAGAGAGGAGTACCGTGGAATCTCAGGGTGTTACACCAACTAAATTTTAATTTTCTAATACAAAAAAATCCATAAGAACTGAAAACAATGACCACATAGACATCCCATTGAAGCACGAGGTTCAGAACGAGAAAAAGTTTATGATTCTCTTTGGGCACATACACCTCGAGCCTAAAAATCATACTCCTTCTACCACGACAACCCCAAATAATAATTAGAGCTCTAAAAGAAATGTACTCAAAATATATAACCTAATATGATAACATTTTTTCACGGTCCAACCCAGGTCGACCCTAAACCAGTCACCCAAGCCGGCCCGCGACATGGTCAGAGAGGCGTTTCCGATCCTCCCAAGCTAGAAAAAAACCCAAGGGAATCAGTTGAGTGATGATGGGAATTACCTCACCAAAATAAACATAAAAGGATATTATAAGAACATAAAATAACAACTCAAACTCGAAATTATTTCCAAAATATAAAACATTTACATTTACAAAAGAAAGAAACAAAAAAAAACAATAAACAAAACCAAAACAAAAAAGCTGAAACTGAACCAGACAACAACAATGTGTAACCATGAGGGTCACCCTCCAACTAAACACAACCCATAACCCGAGGAAACTGTACCACACTAGAACCTACAGAAGAAGCTAAAAAAAGAAAACATCTATATGCATGAGTATTAAAACTAAGTATATTGGCCCAAATAATATATTCCTAATGCATATCCTTCAAACAACACAACAACGAATTTTAGGTTTGAAAAAAAACTATAAAAATAGGTTTTCCATACTATACATTTAAAAAGAAACAAATCACAAAAAATCACTCTCTCATTTTAAACTAAGGAATGTTCATGGAGAAAAATTTACTTCACAGGGTAGAAGAATTAACAGATCCAAATAAGTAACATCAATTTTAATGAAAATTCCTTCAATAAAAACATTCATGAAACATTTTATCAAAAACTACCATTCATGAATTACCAAGAAGATTATGAAACCATGAATAAGTGAGTTATTCTAACAATGAGGGAAATAGCTATCATGTTAGGTGTCGGTTCATTATAAGAATACCTAGGAACTCAAAAGAAGATCAGAACATACTATATGTGTGACTAATACCTAAGGAATTCCCTATTAGATGATGTTATAACACCCTGATGCCTGACTATAACCCTACCTAGCCTGGCCAAGGGTCTCGATTCCATAGAAATAAATCCAAGTATACACATACTATGGGCCACTGGATTGTATAATTACCGAGAAAAGTGCATCAAACGTTCCCAGTAAACATATTTTCTTCAATATTTTCCCAATATATGTACAAAAGGGGGTGTTCCAATCAATTAAACAATGGGTCATATATATATAATACTACACATCACCATAATAAACACCACCATGTACCTTTGAAGGAGCATCCCATGCATTATATCAAAAAATTCAAGGGTGAAGTACCATGATGAGGATAACCCCACACCTCATCACCCAACTAGAAAAGGATCCCTCCAAGAGAGATTTTCCGGAGAAACAAATTCAAGGTTCCCAACATGAATTTAATCATTTTCATAAAAATAATTCATTTCAAAAATACCACACAAAACCCTTTTTCATAATCCAAATCACCAATCAAAGCCAAAACACATTTTACACAGCCATATAGACATACCATTAGGCCATAAAGGTAAAATAACCATTTAAATGTCTCAAATAATCATTTTTAATGACAAAAGGTTGTTTATAAAAACCATACCATTCCATTGAAAATCCCTAGTCACATTAAAGAACCATCGATGCCATTAACAAAATGTATGGCATACAAAATCTGTTCAAACAATTCCAAACAATTCTAAAACAAATGAAAAAAACCTAATATCACATGATGATATTTATTTAACAATAATTAATTCCTATTTAGAAATTCAAGGTGTTGAGGAGATAATAAAATCAAAGTAAATCTAGTTTAAGGGCATATGTAATGGGGTTCCTAACTTAAGATAGGGAAACTTCCATAAATTCAAAGTTCTTTCGCATGACCACCGCAACCAAGTAAGACATAAACCAACCTAAAATAATAAGATATTACCACATATTTAATGATATAATAAAAAACTCAGAACGCTAGTTAATGGGGAGAAGAAACCCCCCAAAAGGAGAGGAAACCCTAAAGAAAAGAGAGAAACCATGGAGAGGAGGAATTATATGAGGATTTCTGGGAGAAATTATTCCAAAAAAACCAAAGGGAAGGATATCCAAGGATCCAAGGAGAGGGGGATGGTTCACCTAGGTCAAGAAAACCCAATGGGGAGAAAGATCCATTTTTGGGTTAAAACACAAGGAGGCCAAAAGTGGATTTTCATTTTTTCAATATTGGGTAGACCACATGATTAGTACTAAAAGTCTAACAAACTGTGAATTAATCATGTTTTCACTACCACCGAGTGGTGAACAGCTGCACGTGTACCTGCAACTTACCACACAACCATGCAAAGGATTTATGGTAGGTTTTTTCTGAACCCAACCTACTACATTGTTACTCCAATGATACCACACGACCGTGCGCTAACCGCATGCATTCCATTTTAAGTCAAAAAACTACAAATTCCACTCAAAACTCATGGAAGATCCCATGGAGAGAATACCTAGTCCAACGATAGAGGAGAGTGACTTTCCAAAAACCCAACCCTATCACATCTGGTTCCTGAGAAAAGAAACAAAAACTGAATCAAACCAAGACCAGGGATGAATTTAAAAAAATGATGTGTGACATTAATCATATCATATAAAAATCTTCCCATTTGGTACTCTTAAAAAACATACCCTACATAATCCTTTCTTCTTAAACATGAAAAAAGAAACATTATAAAGGGCGAGCTTAGATGATCACTAAGGGTAAGAATGTGATATATCAACGATCGTGTAAGTATAATAGATTAATAACGGTATCTGAATATGAGATTAACAATTTAAAACCATACCCTATAAAACAAAGATAATAATCTAGAGTCATTTCATAAAACCTATTATTTTATAGGAATTAAATCATAAGGAAAAATAATTAAAGAATCCATGAGAGTATAAAATTGACATAAGACATGGAGTTGTGGCATAAACATCATCTTATAAAATTGTTAAATTGTATAAATAGAAACCAGTTTAGAAATTAAGATAATGAAATTAAATTAGTCACTCTTATAAACTTATAGAGATGTAGCCCAGTCCACACATAACATTATAGACATGGAAGACTGGTCCACACCTAACAATGTGAGCATTTAACCCACTTAACATATAACTCTATGAGAATTTAATTATATTCTTACATAACATTATAAACATGTAATCAGGTTCATGAAAAAAATTATAGACATAAAATATAGTTCCACACATAACATCATAGTACTCAAGGTTCACTCCCAGGATCAACATAGTGGAAAAAGTCTCTTAATTAACATGGTTCACTCCATATTCTAGTCATCTCTATCCCATTTTATATAAATCTTTACCAAATTAATTGGATGGTGATATAGGTCCCAAGCATCACATAATGAATGTCATAGATATGTGTCCAAGAAGATTCTGAAAAATTCATCATATCATAACCCCTTAAATGAAATGGGATTTATAAACATTTCCTTATAACATGTAGAAACGTTATAGATTCATAATCATTTCATCATACGTCGTAGCATAACCCGTGAATAGAAGTGGGTTTCAAAATTGTTATATAATGATATATCCAATGAATAAGAAATGGGCTTAATAAACATCACATCATCATAAACACAGAACATTCAGATAAATAATAACGAATCTACCATTGGATCATATACTTATTAAATCATGAATAATTTTAAAATATATTATCTTATATGGATAAGTATTTAGAATGAACAACTGGAACATTTGGTAAGGTAAATAATATTTATTTGAAAATAACTTTTTATGTGATAAATAATATTCAAAACCCTTTAATTATAAAATAACACTGAAATATTATAATTTAACAGTTTAAATTCATCTATAACATTACCTTAGGAAAATATCCTTGTTCTTTTGAAAAAGTTTTTTTTAAAAAGAAAAATTTTGAAAATAAATTTCTTTGAAAAAATATATATATAATTATAATGGAATAAATAAAAATATTTTAATACATTCATGTAAGAAAATATAATTTTTTTTTAAAACAATTTTTTAAAAAAAATTTAAATTTTTTTAAGAAATCATCATTCTGGGAGAAAATGATTTTCCACTAAAAATATTATTTTTAAGAAAAAAAATATATTCTTAACTCTTGAGTATATAGAGGGTCAAAATGAAGGAATTTTTTTTTGTTATGAAATAAATAGAAGAGAATAAAATTCTAGAGTTTCTTGATAGATATATCATAATATTTCGTCATTGGATTCATACTAATAATCAAGCTTGATAAATGATGAAATTGTAACACAAAACTCTTCCCACTTTGGTAACATATAATCGTAAACCCATGAAATAATAACATTAAATTATACCTAAAATATAATTAAAATAATTATATTCATGATATAACTTGTAAAAGGCATAGTATATATAAATATTCTAATAGGATACGTTCACAACATAACTTCTATCCCAAATAAACAAAATTGAGAGAAAAGTCATCTATCAATTTGATAAATTTTGAAATGTAAACCCCTTGTAATAGATATACTAAAATTGGAATGTAATTGAAAATAATTTTAATAATAATCATCATAAAATACATTCATCGGTATTTTATACAACACATAAAAGAAATAGGTGGAGAATATGGGACATGTCTTATAGAAGTAAGAAGTCAGAAAAAAATTACTTACATTATGTCTTGAATTCCATTATACTCATGAAATAATAATATATAATAGATATATGTTAATTATAATTCTATTAAATAACCATATTAATATATATCATTCCATATATGATTTTATATGGACCTTTTATTACCCTTTTATTAACAATTCCATGTTAAAGTCACAATTTAGGCAATAAGTGCTTTTTTCGTGTAGGTTTGGAATTTTTATTTATGTTCCTCTTACCCTGATCATGATTTCATCATCTCCGTAATTTTTAAAATTATTGAAATACCTTATATAATAATTATATATGTATATTATAGTAATATATAAAATCATGGAATACAATTTGAAGTAAACCATTCTTAGAGATAGTAGATCCTATGTACGCAAGAACTTTATTTCCATTTTCATAATGGATTGATAGAAGGAAAATTAAATTATATATATTATAATTATATAATAATTTATATTTAATATATATCACATATTTTTATTAAACTTTTCATTAATATATTCTATGTAGAGCTTGAATGAATCACATCACTTCGTGAGGCGGTAGTCCTCCGTACACACGAGCGTCGTTATCATATTCCCAGAAAATGAAAATCATAAAGGTACGTGTGATATTAAAATTAATGAATCTCAATAATATCAATAATATCATTTATATAAACCATAAATACATCATTATTTTCAACCATTAGATGTGGTAATGAAAAAAAGAATGGCATCGGTTCAAGAGGCGATAGTCTGTTGTACACACGAATGATTAATTCGTTCCCCATTTTATGGAAGCAGAGCTGATTTTAGGTAATGAAATAACATAAAAACAACTCATTATATTTAATATACATATTTTATTATATCAACATTTCATAATAATAATCAAATTTGGTAGAGGAATAAATAAGACAAAAAATGCTCATTGACGAATGTTACCTCTTTTGAATGTATCCTCGTTAGGTTGCACTAAAAACATTTATAGGATCGATTTATGTCATGAAAAAGGAATATAAAATTATGGGAGGTAGGTTAGGATTATATTTTTTTAGTTTTGGGCTGAACCAAAAGGGTTTGAAGGTGTTACGAAGAGAGAAGAAGGGTAGCCTTTTATAAGTGGGGGAGAGAACACTGTTGGTATTTTTTAAAACAATTGTGTTCTCACATGCTTTTCATATGTCACAAGAGACCAAAATCATATATTATTGATCCTTATAAGTTTAATGGTATAAATATGTCCATAAAATAGTTTTTTATACATGTTTGTTGTTTATTTTTACCCATATCTTGTTAGTCTAACCCTTAGTAATCTCAGTTTTACCTTAACCAAAGTAATTAATTTGTAGTACGTTCATTATTCATTTTGGTCAAAAATTAAGTCAAATATATTATATAATATAAATTATTCTAATTAAAATTATTAAATCCATTTTTTAATTCATAATCATATACGTGGAGAAATTTAATTTTAATTTAACTACAATGACAAAATGGGAAAGCATATTTTTATTGAGAATTTTTTTAAATGTTAACAATGTTTTTATATAGTAATTCAATATGAAATTGATTAAAATGATACAAAATGGATTAATAGATGCATAATTGAACAAATTTAAATTTAAATTCCATTTAAAATATAATTTATCTTCGTAAATAAATTAATCTAAAAGGCAGTTTCAATTAAAATTCTCTATTTGTTTCACTATTCATAAAAATGTAAATTTTCAGAAAAATCCGAAAAACATAATCCTAATATGTTTTAAAAATTATGATTTAAAAAATAATTTATATTTTATCAAATTAGTTTTATAACGTTTTCAAAAGTCAATTTTATTATTTTGTACAAAAAGAGGTAAAAATAATTTTTTTTCTTTAGAAAATAGTATTTTTGAGGTGTATACTAATTTTTGTAAATATTTCAAACATTTTTATCAATACGTTTTCTTTATATAAAACCTTTATACATAATATTTTAAAAAATATTACTTCTTATATCTCAATGTTTAATAGCTAGGTTGTAGTGATCATGTTTAAATAGCTATATAGTATATCATGGTTTTATCACAACTCAGTGACATGTGAATCTCAAGCTAACCCAATATTGTTTGTAGCATAAGATTGACATGGTGTTTCATGTAATTAAAGAATAACATGGTGTTTTGTGTAAAGAAATATTAAGTTTGAATTTCATGTAACACTAGATAAACTCAGAATTGTTCATAACAGAAGATAAACCTGGTGTTCCATGTAAAATAAAATATCAAAATTGTTGAAACCATATTTCAAAAAATATTAGGGTGATAAAAATTCCCACTCCATTATTTCAAATTTTAATAGATAAATAAATGATATAGAATGAAATATTTAAAATATTAATATAAAATGATCTCAATATTCTATAAGATTTTTATTCAAGATAGGAAAAATTCTAAGTTCTATTCACCCAACACAACTTAACTTCTATTAGTCAATCATTATCTATTGAAAAAGATATGTTTATTTAAGTGATGTTATACAAAAATTCCTTAATAAAAGTTCATAGATATGAAAATATCTTCAATTCATAAATTTTTGATATAATAAAGAATCTAACAATAACTACTGAAGAAAAAAACATATTGAAAATCCACGAGACTTAAATTTATCCAATGAATAGATTAGGATATTTATTTTTCAAAGGATATGGTAGGAAGTTATAATGAAGTACCTACTAGGGATAATTTTAATCATGTGAGGAATATGAGTATGTGAATACTTTAATTTTTTTGGGAAAGACACCAAAATATTCTTTATAAAAAAATGGATTATTTTGTATCACTCAAGTTTTCATCTTTGAATATTTATTGAAATTTGATAATAATTCTAATATGTATGAATCAAATAAAACCTATATTTTGAAATAATTATGAATTATTACTTTATAAACAAAAAAATTTGGATTATAAAATCATTATTATGTTACACATATAACAAATATTTCTTTGGGAGAGCGAATTCTAACGTTTTGAGACATTATCCAAAAATAAGATCCAAAAAAGTATAATTTATTTAATTTTATAATGATTTGAAATTGATGAGGTTAAATTGGTCAACTAATATTTAGTGTTTTTTAAGTTTTCAAGGTAGTTTTTTTTCTAAAAATAGAATCATGCGGAGACTATTGTTATTCACTCTTAGATCTAGGATTCATGAATTAAATGGATAAATTATATATGGAAGTTAGTTTTTCCGAAGATTAATAAATTATTTAATTAATGAAATGATATCATTATTAGATTATAAATTTAGTGGTATTTCTTGAATTTGAACTCAATTCATGAGCGTTTATTATTTCTTACATATTGAAGTTCTATAAATAGACCTCCCGTTCCCGTTCAAGAAGTATTTAATAAGTAATATATTTAATTTTAAAATGATATTAATTAATATTAATTTTCAATTATAATTTCATACCCTTATTCATATTTTTCATATGTTATTATTTTATTTAATACAAAATTTGTTTAATTAGTAATTTTACATACATTATAAAACTATCTCCATTAAAAACATAAAGATGTTTGTAACACCCGAGACTTTTATGAGAAATATTTTGTTTTTATGTTATACAAATCATCAAAGGAATCTTTCGCTACACGCAATCGCGACCTTCCTCAATAGCGTGTGTAGTACGCAATACCGAGTTCCACTAAACAACGATATATTATTATAATATTATAAACTAGACATTATGAATAGTATTATTTGAATTTTAAATTTTCCATCATTATTATTCATCTTCCACATTTTCTAGAACATGTCTAGAGAACAAAATAATTTTTTTTGGGTAAAATAAGTATTTATCAAAAAATGCAGTTTTGCCGCCTTTTGATGGTGCACCCGCATTATATCTAGTTATTGACACATTTATAAGTTCAATTTGACAAAATAAAATTCTTCTTTTGAATCAGGATATAAAAATTTACTTTGGATAAATTTTTGATATTTTTTTGATAACTTTCATATTTTGATGAATAGTAAAAATACGCTAATTTTTAATTAAAAACAACTTTTTTCATTGAGATAATTTATACGGTTAAATTATAATATTGAATGGTTTTAAAGTATAGATAGAATATATTTTTACCATTTAATATAATTTATGTCATTAGCATTAATTTCACATTGAATTCATAGGTAAAAACATTTCAATCTTTGGCAATGTTTTAACTTCTAAAACCCGTTTTCTTAACAACGTGATTTATTTTAAATTGATTACTGCAACTTATATGTTTTGAATTTTAAAAAATGGATTCCATATTCATAATCAGTTGGTCCAAATTATGTTAATAGGATACTTTTTATTTTTGGGCATTATGAATAGTAACTACGTTAAATTTTATTTACCATAGTTAAAGGTAAATCGGGTAATTATGGGTAAATATAAGATTATAAAATTATCCTAACACCTGAAAAAATCCTATTGGATGACTAAAGGTCGACCCATATCACCTTATGGTCAGATTAGATTCATTTAATAGACTTTTTTCCATGAAAATAATTTAATTTTTATTAAAACCATAGAATGTGACAACATGTGACTTTCTAAAATCTTATAAGTATAATAATTTTTATTTGGTGATAAACTTAATGAAACTTCGAACATGAATAGTCTATAGAAATCTAATACAATTATCTACATCATAGGAATTTATTTTGAATTTTTAGGGATTAAATAATTATCATTAATTATGAAAAAATAGTGATGTTGAAATTATTTTATTAATTAAAATATCAAATAAATTGTTTTAAAATATTAAAATAATTTTTATATGCACTATTTAATGTTCTCCACTAATTTTCTAGATACATATGACATTTTATTAATATATTAAAGCTTTTATTTCGAACATATCCTCTGTATATATTTTATTTAAATTCAAATAAATGAATAGTGTCAAAATTGACACTATTGTTATTTTATAAAAATAAAATATTATAAAATTGTTTAAAAATCACAAAAATATTTAAAAATTATAAATTAAAATTTATATGGTCTAAAATGTCATAAATTGTCAAATTATGGAAAATTCACAACACATATGTAATTATTAATAATAATTTAAATTTGAGAATATTATTACCACAAATTAAATTAAATTGATAAATAAGGATAAATCAAGTTGGTAATGTTTAAAATAAATTCCTAACATGTCTAAATTTTATTGGTTGATGAGATTAAAACCCTAAATCATCTAATCTTCAGATATGAGCCATTTTGAATGTTTTTATGTGTGGTTGGGATTTAATATAAACTAATATTTCTTATATTTCCAAAGGTGCCCCTCTCCTCCCTTATAAAAGGGAACCTCCTCCCTCTCCTCATCACACCAATTTGATCCTTCAAGCTCAGACAAACCCTGCCCATTTCACTTCCCCACTTCCCTAGAATCATCATAGAGGTTCTGGTCTTCTTCAATGACCAACCCTAGTGCCCTAAGAGGAGGTTAAGAAGAGGCGCGTCAAAAAGAGGTAATATCCATTACCGATCCTTTCCAAATTATTTCTTCTTCAACAACTTCATATTTAGTTGTTTCATTATGAAGTAATAACATCAGTATACCTCATATACTGATATGTTATTATAAGTATGAAACAACCCTATTTCATCATCTATCCATCCGATGGAAAACGAAATCACCGCGCGAGCGTACGTACGGAATACCGTCTCCACGCCGTGGTGTAATCTATTTTCCCCCACCAACGTACTTGGATGGGTATAATGGTGTAAATAATTACTATATATTATTATTTTAAAGTGGTATTGATTCTGAAATATTATACATATACTCCAATACAATTCCACGATCATGGGAACGATATCCTCGCTCGTGCGTACGTACGGAATACTGTCTCCACGATGTGATGTGATTCATTCTACATGATCTTCATTGCATAATGATTATATAAATGAATTTAATGAATAAATATGATATATAGTACATTAATACCATTCTGGAAATGATGTATCTATAACCTAAAGAGAATAATAAGAATTTATTCGACAAAACATGCATAAGAACAAAAAGTTATAAACACCCAAATAACAAGTAGCAATGAAATATTACTACTAAGAAGCTAATAATATGACATTATATGATATAATAACAATAATTATGATTCTGGAATAAGTCAATAACATTATTTAAATCATTATACAGGAGGTTCGAACACTTATGAGGAAAATCTGACCTAAGGTAAGAGAAATATCACAATCTCATTTTTATCTGAGATTGTTTATACTTTGGTATTTACTGGGGTGTATTTTATCCTAGACATACTTGTTTCCTCAATATTTAATATTATTTCCATCCACCTAAAATTGTTTAAATCCAATTTTACCCTTCGGTGAGTTTTTAGTAAAGGATATGAAAGGAATCTTTTGTCTTTTTTCGTATGAGGTACTTTTTGACATTTCTGACAAAAGTACGAAGAATGTTTTTTAACTTATACGGCATGAATGGATTTTTAAAACATTATTTCCAAGAAGCTTCCTTTACAAATTTTCATGTTTATTTTTAATCAACTTCTTTTAGTTTAGAATTGTATGACATGTTAAGAAAGGAAATGTGTTTTTGAAGCATAAAGGATATTTTCCTCAAGAAAGGAGTTCAAGTGTTTTATCAAATTTATTTTTCCATATAAGATAATAAAGGGTTCTGTTTCTATCCCTATTATTACATTGATTTGATTATGTTGTGATGGAATTATATTTTTATGAATTCCTTTATCTTATTTGAATTGTTTTATGATGTCACGATGTTTAAGATTCCCATTTTTATTACATGGGTTATGCTATGACGTATGGTTTCTAATTTTGTGGCACACATAAGAATGGTATCATTATGAGATGGGTGGGACCTATATCTCACTCCAATGCATTGGGTAAAGATTTTATATCTCATGAGATAGATATGGCTGGAATGGCAGGTTAAACCGGTTCAGTGAAACAGGACTCAAACGAGGAGTGAACTCGGTTCAGAAATAGACTTTGTACACTAAGATAGTATTGGAAATGAGTCTTGACTAACAGGAAATGATTCTCTATGATTATGTGTGTATGCCACAAAGTTTCATTTTTTATGTTTTGATTATTGGGATTACATTTCACAACTATGATTTATCCCATGTTATGAAATTATGATTTTTTTTGTAGGTTAAGATTTACAAATGTTATGTTCTTATATATATGATGTGATTGATATTTCTTTTGTTTACCCTTACTGGGAATTTGATCTCACCCTTTTGTATGTTTTATTTCCCCAGGTCAGGATGAATGTTATCAAGTAGGATATGCCAAAAAGGGACTCTAGATATGATGAAATAAATGGGAGGCAAAGTAGATGATTTATGAACCAGTTGTTTATGTTTCCCAGTTTCTAAAGACTCTATACCTATATGGTCCTTTCCTGGTTTTTTTATATGTTGTAAAAAGTGTGCTTAAATTATGATGTAATGATAATGTATATAAAGTATGGGTCATTATAGTTGGTATCCGAGGAAAGGTATAGTCAACCTGTGGAAACTAGGATGTGAAAGCCTTAGTAAGAATCCTAAGGATAAGTCTAAGCATAGAACACAATCTTAGTGTTTTAGAAATGGCCACGAACAACCTATGATAAGACCTTAAGTGTGAAATTTTATTCTTTATTATGTTGTTTTCCTATTATAATTAGTGTTGCTCACACTATTCTTCTTGGTTTGAGTCAATGGCTGGAACCCGAAGGAACCGTGTTAATGCGAAATGAGACGGGCAATGTAATGATTGTCCCCTTGAGTAACTAAACGTTATGGGAGCTGGAATGAAAAATCTTGTAGCCATGCTCACACAACATTCTCAAGCTATGAATCATGCAGGACTTCCAAACGAGCAAAGGAAGGAGCAACATTCTGTTGAATCCTTCATGAGGCAGCGTCCACCTTCTTTCAGCGGGTCTACTGATCCATTAATTGCTGAACAATGGATTAGTAATACTGAAAATATATTTTCAGTTCTTCAATGTTCAGAACATGATAATGTCATCCTAGCAGTGTATCTTTTGGAAGGAGATGCTGATCAATGGTGGAATCTTATTTAGAATATGATGCAAAGGGATGAAATTGAGTCCATGGAATGGGACGAGTTCAAGAACTTATTTTTCAATAAGTACTTCCCTCGTATTATCTGAACAAAGATGGAGACAGAGTTTCTTGAACTGATGAAAAAGGATGATGAATCTGTTGGTGCTTATGAAGCAAATTTTACAAGACTTTCAATGTACGCTTCTGGTATTATTATCCAACCTGAGAGTAAGATCGATCGATTCTTTAGTGGCTTAAAACCAAGTCTTCGAAGGGAGTTAGCCATAAGGGACTTCAATAGCTACGAGGAAATCGTTCGATGTGCTCTCAAAGTCGATATGGATATTGGAGTAACCCATCAGTCATATGGGTTTGATAAGAAGAGGAAAATGGAATTCAAATGAAAATCTAAAGAGCACACTGAAAAGAAGATGAGCTTTCCCTTATGCTCAAAGTGTGGAAAGAAACATAGAGGGAGTTGTCTTAAAGGGACAAGTGAATGTTTCAAATATGGAAAGGAAGATCATCGGGCATTTGAATGCCGCCATGATGGGAAGAAGATGTATAATGATACAAACAAAGGAAGGGACACACAGAATGAACCTACTACACTTCAATGTTTCAAGTGCAAGGAGATGGGGCAATATGCCAATCAATGCCCAAATCCAAGGGTTGATGATGATGGTCGACGTCAACTAACTCTTAAGGCTAAAGACAAAGGAATGTCACATGAAATTTCTATCAGCGATGTGGAGTATGATAACGATGTGGTGAAAGGTACACTTAGCATCCAATCTAAAGTAGAAAATGTTTTATTTGATTCTGGATCCACCCACTCCTTTATTTCTGAAGAATTTTCTATTGATATCACCTTATTACCTCAACAGTTAGATGTTGAGTTAGCTGTGACAACCCCTAATGGCACAAAAGTAGCATCAAAAGTTTATAATACTTCTCTGATTGAAGTTTGTGGGAATGTGCATCCTGCAAATCTTGTGATCCTTCCTATAGTGGAATTTGATGTTATTCTTGGCATGGATTGGCTTTCTCTACATGGAGCTCATATCAATTTCCAAAGAAGGGAAGTCACATTTCATATTCCAGATCAATCTATGATCATCTATCGATGCCAGGATGAACATAACCTTCCAGTGGAAATTTCATCCATTTTATGGGTATTGATTCCACTAAATGAAGGTTATTTATCTCAAATGGTTTGTGAGAAACTCATGATTAAGAATATTCCCATTATACGGGAGTTTGATGATGTCTTTTCAGAGGAATTACCGGGTCTCCCACCAAATCATGAAGTTGAGTTTTCAATAGAACTCGTACCAGGTGCTTTGCCTATTTCAAAGACACCTTATAGAATGGACCCAATTGAGTTGCAGGAATTGAAGAAGCAACTCCAAGAGAATATTGATAAGGGGTTCATACGCCCTAGTGCGTCACCTTAGGGAGAACCTGTTCTATTTGTTAAGAAGAAAGATGGATCAATGAGACTCTGCATTGATTATCGAGATCTTAACAAGATCACTATCAAGAAAAAATATCCTCTCCCACGCATTGATGACTTATTTGACCAACTACAAGGAACTCAATACTTTTCCAAGATTGATCTTCATTCAGGGTATCACCAATTAAGGTTCAAAAGGGAGGATATACCAAAGACGGCTTTCCGTACAAGGTATGGACACTATGAATTTATAATGATGCCATTTGGTCTTACTAATGCCCCTGCTATCTTCATGGATCTGATGAATAGAGTCTTTAGAGACTATCTTGATCAGTTGGTGGTAGTCTTTATAGACGATATTATTGTATATTAAAAGAGCAAGGAAAACATGAAAATCACTTGAGAATTATATTGAAGACCCTGAGAAAGGATAAGGTTTATGCCAAATTTACCAACTGTGAATTTTGGCTTCAAAGAGTTTCATTTTTGGGTCACATAATCTCAAAAGAGGGGATATCTGTGGATCCATCCAAAACAGAGTTTACTGAAAGATGGTCGAGACCAACAATAGTGACTGAGATTCGAAGTTTTCTTGATCTGGCTAGATATTATCGACGTTTTGTGAAATATTTTTCACGATTATCTAATCCACTCACCAAGTTGACTCAGAAAGGAGTTAAGTTTGTTTGGACGGAGGAATGTGAAGAGAATTTCAAGGAGTTGAAAAGAAGGTTATCCAGTGCACCTGTGCTCACAATGCCTTGTAGTGGAGAAAGGTTTGTGATCTATAGTAATGCATCCAATAATCGTTTGGGGTGTGTTCTTATGCAAAATGATATGGGGATATCTTATGCCTCACAACAATTGAAAATACATGAGCAAAATTACACAACTCATGATTTGGATTTAGCTGCGGTAATATTTGCATTAAAGATTTGGAGGAATTAAATTTATGGTGAAAGGTGTGATATTTATACTGATCATAAAAGTTTAAAGTATATTTTCACACAAAAGGATCTAAATATGTGCCAAAGAAGATGGTTGGAGCTGATTAAGGAATACGACTGCTCAATTCATTACCACCCTGAGAAAGGAAACAAGGTGGAAGATGCATTAAGTCGACAAGACCATACCAGTTTATCCATGATGAGGATCACAAAAGATCAAATATTTAAGGATTTACAAAGGATGGATCTTTGAATTATAATGAAAGGGGAAAAATCATATCTTTCTCAAATTAATGTTCAACCGTCTATATATGTGAAGATTAAAGAGGCACAGAAAGAAGATGTCGAGTTAAAAATGAAGGTGAGAAATGTTCCTGAATTCAACCTTGATTGTGATGAGATAATAATGTTCAGGAATCAGGTTTGTGTTCCTCCCATCCCCGAATTAATGAAGGATCTGCTGGATGAGGCTCATAGTTCTTTATTCCCTATTCATCCTGGAAGCACGAAGATGTATAGTGACCTGAAAGAGTACATCTGGTGGGATGGCATGAAAAGAGATGTTGCTGAATATGTCTCTCGATGCTTGGTTTGTCAGAAAGTTAAAGCTGAGAGACAGAAGTCTAATGGGATGTTACAACCATTACCCATACCCGAATGGAAATGGTAAAACATCACTATGGACTTTGTCACAGGACTTCTTAAAACATGCAAAGGCAATAATGCTATCTGGGTCATAGTTTATCATCTTACAAAGTCTGCACACTTCATCGCTATTAGAGAGGATTTCTCTCTAGATCAGCATGCCAGGATATATGTGAAGGATGTGGTAATATTGCATGGAGTACCACTTTCTATTATATCTGATTGGGATCTAAGGTTTACCTCAAAGTTCTGGCGAAGTCTTCAACATACTCTGGATAAAGAGTTGAGTTTCAGCACTGCTTATCATCCTCAGACAGACGGTCAGTCTGAGAAAACAATTCAAACTCTAGAAGATATATTGAGAGCTTTCTCTATGGATTCCAAAGGTGGTTGGGATCAACACCTACCTTTGTTCTAATTTTCTTATAATAATAGCTTTCACTCCAGTATTCAGATGGCTCCTTATGAAGCTCTCTATGGAAAGAAATGCAGGACTCCAACTTGATGGGATGAAGTTGGGGAAAGAAAGCTATTAGGAACTGATATTGTTGATGAGCTGGTAGAAAAGGTCTGATCTATTCAACAACACATAAGAGCAGCTCAGAGTCGACAGAAAAGTTATTCCAACAACTGATGAAAAGACCTAGAGTTTGAAGTGGGTGGTAAAGTGTTCATACGAATATCTCCCTGGAAGAGGGTCATGAGATTTTGAAAGAAGGGGAAGTTGAGCCCTAGATATATCAGTCCTTTCGAAATAATAGATCGTGTTGGGAAGGTAGCTTACCGATTGGTGCTTCCACCGAATCTCTCTCAAGTTCATGATGTGTTCCATGTATCTCTCCTGAGAAAGTACATACCTGATCCTTCACATGTACTCAGCTCAGAAGTTGTACCACTGGAGCAAGATCTTTCTCATGAAGAACAACCGATAGAGATTCTGGATCGTAGTGAAAAAGTCCTACAAAACAAGACCACTCGCTTGGTGAATGTTTTATGGAGGAACCACCAATTAGAAGAAGCTACATGAGAGCTTGAGGATATGATGAGGGAGAGGTATCCTCATCTATTTGTTTCAAAGTGACAAATTTAGAGGGCGAAATTCATTTTAAGGGGGGTAGAATGTAACACTGGAGACATTTATGCGAAATATTTTGTTTTTATGTTATATAAATCATCAAAGGAATCTTTTTTTGCACGCAATCACGACCTTCCTCGATAGCGTGTTTAGTACGCAATACCGAGTTCCACTAAACAACGATATATTATTATAATATTATAAACTAGCCGTTATGAATAGTATTAACTGAATTTTAAAATTTACAACATTATTATTCATCTTACACATTTTCTAGAACATGGTAAGAGAACAAAATAATTTTTTTTTGGGTAAAATAAGTATTTATCAAAAAATGCAGTTTTTCCGCCTTTTGATTTCGCACCCACATTAAATCTAGTTTTTGACACATTTATAAGTTCAATTTGACAAAATAGAATTCTTCTTTTGAATTAGGATATAAAAATTTACTTTGGATAAATTTTTTATATTTTTCTGATAACTTTCATATTTTGATGAATAGTAAAAATATGCTAATTTTTAATTAAAAACAACTTTTTTCAATGAGATAATTTATATGGTTAAATTATAATATTGAATGGTTTTAAAGTATAGATAGAATATATTTTTACCATTTAATGTATTTTATGTCATTAGCATTAATTTCACATTGGATTCATAGGTAAAAACATTTCAATCTTTGGCAATGTTTTAACTTCTAAAACCAGTTTTCTTAACAACGGGATTTATTTTAAATTAATTACTGCAACTTATATGTTTTGAATTTCGAAAAATGGATTCCATATTCAGAATCAGTGGGTCCAAATTATGTTAATAGTCTACTTTTTATTTTTGGGCATTATGAATAGTAACTACGGTAAATTTTATTTACCATAGTTAAAGGTAAATCGGGTAATTAAGGGTAAATATAAGATTATAAAATTACCCTAACACCTGACAAAATCCTATTTGATGACTAAAAGCTGACCCATATCACCTAAAGGTCGGATTAGATTCATTTAATAGACTTTTGTCCATGAAAATTATTTAATTATTATTAAAACCAAAGAATGTGACAACATGTCACTTTCTTAAATCTTATAAGTATAATAATTTTAATTTGGTGATAAACTTAATGAAACTTCGAACATGAATAGTCTCCAGAAAGCTAATACAATTATATACATTATAGGAATTTATTTAGAATTTTTAGGGATTAGATATTTATCATTAATTATGACACAATAGTGATGTTGAAATTATTTTATTAATTAAAATATCAAATAAGTGGATTTAAAATATTAAAATAATTATTATATGAACTATTTATTGTGCTCCACTAATTATCTAGATACATATGACATTTCATTAATCTATTAAATCTTTTATTTCGAACATATCCTCTGTATAAATTTTATTTAAATTCAAATAAATGAATAGTGTCAAAATTGACACTATTGTTATTTTAAAAAAATAACATATTATAAAATTGTTTAAAAATCACAAAAAAATTTAAAAATTATAAATTAAAATTTATATGGTCTACAATGTCATAAAGTGTCAAATTATTTAAAATTCACAACACATATGTAATTTTTAATAATAATTTAAAATTTATAATATTATTACCACAAATAAAATTAAATTCATAAATAAATATAAATAAAGTTGGTAATGTTTAAAATAAATTTCTAACATGTATAAATTTTATTGGTTGATGAGATTACAACCATATCTCATCTAATCTTCGGATATGAGTCATTTGGGAAGTTTTTAGGTGGGGTTGGGATTTAATATAAACTAATATTTCTTATATTTCCAAAGTTTCCCCTCTCCTCCCTTATAAAAGGTCACCTCCTCCCTCTCCTACTCACACAATTCTGAGCCTTCAAGTACTGCCAAACCCTTCCATTTCACTTCCCCAATTACCTAGAATCATCCTAGAGGTTCTGGTCTTCTTCAAAGACCAACCCTAGTGCCCTAAGAGGAGGTTAAGAACTGCCGCATCAAAAAGAGGTAATATACATTACCGATCCCTTCCAAATTCTTTCTTCTTCAACATATTCTTCATTAGTAGTTTCATTATGAAGTAATAACATCAGTATCACTCATATACTGATATGTTTTTATAAGTATGAAACAACCATATTTCAACATCTATCCATCCTATGGAAAACGAAATCACCGTGCGTGCGTACGTACGGAATACCGTCTCCACACCGTGGTGTAATCTATTTCACCCCACCACCTTACTTGGATGGGTAAAATGGTGTAAATAATTACTATATATGATTATAGTAATGTTATATTGATTCTGAAATAGTATACATACACTCCAATAAAATTCCACGATCATGGGAACGATATCATCGCTCGTGCGTACGTACAGAATACCGTCTCCACGATGTGATGCGATTCGTTCTACATGATCATCATTGCATAATGTTTATATAAATGAATTGAATGAATACATATGATATATAGTACATTAATACCATTATGTAAATTATGTATCTATAACCTAAAGAGAATAATAAGAATTTATTTGACAAAACACGCATAAGAACAAAAAGTTATAAACACCCGAATAACAAGTTGAAATGAAGTATTACTACTAGGAATCTATGAATATGACCATATATGATATCATAACAATAATTATGATTCTAGAATAAGTCAATAAAATTATTTAAATCATTATACAGGGGGTTCGGACACTTACGAGGCAAATCGGACCTATGGTAAGGGAAATATCACAATCTCATTTTTATCCGAGATTGTTTATACTTTAGTATTTACTGGGGTGTATTTTATCATCCACATCCATGTTTACTCAATATGAAATATTATTTCCATCCACCTAAAATTTTTGAAATCCAATTTTACCCTTCGGTGAGTTTTTAGTAAAGGATATGAAAGGAATCTTTTTTTCGTTTTTCGTACGAGGTACTTTTTGACATTTCCGACAAAAGTATGAAGAATGTTTTTTTAACTTATACGACATGAATGGATTTTTTAAAAATTATTTCCAAGAAGCTTCCTTTACAAGTTTTCATGTTTATTTTTAATCAACTTCATTTAGTTTAGAATTGTACGACATGTTAAGAAAGAAAAAGTGTTTTTGAAGCAGAAAAGATATTTTCCCCAAGAATGGAGTTCAAGTGTTTTATCAAAATTATTTTTCCATCTAAGATAATAAAGGGTTCTGTTTCTATCCCTATTATTACATTGATTTTATTATGTTGTGATGGAATTATATTTTTATTAATTCCTTTATCTTATATGAATTGTTTTATGATGTCACGATTTTTAAGATTATCTTTTTTATTACATGGGTTATGTTATGATGTATGGTGTCAGATTTTGTGGCACACATAAGAATGGTATCATTATGAGATGGGTGGGACCTATATCTCCCTCCAATGCATTGGGTAAAGATTTTATATCTCATGAGATAGACATGGATGGAACGGCAGGTTAAACCGGTTCAGTGAAACGGGACTGAAACGAGGAGTGAACTCGGTTCAGAAATGGACTTTGTCCACTAAGTTAGTCTTGGAAATGAGTCTTGAATAACAAGAAATGATTCTCTATGATTATGTGTGTATTCCACAATGTTTCATGTTTTATGTTTTAATTATTGGGATTACATTTCACTACAATGATTTATCCCATGTAATGAAATTATGATTTATTTTGCAGGTTAAGATTTCCAAAAGTTATGTTCTTATGTATATGATGTGATTGATATTTCTTTTGTTTACCCTTACTAAGCATTTGAGATCACCCTTTTGTATGTTTTATTTCCCCAGGTCAGGAAGAAGGTTATTAAGTAGGATATTCCAAAAAGGGACTCTAGATATGATGAAATAAATGGGAGGAAAAGTAGATGCTTTATGAACTAGTTGTTTATGTTTCCCAGTTTCTAAAGACTCTATACCTATACGGTCCTTTCCTGGTTTTGTTATATGTTGTAATAAGTGTGCTTAAATTCTGAAGTAATGACAATGTATGTAAATTATGGGTCGTTATAATGTTGGTTTCCAAATATGAATAAAAATATTCCATCTCCTTCAGTTATTTTTAGTATACACTTGAATATAAAAGGAACTTAATGATTAGATAATATTGGAAATAATGATGTTGAGTGGAAGAGGACACACAAATATTAATTTTTAAATAAATAAAGATCTTAGTGGATATATGAGAGCAATCATATATGTTGAGTTACATTTTTTATTTGAATTTATAAATAATATACCTACGTTTTTTATATTATAATACTTATGTCTTATAAATTAATAGAAATATGTATTTACTTCCTCTAGAATTCAATATTTTAATTTACATATATAACCTTTTCTAATATTACTAAATCCATAATATTGGTGGAATAAAATATTAATATTTTAAGAATATTTTTTATTTATATAGGAAAAATGAATGATATAGATAAATTCATAATATTCATAATGATCCTATGCTACAAAGATAAAATCATAAACAAAGTAAGGAAGAATATTGTAGCACTAAATTTTTAATTTTTAAATTATAGCCTCTATGAAAAATCAATTGGCCAATGTCTAATTGACATGATTCGACCCACTAGGGCCTTCTTTGTTGATAATAGGCTGAGTGTGACTACCCAAGACTACCTCCAATTATTCAGGATCTTGTGACCAATACTAATTAGGAATATCACACACATGGGCTACCTTAACCTAAGGTACCATTTCATATGCACACATTTCTGAATACCCATACATTGTTGCAAGGTAAAATACATTTGGTACCATAATGAATTCATAAAATTGAGTTACCATCAGAGTAAAATGAATGGTCCAAATGATACCCCACCAAAACTAATAATAGACTCTGACCTACTAAGTAGAATGTGACTACTAAAAAATGTAAAACCTCGTCTAAGCACATTAAGCCTAGATCAACTACGATTCACCTAGTCCCATTTCTCATAAGATTCAATCAAATAGAATGTAATCTACAAATTACATGAAACATGTAGTAAAATAACATTCTAGTGTGATTATAACAATACACAATAAACTGATATCACCAAATATAAATCATCAAGAGACTAGTCCTATCACCATTATAAATATATTTCAATCAGAAAATGAGACATATTAATAAGAAAAATATCCCATATATACTCATGATAGACTCTAATCCTCATTTAATTTTAAACCATACTACCAGCGACATGATTCATCTAGAGGATTTATGTTAAATCTCGTTTAGTATACCTCACTTGATGATCCATGTTGTCACGGATGTAGCCCTTATGAGAGGTCATACTCACAAGGCCTCAACAATGATGTACTCACTGAATATACGAAGATATTGATAAATACATTGGGGATCTCACCTAGTTCCGCATGGGTATACCACCCGCTACCAAAAATAATCCACTATGTCGGGGAGTGTATGGCTGCATATGTTCGTCATGATGATTCTTCAAACCCCTCATAGGTAAGAGAAAAAGTGATATAGGATCACACCTCATGTCACATAGTGGATTTCCTGAACTCTATCTTGGACTATTCCCATATATAGGATCACAATCCTATGCTAATAATGTAATACCACACTATATCCACATGGGAATATACCATGGGATCACATCCAAATAAAACTAGTCCACACAGAAGTTTTTTTGGACCTCATCCTACAATGGAAAAAGTACTTGGCATGTACTAGGAGGACATTTCGGGCATCTCTAATCCTAGAACTACGCATGTCTCTCTCTCCCAAACATATTTATTTATCCACATACATGTTATTTCCTTTCAATATAAATAGTGTGTAGAGGTCATACTAACACTTGGAATTCAACTATATTGTGCCTTTTTTTACTTCAGGCCATGCCCATGCACAGTGGTTGTGAAATTTCACCTAGCCATGTCTGAGTATTGGGTCCTATCCATGTACTCTGGTCATTACCATGTTCTTGGTTGTGTATGTTCTCATGTACCACAAGGGTACAAATAGAGTTTCCATCCATGGTTCCAACTGTGTGTTACATTTTTCACATGATGTGTGATAATTTTCTTGATGTGTGATAATTTCTCAATGTGAGGTTCAATGATCTTTCCATCACTGGTGGATATATTTTTTCCATTTAAACTTCTTATGAAATGATCCT